>OU612004.1:9698658-10898658 GCA_914767915.1 Agriopis aurantiaria
TAATAGTGTTATATTTTATAGTAAAATATCGCACTTGAAATCGTGTTAGCATAATTCACCCGTTACTGGGCAGACTAAAGGCATTGAGGACATACCGCCTTGACTAACGTATTTTTAACCGATAAAAAAAACATGGAGGTTGTCAAGTCGACGGGTATAATTATTATATTACCAAAATTCTCTAAAAAGGAAATAAGAAGAAAAAAACAGATATTTGACAGACGAATAGAACAATCTTATGTCGAATGGTTTTGCTTATTTTGGGTAACTTAGTTTAAAAAAAACAATAAAAGATGTAATTGCAATTTTTGGTAATTTTTAGCAATCAAACCATATTTTAGGATTCTAAAAGGTTTTTTCTTCTCTCCTGTTATAAGCACTGATATAAAAATGAATTGCTTTAGAAATTAATAACGACATCGACGTGTGACAAAACATAAATTAATATAAACTTACTTAGATTAAACTTCTGCCAAAACCTGTCGCTCATTCAATTCAAATTAAGCCCTTCCCGGTATCATTTTCAATTAATAACAAGATAACAGTCGATTTACGTGAAACGTCACTTTTTATTTTAAAAAAACGTTGACAGTGGCATAATGATAGGCCGTAGCCAATGTGTTTGTTTGGAAGCGTAATTATTCAAATTAACGGCAGATGCTTGCGTTGGATTCGATTTTTAAACGAATTGAAGTAGGTTCCCTCCCTGTTCTATCCAAATTTGTTAATTATTATTTAATAATTTTTTTATTCCTTGGCGCGGCCTATTGTATGTAGGTATGTGACGCTGTGATGTGACGCTACTTGCGTTGATTGATATCCTTGCACATTGTAGATTTGCGCAATTTCAATACAAATTTCGAACGTATGAAATGGGCGCGTAATCACACTTCTACGTTTTCTATCCTTACGTATAAGCTTGTCTTTACTGGCGTCCCATTTCATTATAGAAGTCGCACCCGTTCACAGATATACACAACCACTCGTTGAATATTTTTCTCTATGGAAGTCGCTCTTTGCAGCTTAATGGTTACAATCTCTTTGGTCTGACCTTCCCGGTACGCAAAACAAGGCTCTTTTTTTTCCTGTTTTTTTTTCCTTGGCTATTATTTAAAGGCCCTTGGGTACGATGCCTGCTGGCAGCTGGTGCGGTTTATTAGATTAGTATAGTTTAGTTTTATATTTTAGTACTATTTGATTTTAAGTTTTTTTCATGTAATTCGTTTTGAAATATTAATATTTATCTACATAATGGCGTCTATTCTGTCATACCACCCACTAAACTAAACTAATCTGACAGGACTAAAATTATCTGCCTCTCTTTTAATTTTAATACGTTAGAGAAGGATGGCAACAATTTTAGAGCTGTCAAATTTAGTTTAATTTAGTTTAGAGTGCATCAGAATCGATGCCAATGTATTTTTTATCTATTTTTCATAAAACTACTTTGAAGATCATCCTCACACCACCAACTTTTTCGATGCTATTATTTAGTTTTAAACAAACGCGCCAAAAGGCTTCTTTAAAATCAGAAAAATTCCAAAAAATCTGTTAATCTGTGGATATTTGAGGTGGCAAATGAATCAGACGAACCAAAACCTAAAATACCTTTTAACTTTTAAAACGTTCTGCCTAACTTGTCTAAAAACTCTGTGCACTACTGCCAGCTAGTTCGAGCCGGTGGCATGTCAACTATTTATGGATGGTAGGTATTTATGTTCTCCGACTTGTCTTGTAGAATAGAGGAGGAAAAGGAAAGTAGCTGGATGGAACATACACACTGAAATGCAGCCGTAAAATTTGTCCATCTAGATCTATTTTCTCTAGGCCAGGGGTCGGCAAACCTTGGCTCGCGAATTACATACGTGACTCTTTCAAGAAACAATTACGACTTATCAAGTTTGCTGTTGACGGCACCTGGTTCGCTCCTCGGCCCTGCATCAATGACTTATTTAGTATAGGTACTTAATTATGTGCAGTTTCAATTTCGATGCTATCTTTTTAAAACGGTGAAGGTAAACATCGTGAGGAAACCGGTATATTCAAGAACCGCAAAAGTTCAAAGACAATGACATTTACCAACATGCACTGGGCCCGGGTTGGGCAGTATTTGAATTACTTGAAATTAAAATACGTAGGTAATTGAAATACAAATACGTATTTGGTATTTGTGCTTTAATTACTTCCTTCAAATGTTATTTGTAATTCGTAATTCAAATACCTGACGTCGACGTATTTTGTAATAGGTAGGTATTTGAAATACTTGAGGCTTCAAAATACATGTATTTAACCTTCATTTAGCGATCGTGAGTGTGAGACCGAGGCGAGAGTGTAATGATGGTAAAGCGGCTATAAGAGTTGGCAACACTGCACCTGTTATGTATTTATAGAGTTTTGGCGCCAACGCGGAAAAAACATGTCGGCTCGTTGGATTATTTTCCCAAACTTGTGTATTTTCGAGTGTTAATGTGTACTAAATGGTGAATTATTATTCATTAAGTGCTCGTAAACGTGCTCGAGTGTGGAAAGTGATATAACGAGGTGAAACGTGTCTTTTCGTGTTGTTTCCAAAACTCCATAGGAGCCTCTTGTAAAGTCTCCACCACTTTACAGGGGCATGAGTTCGACTTGACCGTGACTTACTTAGCTTGACTCTGACTGTGACTTGTTTGACGCTATTAAGACAAAGTAAACTGTGTAATATTACGAGTAAAGGACATTGAATCCACGCTCATGAAGATTTTAACAAGTATTTATAGAGTTTTGGCGCCAACGCGGAAAAAACATGTCGGCTCGTTGGATTATTTTCCCAAACTTGTGTATTTTCGAGTGTTAATGTGTACTAAATGGTGAATTATTATTCATTAAGTGCTCGTAAACGTGCTCGAGTGTGGAAAGTGATATAACGAGGTGAAACGTGTCTTTTCGTGTTGTTTCCAAAACTCCATAGGAGCCTCTTGTAAAGTCTCCACCACTTTACAGGGGCATGAGTTCGACTTGACCGTGACTTACTTAGCTTGACTCTGACTGTGACTATGACTTGTTTGACGCTATTAAGACAAAGTAAACTGTTTAATATTACGAGTAAAGGACATTGAATCCACGCTCATGAAAATTTTAACAAAAAAAATATGTATTTATAGAGTTTTGGCGCCAACGCGGAAAAGCATGTCGGCTCGTTGGATAATTTTCCTAAACTTGTGTATTTTCGAGTGTTAATGTGTACTAAATGGTGAATTACTCGTAAACGTGCTCGAGTGTGGGAGGGAAAGTGATATAACGAGGTGAAACGTGTCTTTTCGTGTTGTTTCCAAAACTCCATAGGAGCCTCTTGTAAAGTCTCCACCACTTTACAGGGACATGAGTTCGACTTGACCGTGACTTACTTAGCTTGACTCTGAATGTGACTATGACTTGTTTGACGCTATTAAGACAAAGTGAACTAATATTACGAGTAAAGGACATTGAATCCACGCTCATGAAGATTTTAACAAAAAAAAAATATATATAATCAAAATCCCTCTGCATGTACGTCGTCTACGATGCCGGACAACTGTGGCGATGGAGTGAGCCAGTACTTTTCAGTCCGTGCTTGTCTAGATTACTTATTTTGTATTTCAAATACCTTACTTAATGATATTTTGTATTTCGTATTTTAATTACTTGCGATGCGATATAGTATTTTGTAATTTGTATTTCAATTTAAGCAAAGCATGTATTTTGCCCAGCCCTGACTGGGCCAGCATGGTGGATTACGGCCCATTCTTTCTTTCTAAGAGACGATGAAGTTTGATGTTTGCCTTGCGCGTCAAGACAAACAGCAAAGAACTAAATCTGAGGCTCTTTGAAATTCCTGAAATTGAAATTGTTATTGTGGCTAGGCACTTCCATCAAAAGTTTGCGACTGCTATTGGCTTAGAAGCTTTGAAACCTTCAGTGAAATAGCCATGGCTTTTGAACATCACAATACATTATCAGTTAAATTACCCTTATCTATCCAATAGTCGCATCAAAAAGTCGTTAACTTCCCTTTTAATTAAGGGCCCATTTTGTAAGTGCAGTTTGCGTATACATTTCAGTTTGAACCGCGACAAAGCAGTTAATGACGTGGTTAATGACTCTAGGTTACAATTAAATGAGTTAATGGCCCGTATAGTTGGAAGTAATTTTACTATTGGTGATGGATGATAGTACGCAGGAACATATGGCTAGAAACATACGATAGAATAGGTATGATACGATTGGGTCTCTCTGTATCTTTTATCGCATTTACAACGGGGAGTGTTCTGTAGAACTGTTTGATCTGATGCCAGCGTCACGGTTTTATCATCGTACTAGCCGCCACCGCCTGAAAGTTCATCCACACAATATAATCAGTGGAAATCGCACACTGTGTGATTCACACGATCTTTCTTGCCTCACTGCAAAATGTGGAATGAGCTACCTATCGTGGTATTTCCGAAAAGCTACAACATCGGGTTTTCAAAGGTCGGCAGCGTATTTGTGATGCCTGTGGTGTTACAAGTATCCATAGGTGACGGTGACTGCTTACCATCAGGTGGCCCATCTGCTTGCTTGCCACTTATGGGGAAAAGGTACTTTTACATCACCAGCTTGATGTCGGTCTTCAGTTTTGAATCCAGTTTCTGCAAAGCTTTTCGCAGGTAGTCACTCCATCTGACCGTCCGTCATTCATAAGATGCTTGGTATAACTAAGACTTGACCGCGACTTATTTTGCTTGACTCTGACTGTGACTATGATTTGTTTGACATTAGCATCGATTCTGATGACTAAACTAAATTTACAGCTTAAAATTGTTGCCATCGTTCTCTCACACATTAAAACTAAAAGAGAGGCAGATAATTTTAGTCCTGTCAGATTGGTTTAATTTAGTGAGTGGTATGACAGAATCGACGCCAATATCTAATAAACGTAATCAAATCGACACCGATTTATGGTTGATATTCCGAAAACCCACAGAAAAGATTTGTCTAGTCTGTGGAATGCGCTGCCTGAATGGGTGTTCTCCGATAGTTAAAATCTGGGTAATTAAAAAATGTCCTCAAATCATGAGTGAATTGATTTCTTCTAGTCAAGCGTGCTCCATCGTTGACCGCATCATCACTTAACATCAGGCGAGTTGGCAGCCAAACGCAAGCTTATTATATATGTCGGAGAACACCCGGTACTAGGATGTTTTTTGAAGCTGTGACGTCATTAGTGCTGATGATACTGTTTCCATCACTGGGTTCTACCATTGGAGATAAAACCTTAACTGGCAGAACTACTCTCTTCTAAGCAACTTTGTAGTTTTTAGGCTGTACCAAACTGACTTATTCACGGGGTAGGTCAAAGAAACACATTGAAAGTTGTCATAATTAATCTTTGTTCCTTTATTTCTGCATAGACCCTAAGAAGGTGCTCTATGCTAATGCTGATTTACCGCCACGTTCGTAAAACCCTAGACGCTTATAGAAGAAGGGCAAGAAACTACAGCGCCATCACTTTATCACAATTATTACAGAATAACACTTTTCATAACACTTATTGAGCAATAAATAGTAGTTAACAAAATAGTAACAGCACTCTAAGTGCACTGGATATCGCTTCAAGCAAGACTGCCTGTTTCTGCACTTTGTACTGTGCTCGATGAATGCCTCAAACAGACTGAGCCCGGCTCCACAACAGCTCGCCATTTTATAACAAAGATGGCGTCATGTCGTTGTGTAGTCATAACACTGTTCATTAAAGATCTACAAATAACCTACTTTACAGTAGTTTATAACTTGTTAAATAATCTTAACTATTTACAGAACTTAGCTCTTATTAACACTTAAGCTAAACATTTAAATAATCGAAACAAGGCGCCATGTTTTTCGTTTTGTAAATCAAATATCAAATCAGCTGTACTTTAATGTAATCATTAACTAATGATTTTAAACCTAATGTTAATCGTCTACAAATCAAGACATGAATTTAGCAATAGATAACTTTACATTTAACTAAAGATTAAATAGTCTTGTGTCATTGTTTCCTGTCCGGAAAGAGAACAAAACATATTTTTACATTTTAGTTTTCCACAGTTAACTTTACGCTTAAATAAGTAAACTAATTACATCAATCAGTTTGTAAACCTTTCTGGTCTTCATTTTAACGGACATTGTTGAATTCGACGCTATTATTTAGAAGCTTATATTGGTCTTGCGCCGACACGGCCATTCTGACAGGTGGTGCGTGCTCTGCACCAGCCACATCAGTCTGTTGTTAGTATTCTTGAGAAACTTGCTGCTGGTACTTAGGGGTGGATAAAGATTTGGTATTGAAATTTTCTAGAATGTTCTTGAAGTGTATAAAGTATTTCAGGGGTCTCGATGTGTCTAGAAGATTTTAGTACTGTACTGTCGGAGAGTGTTGGAGTATCGGAGTGAGTAGAAATGAAATGAAATTAAAATTAATCTGGGTGGTTCTCGGAGTGTCTTGATGTGTCTCGGAGTGTCTCGGAGGTTCTCGAAGTGTATCGGAGGGTCTCGGAGGTTCTCGAAGTGTAACGGAGGGTCTCGAAGAGTCTCGGAGGGTCTCGAAGTATCTAAAAATTAAAACGAGTTTCTCTGAGCTAGGTATCCATTCATAAGCACACTAACCCATAACTTATTTGTGGTCGGTGTTTCAGTTGTTTCAAAATAAGAAACTCAGCATGATTTCTATTGAATATCTTTTAATGATAACCGATTCCGATTATCAGTTATCAGCGGATATTTTTCACATCTTGACAATCATAAATGAATCAAGTTTAAAGTTTATGGAGGTAGGTAGAAGTTTACTGTACATGGAGAAGTAAGCGAAGATGTTGTAGTTAATGCTCCACGCATTGCAAATGTCCCTCGCATAACTGCAAGCTTTTATTTCTTATCGATAGGAACGATTTTATACTCTGCTATTGTTTGCATATAAAGCAGCTGGGCAATAGTTTGCTGTTGTGTCTACAGCCACTCGATGATGTCATGAATCATCGTCATCATTATTATTATACGAAAAGAATTCTGAAGGTACATCACCAGATTGTAATTGCAGCACCAGGTCCGCTGCAGGTCCACTCCTTAACTTGTCGCACCAGGCATTAATCGGTTTGATTTGGGGTAATCCATCCATGAGCATTAACACTGTTCTCGTGGGCGTGACTAGGATAATCTGAAACATAATAAACAGACAGAAGGATCATTGGATTCTATCCCACTTCTGATGTCGGAGAACACCCGGTACTAGGATGTTTTTTGAAGCTGTGACGTCATTAGTGCTGATGATACTGTTTCCATCACTGGGTTCTACCATTGGAGATAAAACCTTAACTGGCAGAACTACTCTCTTCTAAGCAACTTTGTAGTTTTTAGGCTGTACCAAACTGACTTATTCACGGGGTAGGTCAAAGAAACACATTGAAAGTTGTCATAATTAATCTTTGTTCCTTTATTTCTGCATAGACCCTAAGAAGGTGCTCTATGCTAATGCTGATTTACCGCCACGTTCGTAAAACCCTAGACGCTTATAGAAGAAGGGCAAGAAACTACAGCGCCATCACTTTATCACAATTATTACAGAATAACACTTTTCATAACACTTATTGAGCAATAAATAGTAGTTAACAAAATAGTAACAGCACTCTAAGTGCACTGGATATCGCTTCAAGCAAGACTGCCTGTTTCTGCACTTTGTACTGTGCTCGATGAATGCCTCAAACAGACTGAGCCCGGCTCCACAACAGCTCGCCATTTTATAACAAAGATGGCGTCATGTCGTTGTGTAGTCATAACACTGTTCATTAAAGATCTACAAATAACCTACTTTACAGTAGTTTATAACTTGTTAAATAATCTTAACTATTTACAGAACTTAGCTCTTATTAACACTTAAGCTAAACATTTAAATAATCGAAACAAGGCGCCATGTTTTTCGTTTTGTAAATCAAATATCAAATCAGCTGTACTTTAATGTAATCATTAACTAATGATTTTAAACCTAATGTTAATCGTCTACAAATCAAGACATGAATTTAGCAATAGATAACTTTACATTTAACTAAAGATTAAATAGTCTTGTGTCATTGTTTCCTGTCCGGAAAGAGAACAAAACATATTTTTACATTTTAGTTTTCCACAGTTAACTTTACGCTTAAATAAGTAAACTAATTACATCAATCAGTTTGTAAACCTTTCTGGTCTTCATTTTAACGGACATTGTTGAATTCGACGCTATTATTTAGAAGCTTATATTGGTCTTGCGCCGACATATATAAATAAATAGCACCCATAAAACAAACAATTACATTCCCAAACGTATCATCACCGATGGCTATCAAGGTTGCCTGTTATAAGGGCGTCTAAACACCGCCACGTGTGGGTAACTGACCACATCCGGCTCGCTTCCGGCCCGGAAACCGGACGGTCAGTGTTGCAAGGGTGGGGGAGGTGTTGGTTTCATACCTACTTCGTACCTAATGTCAAACATATTTATGAAAAACCTCTTTTAGTAAAATCACAATCATCACAATCCACACTTTACTATTGTCATTCGTTTGTTTTCTCTAACAGCTGCAAAACGTTGTAAAAAAGTTGAATAAGACCACGTTCATATTTCACTATAAAACCTAGCAAAAGTGATCAGTATTTGTGGTTTTCATTCAGCTTTTTACAATATTATTGCAGCTGTCAGAGCAAAGAAATACTTGGATCGAGTTTAACAATATTAGTGTAAAAAAAACTCTCTCTCTCTCTGTTTCTCTCTCTCTCGTACTTTCTTTGTCTTTTGGTTTCCTTTTCACGACAAAACGTCTAGACCGATTTAAGTGCATAAAATCAGGCAAGGAATAGTAATGTAGATTGTAGGCAGACATGAGCATACTTTATTTTCCCTAAAAATGTGGGGAATTTGGAATATATCGGATAAAATTGCATTTATGATGAAGAAGAGACAATTAGATAAACAAATTACAATATTTAATGCATATTTTTTATTTCTCGCCTTATGTACCACAGCATAATTATAATAATACAATGCATTGACGAATTTCAACTACTATCAATAAATAACATTAATATTCATAGAAATAAGCAATTAATTAGGTATTTATTTAGGCTGGCAACAATACAGAATTAGGTAGTAATTATGCAAGCGATATGGCAACACATAAACTGACAATTTTTGATCTTGGCACATTCCAAATCACGCCAGCAGCGCGAAAGAGTATTAACACCATTTTACACGACACAAATAAATGTTCTTCGAACAGCGTTAGTTCTTATTAGCGCTATTTATTGGCCTGAATTCGGAACGTGACCCTTCTTCATTTTCGATTACTGTCTAATATTAAAATTTATTCATTTGAACTAAAGCTCAATGTACCTATGTTATGTTCAGTGGGCGAAGTACGAATATTCGCTAATAACACATAACACGTACCTACTACAGAATTTCATACATAATTTGGAATTTTTAAATTTGTATGGAAATGAAATTTTTATGGAATTCGATACGTATTTTACGTAGCGAGTATTCTTATTTCGCCCACAGATACAGTGACTTTGAAATCCACAGACCAAAAATCATAAAAATGAAATTAGCATTTTTATTCAGATTAATTACTTTGTATTTGTTTATGAATAAAACAGTCAATGTATATGTTAAATGTTTATGGGCTTATTATTCACTGGTCAGCTGCTAACAGGAAATTTATATTGTATTTATCTGTCGAGCAAAGATCTTGTATACCCTTATGTAAATCTTCCTTGCTGTCGAGTAAATAAATCTGGTTGATTATTACTGATTATACTAGATTTAAGGGCGTATGCAACGCTCCAACAACCATCGCTTGAATATTTCATCATTTCTGAAGATTATTATAACGTCCATGATCCAAGAAAACAAGGTTTAGCCCTCTGGGAGTTGTACCGCAATGACGTCACTGTCCAGTTGCCACTTTATTGTAACAAACACATTGCAGATACTGGGAAACAACTTTTTTAATAATCTATTAAATAAAATACAAAAGGCATTTCAATTGTCATTTGGTTTGTCCGTTCAAGCAAGTTAAGCACGATTTGAATATATTAAACACAATTTTATCAAAACCACATTAATTTGTTGGATTCCCACAGGTAATATACGGATATTGGGGAGTTATAATTTCACGCTACTAAACACAGAAAATCATAGAGAGTCCGCAATTGTTTCGTGTATCGTCATCTCTCTCGAACTTGTTGTAAATTACTTATTCTGCTCTTGCTTATGCACGTGTACGTGTATCCATGACATTGATGACATCATTGCGGGACGCCCACGTCACATTATTTCTCGGAGGGCTATACCTGGCGGAGTATATATTATACCATGATAACGTCTAAAGTACCTTACTTACGAAAAATCTAAGAAACATAAATAAGACTCCGAGAATTACAAATTGCAAATTTGAAATTTAAAAAAAAAATTGTTCAAAGGCAGCCTATTACTAATATTAAATGTTTAACTCAAGTTAAACATAACATAACATTAAATTAAAAAATAAAATTAATAAATGCGTATTTTGTATGTTTGTTTTGTGTATGATTTGTTTTGACATTTATACAAATATGTTCATGTAAAAAAATATGAATAAAAACTTATTCGGACCAATTTTTAAAAGGGCAAATGCCTTTATTAACTAAACAAATTACAAGCTAATACTAACACTACAAATACAGTTAGACTGCCCATAGACCGTTGAAGGTCTAAAGACAATCCAAATGCTCAAGCCCACTACCAGTTGGCAGCGTACCCAGCATGCTGGTGGCATTACCACGCTGAATGGCAATGCTTATGCGTTGAGCCAGAAACACGCCAGCATTTTGGTCACGCGTCGCATTAATCAGGCGCTCTGAAAGATATTAGTTAAACATTTGTAATTTGCAATTCTCGAGGTTTTGTGTTTCTTAGGTTTTTCGTAAGTATATATATATGGGTACGTATTATAAATTCAGTCATTTCATTATCTTAAGAAATGTTGAAATGCATAAGAGATAATGAACGCTTGATACATAGTCCCATAAAAAATATGAAAACGATATGTGAATAAAATTATGTGATTTGATGTCACATGATTTGATTCTGATATTCGTTAATTTAAATATTACAAGCGTTAGCACTTTGATTATTATTTACAAAATTAAATAAATAATTTACAACACTGCCTAATACCACAAGCTTTATTTAGATTATTCTATTATAATCACTTAATTAAATCGACTTCTATTATTAATACGATTAGATTTATTCAGTTCTTTAACCTATTATTTACAAAAAATATTATAATAAATTAATTTTACAAGAGAATTTTAATCTTATTTACATTAATATACAACATGGAATGACATGATTTTTGTACGTTACATTTACTCGCTACTTTTTCATAAACATGTAAAATAATCTAGAATCAGCTAACATTTAGTTTTTGAACGATTTGGCATTTGACACTCGTGTTAATGACTAGTCCGTAGGCTGAATGGCTAAAAAAGCTTGCGCAGGCGACGAACTTTACTCAAACGTTAGACAAAAGTCCGCGTACAATTTGCTGTAAACCAACAAACAACACACATTTTCTCGCCACAACAGTAGATGAATGTATAGGGACTAAAAAGTTCTAATTATTTTGGGGATTTTTACAAGGCTTTTTTGGCTTATGGGTCTTAAAAAGTGCGTGTTTTACGCACAAAAGTACTAAATATCGTCTGCTGGCATTTGATCATTGCAGTTCAGTATAGTTTGCAATTTAACGCTTGAATTTCATAATTGTCTTCACCCTTGCGTGTTTTTATATTCACTCAGCCTAATCGAGTCGAGCCTACTCAGCGCTCGAAATTCAAATATGAAATAGTCCGTCACCGTCAGTCGAGAGCGCGACGTCGAGCGAACACTACACGAGGCTAGAGAGCGGAGCGCGGGAAGTTACTGGCGACGCAGGTAAGGGCTGCATTTGCTGTGGTGCTTGAGGTTGGAAATAAACTCCTGGCTCGCTCGTAAACTGTGGATGCATCGGCAATGGAGTATGCGGCATTGACGTAGGTCGAGACTCGTGGTACAAAATTGGCACGCGGACTAAACGCTGCGCTGCGTGTGCCATATTAGCTGCCTCTAATTCCGCTGCCAGCTGTCTCTTCCACTTATTTCTTCGATTCTGGAACCAGATTTTGACCTGCGTCTCTGTCAAATGTAAGCTCGCTGCTAAGCCAGCGCGTTCTGAACTACTCAGATATCTTTTCATATCAAATGTAGATTCCAGTTGGAAGACCTGCGATCGTGAAAAGACTGTTCGTGTTTTCTTCTTCCTTTTGCCTAGGTTGGCGTTGGGGTCTCGCTTTTCGTCTTTATCGAAGTCGTCGCTTTCGTCGACGTCTGGGTCGGAGTCTTGCGGGTCTTGTTGTTGCGGGTAGAGTGCAGGGTGGAGGCGAGGAGAGCGGGGGGAGGAGCGAGAAGGGGAGGGGGGAGTAACGGCTCGAGGAGGAGAGCGCAGGCGCGGAGAGTTGCCCGCTGATCCTTCCTCATTGGTTGTTGAATCTTCTGTAACAAGAGAAAATTATATTTAGATATGGTTGTGGTCCACGAACCGGAAGACGCAGCGTAGGTAGGCCTCCCACTAGATGGACTGACGACATCACGAGAGTCGCGGGCATCCAGTGGATGCAGATGGCAGGTTTTCGTTCAGTGTGGAGGTTAAAGGGGGAGGCCTATGTTCAGCAGTGGACGTCTTCTGGCTGATGATGATGATGATGGTTGTGGATATTCAATTCAAATTCAAATTCAAAAATTCAAAAACGTTTATTGGTATTCATTAAAGGGCTATAGGTACATAAAAAATCATAAGTAGGTAGTTACATGTGTACAAAATGTTGTAAGAAGAGGTGAGCATAATAAACAAACAATTATGTACCGTAGTGGAACACTGTCCCCCACACTAGGATAACCTGTGTCGTGAGGTCACAGTTTTCGACTCTGGGCATGATTGTCTTCCCCGCAGAGGTGAACTTAAAGTAGGTTTAACAACGGTGTTGATAACATCAGAGATAAATAGATAATAATAGGCATGTTGTTGAAGTATGTAAAAGGGACAAAAATAATATTAACTTACTTAAACAATAAGTGCCTTTTGGTAAATTACTAATAATGTTTATCAACTTAGTGTATGTGTGTGTTTTTATGTGTGTGTGATAAGTTTTTTTTGTGTACGTGTGTATATGAATGTGAGAGAGTGTATCTGTTAGTTTGGATGTGTTTATAGTCGAGTGTTGCTTGTTTGTGTGGTATGTTGGTGTGATTGTTACAGTGGTCAGTCATCTGGTACTTATAATATTTAAGGTTAACAGCCATAATGAGTCGTGGTTTCACTAATGTGTGTCAGTTGAGCAAATTCTCAGTTAATTTATAGTCAAGCTGTATTAAGTAGTCCGTTAAGGTTTTATTGCAAGCGTTACGATTTAGTTTTAAGATGGGTTTAAATTTGTTAATGCGGTTGTATAGAGCGGGGCCTAGTCCTACAAATGACTTCTTTACATAATTCGTACGAGATTTTATGTTTTTAAAAATATAATAAGTAGTAGTATAGTAATATTGAACCAGTGGAAAGTAGAAAGTTAAGTTTTATTGTGATAAAACACAAGTAGTAGTAGTTAGTTATACTTTTAAGTAAATAGTTGATAAAAATCACACAAATAAAATAATTGGAGGGGGAAGTTCCAGTTTCCTAACTTTTAATTTATTTATTATTATATTCAACACAAATTACAATCTTATAAAGCGTTATATTTTCAATTATAGATTCAAATCAGGATTGCAAAAAATATGTGGAAACATAAACACAAAATTAATAGATGTGAATAATTAATGATTCCATAGTAATCTAATGTTTAAATCATCGTCAAGTTCATTGTCAGTGAAAATTTCTATCAAATTTTCTTACAAGTATGTCAACTTAAAATGGCTTATCACCATG
Source organism: Agriopis aurantiaria (assembly GCA_914767915.1). Classification (NCBI taxonomy): domain Eukaryota; kingdom Metazoa; phylum Arthropoda; class Insecta; order Lepidoptera; family Geometridae; genus Agriopis; species Agriopis aurantiaria. The sequence continues at coordinate 9,712,671 of OU612004.1, forward strand.
ACGTCAAATCCCCTACAATATTCCGATTCGTCCACCAAACGCGTTGAACCGATCGTATTTGTACGGATTGATAGTACAGTCGTAGTGTAATGGGATCCGACGTCACGACTCGATGCCTTTGGAAGCCGTACTGCGGCGTGATTACTGATACAAGGGCTCAGTGACGATCAAAATACGATTGGTAAAGTGTACTAAATCTGTCGTCTGCGCTGGATTTAGTATGCGCAGTCGAAAGAGTTTTGTCCATGGATTGTTAGAGTCTGTTCAAAAAGAGAGTGGACTTGGCCAAAAGTAGGACTATAACAAATTTTAAATGGTAATCCACTCTGCCATCTGAAAATGTGAAACTCAACTATCATGAGCTGTCCTATCATCATGTCGTTTTGAGTGAATTTGCTTATTATTTATTGAAATATTTGTCCATTCAACCACAGTCCAATTCCAATCTCTTTTTGAACAGACTCTATAAAAAATAGAAACTACTCTCTAAATTACACTAGACTAGTGAATTTTAGAAGTACTGGCCAGAAATAAATTGTTTGTCTAAAAAGTTAGTAGCTAATAGTAACGCCAAAATAAAAAAATAAAACAGTATAGATCAAAAATTTCAAATTTCAAAAATCTTTCAGAGCGCCTGGTTAATGCGACGCGTGACCAAAATGCTGGCGTGTTTCTGGCTCGACGCATTAGCATTGCCATTCAACGTGGTAATGCCGCCAGCATGCTGGGTACGCTGCCAACTGGTAGTTGAGCATTTGGATTGTCTTTAGACCTTCAACGGTCTATGGGCAGTCTAACTGTATTTGTAGTGTTAGTTTTAGCTTGTATTTTGTTTAGTTAATAAAGGCACTTGCCGAGGAAAAAAATAAGTATAGATCGATCGAAGTTCGTTCAACATCCGAGATGTAGAAGTAGTTTTAGGTTCAACGTAAAAAACATGTACCTAGCCTCATTGTGTCACTTATTGGAACTTGTGTAATTTCGAGTGTTGATGTGTAATAATAGTGGATTGTTTCTTAAGTGTTTGTGGACATGCTTACGTGTGGGTAAGTGATATAATGAGCATTTCTAGTTGTTCCGAAAACTCCGTAGAAGCCCTGGTAGTCCCACCACTTTACTAGGGCATGAGTTCAATTCAATTCACATTTTTATTTTCTATAATTTAACAATATTAACCAAACTTTTTAACATGACTTTCTGTAGGTGTCTTAGACTTGACCGCGACTTACTTTTCTTGACTCTGAGTATGACTTGTTCGAAGATATTTAATTAAACTAATATATAAAAAAACTTCACACTGGCAAATCCACAAAACGTACGACGCCAAAACCCTCTCACGAGGAAATAAAGAAGTAGTTAAATACAGCGTGCCCTTTACGTACGTTTTTATTGTTAGTTTTATTTAAGAGCTTTTCTGTCTTTATTTTTATTGCTTACAAGATATTTTTGCGAATCGTGTACTGTAACAGACCCTTGTAGTGAGATACCACACGTATACATTTCAAAGCTCGTCGCTGGTCAGCACAAAATAAAATCAAGCCAGTACGGGTATTTTAACTTTTGGTAAAAAAAAAACGATGATAAAGTCAGACAGTTGAAAAGTTTTTATTTAAAAATTAATCACAATCATAGCTTCATTCCGCTTCGTCTCGATCTGCTTATATAGAGCGTGATATGGCTTATAATGAGCACTGGCTAAATACATGAACACTATGGAGACAAAACGCGAATTAAAAAATGTCTTTGACGTGACATTTGCAAACAGTAAATTTTTTGACACAAAATTGACTCGTATGCAAATATTGAGTATGTTGGAACTAGTGTTTTTTTATCTTCTCCGTAAAAAAACATTATGTATATAGTACCCGGGTGATCAAGCTTTGCTCGGTATGCAAAACATTTTATCTAAATACAAAATTTCATCCAAATCGGTAAAGCCATTTGCAGGATACGCAAAAAAAATTATCCAAGAATTGCTCCTTTTAAGTTTGTAGATGAGGTATATGAGCATTGAGCACTGTATCACAGAAGACATTATAATTATCACAGCGCGACGCCAACTGCGCATCGTTCGTCTCGTTAGAAAACTCGCGCGTGTTTGAACGCCTACTTGTATACTTGCTACTTCTACTTGCAAGCAAACAGAATTATATTGTTACGATAAAGTTTGCCATGTTTTAACCGGATGGCATGAAAAATTTTAAACATACTTAATATTTTAACATAAGTTACAAAATGCAATATCAATTCAATTTTATTTTAGAAAAGGATTTTAAATTACTTTATATGAGATTTAATGCCAGACTGTCGATTGATTGATTTTATGCGAAATTGTCTGTCGTTTTACTACCGCCCTTACTGTTTTCACGAAGCGGCACTGATTTCCATCGATTTCCGAAGCCCCACTAATCCTTTGTGTGCCGTTGGCTGTTAACAAACGCTTACTAGTTAAGCAGTTTAGTAGTTTGCAGCATTCACTAGGTATTGTTTAATGTGATTATGGCGCCTCATTAGATAATATTAGGTTAATAACGTACGTGCCGATTTGGCATAACGCAAGTAACTTACTAAGCCTGTAGAAAAAAAACTAAAGTGGTCTGACTCATGAACCTAATACTAGGTTCATGGTCTAACTATTTTCCGAGAAGTCAAGACCAAGAACCGAGACTTATTCATTGATAGCAAGTGATATACATAGTTTGATTTGGTATATATTATTTTTCTATTTCTAAAATCATTGTTCATCATCAATCATCGATTTTGGCGTTGCACGGTTTGTGCATTGATCAGTTATTTTAGCTACTTGTTTTGTGATGTTTAAGTTCCGATACAACGTTGTTATACAAAGCTCATAAATGAAGCTGTCATCTGACTGCAGATGACATAGTTTTGTCCACAATTCCCACAATCCACAATTTTGTCTGTCTGATGCAGATTCTTTTCTCATCTCTCTCATTCAGTTTCAATTTTTAACGCGTGTGGACTAAAATGATTATCGTCTACGTAGAACCATGAATTACGAGAGCGAACAACTTTTTTTTAAATTATTTATTTTAAGACAGCATTTTAAACTGCACTAGTGTGGCTTAAAAAACGCCAGTTGCACTCAACGAAAAGGTTCCATTTATTTTAATCGGAATTTATCTCGAATCTCGATTCGAAAGAGATTCAATCCGATAATATTTTAATCAGGCACCGCTTACCCGCATCACTATCCGCCAAATTAAAAAAAAAGCTAAAAGGCCAAGCAAAGCAATCACACAAAACGGCACGCCGAATAAACCGCATTCGAAAATTAAAACGAGCGCGCGACATGTCTCCTGGCACATAGTAGCAACGCTTTGGCGGGAAAGCGAGAAAAGGATGGAGTTATTTTTCATCAGCTTTATACTACGAGTGTGAGTGAGACGGGTGTCAGTGTTGCTATATATATAAATTCGTAGTAGGATGGTAGAAAACCATTGTTCGGTCGGTTTGGGCCGCGTGAAACGGCGTTCCCTTTGTTTCTGCGGAGGGTTTCGGGAAATTAAAGCGGGGTTGCGATGTGATGACGATTACTTGTTTGCCGTCGATGTTTGTTCTGTTTACGGTGAATAGGTTTCCGCTATTAGGTAACTGTTGTGAAGGAATGTGGTAGATTAACAATGTGGTGCACGAGCACTGATGTAGCACTGAAATAGGTACTAACGATATCAGAGCTTCAAACTTTGCATTTGTCACCAATGTTTGTCACTGTTTCGGGCTGAGGCAACACTTTGATTTCAGCTGCCTATGATCAATATTGATTCTTAACATGTCCTTGATTATTTAAGACTAGTAAGATGACAAAAACGGTAGTACTAGTAAAAGTTTAGGTATCTACTCCAAAGTTGTGTGGAAAGGCTGTCGTTAGATTTTTAGAGACAGATTTTCCACTTGGCAAGATAAGAAAACTAGAACCATAGCTCCATGGTTTCCTTACGATGTTTTCCTTCACCAGTGGCTCCACACGCTCAGTGCATTTAGCCAGTGTCAAGTATAGATAAAATCAGTGCGTTACTTGACACCGATCGATTGAGGAGGCCGTAGCACTGCGATCCGACATTACCAGTGTTGCAAGTATCGCGCGTTTTGTAATAACGGACTTATGTTATGAAATGTTCGAAGCCATAGAGGGCTTTTTATACGATTGAATGTGAGACGAGCAAGGACGTTTTACCTATTAGGGTATATATACGGTCCTTGGAGACGAGGAAGTTTTCCAGATGGGAAACACTATGCGTTAGGTCTTCAGATCCGACAAACAACGAAGATAAATGGTAAGGTGGCGTGCATGGCTAGTGCGAACGCATTCGGCCTCAATCAGGCCTGATGCTTTAAGTTACTCGTCCTGCACACGACCTTGTCACCCTATTATTGAATTTGGACTATTAGTTAGTTCGTTGGTGCCGCTACAAGTTTCTTAGTGTAGATAAACCAAAAATAAGTACAAATACTTATAGATTTTGCGTTTAGCAAAATACATAATGTACATGTAGCATTACAAAAATACAGTAAAAATAACAAGTATTGTACCTAGAGTAATGAAATAAAACCAAAATACCCGACTGAAAATTATTTCTTCGGAACAAACGACACACCAAAATGGATCAAGCCGTTTAGGCTATAAGAGGTATAAAAACTTTAAAAAAACATATATACGCCTGAAAGTTACATATTTGCTCCGTTTGGAGTTGAAACCATGGGACCGTGGGGTCCGGCCGCTCGGGGTTTGGTTAAAGAGTTGTCCAGACGCCTCGTAGATGTGACAGGTGACCAAAGAGCTGGTGCTTACCTTGGCCAAAGAATAAGTTTGGCCATCCAACGTGGTAATGTCGCCAGCTTTTTGGGCACCTTACCCGAAGACAGCGACCTCAATGCAGTTTTTTATTTATAGGTTAGGTAGACAGTTTAATTTCTAATATATACAGTTATGTTTATTTTTATTGTATTTAGTAACTCTAATATGTAATATCAATTATTTAATTAACACCTGAAAGTACCTTTCTAGTGCAATTTGTAATGTGTGTTTATAATATTTTTCTAATATGTTTTTTTTTCATAATTAAAATTCTGTAGTTTATCTATTGTCTATTAACTAAACAATATATAAGCTAACACAATACTACAAAACAGTAAGACTTCCCTTAGACCGTTGAAGGTCTAAAGACAATCCAAATGCTCGAGCACACTACCAGTTGGCAGCGTACCCAGCATGCTGGTGGCATTACCACGCTGAATGGCAATGCTTATGCGTTGAGTCAGAAACACGTCAGCATTTTGGTTCGCGACGCATTTTGAAATGAGGTGAGCAAATAAAACATTACCCTCCTTGGTTGGTTCTACTACTTTGTTCCACTAGTGGGACCAGTAGTATTTTCAAGTGTTTGTGCTGCTTAAAATGAGGGGCTATTATGATTTGAGATTACGTTTGTCTCTACATGGTTCCACTAGTGGTACCAGTAGGATTTCCAAGTTTGCTAATTATGGTTCACGTCAAGTTTACATGGTAGGTATATTTACCTCTAGGCGGGGGTGAATTTCTCTGCCAGTACCAGGGTGCAGGCACCAGCCCACCGTATCTGCCCGCCAGCGCGCTCCACTGCGATATCAGACCCAACCTGGAACAAACCCACAAACATTATCATTTGAAAACTTGGATTGGCCATTGCTGCGTTTGGAGGTCTTATTAGACGTTTGTTCACAGCAGCATCAGCGTTTGTCCTTTAGCAATTCCTTTGAAGGAACTACTGAGCCTTTTTTGTCCTGCAGTTCCTTCAGTGGTGCTAAAGGAACTACTGAGAACAATCGATTTAAGATTGTTCCTCGAAAGAACGAACCCCTATTCCCTAATCGTACAAGTAGTAAAAGTTCTCCCATAGTGTGCCAATTTCTTGTGGTAGAGTGGAACTCTTCAATAACTAAGCTAGTTTTTTAAACAATTATTATTATTCATCTTCAGTTAACGCCATGAAACTAGTCATTTATCAGCTTCTCACTGCTGGAATATAGGCCTTCTCTCTGAGAGAGAGGATGGGCCCTAATCCACCATGTTGGACCAGTGCATGTTGGAGAATATCATATGTGTTTGAACTTTGTGAGATACTTGGATTTGGCCGGTTTTATTATTACAACATACGTTGAAAAAGAAACAAAAAAAATTTTGCCAGTTTTTTAAGTAGTGCGCAAAATATCGACGTAATAAACCTAAAGGAAAATTCGGCTTTGTGGTACTTAATTATTGTACATTAGTAACTAGTTTGAATTAAGTACTCGCAATGTGATAAGAAATTTATATGGATATAAACTCTTTATCCAGAAATAAAAATTACAAACAGAAAGAAAACACTTACGAGCAAAAACGAAAAATGGAAACAAACGGTTTTCTAACTACGCGATTAACTGGCATCCCATCCCCCACGTTCTACCAGAACCTCCTAATTCTATAAGGTTGTCAAAATAACCCCTAAGGTTGTCAAAATTCCTTCAACTGAAGGTGGCCAAAGCCTTCAATCCGACACTGCTCACCCCTCAAGTATTTTAATCCCTTGAAAGAACAACGCATCGAAAACACGATCAGGGGCTACTTAATAACGCGGGCTCGAAACAGCTCTGAAACAATGCAGTGCGGAAAATCACGCTAAAGTGAACCATAATGCGCTGAGATACGGTTTGCGGTCACAGAATTTTCGCATCACCTAAACAGAATTGCTTAAAACCGGTAGTCGTAAGGGCCCAGGAGTTACAAGAGTTTCCAGGAATTTTTTGAAGTTATGATGAAATAGATGTAAATAAACTAAAAATTTATTAGTAGATACGTTATTTCGTTTAATTGGTTGACATATTTTTTTCAGTTATTTAGATTTATAAACAAATCTAATTAATCGATTTTGATGAAAGTATGACTTACCAAACAAAATATCATCAAAATCAATTCATAGTTAGCGGATTAATCGCGTAACAAAAATTTAAAAACACATACAGTTGAATTGTAAACCTCATTTTTAAGTCGGTTAATTATATACTCCTTACTCATCCACTCATCACTGACGCATCAGGAAATCTCGAAAACTCCTCACTACGAAGCTGAAATTTTCCACGAAGATTCCTTATGGGGTAGAGGTCTGATAGAAAAGGATTTTGGGAAAGGGACGTATTAAGAGGGGCAAACGGGTCCAAAATTTATATGAAAGTTTCCGCATACCTACTAAGTCGCAGGAAACAGCTAGTAAGATATTATATTTGCTAATCATGAGTAGGTACAGTCTGTTTGAACTGTCTGTAACTACTAGTTCGCCCCAAACTGTGACCTATCGATTCCTCTTAGCAACCCCTGGACCAGTTTTGTCCATATTTAATAATTTTATTGAAATGAACTAAGTTGCCTACAAAATCTCATGAAAATTGGATCAACGATACGTAAGTTATCGAGAAACAAATTATACCTACATTGAAACGCCGACTACATTATAAGGAAAATTAAATCAATGGTTATTTATAAAGTTATTTATAAAACTTTCTACTTCCTCAATAAAAGTTATCAAATCAATTTCTTATTTCCCCGTAACACGACAAAAGCAGGAAAATGTCGAAATATAGACAAATATACACTAAAGTGATAAATCAAAGTGTCTTCTTTCGAACAAGCTTTTTCACTTATCGATGTACGAATTCACCTATTTCTACAGTTATACGATTATTAACGGGATATTTACCGTGATAAAGTTGTAGATAGTTGTGGTCATATAATTATAGTGGACAACCATGACAGTTTAAAATGACTAATAAACACCAAAGTGACAAATCAAGCCAATTCAAAGTGCCATCTTTCGAACAAGCTTTTTCACTTATCGATATACGAATTCACCTATTTCTACAGTTATATGATTATTAACGGGATATTTACCGTGATAAAGTTGTAGATAGTTGTAGTCATATAACTATAGTGGACAACCGTGACAGTTTAAAATGACTAATAAACATCAAAGTGACAAATCAAGCCAATTCAAAGTGCCATCTTTCGAACAAGCTTTTTCACTTCTTGATATGCCAATTCAATTATTTGTAAAGTTTTTATTTATTTAAGGATCAACAAACAGTATTCAACAAGATATTAAATTACAGAAGTATACAGAAAAATAAACTAGTTGAAATACCAGCATCGTTGATCACGGATTAATAACGATACGAATATCGATATGGATTATCGATATACGATATATTATTTACCCATTTCTACAGTTATATGATCATTAACGGGACATTTACCATGATAAAGTATTGTGGTCATAATAACCGCAGTGAACTTGTTCGAAACAGTGTTTCTTATATAAACAAGAAAATGGAAAATGTATCGGCAATAAAATTTTGAAGATTTCTATGGTATGGTCCCGTAAATAATCATATAACTTTAGTGAACAACCGTGATAGTTTAAAACAGTGTTCTATGGTATGTATACAGGGTTATTGGTAACTAAGTAAAAACCTTTTCCCAGACAGCTTCCCCGTACGAAATGTATCTCTAGACCACCGACATATTTAAAGATATCATTGTAATTCTAATTTGAAGTGATAAGGCCTGCACTGACATCCCGCTTGGGGTGTATTGTGCATTTGCCCCTGTCAGCCTACTCAAACCAGCCGAGCTCATAAAATAAGGAAGCACAGGTTTAGCAAAAAAAACTTGTTTTTTTGCTAAGGTGGCAAACAAGCTGACGGGCCGTCTGATGGTAAGCGATCACCGTCGCCTATGGATACCTGCAACGCCAGGGGGTATCACAGATACGTTGCCGATCCCGCCTTGCCTTGCCTTGCCTTGTTGTTCCATAGAAACAGGTTATTAACTTGTTAACCATCATTGTCACTAAAATTAAACTTGGTGAACGAGAATGACACTTTTCTATGGAATAACTGTACCCTTAGTACAGGTTTTCATAGTATTCGAAAACTTTTTTCGTTTTCGTATTGTTCCATACATTGCTGGGCTAAAAGGTATTCGAAAACTTTTTTCGTATTAGAGTGAAGCAATCTATACTGCCGATTAACTACCGATTTTAGTTCCTCCGCGTTTCCGATAGAGGCGCTTTACTAAAATGTATGGAACGATACGTAAACGAAAAAAGTTTTCGAAAACTATCAAATCTGGGACTAAGCGTAAATAATTAAGTTCCTCTAAAAGTTGACCTTTATTCTCTAGCTAGGAAATAGAGGTTAACTTAGCGCGCCGCGTTGCGTGCGTGTTAAAGTTACAGAATTGGGCCCCAGCACTGAAAGTTTCTTTAGACTTAAGGGGTTTTGGCGCTAAAGTGAAAGAAAAAAAATTTGGCTCATTGTATTAAATATTTTTTCTAAACTTGTGTATTTTCGAGTGCTATTGTGTAATAATAGTGGATTATTATTTATTAAGTGCTTGACACAATGGCTCCGTCTCACCTTCCTGCAACATAAGTTCAGGCCGGCGCCGCCGCCGCTCAAGCCGAAAACCTCAAACGGCGCAAATATGCACACCTTGACCGGGTGTACATGTTCGCTCCGTTTGGGGTGGAGACGATGGGTCCGTGGGGGCCGGCGGCTATGGGCCTTTATCGGGACTTGGCCAGGCGATTGGTGGAGGCGTCGGGTGTCCAGAATGCTGGCTTCTATTTCGCCCAGAAATTGAGCATTGCCATTCAACGTGGCAATGCTGCCAGCATTTTGGGGACCTTTCCCTCCACTAATGGTCTTTTAGTTTAAGTTTTTAGTTTGTATTTAGTTATTTTAAATTTTAGTTTTTAGTTATTTATTTAAGTTTACGTAAATTTTCTGTTTTTTTAAGTGCTTGTGAACGTGCACTGATATAACGTGGCGAAACTTGTATTTTCGTGTTATTTCCAAAACACCATAGAAGCCTCTTCTCCTCTAAAATGTATGGAACAACACGTAAACGAAAAAAGTTTTCGAAAACTATCAAATCTGGAACTAAGCGTACCGGATTCTTTTATTTTTATCTTTACTCGCTTTTATTCGAATAAATCGCAACAAATCAGTTTGCACACATTTTCCAATAGCAATCCACAAAGAGTACTAAGTGATAGATCAGGGTAGTTCCATTGTGGTACAAGCTTTCTCACTTACCACTCGATTGGTATCGGTATAAATATCGATTCGATTCGAGTACTGCGCTCCAGGGATGGGATAGGGATGAGCTAAGTTGGCGAAGCTATCGATATTCTGTGCTGTTTTTCGATAGTTTCTCTGCCAGATTTTATCGATAGTTCGTTTCTCTATTTGCTTGATTACTCAAATGTTAATTACGGATTATATTTGTTAGTAAAATAAAGAAAAATTTGCAGTACTTGCATTGGCAAGATTTATCGATATTTTTCTCCAAATACTAATCCATAAAATGTACCTCTGAATGATATACCTATGTGTTAAAGTTATTTATAAGAGATAAGACCACCAGTTATTACACAAAGTGTTTTTACGGAATATCAATAATAACACCGTAATTAAAGCTGCCTTTTCCATCAATGGCCACATTCTAATTGGACCAGCAATATTGGTGAAAAATTGTCACAGATATAAAAAACCGGACAAGTACGAGTAGGACTCGTGCTCTGAGGGACGGAACCATCAGAGCGCGAGTAAAAAAATAAATAACTAACTGAAGTTGAAATATTGAAAGAAAACTTAACTTTGTAGTTGACAATAAGGTTCTTCCATACATAACAACTACAAAATGTAAGTTTGTAATTGTAAAACAATATTTTTATATGATATAACTTCAAATTAACAACTTTCAGATTTATTCCTTTATATGTGCCGTAAAACTTTGCCTCTTGCAAAAATTCATGATTCTAGATCAACGGGATACTTCCCGTTGATCTAGGTTTTGATTCCCAATAGGTTTTGATTCTCCTGTGAAATCGCAAAATATGCGACATAAACGTTCATATCTTTTGATTGCGTTGAATAAAACTTTTATTTTTTTACAGCCGAAAGAAACCATAGATCTATGTATTAAGTATAAATTTCAACTTGATACCTACACGCGTTCTTGAGAAAAAGGGTCTTGACAGACGGACAACGATGTGATCCTATAAGGGTTCCATTTTTTCCTTTTGAGGTACGGAACCCTAAAAAAATACCTCAAAATACCTCAAACCATAAAAAAATACGTTCTCTTTTTTTTCTTGTGTAAATATTAATAATATGTAAGTTGCGGGACATAAAACACGCCATCTTAAATTTAATATTTTATCTACAGTTTTGCAAATAAATCATCCAACAATATAAATACAACACATTTTCTTACTATACATTTTTTAAACAACATGTAAACGTTTTTTTCATCTTGTTATACGATTAAATCAATCAGTGCTACGCTTTTGCTACGAATCTCTACGCTTCGTAGCATCTCGTAGAGCTCTCGTAGAAGTCGTAGCACTATATTTTCATGGTGCAAAACACCTTTATAGAGAAACCGAGATGGAAAAGGAAAAGTAGAATGTGAGAGAAAAGAAATAAAGAGAACACAATATAATTATTTGTGTGCCAATTCCAAATCGATATTTTTCCTAAAAGGACATCAACGAGCCATATGCCTACGAACTATCGAAAAATTTGCTAAATTGCCACTGGCTTTTTTCAGTCCATTAAAGGAGGTTAGAATATTTTATTAATTCATTATATTATTTATTCATTGTTTAAATAATTTAAAATTGAATAAATTATAATTTAAATAATTTTTATTTTTATTTTTTATTGGTTAATTAACATAACACTAACACTAAACCAATCAAAAATACATTAAAAATTATCAAATAATGTAATCAATATGCACAAAATTTATACCAATTAAAAAGGACCCCAGTCATATACAACATGACACGGGACACGTATGTATTACATCTCTAATTTATAATATAATAGTTTTTTTCTGTTATAAGTTCTATCATCTAAATCCCAACACTTTAAGTTATATAAATTTAGATATCGATAAAATCAACATCACTATCGACATTCCCACCTCCCTATCAAGCTCATCTATTCCCATTGTACGTAGAGTTTTATTTTTATCGATATTCTAAATAACAGCGACGATAGCGCTTTATCGGCTGTTTATTTTGAAGCGCTGAAACCGCTAATGTGGGTCCGGGGAAATGGCGGCTTCGTACTTTTTGCAATCTTTAGAGTAGGAAATATTGCGGTGGGTTTTTATGGAAAACTAGCTGCAGCCCGCAGTTTCACCTGCATAACATAATTTTTCACAACAATTTTAACACACTTATTATTATTTTATTAAAAATAAAATTCAGAACTAAAGTTCTGTTGTTCTGTTCTGTTCTGTTGTTCTGTTGTTCTGTTGTTCTGTTGTTCTGTTCTGTTCTTGTTGTGTGTGGCTTCTCAGATTTTTCTGCCGGATTAGGAAGGAATGCTCTATACCTTTCCCGCAAAATGTTTGTCATTATTTGGTCCCATTATGATTTCATCAAAATCGGTTCAGTAGTTTAATTTTTATATCAAAATAAGTGGAAAAAAATGTCATCCAAATAAACGAAATTGCATAATTACCTACTAATTTTGAAGTCAGTTTTTATTTTATTTTATTATTTTTGATCAAAATTATTCATTATTCTGTTACAATAATTTTCATATCGTTACATATTAACGGATAATGTATGCACTAGTACACAAAAAGCAGACTTGTTTGCACTAGAGCATAAAAAGCAGATACCGCTTACACCGGGCATAAACAAGTAGGTAAACTACTTTACGAGCATGAGAAGTGGAAATTTATTTAACACTCATGAAACATTGCTCTTATTCAAAAATTCCACCATGACGGTTTTTGACAACTTTAGATTACCTAATCTGTCTATATATATTTTTTTTTATTTTTTTTTTTATTGGAAAACCATCAGCTTTTTACACTAAAATATACAATGGAAAAGCGATTCGTATTAGTATTATTCGTAATTTATCTAATTAATTAATTGCATGAAGGCCTCTTTTTCAATAAGGCTTGCGTTTGACCGCTAACTCGCCTGATGTTAAGTGATGATGCGGTCTACGATGGAGCACGCTTGCCTAGAAGAAACCGATTCACTCGTGATTTGAAGACACCCAGATTGCAACATAACCCCTTGTTTAAGATTGAGAAACTGCGAGCAGGTCGTTCATTTAATAGTACGCACTACACTATTTATGTAGGCACAGCAGGTAATACATTTGTGAATAAATATCGTAACACCAATTAAGTATTAAACCTTAAAAAGTAAAAGATAAAATCGAAAGCTAATTAAACGAAACCTGACACTAATATAAATAGGTATCATTTAAAACTGTACTAAGCTGAGCCGCCTTATAATCCAAAATACGTTTTTATAAGCCATTAACTTCATTGCCCCCACCCGAAGAAGACCCCAAGGCAAGTAACTTAACTCCAAACTCTTTTCACAAAAGAAAAAAGTAATCAACCTTCGCGAAAATCAATACGATACTATTAAGAAACGGACTCCTCAGAAAAAGAAGCGCCCGTATTAGGTAGCAATTTGCATCGGCACGGCAGAATATAGAATGGCTACGGTAGAATACGACGAAGTACGGTGGAATGGCCGTAATCTGCCGCGTGAACTTCTAAAATTCCATTACAGAGCAAAGCGCTGTTTGAAAACAGAACGCCGCGTGATTGGTCGGCTCACCGCGCCCTGATTGGCTGTCTCCGTAACCCCGCCTCCCTCTGGGGGTATAAAAATCGATGCGCGCACTCAGAGCGTTCTTTTTGCCACGGCGCGTCGCCCGACACTTTTCACTTGTTACTAATAATGGCATTTGTGCTTTCTTTTATGGCTTAAAGTGTTTAGTTGTATCCGTTGTCCGTGCAAGCGACGCGGGGCTCTTTTGTTAGTTTAGATAGGGTATTCTACGTTAAAAAGCATGTCTTTTCTATTTTCTTGGATGACACTCGGGCGTGTTATGGGCGCTTTTCAGACGAGCTTGGGTCGCAAGCTGTAATAGAGTACGGACTGTAGGTACTTATGTAGCAAGGGATTTCAGAGCTATTTTTCTCGCAGTTTCATACTTTGAGAGAAGAATTATATTTTGTTTAAACAGCAAACAGCTTACGATTAACGAGTGTATCGTAACTGTATTTTTTGACATAACTGATTCATCATTATCATTTCAGCTTATCGTGTTCCCACTGCTGGAACATAGGCCTTCTCTTAGAGAAAAGATGGGTCCACCATGCTGGCCCACTACATGTTGGTGAATGGTATTTATGTCTTTGAACTTTTAAGGTTTTTGGACGTACCGGTTTCGTCACGATGTTTTACTACCATAATTGATGGTTATTTTGTGGTTTCGTTTTCCCTAATTGTTCAAAAAACTGTATTTCAGCATTTTTCATCATAGCAAAAACAATATCACCTCATTGGGTCATTTGAAATCAACACACAGCTTTTGGTTAACCAAATCTGTTAAAAACAGTTAACAATGAAATTAAGAGTTAAGATTTTTTGTAAGTGTGGGTAAATAAATTTTCTGGATATTTACAATACAATCTATAGCTCTATATCTTTATATCTATTTATTAATTGCTCTATTTTATTTTATGAGATATATTAGCTTTTACTATTCAACCATAAATTAACTTCTTCCTTAATTTTTTTGCCGCGACTGTCCTGTTGCCATGCAAAGGCTTCTTCTTAACATCTTACTTATTAAATTATATAACTTTTACTCAATAAAATAAATTTGAAAAAGAATGAATGTAATAAAACAAGGCTATGAACGTGAAATATAAAAAATTAACAGTATCTGATGAAAAAATACAAAATAAAAATAATAAATAATCATCATCATCATCATCCACAGCCTTCCTTATCCCACTGCTGGGTATAGGCCTCTCTCTTGTTATGCCATCTGCCTCGGTAATAAATAATAAAAATCTTTATTTACTATAATATAAATCCATAATAAAAATCCAACCACTTTCTTTAGAGATTTTTTAAATCTCTTAAATTATGTATAAGTATTTGAAAATACATTGTATAGTGTAAACGGGATGACATTTAAAACACGCAGAGTGGCGACTACTTCATTTATTCAGCAATCGAAATGAACAGAGAGAGAGTTAGCTGGCAGGCTGGCTTATATATACACTCCCCTCAAAGGCTTGGCGAGCTTGACAGTGGCATGGCGTGAGGGAGGGGGTGTGTCATGGCGGCTGGCTGGTTGTCATTCGTAGTTTCGCAGGCAACGTCACGTCCGTTTTGTTACACTCGACCATCCTGCAACAATTGCTCCCGCAATTGGGAACAAACAACAAGGTTTAGTTTCTAATAAATTGACAATGTGTGCAGTCTGAGGCTGACTACACGACTGGCAATTATAAGGTCTACGGGCAACATTAAGGGCTGGTGGTAATATTAAGGGTCAATGGCAATATTTAGGGTCATTGGTAATATTAAGGGCCAATGGCAATATTAAGGGCCGCTGGCAATATTAAGGGCCACTGGCAATATTAAGGGCCACTGGCAATATTAAGGGCCACTGGCAATATTAAGGGCCACTGGCAATATTAAGGGCCGCTGGCAATATTAAGGGCCACTGGCAATATTAAGGGCCACTGGCAATATTAAGGGCCACTGGCAATATTAAGGGCCACTGGCAATATTAAGGGCCTATTGATGATAGCTTATAACGATCAGTGATTCATTGGTTTCATCAAACCTGTCGGTACTATCAAGGCTATGGTTACCATCAAAGCTATGGTTACCATCAAAGCTATAGTTACCATCAAAGCTATAGTTACCATCAAAGCTATAGTTACCATCAAAGCTATAGTAACCATCAAAGCTATAGTAACCATCTAAGCAATAGTTACCATCAAAGCAATAGTTACCATCAAAGCAATAGTTACCATCAAAGCAATAGTTACCATCAAAGCAATAGTTACCATCAAAGCAATAGCTACCATCAAAGCAATAGTTACCATCAAAGCAATAGCTACCATCAAAGCTATAGTTACTATCAAAGCTATAGTTACTATCAAAGCTATAGTTACTATCAAGACTATTGAGGCTGTTAAAACTATTGAAGCCACCGAAACTATTTTCAATATACTACCGAAGATGTTAAAACTACTGGCAGTTGCTACTGGGAAAGTTAGAACTACAGAAATATCAGGACTAATATCAAAACCATAATAATTAATTACTATCACCATCAGAACAATCGACACTATCAGCAACTTAATTGGAAATAAACAGAACTACTACACTGCGCAAATGCGCTGCGCTGCGCAAATTCCTCTCGCTACAATTCATACGAAGATACTACTTATTTGTAACTTGACCATAACATCAAAATATAGACAGCAACTAATGAATGGCAAGTGCTAAGTTCATCTTTGGAGCAGTAAAGGTATAACAGCTATGCCTATCTAACAATATCACAATGTAATAATTCCGTGGCAAACATCAAATCTGACACACCTGTTACATAATGAATATAAGGTACGTAGGTACTTAAAGTGCTCATATAAATGTATAGCACTGACAATCCTAAACTTATTTTAAAGATACATCATTACAACAACTAAACTAAAACAACGGCGTTAGGCCATTTATTAAGGTACCTACACCTTGCATAGTTAAGCACTAAATTAATTTTAAACTGGCAATGCTATTCCTATGCTATCAGCAAACTATTGCTATCAGTGCCTAACCATTACTTTCGTGAGAATCAACCAACTCGTTATGAGTTTATATTATGTGTTTAACTTCGAGTTGCGTTGCATCAATTTGCGCGGTTAAGTATGTCTAACAGTAACAAATTCATATTTTGGTTATTAATACTTAATTGAGGACATAAACAAGTTTAATGTAATTTTGGAAACATGATTGAAACTTAAATGGTTCCTTAATAATCTACAGTTTTATTATTTGTTGCTTGCACTTATTTTTTAGTTCTAAGGCGTGCGCCGACTCTTGCGTAATAATTCCTGCAGGCACAGATCGCACAGATTTGTCACTGTTTCGTGCAGGGGCAAAACTTGGCTTCGAGCTGACGACGTGGTACCGAGTATCGACTCGGCATAGATTTGAAATAAGCTACCCCCATGTGTTTCAGTTTTAACTGTGGTTTTATCATGCTCAGTACTGGAATGCAATATCCCTTTGCGTTAAGGTGTGCGTTATTTTAGGTACAGCTTCCAAGTCTAGTATCGACTAAAGAATCCTTTGACATACTTCGTCAACAAGATTGAAACATACAACTTTATGTAAAAATTTCTAGTAAATAAAATCTATGTCGAAGGTTGTCATATCTCCTAGGCTCAGTAGAGATGTCATGACTAGGCTTTGCATTGCTATTTGCTAGGCTCACTATAGATTTATTTCCAGAAAATCAGGCTTCTTTCGCCAACTGAATAATTATCAGGTTTTTAATTTTTAAACTAATTTTCTGTCTGTCATGATTCAATTAGTAACACCAGTCCAATTCACCAGTACCTAATCTGAATCACATTCCATCACAAATTACTATTTTGCAACGCGAGAAATTCCCCAGTCTACCCGCAGACATGACAATAAAAGTTATTTTCCATCCCACCCACAGACTCGACTTAGAAATAAAATGAGGTATCGAACTAACGAAGCTAGCACTTCCACAATGTAATTTTTCTAATCTACCTACAGGTTTCGTAGTTTCTCTGATCAAAAGTGTCAATTATAAATCTTTAGACAAACTCGGCATCGATTAAACTGGAGTGAATAGTTGTATGTAATCTATGTATGATATGTAAAGGCTGTTTAACCTAAATCTTACATGTTCATAAGCACGTACTGTTGGGATTACCCTCAAGTTGTGCGTAAGGAGTGTGATTGCACGTCAATCTACCAACCATTGCAGTTTTATTTTATGATCACGGAAGAAAATTATCGAACTTTCGAGTGCATCTAATACAATTTTTTCTTTGTTTCGTTTTGACCTACCAATGAGTAGTTACTAATAATTAGAAAGCAAAGCACGGGCCAAGACAATGATTTAGTTTTCGTCTTTTCTTCTGTACAGTCTAAATCACGTCTGTAGGTACAATCAAATCTATCGGAATTGGAACTAGGCAATTAGGTACGATAGTTACTTAGGAAATGTGCATGGTTTGCTCACTGCTATCAGTTAATGGTCATATTTTGAAGTCATATACTTGTAAATTTTCTAATACTAACTTGAATTAGTGGCAATACGGTCAAAAATAGGTATATCTCATAAGCATAATGGCAAGTAGAAACAAACACACCTGGCTATTAGGCTAAGGCTCCTCGCTAGCTCCAACTGATGCAGGCTGGCCTCCGCTGATTTAGGCCCTAGTTAGGTTAGGACCTCGCCCGGCTGCTACACGCCACACGAATGCAGGCCCCATGCTGGCAGGCAGACAGGCAGATTGGCACGCAGGCGGGCAGGCTGGTAGGCAGGTAGACAGTAGTATCTTGCCACGTGTCTTGCGGCCCGAGATGGAATCTTGAAATCTTCGATGTCACAGTTTTCGCACGCAGTGGGTAGTAAAGTCACGGTCAGAAAGTAGGGTTCGCCGTGTTTAAATGCCACGGAAGCGGCAACAAGTAATATCCTTATTTCTTCTTCTTGCTCAGTACGTGGCGTCGAATGATGAGAAAACAGGGTGGGTGGTGTTAGATCTTCATGATTGTGGCGACATTATTCTGCATTTTTACTTCGTTTTTCATCAGGCCAACTAAGTAGCACGATGCTTTAGCTTGGCAGAGTCAACCTTCTTGCAGTACATAATTAAGTCATCGTAAATTCTTCTCAAGCAGTAACTTTGCCGTTATAGACAGGATTATATAGTCTTCTTCCAGGATCAGAATCAATTTGACCAAGCGCCATGAAGCCGCAGTGCGCGTAGGTATTAAATTTTCTTCTTTATCCCTCTTCTGAATGTAAACGGGATGACATTTAAAACACGCAGAGTGGCGACTACTTCATTTATTCAGCAATCGAAATGAACAGAGAGAGAGTTAGCTGGCAGGCTGGCTTATATATACACTCCCCTCAAAGGCTTGGCGAGCTTGACAGTGGCATGGCGTGAGGGAGGGGGTGTGTCATGGCGGCTGGCTGGTTGTCATTCGTAGTTTCGCAGGCAACGTCACGTCCGTTTTGTTACAATAGACAGCTAAAATATTCAACGTTAGGTAAAAACTTGTTTTTTAGGTTAGGTTTTTTACATTTATTGTTTGAAAAAAATATGTAAACAAACATTTTATGCTTAATCTATTTTAATACCACCTACCTGAAGTGAAATAAAATAAATTCACTAAACACAGAGAATAGTATTCTCAGTATTCTATATTATATATTTAGATCTCATATTTTACCGTTACTCAGTATGTCAATTTAGTCATAAAAATAAATGTGTAGCATATAAAATGGAAAGTAATAAATTCAATATTCAATGAGTGCTCAAAATCAATATTTTGGATTGTCTTTAGACCTTCAAGACCCTCTGTCTATGGGCAGTCTAACTGTATTTATAGTTTTAGTATTAGTTTTTATTTTGTTTATATTTCATAAAGGAACTTGCCATAAAAAAAGGAAGAAATTGTCAAAAGAAATTATTTGAAAAAATAGTACTTTTATAAAATACCTGTTTTTTTATCATTGTTTGCAACTTTGTTTAGGTTATTTATGATTAGTAAAGGTAAGTAAAGTTACCACACGTACCTAGGCACGTACCTATAATAAATACAAGTTTAATTTAAAAAAGCGAATCTATTCTCAAGCAATCATTTATAGTCAATTACTCAAAAGAAACAATTTTCCTAATTATCTTAATCTAGGATCCGCTTAAATAAATCAAAGCAGACCCAGAAAGTGCCTACCAAAAGTTAATAATACTATATAACCGAATCCGCCCTTAATGCTCTCAGAAAAGATCTTAAGGGGGCTTTCTTCAATATACCTACCTAGCTCACACAGTTGAAGAAGATTCAAAATGTCTGATTGTGCATTTTTTTTTTTAATATATTGACTTGTTCTGTTGGCCTTTTGGCCTCTACAGCTTGACCGGACTAGTTAGCGAACGCAGAGTGCGTTCGGCATAACTTGGTGGTTAAGTTTATAGGCGACTAGCACAAGGGCACCTCGAAGGTACGAACCTCGGCTTGGGCCATCACCGGGAGTGGGAATCAGACTTGCCCAGGCACCCCAGAGGGGGTGTGCCCTGGAGCCCTATAACGGTTTGTTGAACTGATTGATTATTTGGAGAGAATCTAACCGATCTTATAACAGATCCTGTGGGTCTACGATCCTGCCGGCGGGATCGCTGTGTGTGTTTGTGCCTCTGGTAACCGACGCCTGTACCAAAAACTGAATATTTCCTATTGCTAGGAGCAGTCGGATCGGCCGAGCCCAGCGCCGCCCTGGTGACGACGGGGATGGGGTCGTCCGGGTCGCCCAAGATGTTTCTAGGGTGTCTACGGAGAGGAGGAAGGTCTGTCACGTCTGTCGAGTAGTTTGAGGATTTTACTACAAGAGGATTTGGGTGGTGAGGCGCCGCGTCAAAGTAGCGGCGGGAGGTATACTTAAGGTCTAAATCTTAATCATGGATGGGAGTTCAACATCGGCGTTTCGCATATACCAGCTAGCGCCGACCGCTCTGCGTATGAAGCGGTTTTGAATGACCTGCAGCTTGTCCAGATCGATGCGGGAGGCGTGGGCGAATGCCACGGAGGCATAAGTCATGACGGGCGAGTGCTTTTGAATCTAAAATAATAATTCATATCTTCGTTTTTTTATGTCTCAACATAGATATAGGCTGAGTCCGTAGTTTCAAATGTTAATCGGGACTTATCACGTATTATTTAGGTAAAAATAGGTACGTTTCGGTCGACGTTTCGACCATGTTACAATGGCCCTGGTCACGAACGTAGTTCGTGATAAGTCCCGATAAACATTTAAAACATGTGTTTTGAACAAATGTTTTAAATGTTTATAGGGACTTAAAAATAGGCACGTTTCGCTCGACGTTTCGACCATGTTACAATGGCCCTGGTCACGAACGTAATACGTGATAAGTCCCGATAAACATTTAAAACACGTGTTCAAATCGCGAAAGTTTAAAAATTACTTTATTGAGTAATTGCTTTATTATTGAGTTTTATTTCGCCTAAATATTTTAATATGAAAAATATCACTAATATAATATGGTGGGTAGTGGTCATATTAAGCCAAATGTTACAGAGAGTAACAAAAAATGTGAAAACGAGATAGCTATAGAGAAAGAATAAGTCCTAAAGAAAGGGGCCTTAAGGAAGGGATCTTATAAGGGCCCTAGCCAAGGGGTCTTGGGACGAGGGGAGATCTGCCGAAATCTGGCTTCGCTCGTAAATATAAATAACTTAACGGCAAGGTGCGAAGGGTGCAAGGGATAAAATGGCGGCTGCAAAAGAAAGATTGAGTTTCAATGTCAAAGGAAAAGATGCTGTATATTAGAAATCGTATTACATACGCACTGTTTGCTCAAAATCGGATATATTTTAATTCATTAAGATGCAAACAAGCTACAAAAAAAATTCAACGAAAAAATATATGCTTCAAAAACAAAATTGGCTACAAAAAATATTTGCTAAAAAAAAGATGCTACCAAAATTTAAAAGAAAAGAAGTATAGTAAAGTAAACATTTATTTCTGAAACGGTTTAACATTATCATAATTATATTGTATATTGTATATAAATAGCCACAAATAATATCTATAATAGGTTACATTGAATTAGCAGTGGGCCCCAAACTCGGCTAGGCCGGTCTCTTGGTGACCCGAAGAAGAAAATAAGACAAGGATCGTGCAGATATTTATTAGTGAAAAAAATTCTTAGTTCCGGAGATTACTTTCTTGTTTTATTCTTTTCAACCAACTAAAAAAGAAGGTACTATATAGTAATTTTTAAACTTTCGCAATTTGAACACATGTTTTAAACGTTTATCGGGACTTATCACGTATTATTTAATTTAGGTAAAAAATATGTACCTTTCGCTCGACGTTTCGACCATGTTACAATGGCCATGTTCACGAGCTTTTTACCTAAATTAAATAATACGTGATAAGTCCCGATAAACGTTTAAAAGAAGGTACTATATTTTTTAATATGATTCTGATATAATAGATAGATTTACTGATATGATATTACGTTGTGCTGATTGTGATTTTACGACTCTTTTGAAATTTTCATATCCATTGAAATTTGATGAACATTTTCCACCTCCTTTTTCTACTCTTTTTTCTTCTCTCTTCTTTTTTCTTTTCTCTTCTTTTTTCTTTTCTTTTCAACTAACTTCACGGGAAATTCTATGTATAAAAGGTATTTTTTTTTGTAAAAATGTCTAGTTAACATTAGTGTGGAAGTATAGAGAATCTAGTAACAAAGAATTATTTCTTTTAACTTGCACCAGCCGCAAAGTCCTATGTACTCCATCTTGGCAGTTACAAGGGCACTTACTCACTTATAGGTTTAAACAACCCTCTGGTCGGTTTTGATGGAATGTTTGTTTGGGGCGCCAGTGCCTGCACTGCTTAATATTTCGAGATTTATGGCTTTTATACGTTTGAGTATAAAGTTTGTAATTTTTTTGAGACGTGTGTAACTTTAGTAAAGAAAATATACAAAAGCAATATATTCCTTCCCTATTTAGTACATCTCACAGGCTGTTCCATACATTTTGTCGCGTGTCAATGACCGTTTACTATGGAACAGCTGGTTTCTTTCGCGATTTCAGGGTTAGTCTCAATGTGAGTATAATGATCTCCTTTCAGCTTAGTAGTCTATATGCGTAACTCTGTATATCAATAACAGCAAAATATCAGTCACTGAATATCGAAAGCTACTTGGCCTTAGAAGCTGAAATTTAGCAGGTAGATCCCTTATCAGGTTTAAAGGTCCACTAAGCAAAGACTTTGCATAAAGGCTAAATTAATGGACGTAAAAAGGGGTTGAAAGTCTACGCGGTGAAGCCACGGGAACAACAAGTCCAAAAAAAAGCGAAAAAATATAAAAAAACATGCGAATGCATAGTAAATGGCAGAACAGAACCAATCTTGATTTTTAATATGGATCAAAGGATATGGGTACATTTTATTCCAACAAAATTAAGGGAAATCTTTTGATTAAAGACTGACAACAAAAGGCCATAGCAAAAAAAAGGAAAACATAAAAAAAAACATTCGTTAAAACAACTCTTTGCATAAACAACACTGAATTTGTTTTTCTTTTTTTAACTAAGTACATAATTAGAAGAAGCTGGCTGAACAGAGATAAACAGCTTAAGGAATTAAAAAGAAAAAGTGAAAAGCGCGGGAACAATGACAGATCGTTTACAGAGTAACAAAATGTCTTCCTGTCACTACGCGTAATTAGGGAAAATAGGGGAAATTTTGAGAAAATTTGTTTTAATTTACGTTTTCTTTGCAATTTACGAAATTAAAAATAAACGGTTCAATTGTAGAGATCTCTCATTCTTCATGTGCACGCCCCTCTACCGTATTTTTGTAGTATTTTTTATGCTTAGTGTGGTGGAGGCATGCATATTAAAAAGTACTCTTTAGGGCATGCACATTTTGAATGAAAGATCTCTACCTATTCATATCTATTGGCGTAGGTATTTTATTCTTATCTACAGTTCTTATCCCACAAAATTAATTTCATAGTTCATAGTTTTGTTTCTTTTTTTCGCCCGTTACTGGGCAGGCTAAAGCCATTGAGGCTATACCGCTTTGTCTTAGGTAGTACTCCGGTAGAGTATGTTAGACTTTACTGGCGGTGGCTATTGCGTTTTGGAAACAATATGAAAATACACGATTTACCTCATTATATCCTTCCCACACTCTAGCATATTCACAATTATTACACATTATCACCCCAAAACACATAAGTTTAAAAAAATAATACATTGAGGTGACAATATGTTTTTTCACGTTGGCGTCAAAACTCCTTATTCATAGAAGTAAGACGGAAGTAGTGTGATTTTTTTTGTTTAAGTTCCAATTATTTTTTGACTTGTAAGTCCCAAAATGTTTTAGATCACAATACTACTTATAGTTCATATTCTATCTTAGATGAAGCTTCAAGCTACTCGTCTACCTTCACAGGTCACCTCATTGTATATATAAGATCATGCTAACTTCTAGAATAATCCCTATCTTGTTAAGGAAGCGATACAAAGCCTTACATCCCTATAAGCCCATATTATCCCAGAAACTATCTACCTAATAAAAGACCCGTATATACACGCATTTCATTCGTTTTATTCCTACCATCATTACAACCATCTAATCAGAGCCGCCTTACAAGGAGTTAAGGAAACCAACGACCCTTATCTGGCAACACTGGGCAGTAAACCCGGGTAGAATGGGGTAAACGAGTGGCCGGATAGGGTAACAAATTGGGGACTAGGGGTGGACGGTGTTCTACATTTCAACTTAAGTAACGTAGACGTTTGACATTTTCTCTGTGATGGTGATGAATTTTGTTACGGACTTGTCTTGTTTAGGAGGATAATGTAGGACTTTATTGCCTCGGTTTACAACAAGGATTAGTCGAGCCTACTTTTCACACAGCGGTATCAAAACGTAAAATGTATTAAACCTTTTTTGCTTTTTTTTTACAAGCTTTTATTAAATTTTAACTTGCCCTGTTAGTTAGGAGGTGTGCATGTATGTATGTATGTATGTGTGGGATACATAATTATCTACATGTATTCATACAGTTCAGTTGTTATAAAAAAGCATTTATTAATAAATAATGTATTTATCGATTTATGGTTTCGTATCCAAAGGGTAAAAACAGGACCCTATTACTAACCCTACGATGTCTGTCTGTCTGTATGTCTGTCTGTATGTCTGTCCGGCTGTATCTTTCGAACCGTAATAGATAACCAGTTGAAAGTTTCACAGAATATGAAATGTTACGGCGAATTAACTAAGAATAAAAAAGGCATACCGTTAAAACGAAAGGGAACCATTCAACAAACGTATTTTTTTACGTATTTTTTATTAGCTCTAATGTAAAAATGGTAAACGCACAAGCGTCAAACTTGGCATGATTATATTACATACTCTAAAGTATAACAACAAATAATAAATAATGGCCATTTCTGTTCCAAGTAATAACTGGTAATTGGGCTATTTGGATGACCTCATTTTCTTTCACCGAATCGTAATGCCTTATTCTACTTATTTTTAAGTCAGTTTTTTAAATTGATACCTAATTATTTTATTTTGTGATAGTACGAAACCCTCAGTGCACGAGCCCGACTCGCACTTGGACAGCTTTATTGTGTCTTCTGTTTCATACCGTGGTAATGTAATAAAATTTAGTGACATCAAAATCACGTACTTTCGAGAGCTTCGTGCGACTAAAGTATATACTTTAGTCGCAAAAGAAGAAGAAGAAGAAAGAAGAAGCAAAAGTTTGAAGTTTTAGTTTAGTTAGAAAAAAATTGTTATGCTATCGTAAAGATAGTTTTTCGATACCAAAACTGAACCTGATGGTAGGTACATAATACAAAACACGTCATCAAAGACGACTTTGGTTTACATGTTTTATAGTTTTAATTTATAAATATTTTGTAATCTAAATATCAACACGATAATTGCTTTATACCATTTGCAATGTTATCCTAATAGTTATTTATGATACAAGTGCGGTAAGTTGGTTATTACAAACGAGTAGACGAATGTAAGCCCGAGACGAAGTCGAGGGCTTACCATAGTCACGAGTTTGTAATAACCAATCCGCACGTGTGCCATACAACGTTTTACAACACATTTGCGAGAAAAAAACAAAAAATGGAAATTAAAAAAATACCGTAAAGTACACGCACGGTGCTATACAACGGAGCGTGCGGACAAATTCATTACAGCACGCTCCGTTGTATGATGCGTTTCATTACAGCACGCTCCGTTGTATGATCCGTAATGTTTAACTTTCGAAAGATGTATACAGGCTTCGTAAGTGCACTTTTTGAGCAAATGTGTAAAGATAATTAATGCCTAATCATTGTTTTCTGACTCAGTCTTTATCACTCTCAGATACTGTAGTCGGTGAGCGCGGCTTGAAGCAGTGAGTTTTGTATGATGCTTTACTAACACAACAAATGTAAGAAAATTATCCCAACTTTTTATTCAAACCTCCCAGTTGGGCGAGTCAACAGCTGGCCCTTTCCAGTGACTATCCTTAGCCAACGCGGCTTCAGCTTCTACCCGAAGATTAAGTTGCCATAATGACCGACCGTGGTTATCTAATCGATGAAACTATCCTCTGTAGAGGCTGGCAAGTGGTGACCGATACTTTACAGTTTGCGCTACAAATTGGTTGGGTTATATTTCAGTTTACAAATTGGTCGGGTTATACCCTAGTTTAAGTTTAAGGACTAAAGAGTACGTACACTACGAACATTACACCTTGAATAAAGATTTTTTTTTTTTCAGAATAATAGCTTGGGTAATTTTCATGTTTTGCAATGTTATGTAAAAAACTAGAGCTAATGATGTTTTATTTTAAGGTTTAAAATTTTAGATGACGTTTTCATGTGGTACTGAGACGTGGTCCTTTGGAAATACTCAGAGTCACGCAGCGGGCAATGGAGAGAGCTATGCTCGGAGTTTCTTTGCGCGATAGAATCCGGAACGTGGATATTCGCCAAAGAACCAGAGTCACCGACATAACTATTAACATTTGCAAGTTGAAGTGACAATGGGCAGGCCACATCGCTCGAAGAAATGATAATAAAGAATAAAGAAAGAACACAGAAGATGCAGCGTAGGTAGGCCTCCCGCTAGATGGACTGACGACATCGTGAAAGTTGCGGGCTTCCAGTGGATACAAATGGCAGGCTGTCATTCAGTGTGTGGTTCTAAGTGGGAGGCCTATGTTCAGCAGTGGACGTCTTCTGGCTGATGATGAAACGCTGCGTGCGGACTTTGCCAAAGTTCACGATGTAAATATGGAATGTCCGCCTCGATGACCTATGGCGGAAATTGGTTGACGGGATTAGCTTAAACAGCTCTTGTGCACATTCTCCAAAATGAACGCGATAAAAAATGGACAGACAAGCCACCTTCTGCCTGTGCTGGAGGCTATGCGACATCTTCCCTTTAACCAGCGCTTCGCTTTATGTTGTAATACGTGTCGTCGTTTGTATGTAAGTATGAATTTTTACCCCCCAAAATGCACTGTTAATCTGTAAGAGTAGCTCATTTGCCTTTGTTTGCCTTAATGTAGGTAAGCGTCAAGTTTTCTCAGGATAGCAGAATACTGTAGGTATTTAACAATTTTTAGTTAGGTATGAAATGAAACTTACCTAGAGAGCATAGCATCATTAGCGTTCCCAAAATGGTTCGCCGCCAGAGCTGCTTCCAGAACATTCTCTCTCCTGGGCTCCGTTCTATTCAAAATCGAACTGATAGAGAAACTAGTGTACGGCGCACTGCCAGTCGCTTTCTCTTCTTTATCCTTCTTATCATAGAAGGGACTTTTCTGTTCTTTTCTAGAAGGAGAAGAATAGAATGGGCTTGTTTGTTCTTTTCTAGAAGGCGATGAGTAAAAGGGGCTCTTGTCTTTTCTTGGTGATGAGGGGATGTCGGGACTGCTCGCTCCGGAGACGACGTTCACTTCGATGTCTCGCTCGTCTTGGGATGACAGTGGGGAGTCCATGGTAATCAGATCTTCATGACTTTGCGGGCCTGGGAACAAATGTTATTGGTTATTTACTGATTGGCTGTTGAAGTTGATGGCGACAAAGTTCAGTGGCGGCCCTGGGGTAGAGCGGGGAGTGGTCGCTCTAGGCGCCAGTTATATATAGGAAGGGGTGCCAAAATACCAAATGCGAAAAATAATAATTTCGAGTCAAAACAATATATATATTTTAGGCGCGTTTTGAGGCGCGGAGCTGCCCCAAAGGCAAATGAAAATTGAATTCATGAAAATAAAATTAGGTATGGTATAGGTAAGCATAGTTTCACGGCGCCCACATTTCGTGCTTATTGAAATAATAGTTTTTTTTTAAAGTTGGTAATTTTTAAATTTACTGCGAGAAAGCGTCGACCTTAAAAAGGGTGCTGAAAGCGAATCTCACTCTACCTTAATAGGGTATTTGACTACTTTTGGGAAACTATTGCACATTATTGTCTGATATAAAATAATGTATACTGCATTTATATTTTCTGGATATCAGTCGTATTTGCGATATAAATCGATGTTAAAGTTTGAATAAAAAAATATCGCGCCAAAACGCAGACCTGCGTCATAGCTCCGATCAAGTGACTAATTGACGTCACACAAAACAAAACAACTGCAGCCAGGCTGCAAAAGTTTGATGATTAATTAATTTCTGATAGAAGTAATGGTTTATAAATATTGTGTAGTGCCAAAATGTACAAATACTTCCATAAAGACACCGGATAAAATATTTGTTCCTGTTCCAATGCACCCAAAACTCGAAAAAAGTGGTTGGAACCAATCTAAGGTTGGAACTAAGTAGCTCGTAGAGAACCCAAAAGTATTGGAGCTAATTCAAGTGTTTCTATGTGCGAAGATCATTTTGAGGTACATATTTGAGTCTATATATTTCTATTATAATTTGTGTTTTTATTGCATTACTATTTTATGTACTGTTACTTTCTTTTTAAACATTGTAAAGCTCGACATAACCTAACAAAATAGTTATATCCACTTACTACAACATACTTTTTGTACAAATTGATTGAATGTTTTGCTTGGAGAACAATTAAAAATTAATACTGACATTGTAGTTTTTACGTTTTGAGTTCTGCAGCGTAGAAACAATGACGTGGATTATTACTAAACAAATATGCAACCATAAAAACATTAATTTTGGGTAAGTTACTGCTGTCTGCTTGCACAAAATGTTTCTCCATTCTTCTCACATTTAACCTCCGGAATGTTTTTGGTGAACATTTCTGGATAAATCGCTCTCAAAACAGCTTTACAACATTAAATTCGCAAATATCAATACAAAATCTGTTTGTTTAGATTTGTGTGACGTCACTAGGGATGAAGCCAGTTACAGACCGTTTTCGATCACGTGATCAAATGTCGAAAATACAGTTATTTTATTCGCGTTTTTTACAAAAAATAAGCATATTTTTATCAAAAAATCAATGAAATATGCTTTTTCATTATGTCATGTTTATGGATGGCGTCAATTGGCATAATATTTTTAATACAGTCAAGTACCCTATTATGGGCTCGGGCCGCCACTGACAACTTCAAAGGCTGATCACGAGGTTGAGGATCATTGACTGACCAGATCCGCACCACCCTTGAAAACTACGACGACACAGTCTCCGAAGACAAGACCTATAGCGAAACGGTGGCAGAGCAAGACCTAATGTAGGCAAGATTTCCTTTAATGTAGATTTTTACGAACAATTTAGTACAAATAATTACGTGATGGGTTATCATGGCAATAAAGAATCTATTTTGAAAGTGCTCCATTTTTCTATCTCTTAGTGAACTATTTTGATCCGCCTATCCATCGTAGACCGCGTAATGGTCACCTTTTGTTAAATATAGGAACACTTATCCAAAATTTCAATAGAACCCACGACCCCACGGTTTATTGTGTGCGTTGTGTCAATAAATTTAAGATTTTAGGGAAGTAGGTCTCATTTGTTCTATAGAACAATATAACGTCCGAAAAGTGTACAAGTATAGAAACGGTCGAAATCGTAAGTTCCTAATGCATTTATTTATTTTATTTATTTTATTTAATACTTTATTGCACACTTACAAATTAAGTAGATATGTACAATTGAATTTAGCTCGGAAAGAAAATTTATTTGATCACATTATTTATATTGCAAGGCTTCGACCAAACTAAAATGAATGGACGGGCCATAACCATTGAACTTGCTCAATAAAAACGAGTCAAAACCGTAGGACATATACTTCAACACCAAATTATAACCATGTACAGTACATTTGTTACAAATAATAGATAGCGATTTTTTGTTGTGTATTTACACTTCGGGAAAGCACACGAAGGCATAATTTTGTCAGATGTTTCGTTATCATGTAACAATAGTCTCGTGTTGCACTTCCTACGGCTAGAGACCGACTGAAACGTCTGAAAAGAAGTGAGCGCCAGTGCATATTTTGTAATCTTCAAAAATGCGCGTCTTCTGGGCCCGTCCATTCATTTTATTTTGGTCGAAGTTGTACGGTAATTACTCACGTATAATTAAGCCGGTTACTCCGACTAACGTTAAAACCACGTCAGTTTCCATAATAAAATTGATTTGATAATTTTAGATACTTAATTCTTTGCTCTATTTTATGTACCTGAGTACTTAGTAGGTAAAATAGAGTTATGTCTTATAAACGCGTAAAACGGATAAGCCTATCGAACCCGCCTACTTGAGACGTTTAGCGTATTTATAATTCAGAATATTAAAGTGGTTTATTGTTGTTACTTATTTAAGGGTGTCCCTAAGGCATTAGCTAATATCACGGGGGAGGCGCCCCTATTGTCTGAGACGTTAATAATAAATAAGGGATGAAATCTTTTGGTTGGTACGTTATAGCTTTATACCATTTGCTTTTTGGATTTGCTGTAATCGGATAGGTGGAGTGTGATGACGTAATCTGTCAGTATTTGATTGAAACCTTTTTTAGTAGATTTGGTAGCATTTGGTAGAATGTATTTGTAGTTTTTGAAGTGAAAACTTCTTTAGGCGCTCTTAGCACTTTATTTTGTGGGTATTGAACACAGAAAAGAGAAGTAAATAGAATGGAAATGAGAAAAAAATCTGTCGCCATTCTTATTTATGTCAACGCGAACTCCGCATTCAAAGATCTTGGCCACTACCTTTTTGGGTTAGGTCTCAAAGTTCTTTGTTCGCATCACAGTTGCTAACTGATATCGATTGACTGACGTTACGTTTATATGGTTGCAACTGGCTACAACAAAATTCTTACAAAAATGCCTTGACAGCCGTTATAATTTAAACAAAAAAACATTATTTTCTTTAGTTATTGAATAAGACTGAGCCGTCACGCTCGGCTATGTAACGCTCGTTCGGGTAAAGTCGGCTTAAGTCTACTAATGGAGCGAGAGAGATATAGTTAAGTATATATTATTTATTTATTACAAAAAAAAATGTTAATCATAATTTTACGTTCATTACTGCTTTTATAACTATATACGAGTCGGGCTCGCGCACTGTTCCGTACCACCTAATAACTTGTTAGCTACTAAAGTAAAAAACAAAAAGCAAAAAGACAATTTCCCATCAACGTCCAGGCGGTCACCCATCCAAGTAACGACCGCGCCCGACGTTGCTTAACTTCGGTGATCGTGCGAGAACTGGTGGTTCAGAACAGAACTGCGACAGAAATTTGTTACCGACTCACACTTGGCCATTATTAATTATCTTTACGATTAGTCCCAGATTTGATAGATTTTGAAAACTTTTTTCGTTTAAGTATCGTTCCATACATTTTAGTAAAGCGCCTCCAGTGGGAACGCGGAGGAACTAAAATCGGTAGTAATCGGCGGTATAGATTGCTTCACGAAAAAAGTTTTCGAATACCTTTCAGCCCAGCAATGTATGGAACAATACGTAAACGAAAAAAGTTTTCGAATACTATCAAAACTTGTACTAAGGGTACTGATGTTATACTTTAAAATGTTTACTATAATCATGCCAAGTTTAACACTTGTACGTATTTACCGTTTTTACATTAGAACCAAATAAAAAATTTGTTAAAGAATACATTTTTAGGGTTCCGTACCTCAAAAGGAAAAAACGGAACCCTTATAGGATCACTTCGTTGTCCGTTTGTCTGTCCGTCTGTCTGTCCGTCTGTCTGTCCGTCTGTCTGTCCGTCTGTCTGTCCGTCTGTCAAGACCCTTTTCCTCAAGAACGCGTAAAGGTATCAAGTTGAAATTTATATTAAATACTTGGGTCTACGGTTTCTTTCGGCTGTAAAAAAATAAAAGTTGTAAGTCAACGCAATCAAAAGATATGAACGTTTATGTCGCATATTTTGCGATTTCACAGGGGAATCAAAACCTATAGGGTACTTCCCGTTGACCTAGAATCATGAAATTTGGCAAAAAGTAAGGTCTCGTAGCACATATATAGGAATAAATCCGAAAGTTATAAATTTGAAGGTATATCATTTAAAAAATATTATTTTGCAATTACTAACTTACATTTTGTAGTTGGAATGTATGGAAGAACCTTATTGACAACTACAAACTTAAGTTTGTCTTTCAATATTTTAACTTCAGTTAGTTTTTTTTTTGGTCTCGCGCTCTGAGTGTTCTGTCTAACGGAACCCTCAGAGCACGAGTCCTACTCGTACTTGTCCGGTTTTTTTGTATGGGGTTTAGTTTTCACCCCCTTTAGTTTAAACTTTTTGACTTTATTATTTCTTAGTTAATCCTTCGTAACATTACATATTGTGTAAAAAAAAAAACTGACTATCTATTACCGTTTGATTGATTGATTGACTCTTTATTGTTCACACCATTAAATTTGATACATGTAAACAAAAAAAAAAAAAATTACATGTAATTTTTGACATGTAAATAATATTTACCAAATAAATGAATATGAATATGATACAGGGGACAAAAAACTCTTAAAAACTAGTATGACAAATGGCGGCCTTATCGCTAAAGGCGTTGTCTTCCAGGCAATCTCTAAAGATACAGCAGTTATAAGGTAGGACTAATGAACGGACAGACGGACGGACCGACAGACGGCCAGACAGACAGCGTAGGCTTAGTAAAAGGCTGCCGTTTACACCATTTGGGTACAGAACTCCAAAAAATGTAAACCAACAATAACAAGAATGAATGATAACGAATGATATCAGCTAAATGTTTTACTGCTCCAATATCAGATCATTGCATCGGCAAAACGACAACTAACCATTAGATACGTTTAACCAACGGTTATTCACAAAACATCAATTTAATACTCGAAGTGGCGATCGAACGGCCAATTCGCGGCGGAAAGCAATGTTCGCGCGAAATTTACATTTTCGAACATTCGAGTCATAAATTCGAACTTTCGAGTCGAAAAATAGCTTGATTTGAATTGCGTGTGTTTGCCGTCGGATGGACAACGAGCACGACTGGACGTGAATAAGTACTTAATAAGTATAATAGTACTTAATAAGTATAATAATACTTAATAAGTACTTAATAATAAGTACGTGAATAGTAATACGCTTTCTGGGTTCAAAATGACACCGACGTTGGTTAAATTTTGACAGTTATTTGAGAGCTCTCAAAACCCTCTCAACAGCGAAATTCCTTTTTAGGTGTAATTTTCGCTGATCGTTCGTTCAGCATCATCTCAACAACTGCGAGAATGTTTTAAAGTAAGGCCGTTAGTTTTTAGGATTCCGTACCCAAAGGGTAAAAACGGGTCCCCATACAACAAACGTGTTTTTTTAACGTATTTTTGTATTAGTACTAATGTAAAACGTACAAACGTCAAACTTGGCATGATTATAGTACACACTCTAAAGTATAACAAAAAATAATTAATAATGGTCAAGTGCAAGTTGACAAGTTTCTGTTCATTACCAAGTTATAACTGGTAATTTCGTTATTGAATTTTATGGTTGTACGAAACCCTCAGTGCGCGAGCCCGACTCGCACTTGGCTGGTTTATTATTTCTTTCTTCAGTACTTACATCTTTGTGATTTTAACAAAAAAGTTTTGGTGCCAAATTGAATAAAACAAGTCGCCCCATTGTATTATTTATCTGAACTTGTGTATTTTCAAGTATTAATGGAGGATTATTACTTTATTATGTTTGTGATAGTGTTCGAGTGCTTACAAGTGAAATAACGAGGTAAAAAATATCGTTTCGAGTTGTTTTCAAACTCCATAAAAGCCTCTATAGAAAAAAGTCCATAAAAAAAAGACTCCATAAAAGTCTCTTTATCTAATATCTCCACCACTTTAATAAGACATGCACTTGACCGTGACTTACTTTGCTTGACTCTATTGACTATGACTGTAACTTGTATGACTATATTTTATAATATTTCAATACTTGACACTGGCAAATGCACAAAATGTGCTACGCCAAAAACCTCGAGAGGAAAAACTGAATTGTGCCTCTAAATTAGGGCCAATTTACTAAATTTGATACTTCATCAAAATTCAACAATGTACATTTGTAACGATATAATTTATTTTTGCAAAGTTAAAACTGCACAAATGCTTATTTTTTTCAGTTAAAAATACATACTATTCTAATAATAAAAAAGAACGCAACTTACGATTGCCTTTGACTTTTACTCAGACTGACAGATGTCAAATGGGTCCTACTTTAATTGGAGCAATAATCCAACGTATGACAGGAATCACATGCAAATAATGTGAACTTGCGGAGTCTATCCTGATATAACTAAGTAAGTAGGTACTTACAGTACACTTCATAACAGTTCGTGTAACAATGTAGTTAATATGAGCAGGCTGTGCTAAGCCACGCGCGCCGCTCCCAGCCGTAAAAAGGTTAAGTTTATGGCCTACAGCAATGGGTAGGTAATAATGAGCATACTGCCAGTTAAACCTAGTATAGTCTGCGATATATTTAGCGTATGTTCAATCGCACCTGTCCATTTGAACTGGATTACACAACAAGTGACAAAAAGGGGAATTTAATACATGTCATTTATGGGACCTTAGTCCCTTGAATTGGATCCCAAGAGCAGCGAAGAATTTCTAGAGGAAAATCCTGAGCTAAGCAACGGATGCAAGGAACGAAAACTTTGCTTGCAGGTCTAAAATGAAAATTACCAATGCCTGAGGACCTCATAAGTTACTGTATAAGAAAAATAATTAATCCCGAAATCCTTATTGCACTCGAAGCGACGTGTAAGCGGAATTACACTAAAGATTCGTCATATACAAAAAAAACATGGACTTCCGGAAAGTGACGCCTGATTCAATCATCACCCTTAGTACAAGTTTTGATAGTATTCAAAAACTTTTTTCGTATTAGAGTAAAGAAAGAAAAAAAAATTTATTCGACACCTTTACAAAAACTTATATCTAAAGGATACAATCAGTGTCGAATGGGTCCGTCTCAGCATTAATGCTGATAGTCAAGGACTATCAGCGCCGGTTTTCAGACGAACTCTTGAGTTTACACTTAACACAAATCTGTACCGTGAAGCAATCTATACCGCCGATTACTACCGATTTTAGTTCCTCCACGTTTCCGATAGAGGCGCTTTACTAAAATGTATGGAACAATACGTAAACGAAAAAAGTTTTCGAAAACTATCAAATCGGGGACTAAGCGTACTGTATAAGTTTTAGCACCACTGTTAAAGGAGTATCTAAAGTAGGTTTATTGTGTAGTAAATAGAGCACTTACCTGCCTACATTTATTCTTTTACTATGACAATTAATTCAAATGAAAGGCCATTTAATACAGAATTTATGTGCGGCCATTTTCTAAGCCACTTAATTGGTTTTATATTTTTGTTTCCCATGAGGCAGGTCAAAGGTCGATGTCAACAATTTATTAATTGTATCAAATATAATTTCTACCATTTTGTAGATAATAAAGTTTTATATATAATTGACTTTTTTTTACCAAATACACTTTCTAGGCACACAACAAAATAATTTTGGATTTGGATTGGAATTAATTTAAAATAATAGATTTCTATTTAAGATTTCTTTCTAAGACGATAGTCTTCGACCAGTGTGATGACATACGGCACTGAAACGTGGTCTCTCACTATGGGCCTCATAAGCAAGCACAAAGTCGCACAACGAGCTATGGAGAGGGCTATGCTCGGGGTTTCTCTACGAGATCGAATCCGAAATGAGGAGATCCGTAGACGAACGAAAGTCACCGACATAGCCCAACGGATTAGCAAGTTGAAATGGCAGTGGGCAGGGCACATATCACGCAGAACAGATGTTCGATGGGGCCGTAAGGTTCTGGAATGGAGACCACGGACTGGTAAGCGCAGCGTAGGACGTCCACCCACAAGATGGACAGACGACCTAAAAGAGACCGCAGGGAAACGCTGGATGCAGGCCGCTTTCAACCGGCCCTTTTGGAGATCGATGGGGGAGGCCTATGTCCAGCAGTGGACGTCCTACGGCTGAAATGATGATGATGAGATTTCTATACTCAGGGCAGGATTCAGGGGAGGGCAAACATCGCAAGCTAATTTACAACATGTTATAAAACAAGTTTTACTTAATTTTGCTTCAAATTTTTATTTAAATGTTTTTTAGTGTAAACTTCTTGAGCCGCGTTGAGGGATTTTTGTTGGGGCAAAACTTATTGGGTTTGCGTCACCAACATGCTAATGTGGCTTAGTAGTTTTCACTTCTGTCGGCAGTCACCATGACTGCCTATTTTTATATTTTGGGGGCCATTTTGAAAATATTGCAACATTGATTGATTAATTCTTTATTGTTCACACTATAAATTTTGATACAGAGGACAAAAAACTCTTAAAAACTAGTGTAACAACTGGCGGCCTTATCGCTAAAGCGATCTCTTCCAGGCAACCTTAGGATGGAAAGGATTTATAGAAGACGTAGAAAACATTGGGTATTACATATGCATATGATAAGTCACCAGAACTAATAAACTATTATTAGTTCTGGTGACTTATACACTAGTATGCAAAAATTTAGAAACACCGTTTTCTAATTTAGCTTACGCGATTTGACCTAAACAAACTAACAAAAAACAAGTTTAAATCTTTATCAATAAAAAAATACTGGTACAGTATAAAAAAAACTCTTTTTAATATCAAGCTTTTTCGTATTCTTCTTAGAAACCCCTTTCATTCGATATACCCATATCATGATGGTAAATAAGAACATTTTGTCCGCCATCTTGGGGCGTCCTCCATATTGAATTTATCATCGAGCTAGGAAAAAGTGCTTGGGAGACAAATCCAACGAACCCAAACTCGGCGGGGTTACGTTATTTCTTTTAGGAGTTGCTATGGCCACCTTCTGTCTCCATCATCAGACCAGCTCGATGGTACCACAACATTTCATTGTCACCGAACTTACATAAGAATGCTAATTTATGAGGATAACTGGTCTAAAATTCAGTTGCAACATTTGTTCCACACATATTACTTATACGCTTATACTAAGATGAAATTGTATGAAAATGAGATTAGCTTGAGATAACATCTCTCAAGCTAATGTCATTGTCAATATAATTTTCATACAATTTCATCTTTCCGCAGGCGTTAACGCTAACAGAAAGTGGGTGTTGTCTAATCCCCCAGGGCAAGTAAAATAAAAGTTTTAATTAAATATGATTAATATTTAAAAATTAATTTCCTTTTCTATGATAGGTTAGTTTCGCTAGCAAGTAGCAGTATTTGCAGTATTATAGAACCGCATCGGATGCTTTATATTTTGTAACCGAATATGTTTTGAAAGATAGCAATCACACGCCACCGCCGCCGGGTGTTTGTGAAGCAATGATGCGCGCTCAAAACGCGTAATCGATACTTTTTAAATCGATTAACCGACCACACCCGATCCTTTCTTGTATTACTTTTTATCTCTTAATTAGTTGGTTTTGTAGCATTCAAAATATTTTTATCATAAGAGCCACAGGTAGAACAAAATTTAGAAGCCCTCTCGTATTTTTTGAGGCAAAAAACTACGAAATTGAATTTTTGCCCTTCTGATTCTATCAAAAAGAAAAAGATCTTTGTACAAAATTAATTCTGTCAAGTTATGGAGTGACCAAGGTAAATAGGTGTTAATTTGTATATACATAACTATATAGATGACTAAGTACTCTAAATTGTGAAAAACCTCTAAATATCTACGTATTACCTCCAATTTACAAAAGTAGTTTTCGTAAGCTCACGGAGGAAAGTTTGTAACAATTGACGTCATTTGTAAGTACGTATAGTGCGCTTTCTGCTTAGCAAGAAATTTAAATACTACTTACATCTATCTTAATCTTAGTTTTGAAAATTAAAATCGTCTCTACAGTCCGTTCTCATAGTTATTTTACCTCTCATATGAATTCAAGCGTCTCGCTCTGTCTGCAAGTGATGCCATGCGACCAGACAGAGACAACTTCATAATGACATAGGTAATATAAGTGTGAACCATTGAGGTGTGAACGGCCTGTATCTATGGTCAGCTTTTTTATAAGACAAAAAAATCAGCCCAGTAATAAATTATTTAAAAAAAACTTTATTCTTCCAAAACTTGGCAAAGGTGCGTTTGCCCATTCAGCCGCTGCGGATTCCGGCAGATGGCTACTCGATGCTATCTGACTAACTTTGTGGAAGCTAACCCTTTGCATAATTACACCGTTTGTTACTCCACGGTAATTAAACCGTTTGATTTTATATTAATTGTGTGTAGATTAGATTAGATATGTCTAAAGTTGACTTGCGTTGATAAAGGAACTAAATTACAATAAATAACGCGACGCGTGACCAAAATACTGGCGTGTTTGGGCTCAACGCATAAACATTGCCATTCAGCGAGGTAATGCCGCCAGCATACTGGGTACGCTGGCAACTGGTAGTGGGCTTGAGCATTTGTATTGTCTTTAGACGTTCAACGGTCTATGGGCAGTCTAAGTGTCTAACTGTATTTGTAGTTTAAATGTTAATCGGGACTTATCACGCATTATTTAATTTAGGTAAAAATATGTACCTTTCGCTCGACGTTTCGACCATGTTACAATGGCCGTGGTCACGAGCTGACTGAACATACATTAACATTTAAAATATGAGTTCAAATCGCAAAAGTTTAAAAATTACTGTATTTGCAGTGTTAGTATTGCTTGTATTTTGTTTAGTTAATAAAGGCACTTGCCCCAGAAAATAGAAACATTGTTAATAAAAAAATAACTGTAAATGATGTTCATTGGGGTAGGTTTTTTGATTGCGAATGCGTATGTTTGTTACAATGTTCTTTCAAACAGCTGGACCAATTTTAATGTAGTTCCTTTTGTTTGTGAGTCAGTTTCATTGCAGTGGTTTTTAGCTGTTTTATCAAGATCTCACCAATGGTTTAAATGTTACGTGGCTTTTTCCGAATTGGTCATACGTTTTTAGGGTTCCGTAACCAAAAACTAAGCCTACGATGTCTGTCTGTCCGTCTGGCTGAATCTTTCGAACCGATAGATAGCCAGTTGAAATTTTCACAGAAGTAGTACAGAGTAATGTTACGGCAGATTAATTAAGAAATAACAACATTAACATAAATAAAAATAAAATAACATTTTTTTAAAGGTATTTTTGTATTAGCTCTAATGTAAAAACGGTAATACGTACAAACGTCAAATTTGGCATGATTACAATACACACTCTAAAGTGTAACAACAAATAAATAAATAAAATTAATAATGGCCAAGTGCGAGTCGGTAACAAGTTTCTGTTCATTACCAAGTTATAACTGGTAATTTCGTTATTGAATTTTGTGGTGGTACGAAACCTTCAGTGCGCGAGCCCGACTCGCACTTGATCGGTTTACTAAATGTAAATTTATCCTTGTTTGTTTTTCTTTTAAAGTTTAATATTATTGCCTGTTCTAAATTATTAAGTAACCTATGTAAATTATGATCGCGGGGTACGTGTAACCGTCATGGCAACACCGAAGCCCATCTCAGTCGTAAAAGGGTTAGTGTTGTTAAAATTTGACTTTGTAATTATATTGGCCATTGAATTTTAACCAAAAATTACACTAATTAGACCAAAGACATAATTAATTAGTAAAACTATGTAAAATTCGTACAGTAAAATGTACCATATTATGCGTAAAGTTTACTTCGTTTTTATCAAAGATCTCAACAGTGAGGATATGCTCATCACAACATTTGCGTCCTAGTACGACCAGTTATGTACATAAAATTAACGCTATCTGTGAAAATAACTATCCATCGTTAATTTCTATCTTATACTTTCATATGGAAATCTAACAACTACTACGTATCGTTCTCAAGTACAACGCTCACAACGAAGTCGGCGTGCGATTGTGATCACGCTGGTGAGCACAAGTATATAACTATATATATACTTGTGATCGTATTGTGTACATCGTCAGAACACTAGTCTTCCCCAACACTAGTTTTTCTGTATGGTGCCGAATCATGGACCATTAAATCTGCTGACCGACGACGCATCGACGCTTTTGAAATGTGGTGCTGGCGACGCATGCTACGTATTCCGTGGACTGCTCATAGAACAAATGTCTCAATCCTTAAGGAACTAAAACTTACAAAAATACTCCTATTATTTGCATTTATTTGAGCATTTATTTGTCTACTTAGGGTGCTGCAGTATTTCGGACGCATCGCCCGAAAGCTCTCTGAGAACCTGGAGAAATTAATAGTGACCGGCAAAATGGAAGGAAAAAGTCCCAGGGGGCGTAGCCCAACATGATGGACCGACCAAGTGTTAAAAGAGCTCGGCATGAACATCTCTGACGCGATGTACCTACCTACCAGGCTGGAGAACGTCAAAGACGAAAGCAGATTTGTCGCCAAATTAAAAAAGATCGGGAGCATCACGACGCTCAGCATTGAGCAAACGAACTGAGGAGGATACTTGTGATCACGAGTAAGAAGGTACCTTAAAAAAAGATCCACTGGCCCAGTCCTCACGAAGTAAATCTATGTTAATCTTCTAAATAATAAAAACGAAGGACGACCACTAGTCACTAACTGACATCATGAAACCTTCAAAACTAATTGACCAAAGGAACTGTGACAAGTACATTTTTTGTAGAGATCCGCAAGAATGGATTTCGCTTATCAGGTCAATTTGTTTATCATACAATAATAAGTAGTAATGTCTATCTGTTAACTATTAAAATTTATAACATGATATCTTAACAATTGAAACTTTTTTCGACAGTTAATTTACTTAATACTTTTTTATATAAATAATATTTACGGTATTTTTATACCATCTCCCTAGATTTGTACGCCAATAAATTAGGCATGATACAAAGTGACAAATATTTTAACCCACCTATTGTGCATGCGTTTTAAATGTGTGTATGATTTAGGTAGGTACTCGTGTTTTGTGCAAATAAATTACCTTTATCTTTGCGAAAGGGGCGAATTGAGGGGGCAAAAGGGGGCTGAAAGTAGATATGAAAGAGCACACGTACGAAGTCGCGGGCAACATCAATTTTAATAGGTATTTTATTAAATAGCTACAATATCGCATGGCAACATGGCAAAATATCATGTATGGCATTTTACGTTCAAAAAGCTAGTATTTAGGGGCATTTTTAACGCGGGCTCGTAACAGCTCAGTGCGGAAAACCACGCGAACTGGAACCTTAACCCGCCGAGATACGGTTTGCGGTCGTGCAACTTTTCAATGGAATTGAGATTCTGGAATGGAGACCATGCACGGACCGGTAAGCGCAGCGTAGAACGTCCACCCACAAGATGGACAGACGACATAAAAGAGACCGCAGGGAAACGCTGGATGCAGGCCGCTTCCAACCGGCCCTTTTGGAGATCGATGGGGGAGGCCTATGTCCAGCAGTGGACGTCCTACGGCTGAAATGATGATGATGATGAACTTTTCAATCACCTGAAAGGTGGTCGTAAAGCTCAAGAATTTCTGGTTTCGTTCAGCTTTTTACAATATTATGGCAACTCTCATGCAGACGCATTCTTTCAGCGGCTACACTTGGCTGTGGAGTAACCTAGTTTTTTAGCCATTTCTAAAAACTTGCTAACGGCATCTAAATATTTACCTACATAAAG
The DNA here is from genome assembly GCA_914767915.1 of Agriopis aurantiaria. Lineage (NCBI taxonomy): Eukaryota > Metazoa > Arthropoda > Insecta > Lepidoptera > Geometridae > Agriopis > Agriopis aurantiaria. The sequence continues at coordinate 9,754,489 of OU612004.1, forward strand.
ACTAGTGAGGGGACATTTACATAAAATTACCGATTACCGTCAAGTTGTCCGTCAAACGTAACATCGAGTTAACGGCCGTCAAATAATTAAGGCATTAGCTAATTAATTCGTGCTTGTCCGTCTGTTTTAATTAATTATTATCGTTACTAATGTTTAAAATTATCTAAGGGTTGTGATTAATTGATTAATATTTGAGAGTGCAGTTTTGTTCTTAAGGCGATGTTTTCCCACTTTATAGCAACACTTATTACTACAGATGACAAATGAGTTTTGGCGCCAAAGTGGAAAAAACTTGTCGGCTCGTTGAATTATTTTCCTGTACTTGTGTATTTTCGAGTGTTAGTGTGTATTAAATGGTGAATTCATTGAGTGCTCGTAAACGTGCTCGAGTGTCAAGTGATATAACGAGGTGAAACATGTCTTTTCGTGTTGTTTCCAAAACTCCATAGGAGCCTCTTGTAAAGTCTCGACCACTTTACAGGGGCATCAGTTTGACTTGACCGTGACTTACTTTGCTTGACTCTGACTGTGACTATGACTTGTTTGACGCTATTAATACTATGTAAACATAATTAATATAACGACTAAAGGACATAGAATACAGGGTCTTGAAAATTTTAACAAAAAAAAAACTGATGACATGTGGTCAGTTAGGTGTTGAAGTATATATAATATGTCCGACGGTTTTGACTCGTTTTTACTCGTAGAGGGAGAAAGCAAACTGAATCTATGTTTTTACTGAGCAAGTTCAATGGTTATGTTATGGCCCGTCCATTCATTTTATTTTGGTCGAAGCAGCTACTTATATAGGACCCATAGAACTTTACAGCCTTACAATATTTTACAGCCATCCCAGTAGAAGTATTTCACTTTCTAAACACACAACATGGCACTTTTGATTTTTTATACTCCAAAATCGCGCGTTGTAGGTGCATTTGCGTCGTTGCCAGAATAGAATAGAATAGAATAGAATCATTTATTGGCCTTATAACATTCGTTACACAGGACGGACTGAGTTCACTCAAGCTGATTGACTTGTGTTTGTATTGCCGCACATACTTCGGTTCACAAACCTTATCTCCCTCAGTTTATATACCTATTACTAGCAACGCATCCCGGCTTCGCACGGGTGTATAGTCTTATTATTTACACCTTGGGTTACATTATTGAGTTTTAGTAAGGATCCATATTTAAAAAAAAAAATATATAGCCCATGTCACCCGGGGATAGTGTAGCTTCCCAACAGTGAATGAATTTTTCAAATCGGTTCAGTAGTTTCGGAGCCTTTTCAATGCAAACAAACAAACAAACAATCAAATCTCTCCTCTTTATAATATTATTATAGATAGTATGGATATAACATCATTGCTTTGCAGTGTCCGTGGACTCCGTGGTTACAGGTAGACTAGATGACGGATGTCTATAGACATGTTATGTAAGTTACAAGTAACGCCGACTTAAAAAATTGTAACAGACATAATATGAACACTTGCAACCTCCGTTCCATTGCGGATAAAGAAAATTGCTTCATTAAAAGTTAGACTCCATTTTTTTTAATAATTGGCATACAAGCTATGGGCCACCTGATGGTAAGTGGTCACCGTCGGCTATGGACATTGGACACCTACAACACCCGGGGCATTGTCAGTGCGTTGCTTACCTTTGAGTTGCCTTGTTGCCTACCTCTATTCACTCTTCGTTTGAAGCAGTCCAAATTATACTTCGAAGGAAAAACCGAAGGTGGTAAGCCATTCCGTACGAAGCGCTTTGATTCCACATTTATTGTGCGAACTGCTAGTCTGTGGAATGCGCTACCTGAATGGGTGTTCCCCGATGGCTACAATCTGGGTGTCTTCAAATCACGAGTGAATCGGTTTCTTCTAGGCAAGCGTGCTCCAACGTAGACCGCATCATCGCTTAACATCAGGCGTGATGGTGGTCAAACGCAAACCTATTATTTATAAAAAAAAATAAAAAAAACTTACAGGTGCGTGGCAGAAACAATCGATCAAATCAACCAGTGCGAGACTTCCACGCATCTATAATGTGCGGATGGCATATCTGCCGATGTGCCGACGGACGGCTTTATCTATTACCTACTCTCACTCTGCTATAGAAAACACGATAAATTAATATTATCTCGATAGAAAACAACACTTGAAATAACACGTTATAGGGGCGGCAATTTGGTCGTTTTAGCAGTCTTACAAAAATACACTGTAAGAAGGGTTTCCTGATGTCTTGCTGATAGAAGTCATCAACAACAAGACATCTTTCCGGTAACTTTTCCCCCTTCCTTTCATTGGACATTCGACGGCTTGTTTGAAAAATGTGTCTATTTTCTTGTCTAGCTAACTGAAGTTTCCCTATTAAAGTGTCTCTATATACCTACCTACCTACTTTAAAATAGGTAAGTCAGTAATGTTGGTTCTTAACACATAGTATAGGAAGACATACCTCATAAAATCGATTTTGTAATCGTGTTCCATATCACATACGAAATCTTCGCAACATTTTCACATCACTAACAATCCGACGACACTGTCCGTAAAATAACAAATCGAGAAAAACATAACAAACAGAAACAAATTCCAAATTCAAAGATGGAATTAGAATTTTATTAGACGAGGCTCGTAACAAAAGAAATACTTTAAAAAACAAATGTTCCGAATTCAAAATTGTAATCAAACGCGGCAAATGCTAATCTCGAGTGGAAACGCACGCGTTTCTCCGCGTTAGCCCGCTCTAAGTTTACTTTACGAACTGACAACTACCCTTAGATTTTGGGGCGTCACTCTTCAGTAGAACCACCCCTTGCCGCTTCAACCAACCGTTCTACCCTGTCTCCCTATCCTTTTCGTGCAGAAATACCAACTTAACAACACGCCTAGCGTAAAGAAAAATGAACTTTAGAGCTCTGAAATAGAGGGGTAGGTAAGGGTTGTTTTGTTTGTCGTTTGAGGGTGAATAATCGATGGTAAAAGTGAGACCGCGACGGAAAGTCTAACACAATTAAGGGTAGGTACTTTACTGGCAAATCGTTGAAACTACTTAGGTGTTTATGTGAAATTTGTTGAATGTTGATTATTATGGTGGCCCGCTTAATGCTTCTGGGATGGAAATTTGAGGTTATAAAAATGGAGTGGTGTTTTAGTTTTAATGTCGCGGTTTGGCAAAGGACGTGCGGTTTATACAGCCAGTGACTGTAGGTACTTAGTTACATGTATGATTGTACTAACTATTGTAGTAAGTAGATATTTATATTATGTATTTTGCTTTTGTTGCGTTAGTACCTATTAAACGTTTTGCAGATGTACCTACATATCTAGTCTGATAGATTGTTGTGACTACTGTTGTAGAGTCTTAGTCTAGATATGCGGTCTCAATAGATCACTGATGTTTTGCAACGAGCGATTTAATCAGATTTCGGATGGGTGGCCGCGGGTGGCAATTACTACTAGGGTTGCCATACGTTCGCAATTTTCTGGATATGTTCGGTAATTTAGGCTTTCCGGAATGCGAGGCGAAATTCAAAAACGTCCGGAATTAAAAAAAAACACCCAAAAATATTTTAAAACAATTTTAGGTTTACGTTTGGCCACCAACTCACCTGATAGAAAGTGATGATCAGGCCGAAGATGGAGCACGTAGACCTATATAGGTGCTTATTCCCGCTGCCTTGAACACACCCAGGTTAAAAATTTCTAAATTCCGCCATAAGCTCAAATGGTTACCTTTTCGTCGTAATTCTCATGACCTCTTCTTTGAATGACTTTTGATTCTCGAATCACCCAAATTCTCCAAAGCGTCGAGTCGCGTCGAGCCTCCAATCACAAGCTGCCCCCCGCGACCGACGTGGCATCATTTTGCAAAAGGAAATTTTGACTAAGTACTACATGCGCGATCAACAGGGGCGGATCCAGGATTTCATTTTGGAGGGGAGGGGGGGCTTTTAATTTTTCATTCAGACGAGTTGAGTCGAATATATGGAATCGCTAGGTGTTTTGGGGCATGGCCCCCATGGCTCTCCCCTGTATCCGCCGATGGCGATCAAGTGGTTAATATCTTTGTATTATACGCTAACTGTAATAAATAGCGTACCTAGTAAACAGGTCACTGTAATGACCAATACAAACTAAAAGCATACCATCAATCCAACCCTTGAGCAGCCGCCGGCAATTATACGGCACTGCGGTGATTAGGGAGAGCTCGCACTTAGCGCACTTTTCATATGAACGGCCGCTTATAAAACCAGTCCAGTGGCAGCCCTAGCCTAGCCCATAATCGAGGTAGAGCGAGATTCTCTTTCGGCGCCCCTTTCCGTACCACCACAAAATAGAAAAAGTAGTGCAAATAGTGCAATATGACATCGTACCCAGACGGTCACCTATCCAAGTACCGCTCCGTATCCGTTGCTACACTTGGTGGTAAATAGAAATTTGTCACCAACTAGCACTTGGTCCTTTTTAAACGACTTCAGGAGGAGGTTATCAATTCGACTGTGTTTTTTTATTTTTTATTATTTTACTTTAGTATGTGTACTATAATCATGCCAAGTTTGACGCTTGTAAGTATTACCATTTTTACATTAAAGCCATGTCAAAAACGTTTGTTGTATCGACCTCTTTTTAACCAACTTCAAAAAGGAGGAGGTTATCAATTCGACTGTATGTTTTTTTTTCTCTTTAACTTTATTATTATTTCTTGGTCAATCCGGCGTAACATATTTTATCGTTATAATATAATTATAATTGCATCAGCGCTTTTAAAAAAAATCAACTAAACAAAATATATTATTTATTTATATACCCTACACAGCTGATGACGTTTTGGTTTGTGGTTCAGCAAAAGTTTTGATGAGGACATTCTGGGGCCTTACGGACAACTGCTATTACAGGCACCTAATCCGCTCAGTTGGAAAATCACGCGACCGCAAACCTTATCGCGCCCAGATACGGTTTGCGGTCGCGTGATTTTCCAACTGAGCGGATTAGTTGCCTGTAATAGTAGTTGTCCGTAAGGCCCTTGTTCTGTTTTAACTGACATTTTTCAACTTTTTAGTTTAATACTAAGTTTGTAGTTAGGTACACGGCGTATTACAAAATGAACAGTAAAATTTTAAGTATTTGTACAACTGCAATAAATATAATTGATTTGATTTTGTTATATCGGGCATAAAACTAATAAATAAGGCCGTAATTTTCAAGATAAATATAAAATAAGTAAACCATAACATAAAAAAGTTTATTTTATGACAGCAATTTAACGAAATCCATTCTCAAACTTTCCCTTGTAAACTTTTACGAAAACCTACTTTTGTAAATTGGAGGTAACAAATGGATATGTTAAGTTTTACCAAAATCTGAAGCCGCTACATTCAATAAAAAATGCAGATCTATTTAATACAGCAACTGAATTTTCTACAGATCTTATTAGTTAAAAGAAAAATTACACCAAAAATCCAGTTTTCGATGCTTTTTTCGTCAAAACTTGTGATAGGGCCCTTAAGTTTTGTTTTTTTTAAATAACCTTACCTATATTTTATTATACAAAGGAGCCTAAAGCTTATCAGTAGACATATCTAGTCTCTTTTATTTACCTACTCTATTCCCCTAGCTAGACCCGCATAGCAATGCATGGCGCACTTAATACTTGGGAAACAAGTAGGCATTCGTAAAATCACATCTATTTACTCCGTCCCCACCGCCGGCGGCCTAACCAGGAAATTAGTGTGGTACCCGCCGGCCTTCCGGCGCACACCCTCTATAATTGCCCTTGTAGACTTAAGGGTTGCATCCCTATAGCTACTTGGCTCGTTTGAAACTGGTTGGCAATGTTTGTTTTGGATGGGTGGGTAAATTTTTTCTTCTTTCCTCTTGAGAGGATTATGGCGTCGCACGTCTTGTGCATTTCGCCAGTGCCAAGTATTGATATTGATATCAAGTTTTAAATAATTTCGTCAAACAAGTTTTAATCACAGTTAAGCAAAATATGCCACGGTCAAGTCCAAGTCATGGTCTAGTAAAGTGGTCGAGACTATACGTACTAGACTAGAGGCTTCTATGGCGTTTTGGAAACATCACGAAGACATATTTCACTTCGTTGTCTCACTTTGCCACGCTCGATCGCACTTAAGAACACTTGATAAATAGGTAGGTAATAAATAATAATCCATCATTCATCATCATCATTTCAGCCATAGGACGTCCACTGCTGGACATAGGCCTCCCCCATCGATCTCCAAAAGGGCCGGTTGGAAGCGGCCAGCATCCAGCGTTTCCCTGCGGTCTCTTTTAGGTCGTCTGTCCATCTTGTGGGTGGATGTCCTACGCTGCGCTTACTGGTCTGTGGTCTCCATTCTAGAACCTTTCGGCCCCATCGGCCGTCTGTTCTGCGTGATATGTGCCCTGCCCAGTGCCACTTCAACTTAATAATCCGGTGGCCTATGTCGGTGACTTTGGTTCGTCTACGGATCTCCTCATTTCGGATTCGATCTCGTAGAGAAACCCCGAGCATAGCCCGTTCCATAGTTCGTTGTGCGACTTTGGGCTTGCTTTTTAAATACATACTTAAATAGATATTAACAACCAGATATAGAACAAACACAAATGTTCATCACACAAATGTTTGTCCTAGATGGAATCGAACCCACGCCCCCAAGCTCAGAAGGTAGGTTCACTACCAACTGGACCAACGGGCTATCAATATATAATTATTAGTATACAATGACATTCTTTCGGCCTATTATGCCACCGTCCTGTGTAACCCTCAGAACAAAGTGTAACCATGTTTTAGTGTAAGAAAAACAGCAATTGGGATGCGCAGATATAACAAAGACATTACGGCTACCTCTTAACGCAGGTTCGAAACAGCGTGGGGCGGAAAATCACGCGAACGTGAACCTTAACGCGCCGAGATACGGATTGCGGTCGCGCAACCTTTCGCAGTCACCTAAACAAAATCTCGTAAGGCCATCTTTTCAGACTTTGTGTTGTGTCATTCTAGTTTGGGTCTCTACTTCCACGGTTGGCTTGTAATTTTAAAATCATATCAAAATTGAATGTTATATCTAGAAACCCCCAAAGACCGAAACACGGTTAAGGACATGTAGCTCGATAGAAATATATATATGAAGGTAACACTAATTTGCGCTTTTCGGCTTGTTTTTTTGGATTCATTCAAATACATATTTATCAAATGATGTTTACGATGTATTAATATACAGATTTCATAATTATGGAGTAAACCGCAAAGATAAATTTTAAATGACAGCTATAAATTTAAAACTTTATTGAATATTTTTATTATTTTGTAAGTAATGTTCTTTTTCTCTTTTTGGCTTTATAAATATTGATATATTTATATAATAATTCTACATTATATTTAGTATTTTTGCTTTGGCATAATTGTACTGTTATAATAAGAGAAGCCACTGGCACCCGACATACAGTCCCAGACTAGTTCGGGAGCCTATGGACAATCACGTTATGTAATACAAAATTTATGTCGTAAAAAAAAAAGTTTTCGAAAAATACGAGAAAAACCTCATTAATAGAAGTAGCGAAAAACGCACGGATGTGTGTAAGTGCCAAGGTTTGCATTCGTTAAAGCCTTATGGTCATCTGTAATAATAGACATTGCTTAAAGTGGGTATATCTCGCCTTAAAACAAGTAATCGGTAAGGCCCCAGAAAATATTGAACAAAAAGAACAACCGAACGGACGAACGGTATTGAATTAAAACAATCTGAATGAATTTTCAATTTTATATTACAAAAAAGTTTGAAACATAAATGTAACCAAAAACATAGGTTATTTCATACTAAACATAAAATTGCTCGTACTAATTTACTGACTTAAAATTTCAAAAACTTAAAATCTTATTTATTTTATATTTGCTTAATTTTTACGTATAATAAATTATCATCACAAAATATAAACATAATAGTGTTCATTTTGTAAAGCGACAATACGATAAGGGTTCTTACACCCGCCATGTGATGCAATCACATGGCGGGTGTAAGACACATTACACGTCATATTTGAATCACAATGGACGCAACCTAATATCCACTCTATCTGCTTGACAGTAAGGTGGAAATCAGTTTAGAGATTCATTGCGATTAAGTTACCAAAATGTGTCACTAGAGACGACGGCCTTTGCAGACTTACGCAGAATTTCTTGAGCGTCAAACTTATGAAATGTTGATACCAATTGTGATAACGCTCGATGCCCATCTAAGTGACATAACGCGTGATCTGACAAGTTTTCCTAGGGCGTAAGGTACGAATTACACTGAACGGCGCGCGTCGGAGCAGTAAAAAAAATTTATGTGTTTTTTAAACAAATCTCTGTTGTATTGTTCGCTTCAATGTCGTGAATAAGTAATCAATTATTTGTTTTTCACTTTATGCGAATTTGTTAATAAATCTAAATTAAAAAAATTGTCAAATAAGTTTTTTTGAATTAGAAACGTTTAGGTGTAAAGGAAAAGATTACTTTACACCTAAACGTTTTTATACATACCTATTTATACTCACAATTGAAAAAGCAAAAAATTACATTATTGTAATGAAAAATATATAATGACTAATATTTTAATTTACATTTATTAACAAATTCCCATATCTTTTTTTTTTTTTAATAAATAATAGGCTTGCATTTGACCACCACAACGCCTGATGTTAAGCGATGATACGGTCTGCGAAAAAAACTAAAAAAAAACTTGGTTTTATTATATATTTCTTGGACCTCGATGGGGATAATGTATGAAAACATTATTTTCAAAGAACAATGGCTTGGTCCCAATTTGGACATATTTGAGAATAAGCCAAATTAATGTGTCTATACATTGTTTTTAAGTTCACATTTGTATGGGGCTTGCACTTCTTGGACCGCACGCATTTTGCGGAACATAATATATAGACTTCAACTACTCTATACACTTTAACTTCCTTTACCGCATTGTAAACGCTGCGACAAGCACCGTTTGGTGTAAATAGTCCCTAACCTACAAGTCGCATTATTCAAAGAGTTTGTATGGACTTCCCAAATTTCGCGTTACATACATGTTTTTTTAAGCAGCAAACAAACTATCGGACGCGCCTTGTAAGCCGCGGCTGACGGACGCGACGGATGTACATTTGTTCGGGCGCATCTGAGGCCGACAAAACACATTGAGCGCGCCAAATCGCCTTCGGACGTCCATTCACAAACAAAAACATTAATATACTAAAAATTTATTCCAGTTCAATTGTTTTTCTATTAAATTTTTATGTCTAAAATTTTATTATAGAAACTGACGTGGTTTTCACACATCTTATTTATATTACACGGGAATTACTCACGTAAGATTAAGCCGGTCACTCCGACTATAGTTTCAACCGCATTAGGCAGTCTTTTTCAAGGTCCGTAGTGCCAAGCGAGACGCAGCCGCGCGCGCGCATTCACCTTGAAAAAGACGCGGTTGAAACTATAGTCGGAGTGACCGGCTTAATCTTACGTGAGTAATTCCCGTGTAATATAAATAAAATGTCTAAAATTTGTTTGAAATTTGTAATGTAGCATTTGTTGCATGTTGTTTGTACGTGTTGTATAATTTGTAATGTTACCTTCTTAATTCGTTCTTAAATTTCAATTAAGTACATTCATGAAGCTATAGTTTTGAAACAATTTAAATATACCCAGCAGAAGCAAATAAGAAATAAGAGTTACAGTTTTTTTAAACTCGCACCTTAGAGGTGAAAATTGATAAATATGTGCAATTTTTTGGTTTAAAATTATTGTATTTTTACTCAAAAATGTAGAAATGTCGCGAGATAGAGAAGTACGAAGCACTCTTAAATAAATCGGGTCCGTCAGCCGTGGCGTTTGTTTGCAGCTTTATATCGTCATCTCCTGTTTATGAAACAAGTATTGAGGCAATCCCTACCGTTTTGTCGCATATCAGTAACTTTGACTAGTCTTTGACAAAATAGAGGTGTTAAAGATTAAACCAAAAATGTACTCTTATAGTTGCATGATAAACTATTATAATTTTTACTTAATCTAAAAAAAGCTGTTATTGACAAATACTTAAGAGTATGTGATTTGAAAATTATTACCGCATTTCGGCGGAGTCTAGACTCGCAAGAACTTCCCGGAATATATTGCACGTGGGACTTGCTCGTGCCTAAGCTACCATAACTTCCAGAAGATAACTGCGATATTTAAGACAGGACCAGACCTCAGGCCACTTTTATACAAGAAAAAGAAAAAATAAATAGAAAGGCTGTCAAGGCATTTTTGTAAGAAATTTGTTGTAGCCAGTTGCACCCATATAAACGAAACGTCAGTCATTCGAAATCAGCTAGCAACTGAGATGCGGAGTTTGACGCGTTGATCTAAATAAGAATGTTCAATCAAGGTTCACTCATAATGCCTGGTAACAGATTTTCCTTCGCATTTCCGTTCTATTTACTTCTGTTTTCTGTGATTTTACGGTCAAAAACCATGTGTTTAGAATTTGTGGTTTTATTCAACTTTTTACAATGTTATCATTGTCAGAGCAGCTGTCAGAGCAAATATGAAATCAAATTTTTTTTAAACAAATATTATCCAACCTTTTATTAAATTTTAGCTCATCATCATCATCATCAGCCAGAAGACGTGCACTGCTGAACATATGCCTCCCCCTTTAACCTCCAAACTGAACGATAACCTGCCATCTGCATCCACTGGATGCCCGCGACTCTCACGATGTCGTCGGTCCATCTAGTGGAGGCCTACCTACGCTGCGTCTTACGGTTCGCGGTTTAAGTTGTTGGTCAATAATAAAAATAATAAAAATAACCCAAACTCCGGTCTCATCATGAGAAATATTTTTTTATCAATATAAAAAACCGACTTCATAATTAGTAGCGTTTGAACTAAATTATTCGTATTATTAGACCTACTGAGCCAAACTTAATGAAATTTTTATGGGACCACGTGATTTTTGTCTGCATAAAAAAGTATCACGTAAATTGGTCCACACATATCCGAGTGTGCATATATAAAAAAAATACGGAAGTCGGTTAAAAACGGCTATTCTTGCAAGTGTAAACTCCCCTTTACGTTATTGTTAGAATTATAATATAATGTAATTTTAAAGATTTTAACATGATATAGGAACAGTGTTTAATTTTGGCACTTGCAATCTCATTTTATGTAATTTTCTCTTATGAAATTATATTTAGTTCCTTAAAGCAAAGTAAGCGATGGTAACAAAATTTTAAGATGATTAATAACTATATATACAAGGAAAATAGACTTTGAAGGGATCTAATAAGAAATCTATATAAAAAGCCTCTGTGCGAAATCAAGAAACGTTTTTATTAATTACACCTTTATAAAACGTCGTTAGAAAGTAATTTGAATTTTAAAAAGTTTTTTACGCATAAACTATAGTTTTCAGAAAAAAATACGACGTTATAACGTTGTTCAAAAGTTCAAAGTATCAAGAAGTTTTACTTTTCAATATAAAATATTTATTAATATTTCTGATAATAAAACTAAACATGAACACAGGACCCGTACAAATTGCATTACCCGGTCCGGTATTTAAAGGCTCATCTAAAAATCCACATCCCTTCATACGTATTGAGGTCACAGCGCACATATCAGCTCAGCACCGGATCAGCATCGACTCGCCGTCAGCCGAACATCATCATCATCATCAGCCAGAAGACGTCCACTGCTGAACATAGGCCTCCCCCTTTAACCTCCACACTGAACGAAAGCCTGCCATCTGCATCCACTGGATGCTCGCGACTCTCACAATGTCGTCGGTCCATTTAGTGGGAGGTCAGACGCTGCGTCTTCCGGTTCGTGGTCTCCAAGAACCTTTCTTCCCCATCGGTTATCGGTTCTTCGAGCGATGTGACCTGCCCATTGCCACTTCAACTTGCAAATGTTAACAACTATGTCGGTGACTCTGGTTCTTTGGCGAATATCTACGTTCAGATTCTATCGCACAAATAAACTCCGAGCATAGCTGTGCCGATAGCTCCGACCATTGCCCGCTGTGTGACTTGAGATTTTCCAAAAAGCCATCAGTTAAGGACCACGTCTCAGTACCATATGTCATCACTGACAACACACGCAGCCGAACGCAGGGTTGTAATCAGAAAGGCTTGGCATTTCAGATGCGTCGGCGCGTCTACAACAGGGCAAATGACATAAGCAAGACGTCATACAAGAGTCTAACCGGTCCATCCATTTCAGATTTGACGGTGAGAAGGTAAGACGTAACCGCGAGATAAAACAGAACATTAAAGGGATTCACGAGCTAGTCCCGAGGCGAGGCGATGCCGTTACGACGCTAATTAGAAGTTAATAGAAAAAGGTCACGCCATACAAAAGCGACAACCACAAAAAGCTGCAGTCCAGTTTTCATACATTTTATACGAATTTTCCGAACACGGTTGTCGCCAGCGTTGGCCACATGCCACAAATCGTCGCTACAGTGTTAAAAAAAGTTGCGACCATCGACCACAAATGGCTGTAGCACACTTCAGCTTATTAGTACCCACTTCTAGCTTTAGGTGGCGGCGTTTTGCTGGCTGCCCGTGTGCGGTGAGGCTCGACGGTTTGAGTGGAGGCGATGCCGATCCGATGTTGAGCTGATATAATGAGCTGTGACCTTTATACAGTCCGACAGAATTGAACGTTAGTCGATGAACTAACCAAGTGCTTCGGATGGATATTTGTAATGTTCGATGGAGCCAACATCGAAATACCACCTTTAAGATGAAAAATCTACCTCGTTCGCGTTTGTGCGTAAAATATATATACATAACATGTTAAAACACACAACTTTTACAACAAGTCTGATAAACACTGTTTAGTTTAGTGTTTAAAGCAAGCTTATATATTTTGTGTTCACATAGGTACTTATTATGGATACTTATTTACATATTTTTTTTAATCTTTTTATTAAGTAAATTTTGCTTTAGCTTAAATCGACGGAAAATTAAACAATTTTTCTATTTATTACTATATAACTTAATTGTACCGTTCTTTACTTTATTACTGTTTTTTTTTTATAATTTTACATTCGTTCGGCCAGTTTAGTTCGAAATTGTTCGTTCAAAATTGGTCAAGCATTAACTAGAAACATTAGTAGAGTTTCCGCTTAAAATTAAATTATTTACAAGATACTATACCTAACAAAAAATATATTTACATCAGTGAGGTATTCAAACTACTTCTAAGAGGCCATTCAAGTATTACGTAAGCAGATTTTTTACAATTATTATACCCCCCCCTCCAGCAAAAGTAAGCAAACCCCTCCCCCCCTCCCATGATTACGTAATCATTGGTACCTATATGCATTTTTCTCTTAAATGCGTATTCATTATTTGTGGGGGGAATCCCCGACATGTGTTTTGTTTTCAAGCATAGACAATTTGTGGGTTGCCATTTGTGTAAAAAGGTAAATATCAACTGCTGACGTAATCACGATATCGACCCCCCCACCCACCATGTCATCAAAAATAAGCAAAGCAAAGACCCCCCCCCCCCCCCCCTTTCAAGCGCTTACATAATACTTGAACGCTAAGTTAGACACAAAAAATAAAAAATATGAGGGTAGTCGAATAATTTTATTTTGATGACGATCTACCACTAAATTAAACAGCACTAAAAGTTATGCTGTCCTTTTCAGACTTAAATGAAGACTACATAATTTTCAGTACTCGTTTAGTTTAGTTAAACCATTTAATTTTAATCTTAACGGTTTTGTATATGACTTCTGGCAATATTTGAAATATGTACTTAATTTATCTCCATCCTGCTCACTCATTGCATCGCCAAAATTTGGTTCTCTATCATCGAAATACAATACCTATAGAGTCAAACGTGCAAAAAAAGTGTCCTAACTAAAACTCGGCGCACGCTACGCATTGCGTTTTTTTTTTGTTATAGGCTACCGCGATCCGACTACAACGCCGCGCGATGCTAGAGCTAAGATGACATAGCGGACACTATGCAAGCGACATAACGTCTTAATTGGAGTAAATGTTGCATTGCGAACTATATAATTGATGCCTAGGTATGTACGACACTCGGACGATTTTTGACTATTTTCATTTAGAGATTGTGACTCTATAGGTATTGCATCTCGATGATCTTCATTCCAGATTACGACTCTTGTATAGCAAATGAGACACAAAAACAATTTGTTATTGATTTCGCCAAAAGGCGGTCATTATTTAGCTAATTATCATAAAGTAAATAATAATGCAAATAACACGATCACACCTAAAACCGAAGAAAAAAAAATTCTTTCTACCCTCAGAATTTCCAAAAAAAAACATACCTACATAAAACTAGGCTAGGTACAGTGTGAGCAAATTTCTCTAGAAAACAACCTATTCAACATGCAACCGAAAAGAACCACACAAAAATAACTTGCAGAATTTCGCTTAAACCCTTTTTGGGTCGTTTATGAACCCCTAACTAGGACTCTTAGGCGAGAGTGCACACGGGTGGATTTTTGTCAAACTATTGCCATATTCTGGACCTTAATATTTTCGCTTTTCGTAGCTTCACGTTGCCACATTTCTCGCTTAAGTAACGGCCGGGCCCAATATCAACTCCAGGGATTTACGTTTTGATACATTAAAAATCTCCATTGGACACGAACCACAAACAAGTTTTCTTAAACTTTGGGAGCGTAGTGCGAAATAAAAACATATCAAATTCGAGACGAAAAATCAATTTTACAATCTATCAACTTTAAATCAATTACTTGGTTGTTTTTTTATTTCATCAATAAAAAAAAAAACATAAATCCAATAAGTCTAGAAGCATAATTTGTTTTGCATATTTTTCACTAGGAAGACTGGTTTGACGTTTAATGGCATCGATTCTGATACACTCTAAACTAAACTAAATTTGACAGCTATAAAATTGTTGCCATCCTTCTCGCACGTATTAAAATTAAAAGGGAGGCAGATAATTTTAGTCCTGTCAGATTGGTTTAGTTTAGTGAGTGGTTTGACAGAATAGACGCCGATGTCTTTTCATTTACTCCTAAACCTGCGGTAGCAGCGTCTATATAATTCGGGTCTATTGCACGAAACCACGACACTTAAAGCTTACGCAGACGACAGAATAGTCCGCACTTTTTTCTCTTTCACTC
Organism: Agriopis aurantiaria; assembly: GCA_914767915.1. Lineage (NCBI taxonomy): Eukaryota > Metazoa > Arthropoda > Insecta > Lepidoptera > Geometridae > Agriopis > Agriopis aurantiaria. Next base: position 9,769,652 of record OU612004.1, read on the forward strand.
TGTAAAACTGGCGCACTAAAAAGTATAGCGTCTGCGCAGGCCGCAATTTTTTTAGATGTACACTTGAAATTAATCGAGAAAAATATATCACGATACTTGAAAATGGATTTCAACGATCATCCAGCCGACGCCACGACACAGCACGAAACGTCACTGACAGCCGTCCCTGTCGCACAAACAAGATGGCCGTCAAGCGAAACGTCACTCTGACAGCTCTGAAAACAAGATGGCGGCCAGAGCGGGGCGCGCCGTCGTCAAGGGTTGTCGTGTTTCATGTCGCTCTTGCGCTGGCTGAGCTTCTTCTTCATGTCCTGGAGCATTTGTTCGAAGCTGAGGTCGTCGGAGCGACGCGCGGGGAGTGTTCCGGAGCCGTGGAACGCGCTCTCGGTGTATTTAGCTTCGAGGCCATCTGAGAAGAGGACGTATTGTTAAAATTGTAATCCAAAACAGTTTTAGCGCCAACGTAAAAAAAAATCGGCTCATATTATTTTCCTTAACTTTTTTTTGCTAGTCAACATGCTCGAGTGTGTAAGTGAAAAGAGGCGAAACATGTCTTTTCGTGTTATTTCCAAAACTCCATAGAAGCCTCTTTAGCCTCCAACACTTTACTGGCGCATAAGTTTGACTTGGACGTGACTTCCTTTGCTCGACTCTGACTACGACTTGTTTGACGCTATTAATACTATGTTAACTTGTTTAATATTACGACTGAAGGACTTTGAATCCACGGTCATGAAAAATTTAACAAAAAAAAGAGGGAGGTGTTTGTTCAGCAGTGGACGTTTAATGGCTGACAATGTGATGTGTGAAGCATAGTTTGGATGGAACGTTCCCAAGCAAAACAGATAATAAATACAATATAGATAATAAATAATACAGATCATATATAGTTACCCAGGTCAGCGTAGCTCTGCCTACAGAAGGCCCTACGTCCCCCAAACCCGACGTCATACTGCGGGAACGTGGCTGATTGGTCGACCGCAGTCCATGCGTCGCGGGCGCGCTGATACGTCACGAACCCGTAGCGGGATCTGGAATTAATGAATGAGTATTGAAAAAAATACTTAAGCGGAGAACATATAAAGCACATATTAACACGGCATGCAAAGTCGTGTTAGTTACACTATTTATAACTCAAGAACGGCTGAACCGATTTGGCTGAAAATTGGTGGGGAGGTAGCTTAGAACCAGAAGACGGGACACGGGATACTTTTCATCAGCATCATCACCATTTTTCCTCACTACGCGGGTGAAACCACAGGGTGCAGCTAGTTATGAATAAGTAATAATTATGGTATGGGTGTTTAAGCCTGAAAAAAATGAAAGAAATTTTCTTTCTTTTAATCTATACTGTCCCATTGCTGGGCACTGCTCCCCCATTTCCTTCCATAAATCTCGGTCCTCCCCCACCTCTTGCCAACCTCTCCGGAAATAAAACACAAAATAAAAAAAAGGAAAAAAGTACTTTTAGAAAAAAATTTTAAGAAAAAAAGTTTGATACTAGTTTCTAATCTGTACGGCCAAGGATTGGAACAACCTGTCCGCTTCCTTGTTTCCTGAGAGATATAATCTGGGTCTTTTCAAGGTCAGAGTGAATAGGTTTAGGGATCTTCCAAGTCTGTGTGCTTCATCTTCGACCACATCGTAGCTTACCAACTGGCGAGTTGGTAGTCAAACGCAGACTTATCCTCGTTAAAATAAAACCAGACAAGTACGTGTAGGACTCGCGCTCTGTGGGTTCCGTTGGATGGAACGCTCAGAGCACGAGTCCAAACAAAAAAAAAGTTGAAATATTGAAAGACAAACTTAACTTTGTAGTGGACAATAAGGTTCTTCCACACATTCCAACTACAAAATGTAAGTTTGTAACATCAAAACAATTATTTTTAAGTGATATAACTTCAACTTCAACTTTATCACTTTCGGATTTATTCCTTTATATGTGCTGTGAGACCTTGCCTCTTGCCAAATTTCATGATTCTAAATCAACGGGAAGTACCCTATAGTTTTTATTCCCTTGTGAACTCGCAAAATATGCGACATAAGCAGTCATATCTTTTGATCGCGTGGACTTACAAGTTTGGTATTTTCACAGCTGAAAGAAACCGTAGATTTGAGTTTTGATATCAATTTCAACTTGATATCTTTACGCGTTCCTGAGAAAAAAGGTCTTGACAGATGGACAGACGGACCACCTGTTTGTTGCGACATACAAGCAATCCACTCACCCATCTTCCTTGGTGTGCAGGCGCACTTCCATGACGGGTCCAAACTTGGAGAACTGTCCTCGCAGCGAGGACTTGGTGATGTCCTTCTCTAGCTTACCGACGAACACTATCCGTCTCTCTTCCACGGGCGTGCTGTTATCCCTGTAACAATGGCACAGAATACATATTAGTACAGGTACAGGAGATTCAATCCGCAAAAACATCGCGTGGTTTTACCACTTTTAAGCAACGCTTATTACTACAGATGACCTTGGTTGGATGGCTTGGTTTATTGTATTAAAGTCGCATTTAGCTCCAGTCCGCTCCGAGAAAAAGTGTCACCCACTGACGTCATCAATATCATGGAACGTGCACAAGCAAGAGCAGAATAAGTAATTTACAAGAAGTTCGAGAGAGATGAAGGTATAGTACGGTTCACCTTAGAACTAAAATGACATATTTCAATTGCACTTCCGGGATATACCTACGACGTTGGATTCGTTGGATTCCTTGTGGTGTCAGAAATACGAAACGGTCGGTCGTAAAGTGCCAAAGTGGTGGAGGGGGGAGCTACCATCCATCAAAGATGGCGCCCGGGCAGTTTAGTTTTTACACCGTAACTCGATAAATACTGCACCGATTTCAAATACGTAAACTATTTTTGAAAGCTAACAAAATGTGTCATGTTTCTTTAATACACATTACATATGTATGTGGTTGATGAGTTATCTTATGAAATATAATTATGTTTTCTAGCAAATACGTTTCGAGGGACTGTTCAGTATCCAGTAATTTTTCGAATAATTATGTGTGAACAAAATAATACTTTATTATGCACAACTAAAAAAAACAGAAAATTAACGAAAACTTTAAAAAATACCTAAAAACTAAAACTTAAAATAACTAAATACATAACATAATAAATACATAATGTGTGAACATAATTTATAGAATAGACATTTACCAATTCAAAAAAGTAAATATTTTAATTCTAAGTCTTCAAATGATTGAGATGTCTATTCACGCAAAACGCACGGCGCAAGGGTGCTTTGGCGCGCTCACTGTGGATGTCGCTAGAACTGTACTGTGTGCATATTTTTCGTTTTTAAGTGTTCTATTGTACTACAAAGGACAGTTATAAGTTCATTCTGTCCACCTGTCCGTCCTAATTCTTTCATCGTCATCATCATAATCAGCCTACACTAGTCCACTACTGGACCTACGCCTCTCAGCCCGATCTTCAGCTTTTCTCTTCCAGCCACTGCCAGCCGTCTTACGTATATCGTCACTCCAACGAGTCTCAGGGCGTCCTACGCTACGTTTGCCGATTCGTGGCTTCCATTCTAGAACACGTCTACCCCAACGGTTATCGGTTCTGCGACAGATATGACCGGCTCACTGCCACTTCGATACGCTCGGGAATCAAGACGCCCATGGCAAGACTGCTTTATCCCTTCGGTGAATAATCTACTATAAATACATCAGATCAGACCAACTGGGACGTTTAATGAATTAAACATGTATTCAAATAAGATATAAATAAATACATAGTTATAAAGCACGTTACTGGACATCTGTTGACCTAAATGTATAAAAATAACAAAAGGAACTTGTGAAATTAAGAAACTTGAGGTTTTGTTAGTGTTCTAGTCAATGCACAGATTAGGTAGTAGATCTGGAGTCAATGCTAGACGCACTGCTTATTTATCTCGCCAAATTCAAATTCAAATTCAATTTATTGAGCCCGTGAGCCTGGGTTACAGTGTTGGTATATGTGTGTGTGTGTATGTGTGTGTGCCAGGTGGCGCATTATCGCTGGTGTTGTTTCACTGTCAAAAGTGTCAAATATCAATAGATAATTTTAGAAATTACACAATAAATATCGTCTGGTATTAAAACATGCCTCTGTGTGCATTTCAGTGTAAAAATAGAGGCACACACCGTTTTCCTTCCGATGACACAAAATAATATTGATAATTTTATTGCATGCCTTCCACCTTTTTACCAGCTAAGGAAGCATTAACTCTTTTTTGAGATTCGCCACTGTCGTTAGGGAAACATTTTACTGTTTAAAAACAAAGTTTATTTTTATTGTTTCATTCAAGAGCAATGTTTATAACCTCAAATAAACCACAAATGACAGCACCAGCGAAGGTGGCGCCATCTGAGATAAGTTTTGCCTATGGCTTCTCATGAGTCAATGCGAGCAGTCAAAATTTCACCAACCCACCACGTTTTCACCTTCGGCTAAGGCGTATGCGGAATTGAGGTAAGACAGAAGACGTCTACTGCTGAACATAGGCCTCCCCTTAGACATACACACTGAACAGCTTGCTATCTGCATCCACTGGATGCCCGCGCCTCTCACGATGTCGTCGGTCCATCTAGTAGTCTACGCTGCGTTTTCCGCAAATCATTATAGACAGCGATATTTGCTGACAAGTAAAACTAAAATTTCTGAATAAAATTTTCGCTATAGAATCCGGACATTCGCGACGTGGATATTCGCCAAACAACCAGTCACCCGACATAGCTGTTAAAATTTGTAAGTTGAAGTGTCAAGGGGCAGGCCACATCGCACGAAGAACCGATGACCGATGGGGAAGAAAGGTTCTTGAGTGGAGACCACGAACCGGAATACGCAGCGTAGGTAGGCCTCCCACTATATGGACCGACGATTTTGTGAGAGTCACGGGCATCCAGTGGATGCAAAAGGCAGGCTGTGGACGCAGTGGACTTCTTCTGACTGATGAATATAGTTAAAATCATGCGCAATAAATAACGATAGACATTTAAAACAGGTAGGTACAATGTAAATAGCTAACGTCATAACTTTTAACTCACCTATCCTCAGAGCTGAAGCTTCTATACTTCTTCCTATATTCATCATGTTGGTAAGGACTGGAGGAGCGTTTCGACTTGCGCGACACGTCCGAAGAAGAACTCGACGAGGACGACGACGACGACGAAGACGATGATGATGATGACGAGCTGGAATGTGATGATGATGATGAGTTAGAGAGTGCAGTGTGGCGAGGTATCACTCAGATCCATGTTAAAAGTACATTGTAGTTATGAACATACAGGGTTACGCATATAGACTACTAAACAAAAGGAGGTCATTGTACTCATCATTATTAACAACTTTCATTATGGGACCAACCTTACAAAACAAATCGCGAAAAAAAACATTGCTCTTTCATTTGCTTAGTTTGGGGTCAGATGACCGTGTGTGCCAAAATGTCCTGAATATTTATTTATTTTATTTTATTTATACAAACATTTTGTTTAGTGTCAAATGTGCCAATGACCGTTTCCTATGGAACAGCTGATATTTTTTTATGATATCAGGGTTGGTCCCACAGTATGTTGTTTATAACGATGAGTACAATGACCTCCTTTAGCTTAGTACAGTCTATATGCTTAACCTTGTACATAATATACTGCGTTACAGATCGTAATGGAACAGCTACCTGGATTTCACTAGTTCCAACTAATTAGTATAAACGTTGAACAAATGAGGTTATTTTTGTCCCAATAGGTCAAGCGAGTATTTGAATTACTGTGAGAAGCTACTTCCCATTAGTTCAACTGACTTATTTTTAACCATTAAACTACTGTGACAGGCTACTTCCCAATAGTTCAACTGACTAGTTTTTAACCATTAAACTACTGTAACAGGCTACTTCTCAATAGTTCAACTGACTAGTTTTTAACCATTAAACTACTGTGACAGGCTACTTCTCAATAGTTCAACTGACTAGTTTTTAACCATTAAACTACTGTGACAGGCTACTTCTCAATAGTTCAACTGACTAGTTTTTAACCATTAAACCACTGTGACAGGCTTCTTCTCATAAGTTTAACTGACTTGTTTTTAATATAGATAATACGGCTGCAATGAAACCCGCTTTCAAAAAAAGGTAATTAAAAACAGTCCTGCCGATTGTGAAAAATATGGTAATGGACATACAAATAAAAAAATTAGGTACAGGCAATTTATCTGTAGATTTGACAAACATGAGAACTAAAATTTTCCCCGGGAGGAAGTCATTTTTGGTGAGGATATACGATGGTAGCGAGTCACTCAAGTCTGCAGATAAATTGGTTGCGCCATTATCACTTCGCTGTTTGGCCTGTTACTACTTACCTAGTTGAAGAGTCAGAGCTTTCAGAGACAGTTGGCTTCCTCAACGGAGGAGTCATCGATAACTCGCACTTTTTATCCAGAACCTTCTGAGGGCTGGGCCTAGCTTTCTTAGCCACTGGGCTCTTGGATCGAGTCAAATGCCTCGATCTAGACCTCGTTCTATTAGATCTATGGTCTCGTTTGACGGAGGGCGAGCGCCTCTTATGGTACGACCTAGATCTGGAGCGAGATCTACGTTTCCGTTTATAGGGGGTTACAGATCGATCGGATCGTCTGTACGACCTTCTATGGTAGCGTCCGCGAGATTTACTCCTTGATCTACTTCTGGAATGCGATCGCCGTCTTCTACGACTCCGTGATCGCGAACGCGATCTCCGCCTGTATTTCTCGTAACGATCTCTTGAGCGCGACCGCTTTTCTTTCGACAGAGAACGCTTCTCCGTTCGGACTTCAGTGTTTTTAGCTGCTTTGTCCTTTTTCTCAACAGTCTTAGTAGTTTGCTTTCTAGTTAGACTACTTTCGCTCGACATGGACATGTCACTGTCGTTTCTCCGCCTGTTCACAGAAGACTTTTCTTTAGCTATCGTTTTTGCTTTGGAGAGTACGGGGCATTCCGGTATCGGGTCCGTTTGGACGACTATACTAGCAGAAGCAGGCTTGCTTCTATGCTTTCCCAAATGGAGTATAACTTTGTCTTCCCCGTGTTCCGCTTTCGAATCGTATTCTCTAACGATGGTCGGTCTTCCAAATGTGAATACTTCGCGTTTTTCTACGGGAGATTTCAATTTATGCTTAGCTTCTTCTTTGTCCGGTGCTTTTTTCATTACGACGTCTTGTATGCTCGCGAATAGGGAATTACTCGACATTTTATTATTGGCTTGTTTCCCGACACTCTTCAACGTAGCCGTTATATCTCTGTATCTTTCTTTATCTATCTTGGTTTCTGAGTGTTTTTTATCGTCAACGGGACTGCGTCTATCTCTTTTATCTTTATCAAATACGTTCTGCTTGAGAACGTGGTCAGATTTCTTGATTTTAAAATTAATGTGTGATTTCGGATCTATTGGTGGAGTCGTAGATTTTCTCTTGGAGTTTTCGATGCGTTTCATATCAGCCACTAGTTTCTTGATGATAGCTTCGTCTGTGTTCGTTCCGACACTGACGAGAATGATTTCAACATAATCAGCCGGCAGCTGAGGTTTCTCATTGGCAATGGGCACTGGTTCTGGCTGAGTCATGCCGACTATTTTCATCATTTCGGCCTCACTTATTAGGGGCTGTAACTGTAAATTTTCCACTTTAGGTATCTTGCTCATTACTATATCCTCGTCTCTTTTCCTCAAGGCTTCAGCTTTCTGCTTTTTGGTGTTCATAAGTATCTTTCTAGAAGCCTCTCTTATAGGATCGAAAATCTTTTTAGGAGCTTCATTGGTCCCGTTTGTAGGGGAATTCGCAACGCCATTTGCAGGCGTTTGGTTGAGTATTTTAACAGTCTTGTCTGAAAGTATTAGTGGGTGTGGCATATCGGGGAATATTGCTTCTGGACTAACTGTGGCGGAACTGTTGTTCGAACTGGCCCCCCTTCGTAGCTTATACTCTTGAAGATTCAACTTCTTTTTCTTGGGCTCCTCTTTCTTAACTTCCATTGCCCGGTTCAATTCATCTTCAAATGCGTTTTTCTCAACTTTAATGGGAACTTGTGGCATTTTTACATCTTGTTTGTTACTAAAAAGCGCGGTATAAAAATTCTCATCTTTTGGACGGGTTTCTTCTTTCACACTTACACTGTTAACAGTCTCTACATTACTTACACATTTGTTTTTATTCCTATCTACTTCTTTAGTGTTTTTCTCAATACTTTTTTCAATATTTTTCTCTTGTTTTACATTAGGTACAATGTTCGAAACATCACTAACACTACTGCTACTCTTAAACTTTTCTAGATTATTATTATTATTATGTTTATCTTTCTGAGAGTCTTTATGATCACAGTTAAGAATAACTTCAGATTTATTTTTAATAGTTAACTTAATGCTACCATTTGAATTTTGACTACAAGGAGTATCACTTGCTTTAGAAGCACTTTTGTTAATCACAGAACTGTTGATTTTATCTTTAATAACTACGTCGTTAGATACACTGTGCGTTGGGGAAAGTTTTTTACGGCAGTTCGACTGTGCGGGAGGTTTCACAGCCGGCTTTACAGCCTTCTTTTTCAATTCACTGTCGCTTATCACTTTTTTGTTTTTACCATTGGCTTCGCTTTCATCATCACTGCTGAGATTGTAGACGATCTTTTTGTTTTTGCATGTTCTGTGTCTAGAACTTAGTATCCTACTGTTGCTAGATAGGACCTCAGGCTTGAGGAGGCTCTGTCCTCCCTTCAAGTTAGGCAAGCTGTGTCGTTTTTTCGAAGAACAGTAATCGTGATCGGAATGGACGGGGCTTGGCGACCGCCTGATCGGGGTATTTATCGTCGACGGCATCTGCAATAATGTCACAGAGATTGAATATGCCCTTTAACTGGATCTGAGAAATACCTGTAATAAAAAGCTGGTACTTACCAATATTTGCCGCATTTTGTTCTTATTGAGTTGGACGCCAGCGTCTTGTAGTCGCATTCCGTTTGTCAGACTGTTTTTGATCAGCGGTTTCTTTTGTTCTTCCGGAACAGGCACTACTCGCGGGGGTTTCTTACTTTTGTTCAGTTTTTCGGTCGCTTCAAACTGCTCCAAAAGGGAATTTAAATTGTTAGCTGCAAGCACGGGTATCACTGTATCGTTGCAAGATTCAACGTCGACAAAATCATCCAAATCATTAGTAGGTTTTTGTTCAACAGCAGGTTTAGTGTCAGTTAACAGTTTAGGATTAATGACTATCATTTTAGCTTTTGGTGGTGGTTCTTTTTTTATAGGGGGTTCTTTTTTGATGGGATGTTCTTTCTTTATAGGAATTATCTCTTTCTTAATAGGAATTATCTCTTTCTTAATAGGAATTATCTCTTTCTTAATAGGTGTTATTTCTTTCTTGGGAGGTTTGTGTTTTTTAACAGGAGTTTTTTCTATGCAGAAGTCGAGAATATTCCCTGAAGTATTAGAGGGAGGGATTGGGGTAGAAGTTAATTTTCTAAATGGATCTTCAATAGGTGGTAGTATAACATCGATTTTTGGTGTTACAACGGCGGCTTCGATTTCCATATCTTCTGGATCTAAATTATCATCTTCCTTTTCAGGATTGGGTTCATTTTGAATTGGTTTAGTTATCAAAAAGCTGTTAACATCTTCCTCTGTCAACGTGCGAGGAGCATCGTCGCTCTTATTGACACTGTCGGATTTATCTTTGTCATTGTCAAAAGCTAGATCTGACAGGTCGAGATTAAGATCTTCAAAGCTCAGGCATGTTTTGGCGTCATCTACATCCATGCAGATGTTCTGCATTGGCGATTGCGGTAAAGAGCATGACCGTTGTATGTTTTTAGTGTATGACATTTCTTCTAAAAAGTATCGTTTTAGTTCTTCAATATTTGGCAACACTTCCAAATCAGATTCGTTAATTGAAACATCGGCGTTTTCAGCCACATCGTTATTAGCTACTTCTTCGTCTTCCTCTTCGATCCTAACCACTGTTTTTTTATGCTGGTTTTGTTTGTTGTTCTTTTCAGTGAAAAACTCATCAACTGAGTGAGTGAATAAAGGAGCACTGTTTTCTTCAGGCAATTTGTGCTTTATAAAGAAATCTTCAACATTTGGCATTGTTATTGATTCCTTTCTTCTATTTTTCTTACCTTTATCTTTAATAAAGTACTCATCAACGTCATTAACGACAAGACCGTCTGCCTCCAGAATGTCTTTCTCTTTAATGAAATATTCATCGACATTTGAAACTACTGGCGTATCTAGATTTAGATCTATACCGCTAGTTATACTTGGAGCAGACTCTGTAGCATTCCGGTTGTATTTAGGATTGTCCTCAGCATTCAAGTATTCACCATCATCGATTTGATCCTTTTCAGGAATGGCGAAGTCTTCTTGGTCGCTGTCGTCATCTGAGGACGCTTCTAAATCTAAGTCAGGGTTGACTGTGTATACAGTGATTATGTCATAGTCGTGGCCTTCAACTAGAGTATTATCTTCTAGAGAGTTAGAGTCAGTCAACTGGAAGTGTCTATAGCCATTCACATTTTGTGGGGGTACTATCAGCTCTTGGCTTGTTTCTACATCGTCTACATCAACGTTTTCGTCCTCATCATCCACGTTGACCTCTTGCACGACAATATTGTCGTCCAGTTCATCGTCCGATTCTATCCTATGTTCTTGCACTACAATATTTTGTTCTACGTCGTCGTGTGCCTCCGTTTCGTCGTCCGAACTCGTATCCTGGCTTGACTGTGTCGTGTTCATCTGTAACAGAAACATTATAATAAAAAATAACGCTGCAATAACCATAAAAATACGAAGCTTTATTTTATGTAAAGTTGAGAATCTTTAAAATGTTGATGGAGAACGCAACTTTAAACAGTTCCTTACCCCTGCCAGCCCTACTGACTTCTAAACCATTGCTATTGTGACTAGAGTTGTCATAGGACAAAAGAATATGTTGCATTTGACACATTTTAAGGTTTAGACAAGGAAGCAACCAATGTGGTCAGTCCCTTTAAATGAAAATTCAAGCATTTTTTTTAGGCTCTCGCATGCTTTCGATAAATGCCTTTTGATAAATGGTAACCCTAATTTCAATGTTACCGCGATACGGTCTTAAGACTATGTACAGAATGATCATGCAAGTTTTGTGCGGACCAATATAGCTAACTGACAGAAATAACTTACGATAACTTTTTTTATTGACAGGCTAGGCGTGTTACGTGAGAATTTGAGAACTAAGATGGTAAAAACCTAGTCTAATGGAAACTGGCTTTAAGCCGGAACACACGATTAGGTGCTTGGCAACAGATTTTCAACTGGAAAAGGTATCTGGTGGTATCTAGTTAGTACCCGGCTAGCTAGCTATTACCCTCTGATTGAAAATCTGTCGCTAAGCACCTAACAGTGTTCCCCAGGGGGGTTAGACAAGACCCACTTTCTGTTCTTAAAGATGAAATTGTATGAAAATGACATTGAGAGATGTTATCTCAAACTAATGTCATTTTTCAGAGTGCGTCTTGTCTAACCCCCCTGATACCCTTACTTGAGAGCTGGATTTGTTCTAGGCATTTATTTACTAACAGCCACCCTCCAGTTGAAAGCACCTTACCACCATGCTTGATATGTTTTTTATGGCAGATCGAAGTGGCAGTTTTTGATGGGATTTGACCCCACGTGCAACGTGCAGTGTGGTAGTCGATCGCGCCAACCTATTGATGATAGCTCAGTAACTATCATCACTACAAATAGTCATAAAAAACTCACTGTCTGATTGTGTGCCCAGTCCTCTCCAGTGCTGTCTTCGGACTGCGCCCGCGCCGCATACGGGGCCCTCTGCAGCGCAATCTGCGCGTATTCAGGGCTGTTCTGCGTGCTGCCTTCAGACGAGAGCGAGTCACTCTTGGTGCGCATCACCTTGTGACCGATGGACCGGTAGCGCGCCTGGTGGAACGAGTTCAGGACATGCGACTCCATGTCTGGAATAATGGAGATATATACAATTAGGTTTATACAATTAGGTTTTGCTGGTATGATAATTCGCTTCATTCATTCAAAATTTAAGAGCTTAGATATTATTTTTTTATTAATAGGCTTGCGTTTGACTGCCAGCTTTTTGTCGGTTCAGTAACTTTTTCACTGCCATATATAAAGTATTATAAATACATAATAATAAATATTCGGGACATTTTTGCACATACGGTATCTCACCGCAAACTAAGCAAAGCTTGTGATATGGCTGCCAGAGACTGATATATATACATATATAATTTTAAATACATACTTTAACAGATATTAACAACCAGATATAGAACAAACACAAATGTTCATCACATAAATGTTTGTCCTAAGTGGGAATCGAACCCACGCCCCCAAGCTCAGAAGGTAGGTTCACTACCAACTGGACCAACGGGCTATCTATGGCTATATGGAGAGCTAAGCTGGGTTGAAATGTATTTTTTGTCATCCAAACTAACCATGTAGGTATGCAAATTTTCAGCTCAATCGGTTGGGAATAGCTGTTTTAAAATTCAGTTGCTAGATTTGACCCAAACTAACAAGGCAAGCTTGGAATGACGTCGCTTTATGTGAAGAATACCCACTTTGTTTACGTAAAAAAATAATTCAATTCGTCATTTTTAGGGTTCCGTACCTCAAAAGAAAAAAACGGACCCCTTATAGGATCACTTTGTTGTCCGTCTGTCTGTCTGTCTGTCTGTCAAGACCCTTTTCGCAGAAGCGCGTTGAGATATCAAGTTGACATTTATATCAAATACTCAGGTCTACGGTCTATTTCAGCTGTGAAAAATAAAACTTATCGTCAACACAACCAAAAGATATGACCGTTTATGTCGCATATTTTGCGATTTCACAGGGGAATTAAATCCTATAGGGTACTTCCCGTTGACCTAGAATCATGAAATTTGGCAAGAGGCACTGCACATATAAAAGAAAAAATGCGAAAGTCGTTAATATGAAGTTATATCATACAAAAAAATATTTATTTTATGATTACAAACTTACATTTTGTAGTTGGTAATGTATGGAAGACGCTTATTGTCCACTACAAAGTTAAGTTTGTCTATAATAAAAATATAAAAAGTTTTTTTTTTGTCTGGACTCGCGCTACGAGTCCTACTCGTACTTGTCCTGTTTTTTTCTTTATGATATGGGAAAAGAGGGCCTTAAGCGTTAATCAACTCTTGTATGCGTATCTCAGTTTGGAGATATGCGTCAGTGGGCGTAATCAGGCGTCATAGATAAAAGTAGTAAAGATTTCTAGTAGCAAGGTCACATGTGCCAGTGATAATGTAGAAAAAGCCGGCTAATCTTGTGCGTGCGACATTTTTTCTGTCCCCCTCGCACCTATGTTAATACGAATGAGAGTGACAGGTGACAAACTAATATAGCAGTTCCTGGAATAACTCAGTTTTTCCCTCTATGATATACAGACCTATACAAGGGCGTCGCCAACTGCCCCCTTTCTCATGCTCATTGGCTAGCGACGCCCTGGGACCTATATCCAAGTAGACGCCACTGGTCGACTTACATGTCATATTTCCAATACAATTATGATTAATCGTCATAATTGAGTCCGGCTAAAATCAGTCTGCTCAATAGGTACCGCGACAACACGTGTAAAAAAAAATGGGTAATTGTGCAATTCTGAGTTGTAAGAATACCACAAATAGAGTTGGCCGACTGAGTAAAGATATGACTTTTCACTTTTAAGTATGATAAATTTGAAACGCTTAGTTTTCATACAGTTTGGACCGCTTGTGAAGTCTACTTAGATAAAGGTCTGTGATTCCTGCTCAACTAACTTTACCAATCTCAAAGCAAGTAAAGAATAATAATTTAGTACCTTGAGAGTATTCAAGGTACTAAATTATTATCTTTCTATTCAGAACTTAGATTTTAGTTTTTTTAATTTTTTTTCGCCTGTTGATAAGTATTTTTGTATTTTTGTTTGATTTTTGTATTGATTTAATTAATGATTGACTAAATTAACTGAACTATTATTATTATTATTTTGACATATTATTCTATTGGACATTGCTTATAACTTTTTTACTTTAGAATTGTATTGTGTCACTTTATTATTTAGATTTTACTACCTTCATTTATTTATATATTTTTTGATGTACCTATTTATTGAATTGTATGGGTTATTTTATTGCCTGAAATAAATTAATTTGAATTTGAATTTTAATAAGCGACGATGTGGTCGAAGATGAAGCACGCAGACTTCAATAAATAAAAATCGTCTCCAATACCACAACACCTGGCGAAATAGGGGTAGAGCAGTTTAGTCAGCGACCCAAAGCCATGCTTCGTTATTTTAGGGAGCTCGGCTGGTTTGAGTCGGCTGGCAGGGGCAAATGCTCAATACACCCCAAGCGAGATGTCAGTGCACATCTTATCACCCTCACATTGATTTAGAAGACAACTTTCTAACAAGATTAAATGGTTTCCCAATGAGGTACATATAAGATCTTTGTTCTGGCCCTAGTGGATGCAATAAACTCAAACATATCAAACCTCTTTGAAACATTCATGTTCCATACTTAACGAGATTATTTATTATTCTTTCAAAAACAACTGTCATAAGTCAGCTACTGATATCTTTCAAAGTGACAATCAACTTAAAAAAGTAAACAAACACAAGTCTGTTTACAAAAAAAATGTGAAAAATAAGAAAACCCAAAAAAGGTAAAGGAAATAGACAAGACAAAACCCAGGAGTCAGAACATATCAGAACAAGGTTTGTGTTGATAAAATTATTTTTTTACTGCCTTCAAAAAGGAGGAGGTTATCAATTCGACTGTATGTTTCTTTTTCTTGCTTTTTTGCTACACTCTTCATGTGGAAATGAAGAATTAAAGACAAATCTTTTACCTAAGATTTCCCAATAATATGGACCCAGGTATGTCCTAAAACTGCGACCAGAACCACCGGAGGATGGCCAGCAGTGTCCTATTAGTACATGGTGAACGTACTGCGATCCCCAAGCCGGCTGCCAAACGTGGTCTTCTTCTTCAAAATATCTTTATTAATCAAAAGTGTAACAGATGTATACAATTACCAGTGTACATGGATCCTGGTAGTACAATGCAATGTGTTATAAACATTTTATCGGGCACGCAGGCTCTTTTAAAACTTACAAAAACGGAAAAAACTTATAAATTAAGTAATTAGAAAAATATAATATTGACGGTACAATGATAGGAAAATACATAATTATGTATGCTTTAGTAAGAGCATTACATTTTTAACATATAATTTTTTTTTTTTTAATTATAAAAAACCGAAGGTATGCAAGTGTAGTGAAGTGAATGAATCAGCCGTTGTCGCGTCGCAAGCGCTCGGCAGTTCACAGCCAGCAACAAGAACTCGTCATAAACTAGTCACACACACAAGCGCGCTCGGCCCGCTGCGCGTCGCGCACGCCACCACCGCTCTATACCAGCTGGTAATAAGGGCGGAGGTGGCGCGCGCGCCAGCGGCATACGGCCCGCACGCGCTCATGTGCGTCACTCGGCCTATCCATCGCGCTCGAGGAATAAGTGATGTGGTAACTTGTATCGATTATATTTGTCGATAAAAGTGAGATTTTTACTGCGTGTTTTACACAAGTTTTTGATTAAAGGGTTTTTATTACTAGGATTTTTCTGTAGATAAAATTTTTCGGATAATTTATACATGTACACGTCAATTTTAGGTAGACCAATTTTGCGGTGAAGCTTATGAAGATTGGTACGGAAAGGAGTATTAAAGGCGTACTTTAAGGCTTTATTTTGGATTACCTGGAGTTTGGTGATATTGGTTCGGCAGGTACTGCTCCATACTGGACAAGCATAGGTAATACAGGGTCGGACCAGGGTGCTGTAAATTCGTAGTTTGGTATGGCTGCTAAGACACGAGCGTCTGTTAATGATTGGATTCAATGCGTTCAGGGCTTTGGTACCTTTAACACAAATCTTACAAGTATTCTCTGACCAGTTGAGCTTAGTATCGAGAGTACTTCCAAGGTACTTCACAGAACGTTTCCAGGGTATGCTGTAATTACCAATTTTTAAGGTTCTTAAGGGTGGAGCACGTTTTCTTGTAAACATTATTGCCTCCGTTTTGGAGGCATTAATCTTCAATTTCCACTTATTGAAGTAAGCCTGGAGAAGTTCGATGGAAAGTTGCAGGCGGCCTATTACTATATCAATATCAGAGGAAGAAGTGAAAGATGCTGTGTCGTCAGCAAAGCAGGCTAGGTTTGTTCGAGGTTGGACTGGTATATCATTCAGGTAGTCCAGAAATAAGGGTGGGCCTAGGATTGATCCTTGCGGGACTCCTGCAGGGACTGGTTTAGGGGGAGATGAGCAATCCCCAATGTGAACATTGAAACTACGGTCAGTAAGATAGGAACTAATCATTTTTACTAATGAAATAGGTATGCCGAGTGTAACCAGCTTATGCAAAAGTCCTTTATGCCAAACCGTGTCAAAAGCCTTCTCAAGATCTAAAAGAAACATTCCTGTAGAATGTTTCAGGTTAAGATTGTGCGACACGGTTTCGGCAACTCTGGCTAGTTGTTGAACTGTAGAGTGGTCCTGCCGGAAGCCAAATTGTTCGTTAATCAGAAATTTACCAGATGCATGGGTCAAGCGCCTATACAAGATTTTTTCAAAAAGTTTACCAAGGCAAGGTAGAAGGCTTATTGGGCGGTAGGAGGTTGGATCAGATGAGTCTTTTCCAGGCTTAAGGATCGCTATTACTTTAGCCACTTTCCACGGAGATGGGAAGTAGTTCAGAGTTAAACAGGAATTGAAGATTTTTGTTAGTAATACAATACATTTTTGAGGGAGATTTTTAATTAATAAGTTAGAGATATCATCTGGTCCTGGTGCTTTTCGGGGTTTTAAGGCTGATATACATTTTTTAACCTCAAACGGGCGAACCAACATGGGACACTCGCTGTTTTGGTCCTTTAATAAACTTAAAGAACGTTCAATAGCTGGAAGTTCATCGCTGTACCAATCGTGAGTTAGTAGCATGTTGTCTAGAAAAGCATTAGCCAGACGTGGTGATTATAGCACCACCCATCTCTAAAGTTATATGATTATTTATGGGATATTTACCATGGTGAGGTGGTGGAATGAGCTCCCTGAACAACTGTGATAGTTTAAAACAGTACTCCTCTCTAAGCCCTCTCAGACCTTTGTTCGGCAGTGATTATTTAATGGCTGATCATGTTGCCAATAATCCTTCATTTTCTGAAGACCACGGATACACCCAACAGACCGGCAACCCTGCACCAGTTTGGCCTGAATGCGTGATTGCATTCACATACACAAACCAGTTCTATACCAGTTACCAGTTTTATTAAACAAATTTACCGGTTTCAGCAAACAATCCCACCAATTTTAACAAACAATCTCACTAATTCTAGCAGTCATTCTCAATCGTACCAGTTTTAGAAAACAATGTCACCGGTTTTAGCAAAGGATTTCACCAATTTTAACAAACAATAACCAATTTTAGCAAACAATCTCACCAGTCCTAACAATTTTAGCAAGCAATTGCACCAGTTTTAGCAAACAATCGCACCAGTTCTAGCAAACAATCGCACCAGTTCTAGCAAACAATCGCACCAGTTCTAGCAAACAATCGCACCAGTTCTAGCAAACTAAATCACCGATTTCAGCGATATATAATCTCTTCAGTCGCTCCAGCCACCGTACGGCTTTATAATCAGACTAGCTTTTGCTAGTGGCTTTGCCCAAGTTGTAAACAAAATAAAGCATATAAATGTGATACAAGGATAGTTTCCTATCAGTAAAAATAAAACTGAATCGATTCAGGGTTTCAGGGTTCAGGGTTTGGGGTCAGATGACCGTGTGTGCAAAAATGACCCAAATATTTATTTATTTATTCAGTAGTTCCGGAGATTACCTTACAAATTACCTTTTTTTAATATTTGTGAAGAAGTAAAAATCAGGATAAAGGAACACTAAGCAAAATGCCGGTTGTTTACGACCGGCATCTTGCTGAATTGGGCCGGTTTGTGACAAAATATATAGTAAGCTCGAGTTCAGTATTATCTTAAATTTAATGTTTTATTTACATCGAGATGCAATTCCTATAGTCACAATCTCTTAGTGAAAACAGTCATAAACGTCGGAGTGTCATTGTACATACATTGTATCAATTTTATTATATTATTCTTCACAATGCCACATTTACTCCAATTTAGACGTTGTATCGCTTGCAGTGTTCAACGTTAGTTGTCCGCTATATCATGGTAGCTCTGGCATCGGGCGGCGTTGTAGTCGGATCGCGGTAACCTTGTAACGTAACTAACCAAAAAGTCTGCGCAATTCGTAGCGTACGCCGAGTTTTGGTTTCGATTTTTTTTTGGCACTATTGTGAGTCTATATGTATTGTATGTCGATGTTTATTTACCATTGTATATTGTATTGTTTTGCCACAAATAAATGATGTCTATGTCTAGATATTGGTGGAGGTAAAACTGATCATGTATGTCAGCCTCAAATTAATGAAATCAACCTAGAAACTGTCTACAAAGTACAAAGTCAGCAGAGGATTGGGTCATTGAATTAGGTGTGAATAGTGGGACTAAGTCGAAAGGAGCTCGTAGTAATCACCATAGTGAACAACATTTACTTTGAGACTACTCAAAAATATTTGCTATGTTAATCAATACCTGCAAATAAAGCTAATAATGTCGAAATGTTTACAAATTTATAAAACTTTTTTTTTTTATTGTCAGCGAGAATGCTGACGTTAGGTAATGTGATTTAGAATGACAATAATTATGTGTTTGCTCCCGTTTACATCGAGATTAAAAGTGACCTAGACTGCGAGAAAGATGATGAAAGAGCCCTGGTACAGCACCGGTATCCATTACCAGTGGCTACAAGGGGACCTCTGGGCTAAGGATGGTCAGAGGTGGTCAAACAAATCCCGGGAGATGATAAAGATGTCGTAGGAGGTGGAGCAAAGACAACACACAGTTGCCCCAGGTCCTGAGGGCTCAAGTGTGGTTCATCACCAGGGGAGTTTTAGTGGGTATAATCCCACACATAGCCCGGCACCCCAATGCAGTTTTCTCCCTTGTCAACAAAAAAGGTCTCTTTAGTGGAACAAAGTGGGATTTCCACTGCTTGCGTCTTCATTATAGGTTGTAGTATGTGCATGTAGAAGCGGCAATTGACTGCCCCAGTGGCCCAGTGGGTAGTGAACCTGCCTACTGCACTTGAGGGTGTGAATTCGATTCTCATCTAGGACACATTCGTGTGATGAGCATTTGTGTTTGTTCTATATCTGGTTGTTAATATCTAGCTAAGTATGTATTTAAAAATATATAATATATGTATATCAGTCTCCGGCAGCCATAGTAAAGCTTTGCTTAGTTTGGGGTCAGGTGACCCATGTGTGCAAAAATTTCCCGAATACTTATTTTATTTTTTCCCACTACGCCTCTATTTGTCAGTCACCGTACCAAAGAAAAATGTAGATAAGTTTTGTCTTGGCAACAAACAGCAAAAAAATACTTTGTCGTAGCACACATCCTAGGCAAGCAGGAAAATATTACAATCTTTATGTTAACGTTTCCTCAAATGCTCAGGGTAATTGATTAATGTGTATTCAAGGAGTTGTTATAATTGAAATACTTTTAAGTTTATCCATTCGTTTCTGTCATACCACTACACACTACACTACAATTTTAGAGCTGTCAAGTTTAGTTTAGAGAACATCAGAATCGACGCCATTACCTATCTATTGAAAATTATATTTTAATTTTTAAGGCCCGACGTGAAAAGGGGGTTTTTATACGTTTAACTTGGTGGAGTGACGATATAGGTAAGGCAGCTGAGTGGAGTGTCTTGGGAGAGACCTATGTTCAGCAGTGGACTATTTGATAGCCCATTGGTCCAGTTTGTAGTGAACCTGCCTTCTGCGCTTGGGGGGCGTGGGTTCGATTCCCATCTAGGACAAACATTTGTGTTTGTTCTATATATGGGTGTTTATATCTATTTAAAAATATATATGTATGTATATCAGTCTCTGGCAGAAATATCACAAGCTTTGCTTAGTTTGGGGTCAGATGACCGTGTGTGCAAAAATGTCCCGAATATTTATTTATTTATATGCTGATGATGATGATATGATGTTTAACGTGTGTTAGAAGGCTAAGAACTTTGTGGTATTTTTTTAAACAACAATATATCCTATTTCAAAGAATTCTGTACAGTGGCCTGTTGATTTGGCAATAGCAATAATTTTGTTTAAGCGCTTATTTGTTTTGATTGCGTCTTTTTGTTTGCATAATTATTTTACTGGAAACATAAATGAAGATAAACTACAGCAAGCTCAGTTCTTCTGGATCCTCAGTTTTTTACTCATTTCCTGGTTTTGTTGGTTGTTTTGTAAGTTTTTAGTAACTTTTTTAGCTCTTGCTACATGTTGCTTGTAACACAGCAGGAAATTCTTATTAATCCAATACGTCTTGCACATGCAACTAAGAAAAGGGAGGGAGGTAATCCACTCTCACAATCTTGGACTCCAATTGTGGACAGAATACAGGAAGACACCAATCGGCTAGACACTTGCTGTGACGATAACCACATGAGTCTTAAATGTATCCAAATGTTACGCTATGTGTTTTACCAGGAAAATAAAACCCATGGAGCGCCCTACATTTATGATCAAAAATACTGCTATTTCTAATGTGCAAGGATGAGCAAGGGTGCGCAGGATGAGAAAGTTGCATGTATCAATACAGAAAAAAATGGTCTCTAAATAATAATACATACAAGTTAGAGGAATGTCTGACTCCTATGCAGAAAGCATTTTTTTCTCGCATGCGCACCTTCTTCTAAGTTTGGGTAGGTTATAAACAAGATTATCATAATAAACAAGACACCCCCCGTAATAATTAGCTAAAAAGTTTGTGAAGGCTGAATCAGGATTTAGGCCTCTTGAAAGCAAATTAATTAGGTACACCAAAAGCTCTAGTCAAAGATTTAGTTTAGGTTTACCAATTGAAACTAATGTTATATGACGCCACTCACACTGTTATGTTCCTTTCAAGTTTGCATATTGTTTACATCTGTGTTTGCAAAAGTATTGGCGAGATTTGTCTCAATAACTGTGTTACTTTGTACGCCGGTGACATAATTATCTGCAGGAACGTGCCGATATCGTCGCCGCGGCGTGATAAGAACCAAAATATCGCGACATCTGTCAAACCATGTGTCTCCACCACAAAACAACGCAGCCGATCACGTGATTACAACCTTTTACAACACTAAACCCAAGAACACCGTTCACAGCTTCTTAATAGCAGTAATTACACACGCGTTCGCGAAATGTAACGGTAATTTGCGATGCAACAAAAAATCTGCACCAAATACTGACACCTTATAGGTTAGGTTCACGATTACAGTTTTTCTTCACACAATCTTGGAAATTAAAACACGAAACGTTACATTTAGCCTTTTTTAGCTCAAAATTGATAGAGAACAAGGCTGTTTAGTCAGTTAGAAACAAAATAAACAACATTTGTGTGACAAAATTCACCCGCGCAAACCTAACCTTGATTACGGACACTGTTAGATTTCTAGTTCAAGGTCCCATGAAAAAACTGAAAAGTCACATGAAAGCGTTACACAAACAAATCTGAAATATCATTGCGACCCGCACAGAAATCTATTTTAAGACAAACAACAGACGAAAAAAGCACTAACCTTACAACCTCAAGTGACGGCTTTCCCCATGTACAATATTATGGTAGCACTTATAAGTCGTCAACACTAATCACAACACACTCAACACGTACAACAATGTTTTAAGCATTTGTTAATCACATTAATTCATGATAAAAACGTTTTTTCGTAAAAAAATTAACACTTCACGAAACATCACATGTTACGAACTTCACGACTGCATATTTTCTGATTGCCATCATAAAAATACTACAGCTGTCAAACTCATAACAATGACAAATTAATGAACACGAACTCATGACAAATTAATCGATTAAAAAATAAGTCGATTACTCTTTCATGAACCATCTATTTTCGATACTTCGATAACATTATACAGAACTTTATCTGAGCTTCGATAGTCATAATCAAGAGACGCGTGAATCCGTTTCTGATCGACAGGGGTTCTCTATCTCTCTCTAGATATCTCTCTCTTAGATCTCTAAAAATATATTTGGCCTCTATTCCGTAGGAAATAAAGGCCAACTTTTTGAGGTTAGCCTAACCCGCCGCGTTAAGAGCGTGAATCGGGTTCTGGTGGTGTACTCTTTAACGACTGCCACATTATCTCATAATAAAGAGAGATAGTGGTCATAAGCAAACCAGTAGACATATACTAAATTTTTTTTTTTTTCGTTATAGATAATGTATTTAATATCACATCGTCGTATATTATATTCATAAACTAATTTGTTTCTCAATGGATCTTTTTACTGTTTTGATGTTTACAGATGTCTCGCCAAGGAATCCTCGAACACGCTCCAGGTGAACCAGCAGATGTTTTGGAAGTTATTAGAGAAGAAGTTTCTCCTGTCACTTCAGAGATCAATGTACCACCTAAAAATCCATACAAAGGAACGCCATATTACTGCTGTAAAGGCTGTAAATGTGTGGAGATCAGAAAGCCTAGTATGGATTTGGAAGACGTCGAAAAACTGCTAATACAAAAAGAAGAACAATTAACAGCTGAGTTTAGCGAGCGGCTAAATAGAGATATTGGTAACCTCAAGGATAGGGCTGATTTTATCCTTCAGTAAGTTAATTGTTCATTTAGGTAGTGCTTCCCACTCTTTGGAATTTATTTGTCTACGTCAATTCACACAATTCCAAAAAAAAATGAATTATCGACTATTTTCTTACTCAGAAACGAGCAAGTTCGTGCTTCTTACATGCTCCGAGAAGCTCATAGAGAGAGACAAGAAAAGATTTCTGCGCTACAAACTCAACTGGAATGTAAAAACTTAGCTGGGTTGATGTATGTTATGTGCACGGAGAGAAAAAAAAGCAAAATAGAAAAAATGGCTATTATTGAAGGTTTAATTCGTAATTTTAAGTTACTTTCGATCTATTCAAAACGGAGTTCCTTGAAAAATCGATTCATTTCTGTACTGGCAACATATTATTTATTCTTCAAATTTTGCATTTTTTTTTTTGTTGTTGCGGGAGTGTACTTTAGGGTTGAGTTTTTGCCGGCAACGTTCAAAAGCATGTTGCATCCTTGCATTACGGTATTATTTTCATAAGCTTGTATATTTTCGACTGTTAAGTAAGGCTGCACACCGGAAATACACGCACGCTACATGCGCACTACATTTACTTTTACGTCGCCACAAATGCCGCGCCCCCTCGCCTGAATAGATGTAGCGAGCGAACAAAAATGAGGTACACCCAACTAAGGCACTGCGCAAACGAAGACACTTTTTGTTGCCGACACGGCGCACCCAGTACCAATCAAGTAGAAGCAACTGGACACAAAGTCTGCGCAGAGAGAGGCTGATTTCATACTGTTTATAATATTCATTGGTATCCGACACAAGACACAAAAGTGTCCACGTTTGCGCCCTACCTAAAGGCACAGTTCAATGTCCGATTCCATAACTTCAAACACGCGCGTAACGCGGCGAGTTAAGTAAACCTCTATAAGTTGGCCTTTATTCCCTAGAAGATAGAGGTCAAATTTTTAGAGCTTACCTTAACGCGCCGTGTTACGTCATGTCAAAGTTTCGGAATCAGGGCCTACTGCTGCGACCATAATTACCCGACACAAGAGTCTCTAGATAGTGTACGTGCCTAGGCACGGATATATTATAAAAAGATTGAATCTTCTGTGAAATCTAAGCAGATCGAATAATAACAAAATAACATTACAAAATGTCGAGTAAAATTGTCATTTTGATTCACATTCAGTTTTAAATTAGTTTTCCATTCCGTTTTTATGTTTTTCTATGTTAGAAAATACACGAGAACAGGCGGTATGGCCTTAATGGCTTTAGCCCAGTAATGGGAACAATATAAAATAACAAAAAAGATCTAGGGTTGATACGTTGTAGAGTTTTAAGCTTGACCTAAAATTATTATACCCATTCCAATAGAACACATTTACCAATTTTTAGAATATACAAATTACATCCTTGCTCTACAAGAGATCTTGACAGAAGCACAAAGTTTAATATTGAACCTATCCAGAGGCTACAAAACTGCAGCAAGAGTTGATAACGAATGGCGACAAAAAATGAAGAAAACTCTACTAGAGGTAGGATTACCATACGTCCGGAATTTTCTAGATTACCTTTTTAGAAATGCCTAAAAATATCTTAGAACCTACAAATATTTTTAATAAGCTTTGTCATTTATTTGAATATTTATTTACCTACATTAACGGCACCCGTGAATACCTTGCAGCACATATTTTTCTTTAATTTTATTCTATGACCGCAACACGAGGTCATTATGCCGCAAAATTTAAACTTAGAAGGAAATGTCCGATTTTTTTTAAACGTCTGGTTTTTTCTTCGGAGATTTTTGATTTTCATCTGGTAACCCTTGTCGCACCACACTGAAAAACAAAATCAACACTAATAATATTAAAATATTTAGTCATTATTTTCAGTTCCAAATGTTTGTCCACGATTATATGAAGGGCACTCCGGAATCAGACCAGTATTTCTTCAACTTGCCCGAGCTGTTGAAAACTGAGACTTCGGTTGTTGAAAACCCTTTCGAAGATCCGTGCACTTGCGAAGAGGAGGAACGCGTTGATGAAGCAGAAAATGGTAAGCACTTTTGGATTAAGGTCCAAATTACGCCAACTGTAGCTACCAGCTTTTTTATCTATTTCATCTATTACTTTACATTTCAACACCAAGCAATTGCCACCTTTAAAAAAAAAGTCGAGACCATCAGTCGATGTTAACTGTTGACAACGGGGGGCGTAAAAATGGCCAAAATCGTCCTTACCTATCTAGTAATTATAATGAATAACCTAGTCGACGTGTTTAATTTTTTTTGCGACGCGTCATTATGCTGTGATTCTGAACGAATAGAGCGATCGTCGCATGTTATAAAAACTTGGGACAAAACTTTAGGTTATCGTGACGCGGGACAATATCATCAAAATCGGGACTGTCCCGGCAGAATCGGGTCAGGTGGCAACCCTGCTACCAAAACAGAATCCTAGATTTCATTGGCTCCGCCGATGAGAGGTGTGACGTCACCACCCAGCGGCCAGGGCCCTCAAACACAGATGTATCTGTGACATTGTGACATGTATTTTTTTCCAGCTCAAATATTGTAATTTAACTGAATAAAATTGATTTAAAACCGTTAAATTTGGTATATGAGGCCGTTAACTACAAACACGCTCGTAACGCGGCGCGTTAAGTTAACCTCAAAAAGTTGGCCTTTATTTCCTAGGTAATAGAGGCCAGCGCGCCGAGCTACGTGCTAGTTTTAGCTAGTGAATCATGGCCTTCTAGAAGTGTTTATCATGAAAGTAGACATGTAAGGGATACTTTTAGGGTTCCGTACCTCAAAAGGAAAAAACGGAACCCTAATAGGATCACTTCGTTGTCCGTCTGTCTGTCCGTCTGTCCATCTGTCAAAACCCTTTTTCTAAAGAACGCATAAAGGTATCAAGTTGAAATTTATACTAAATACTTGGGTCTACGGTTTCTTTCCGCTGTAAAAAAATAAAAGTTGTAAGTCAACGCAATCAAAAGATATGAACGTTTATGTCGCATATTTTGTGATTTCACAGGGAAATCAAAACCTATAGGGTACTTCCCGTTGACCTAGAATCATGAAATTTGTCAAAAAGCAAGGTATCATAGCACTTATTTATTATATAGGAATAAATCCAACAAACTTCCATCAAACTTACATTTTGTAGTTGGAATGTATGGAAGAACCTTATAGTCAACTACAAAGTTAAGTTTGTTTTTAAATATTTCAACTTCACCTAGTTTTTTTTTTGGCCTCGCGCTCCAAGGGTTCCGTCCAACGGAGCCCTCAGAGTACGAGTCCTACTCGTACTTGTCCGGTTTTTTTGTTTCATCTACCCTCAATTCTACCTAGGTATTTTATAATCTTATCAAGTCGATGTTTTGTAAATGGTATGATATTAAATTTTTGACCAGAATTTGACCACCCCAATGGCACTCTGCATAGCCTCATTCAAGGTCAAAAAATTAAAAACCAGTCACGAAACGTTGACTTGTGACTATATAGCACAGTTAAGGGCATAGCTAGATCAGGGCATGGATCAGCTGCCCCGAAGTAGGGTGTGGGTAAGCGCTCGTTTGTTCTACCTACTCCTGAACTAAGGCACAAAGTTGCATTTGCTCGTAAGTCTCGCAACTGCCCCCTGCCATACTAGCGAACTGCCCTGGCATCGCACGGGTGTGCCTAATTTACGTGTGAAGCCAGGGCGGGTCACTTTTAAATATACTTATATAAAACGTTCGTGTTTTTAGGGTTCCGTACCTCAAAAGGAAAAAACGGAACCCTTATAGGATCACTTCGTTGTCCGTCTGTCTGTCTGTCTGTCTGTCCGTCTGTCAAGACCCTTTTTCTCAAGAACGCGTAAAGGTAGCAAGTTGAAATTTATACTAAATACTTGGGTCTACGGTTTCTTTTGGCTGTAAAAAAATAAAAGTTGTAAGTCAACGCAATCAAAAGATATGAACGTTTATGTCGCATATTTTGCGATTTCACAGGGGAACCAAAACCTATAGGGTACTTCCCGTTGACCTAGAATCATGAAATTTGGCAAAAAGCAAGGTCTCATAGCACATATATAGGAATAAATCCGAAAGTTAGAAATATGAAGGTATATCATTTAAAAATGATTATTTTGCTATTACAAACTTACATTTTGTAGTTGGAATGTATGGAAGAACCTTATTGTCAACTACAAACTTAAGTTTGTCTTTCAATATTTTAACTTCAGTTAGTTTTTTTTTTGGTCTCGCGCTCTTAGGGTTCCTTTATGTCGTATATTTTGCAATATCACAGGGGAATCAAAACCTATAGGGTACTTCCCGTTGACCTAGAATCATGAAATTTGGCAAGAGGCAAGGTCTCATAGTACATATATAGGAATAAATCCGAAAGTTATAAATTTGAAGGTATTTAAAAATAATTATTTTGCTATTACAAACTTACATTTTGTAGTTGGGATGTATGGAAGAACCTTATTGTCAACTACAAACTTCAAAGTTGTCTTCCCAGAGACTGTGGGATCGGCCGATCTGCGAACTAGCATGGAAATCGCTACTAGATACGTGTCCTAGTATTGCAGATCGCGCTCGTAGTCTTGCTGTCTCTGTTTGGGAATCGGGACTTTGGTTGCAAGCCATGCCCTCTTTTAACACAGGTAGCCTTTTAGATCCAACCGCATTTCGTCTAGCTGTCAGCTTACGCTTGGGTGCAAGGTGTTGTGAGGCCCATCGCTGTCAGTGTGGTACTGCTGTTGACCAGCTCGGTCACCATGGTCTCTCTTGCTTGAGAAGCGCTGGTCGTATTGGCCGACACGCTAGCCTGAACGACATCATCCGCAGGGCACTTTCCACCGCCAATTTCGCAGCTGTGCTCAAACCGAGTGGTCTTGCGCGTGACGATGGAAAGAGGCCTGACGGTATGACACTTGTGCCCTGGAGGTTGGGGCGGCCCCTTGTATGGGACGCAACTTGTGTCGATACTTTGGCGCCGTCACATCTTCCTGAGACACAGGGTAGGGCTGGCGCGGCTGCTAATTCGGCAGAGCAGCACAAGCGTCGCAAATATGCTAACCTCGGCAGTGGTTACATATTTGAGGCGTTTGGGGTCGAGACATTGGGCCGTTGGGGACCGGGAGCTCACCTCATTTTCAAAAATCTTTCAGAGCGCCTGGTTAATGCGACGCGGACCAAAATTCTGGCGTGTTTCTGGCTCAACGCATTAGCATTGCCATTCAACGTGGTAATGCCGCCAGCATGTTGGGTACGCTGCCAACTGGTAGTGGGCTTGAGCATTTGGATTGTCTTTAGACCTTCAACGGTCTATGGGCAGTCTAACTGTATTTGTAGTGTTAGTTTTAGCTTGTATTTTGTTTAGTTATTAAAGGCACTTTCCCAGTAAAAAAAAACTACAAACTTAAGTTTGTCTTTCAATATTTTAACTTCAGTTAGTTTTTTTTTTGGTCTCGCGCTCTGAGGGTTCCGTCTAACGGAACCCTCAGAGCACGAGTCCTACTCGTACTTGTCCGGTTTTTTTTTTTTTACTGATGGTGAAAACCGCATCAAAATCCGATGCGTGGTTTAGGAGTTAGCGGTTCGACAGACAGACAGACGCGGGATGCTAATTTAATTTATACTATGTAGAGAAGAGAATAGAAGAGACTTCTGATTTACGTCCTAGCTAGCCTTAAGGGGCAGTGTCGCAAGTGCGTTTCAGTAATGATCTCATGGTTTCAGTGGAGGAAGAAAAGCCGTGGTACGAACGAATGGACGCCGAATGCCGTCCGTTTGTCGTATTCGGCGACATGGCAGATTTCAACCCAACCCAACGACGCGAGGCGCTTCGTGCGCAGAAGAACATCAAAACAGCACCCAGGAAATGGAAGGAGTATGGTACGCTACTTAATTGCGCAATTTTTTTATTTTTTTTGTTTATCTTTTATGATCATGAATCGGGAAACGTTGCGTGGGACACCCTGAGATTCTATGAAGTGACGATATTATGTAAGACAGCTGGACGTATCTGGAAGTGTAGTGTAATAAAAGTTATTCATAATGATGTGTAT
Source organism: Agriopis aurantiaria (assembly GCA_914767915.1). Lineage (NCBI taxonomy): Eukaryota > Metazoa > Arthropoda > Insecta > Lepidoptera > Geometridae > Agriopis > Agriopis aurantiaria. Next base: position 9,798,490 of record OU612004.1, read on the forward strand.
TGTATAACCAAGGAAGATACTAGCTTCCTTGGTATAACTACTAATATGTAGGTATTCTGTGGTATATAACGAACACCTTTCGGCTTACCATGCCCTCTCCTTATAACCCTGTATAAATATATAGGTACATAAGAAAAAAAACACACTTTTTAAAAATTATTATCATTAGTACAAATTGTTAAAACGAATTTTTTGTTACAGATTTAATTACAATTTGTTTCAGGTTAGGTTAATTTTACTTTTTATGTAATTAATATTTATGTCAGGTTAGGTTTAAATTAGCATCACAAATATCTATACAGTAAAATAGTTTGTCCCAAATCTTTATTGTACTCAAAACGACGTAGAAGCGGAATTACACTAAAAATTCATATACACATTAAAAAACACACTACATAGGTAGGTACATAAGAATATTGATTTCTACATAAACTTTTATTAATTTTTTTATAACCTTACCTATAACCAGTGGTCGAATTGGACTTACTCGCGAACCGGAGCGCATATCCCTTCAAACCTTGCGAACTTTTAACCGACTGTCCAAGAAGGAGGGTAATGTTTTTGGGTTGTATGTAAGCATGTAAGTATGTTTCTGGGTTACTGTAATACCTCCTGTAGCCGATTTGTGGCTTGACCGATGTTGACGAGTGAGGTGTCGTTGGATTCCTTTACGAAATGGGACGGTGATTTCATGAACCGGAACGGCGTTCCAGTGCATTCCGGTCCATTTCAAGCACTGGTTATAACCCTGTAAGCTTTGAGTGGGTACTCCTAAGTAATCTATAGGTACTCAAAGCCTGTACGTCTATCAACATTTGTTGCAGTATTCCACGACATGTTTGTAAACGCAGAATGCAGTAACGCGGATGCAATTAAGGATGAGTACCCCAGTCGCGTGCCTCCGCCCCCGCAGTGGGAGTGCCCCGTGCAAGACGAGATAGGGCTGCGTCATGTACGTCCACAAGGTTACACGCTCGTGTAGGCAGAGCCACCAAACCTAAAGCCCTTTGCAGACGATGCCCAGTACTCGCGCGAGTACTGGGCATCGTCTGCAACGAGCTACAAATTTTTTTTGCTCAGAGCGTAGCAACTTCTACTGCCACTGGCACCAGCTATTACCAACATATCATATATTATTACCATCACGATGACCATATCTGTTCATGAGAGAGCTTGTGTAGCTTCCCGGTTTGCACCGAGCTGGGTCCTTGCACCTTCTCTAAAGGCAGTGTCCCTCAGCACCCCCGTCTTCTGCAAGTATGGCAACCTCGAAGTCGCTGCCCTCGAAACAAATCTGGGAAGTCGGTTTAACCTATACTTCTTATTGTCGTGTCGATTTGAAACTTTGCAAGTATACTGGGTTTATTGGAAACGCCCAAGAAAACCACTGGCTGGCGATAGAGCTGGTGATTGCTGATATGAAACCACAAAAAAACTGTTTTTTTTTTTTTAAGTCGACTTCAGAGTTTTCCAAAAGGCCAGTAGTTAAGGACAACGTCTCAGTTCCATATGTCATCATTGAGGGTGATAGCGGGGCATCTGCCGGAGATTCTTCGCACCCCCGCCGTTTCCTGGCCAGGTACCTAGGGATAGAGGAGCTGCCGGGGACTGAGGGACGTAAACAAAGCTTATCTGTCATGAGGAGATTTGCCATAATTTCCACGATAAACAGGCGGCTTGGAGATCGTAGAGAGTTCACCATACAGTAGGAAGATGCTGTACCGTATTAGCCATGTCGGGATACTAGAATAAAATTGCAGATCATCATCATCATCATCATCATCAGCCAGAAGACGTCCACTGCTGAACATAGGCCTCCCCCTTTAACCTCCACACTGAACGACAGCCTGCCTTTTGCATCCACTGGATGCCAGCGACTCTTACTATGTCGTCGGTCCATCTAGTGGGAGGCCTACCTACGCTGCGTCTTCCGGTTCGTGGTCTCCACTCAAGAACCTTTCTTCCCCATCGGTTATCGGTTCTCCGAGCGATGTGGCCTGCCCATTGCCACTTCAACTTGCAAATTTTAACAGCTATGTCGGTGACTTTGGTTCTTTGGCGAATATCCACGTTTCGGATTCTATCGCGCAAAGAAACTCCGAGCATAGCTCTCTCCATTGCCCGCTGTGTGACTCTGAGTTTTTCCAAAAGGCCAACAGTTAAGGACCACGTCTCAGTACCATATGTCATCACTGGCAACACACACTGGTCAAAGACCCTTGTCTTTAGGCACTGTGGTATCTTGGACGAGAAGATGTCACGCAATTTCCCGAACGCTGCCCATCCGAGTTGGATTCTTCGGGCGACCTCTTTGCCTAAGTTGGACTTACCTAACTGAACAATCTGCCCAAGATAGGTGTAATGGTCAACAACTTCGAGAGTATCGTTCCCAACGACTACCGGCACGGGTTCAACATGGACATTGGACATGATTTTTGTCTTGTCCATGTTCATTTTAAGACCCACCTGTTGGGAAAGGCTACTGAGGTCGCTGAGCATCGTATTTAGGTCCTCCAGCGACTCTGCCATGATGACTATATCATCGGCAAAACGAAGGTGAGTGATGTATTCGCCATTGATGTTGATGCCTAATCCGTTCCAGTCCAAGAGCTTGAAAACGTCCTCCAATGCGTTCGTGAACAGTTTCGGAGAGATAACATCTCCCTGTCTCACGCCTTTCTGCAATTGGATTGGTTCCGTGCTCTCGTCCTGTAATCGGATCGACATGGTGGCGTTTCTATACAAACACTTCAACACTTCGATATACCTATAGTCGATATGACAACGCTGGAGGGACTGTAATACTGCCCAGGTCTCGATGGAATCAAAGGCTTTCTCATAGTCCACAAACGCCAGGCATAATGGCCGATTATACTCCTCAGTCTTCTGTATAATCTGGCGGAGGGTGTGTATGTGGTCTATGGTGCTCCAGCCTTTACGGAAACCGGCTTGTTCGGGAGGCTGAAAGTCATCAAACCTGCTTTCGAGACGGTTCGTAATGACTCTAGAGAACAACTTGTACACATGGCTCAGGAGTGAGATGGGTCTATAATTCTTCAATAAGGTGTTATCACCTTTTTTGAAGAAGAGTACCACCACACTCCTGTGCCATGCTTCAGGCGTAGTACCATCGAGTATGACGGAATTAAATAACTTCTGGAGGACTAACAGTACCGGTTTTCCACCCGCTCGCAGTAGTTCTGTCGTGATTCCGTCATCACCCGGTGCCTTGTTGTTCTTAAGCTGTTTCAGAGCCATTCTAATCTCGTACAAGCTGATGTCTGGAAAATTGAAATTGCAGATAAGTGCAGGTAATGAATGGGTAAGTTGGTTGTTGCAGTCGATACAGTACGGGCCGGGCGGGCGACGCACCACCGCCGCCAGCGTCGATATGCGAGGGGGCATGGGCTCCATACTGAAGATGATGTGAGTACCTACTTTCTGCCACGTACCTGTAAGGTCCAAAATACCTCAGAAAGTATTCGACCAGTGTGTGTTGCCACTGTTGCCAGTGATAACATACGGCTAAATTCAGATAAAAAAACGGTTTATCTCGATTTCCGGCAAAACTACAAGTCCTATGGAAAAAAGTTAAATGGCAAAGTTGTAGGTAATAAAAATATCTACAACTTTTACAACTTTTGTTTACACAGTTTATTTTCATAACCGACCAGCAACAAACTTTTTAAATGAAATAAGCAACGATGTGGCCAAAGCTTGAGAAAGTTATAGTCAAGAAGACTCACTCTGACCTTGAAAAGACCATTCATATATCTTCCAGGAAACAAGGAGATTATTGAGTAGGTACCTACTAACCTTACTTCATCATCATCATCGTCAGAGAAGACGTCCACTGCTAAACATAGGCCTCCCCTTTAACCTCCACACTGAACGACAGCCTGGTTTTTGCATCCACTAGATGCCCGCAACCAATCTATACTAATACTATAAAGAGGAAAGATTTGATTGTTTGTTTGTTTGTTTGCATTGAATAGGCTCCGAAACTACTGCACCAATTTGAAAAATTCTTTCCCTGTTGGGAGCTACACTATCCCCGCGTGACATAGGCTACATTATTATTTTATATTTTTTTTCATTCCTTATTTTTGTAATCTAATTAATTAATATGTTTGTATTTCAATCAATTAATTATTATTTTATTATTTGTTATATTCTTTCTTAAGTTAAAACTGTATTGACGTGTAAATTGCCATTTTATTAATAAATTTACTTATGACTTATGACTTACTTATATTTTCAAAAAAATTTGGGATCTAAGGATCTCTAGTTTTAGTAGGCTAAAACTCCAATAATACCCGTGCGAAGCCGGGGCGGATCGCTAGTTATTAATAAACTTAAATGAAAAAAAAGCCTATTGTTTTCAGTACGACTTCTTACGCCCCCCATCAAAACAAAGCCATGTTGCTGGGTGCTCGGGACTCGATGGAGATTGTTTCTACCACCAAACTGGTAAGTTATTTATTTGTATTCTCACAGTCCTTTGGAACAGCGCCGGCCCTGGGGTAGAGCGACAAGAGCAGTCGCTCTATGTCAAGTCTATGTCGCTCTATGTCAAGAGCGGCATTATGCTGACTTGGGTCCGATTTGTGACCTTATACCTTGTGTCTTAAAAAACGTAATTTAGTCTCAAATAAACTTTTTCTTTCTTTCTGTTCTTCTGAGTTTTCTTTCTCTAGGCGACAGAGCAGAGCTAAAATGCGAAAAGCTTAAAATAAATAATAAACCATCCAAGTGCGAGTCGGGCTCGCGCACCGAGGGTTCCGTACCACTACAAAATTCAATAACGAAATTACCAGTTATAACTTGGTAATGAACAGAAATTTATCACCGACTCGCGCTTGGCCATTATTTATTATTTGTTGTTATACTTTAAAGTAAGAACTATAATTATGCCAAGGTTCACACTTTTAAGTATATTACCGTTTTTTCATTTGAGCTAATACAAAAATACGTAAAAAAAATACGTTTGTTGTATGGGGACCCACCCCCTTTCGTTGTTATTTTTAACTTTTTTATTATATTACATATTCTGTGAAGTGAAATTTCAACTGGCTATCTATTACGGTTCGAAAGATACAGCCGTTAATAGGTAGGACAGACAGACAGACGGACAGACATCGTAAGCTTAGTAATAGGGTCCCGTTTTTACCCTTTGGGTACGGAACCCTAAAAACATCAAATCTGCGAGCGAGATCGCATCACCCGGTATTCTGACCCTCATCATCATCATCATCATTTCAGCCGTAGGACGTCCACTGCTGGACATAGGCCTCCCCCATCGATCTCCAAAAAAGCCGGTTGGAAGCGGCCTCCATCCAGCGTTTCCCTGGGGTCTTTTACGTCGTCTGTCCATCTTGTGGGTGGACGCCCTACGCTGCGCTTACCACTCCGTGGTCCAACCCAGCGGTGGTGGTTGGTATTCGGACCCTATAATAATATTAATGTTGAAACCGACAGCGTGAGAAGCACAAGCACTCCGTCGACGTGGCTAAAGTGGTGATCAACGTGGGCACTAGACGGACCTCGTTGTTCGACGATGATAACTTCGACGATGATGACTCTAAGTCGTCTCCGGAGCCGGAGTAAGCATCATATCACCATTTACTGGTGATACCCTGGGCGAGATTTATACGGAGGTATAATGAAGCTATAAAGGGGCGCCTGCGGCCTGCGGCGTCCCTTTATATCTGGCGCCCTGGGCGGTCGCCCAACCGCACCCTACCCTAACGCCGGTACTGGCACCATTCAACATGCAATACAAATATGTAGGTACATTAGTTACTTTTGACAGCTGTATGGTTTACTTTTGGCAGCCCTACGTGTTACTTTTGGCAGCTACATGGGTTACTTTTGGAGCTAGATATACGAGTTACATTTGACAGCTACCTATATGAGTTCCTTTTGGCAGCCCAATGACTTACTTTTGGCAGCTTTATTATATGGGTCACTATTGTCAGCTATATGATGATTATTAGTTACTATTGACAGCTATATGCTACTTTTGGGAGCTACACGAGTTACTTTTGAAAGCTATATGAGTTACTTTTGGCAGCTATATAAGTTACTTTTGGCAGCTATATAAGTTACTTTTTGGCAGGCGAAGCAGTTCCAATGACACTGATAAAGTGGAAGAAGATGATGAATCCGCTTCTGCTCTTGGGTAAATAAATAACACTCAGACTAATAAGGATACTCAGGCTATACGTTGTTGTGAAGCTGACGAAATAATTATTTATTATTATTTATTTATTATTTATTTATTATTAAAACATTACATGTTTTAATAATAAAATTAATAATAACATTAATTGTCATGTTTGTTTTAGGAGCATCCACAATGACAGCTTGACGAAGCTACCTATCCACCGGCCTGACCGTGACCACAGGATACACTATGAAAAGGTATAAGCCGCAAGATACAATCATGTAGCCTAGGTGTTTTTATTTTAAAAAAAACTGGAAATTTTTGCACACAAACATGCCCTAGTAGCATTTATTGTAGTTATACAGTTATTCCAACGTAATATTCCCAACACAAATAGTTGGCCAACTGTCAGAAATGGCCGGCTTGATTCGAAGTAGCCCAACGAACAGTGCCCCCGTTGGCCTAACGGTACCGGCCAACATTGGCTCATCAATCATGGCCATCGTTCGGCCCAACTAACGCCGCCAGCATTGGGCCAACAGAGTAGGGCCAACACGCATCGTTGGCCTACTCTGCATAGGGCCAACAATGTATTTGCGACGTAGGGCCACCCACCATTTGTCACGCATAGGGCCTGCGGTGTATTTGGAACATAGGGCCACCCGCTATTTTATTCATTTAGGGCCTAAGGTGTATTTGATGCATAGGGCCATCCTCTATTTAGCACGCATAGGGCCTACGGTATATTTAGGACATAGGGCCACCTACCATTAATAACATATAGGGCCTTCGATGTATACTGGACATAGGGCCACCTGCTATTTGACTCGCATAGGGCCTACGGTGTATTTGAGACGTAGGGCCACTCGCTATTTTATTCATTTAAGGCCGACGGTGTATTTGGTGCATAGGGCCACCCCCTATTTAGCAGGCATAGGGCCTAGGGTATATTTGGAACATAGGGCCACCCACAATTAACACACATAGGGCCTACGATGTATACTGGACATAGGGCCACCTGCTATTTGACTCGCAAAGGGCCTACGGTGTATTTGAGACATTGGGCCACCCACTATTTTATTCATTTAGGGCCTACGGTGTATTTGGTGCATAGGGCCACCCCCTATTTAGCAGGCATAGGGCCTAGGGTATATTTGGAACATAGGGCCACCCACAATTAACACACATAGGGCCTACGATGTATACTGGACATAGGGCCACCTGCTATTTGACTCGCAAAGGGCCTACGGTGTATTTGAGACATTGGGCCACCCACTATTTTATTCATTTAGGGCCTACGGTGTATTTGGTGCATAGGGCCACCCCCTATTTAGCAGGCATAGGGCCTAGGGTATATTTGGAACATAGGGCCACCCACAATTAACACACATAGGGCCTACGATGTATACTGGACATAGGGCCACCTGCTATTTGACTCGCAAAGGGCCTACGGTGTATTTGAGACGTAGGGCCACCCACTATTTGACTCGCACACCAAGAATATACTGGGGCCTTACGGACAACTGCTATTACAGGCACCTAATCCGCTCAGTTGGAAAATCACGCGACCGCAAACCTTATCGCGCCCAGATACGGTTTGCGGTCGCGGGTTAGGTGCCTGTAATAGCAGTTGTCCGTAAGGCCCCTGGCGTGCGAATCAAACAGTCGGTGGTCCCACATCTCAAATACACCACAGGTCCTGTGCGAGTCTAATAGTAAGTGGCCCTTTAAACACCTAGGCCCTATGCGTGTCAAACCGTAAAAACTATTCTATTCTTATCAAAAAATAAAAACCAATTAATCCTTAAAACAGTTTAATAATATCGATACCTCTGGGCTCAATGGTCTTACAGGATATTTCGTCAACTAATCCTAAGTTGATTTCTGTGAGTACACTCCTAGATACTCGATGATCTTCATACTCTTGGTTATTGAATCTACTATCAGTTCTAAGATGTAAATCAGACGTGTAACACCATACAGTTCTGCCAATGTATATGCCTTCCTGTTCACATTTTTCGCAAGCGTGTAGGGAATTATGAGATTTAATAGATTTTATGAATGCTCTTGCTGGTGCATCAGCTACAATACAAACATAAAAAGTAAAATATTTCCCATTTATCAGTAAGCCATTTTGCTGTAAATGCAGACAATCGTCGATAAATGGACGTAGATAGTCATTAGCATTTGTAGGTTTGGATTCGCCATAAAATAGCGCGACAATAAACGGTTGATTGTCAACACTTTGATCTAAAATACATAAGATTGGCCAAAAAGCATAAGTAGTGCTCGAGTGCACTGGCAAGCCATCAACATTACAAGTTATAGACAAAAATGAATCATGGTCAATTTCAGATATTTTTTTAAGCATTAATGGATAAGATTTTGACGTTATACCAGCTAATGCTCTTTCTATTATATGTGCTTCAAGTCCAAAATATATATATGAACCTCATTCTACAACATTAATATTATTTGGTGTCTGTAATAGTGTTCGCGAGTCTTTTGGCAAACTTGGATAACGTAATTGTAATTTGTGCAATAAATCATCCAGAGCAGAATGGGTTATATTGTGCTTGTGAGACCATGAGATAAGAAAAGACGCAATATTTTCATCACCTACATTATCGGTTACAATGTCACTGAAAACTGGCTGACGATTGGGAGAAGAGTTTAATGCAGGTACATTGGCAGAACAGACTGATAAACACTCGGGTAGACAATTTGTAGATATTTTTTATCACAATTACTAAGTTGAACAGACATACTTTTATTTGTCCTTCTCTAATTTGTGTTGCCCTTAAAGCGCGTTTACGCCTCTTAGTTCTGCTTGATAATCCGACTTCGACATTCCCGGAATATGATGGTTGTGATGAGGAATCATTGCGATGTCTTGCGCCTGTTCTCTCTTCCTCCATTGCGATCTTTGGTAAATCTAAACCAACTGGTTATGACGGTCTGTATGTCGGTATCCATTGCTTTCGCAGCGATTTGATTTCGACGCATTGCCTCTGTAAGCAAAATGACTAAGTAAATATACAAATACAATCACACCAAGTTTCATTATTGTATCTAGTAAAGATAGAAGATGGATTATAGTAGATTATGCACTCGAAGTGAATACTCTACTTTTCATGCCTTGCGAGACAATAACTATGCAAATTTTAACGTTCCAAATCTAAATAACTTTAATCCCTAGGGAGTTTCATACAACATTATCTCCCTTGGGATATGCCTTGCTTTACGTTGAGATTGCGTGTTATATAATTGGACATTCTGGTCGATTCCGGTATCACAACTTAAAAATCCATTTTTTTTATTTTAATTTACCGGAACGTAGAACGGAACGAAATTTAAGTAGACACCGGACTCCAGCCAATACAACAATCGGTGACAAGGAGACACCGGACTCCAGCCAATACAACAATCGGTGACAAGTAGACACCGGACTCCAGCCAATACAACAATCGGTGACAAGTAGACACCGGACTCCAGCCAATACAACAATCGGTGACAAGTAGACACCGGACTCCAGCCAATACAACAATCGGTGACAAGTAGACACCGGACTCCAGCCAATACAACAATCGGTGACAAGTAGACACCGGACTCCAGCCAATACAACAATCGGTGACAAGTAGACACCGGACTCCAGCCAATACAACAATCGGTGACAAGTAGACACCGGACTCCAGCCAATACAACAATCGGTGACAAGTAGACACCGGACTCCAGCCAATACAACAATCGGTGACAAGTAGACACCGGACTCCGGCCAATACAACAATCGGTGACAAGTAGACACCGGACTCCAGCCAATACAACAATCGGTGACAAGTAGACACCGGACTCCAGCCAATACAACAATCGGTGACAAGTAGACACCGGACTCCAGCCAATACAACAATCAGTGACAAGTAGACACCGGACTCCAGCCAATACAACAATCGGTGACAAGTAGACACCGGACTCCAGCCAATACAACAATCGGTGACAAGTAGACACCGGACTCCAGCCAATACAACAATCAGTGACAAGTAGACACCGGACTCCAGCCAATACAACAATCGGTGACAAGTAGACACCGGACTCCAGCCAATACAACAATCAGTGACAAGTAGACACCGGACTCCAGCCAATACAACAATCGGTGACAAGTAGACACCGGACTCCAGCCAATACAATAATCGGTGACAAGTAGACACCGGACTCCAGCCAATACAACAATCGGTGACAAGTAGACACCGGACTCCAGCCAATACAACAATCGGTGACAAGTAGACACCGGACTCCAGCCAATACAATAATCGGTGACAAGTAGACACCGGACTCCAGCCAATACAACAATCGGTGACAAGTAGACACCGGACTCCAGCCAATACAACAATCAGTGACAAGTAGACACCGGACTCCAGCCAATACAACAATCGGTGACAAGTAGACACCGGACTCCAGCCAATACAATAATCGGTGACAAGTAGACACCGGACTCCAGCCAATACAATAATCGGTGACAAGTAGACACCGGACTCCAGCCAATACAATAATCGGTGACGGGGAGACATCGGACTCCAGCCAATACAATAATCGGTGACAAGTAGACACCGGACTCCAGCCAATACAATAATCGGTGACGGGGAGACATCGGACTCCAGCCAATACAACAATCGGTGACAAGTAGACACCGGACTCCAGCCAATACAATAATCGGTGACGGGGAGACATCGGACTCCAGCCCATACAATAATCGGTGACAAGTAGACACCGGACTCCAGCCAATACAATAATCGGTGACGGGGAGACATCGGACTCCAGCCAATACAACAATCGGTGACAAGTAGACACCGGACTCCAGCCAATACAATAATCGGTGACGGGGAGACATCGGACTCCAGCCAATACAATAATCGGTGACAAGTAGACACCGGACTCCAGCCAATACAACAATCAGTGACAAGTAGACACCGGACTCCAGCCAATACAATAATCGGTGACAAGTAGACACCGGACTCCAGCCAATACAATAATCGGTGACAAGTAGACACCGGACTCCAGCCAATACAATAATCGGTGACAAGTAGACACCGGACTCCAGCCAATACAATAATCGGTGACAAGTAGACACCGGACTCCAGCCAATACAATAATCGGTGACGGGGAGACATCGGACTCGAGCCAAAAGGCATTGGCGCATAGCACAATCTTTACAGTTTTTCTCTAATTACAAATTGATGAAATTGATAGAATCCTTCTATTCCTTTATTATAAGTATGTATAGATATAGATTATTTATACCTTTGATGACCACATGTAGTAATGGTAAGTAAATCCTTAATGGCAATTTTCTTGTTTTTCCGGTCCAATTGCATGAAAGTGCTAAGGAGTTCGTAAATAGCTTCTCGAGAATTCTTCTTATTATGGTAGCTGGTTTGGTTCCTCCCACCAAAGATAAATAGTTTACCTATAATATAACAAAAATTCAGATATTATACACTAAGGATTACTAACATTTTCTCACAGGTAATTAATTCAGATGGATATAATACTATAATATAATATGATAATGACGTTGATGATAATATGATAATGGTATGGTATTATAGCATCTTCGAAGGGGTTCCCAACGAGTCACACCCAAACGAGTCATAGTGTGACTCGTTGGGAATTTTCTTTCCAACCAGTAACACTGAGACTCGATTGAAAATACTTCTTAACGAGTCACACTGTAACTTGTTTGTAGTGAATCGCTAAGTAGAAACAAACGCAACAAAAAAAAAACTAGGTACTGTTGTTTCTAACAAAAGATAAGTTTTTTTAACCAACGATGAAAATAAAAACAATGTTTTGATAATCAAATAAATGTATTATTTTCTTAACGATTAATATACTTTCAATAAGTTTTAAAATTAAGTGAAAGAGTCTTGAAGTAAACAATAGGAGGTATTTGTAGTTTTCATAATCAGTCTTCACTATTTATCACAGGTAATCATCACATTTCTACATTAATCATTAGAGTTATTAAAATATATAATGTTTATTAATTTTTAGTCCCCAAGTCCTTTGTCGATATCATCCAGTTTTTAAATATAAAAAAAAAGTAAGTTTTCCCCCTTAGTCGTGTTAATATTTCAGTATTGCTCTCTTGCAAGGAAAAAAAGGAACCCTTATATGATTACTTTGTTGTCCGTCTGTCTGTCTGTCAATACCCTTTATCATTTTTATTACTTTTTCATTTTTTTATTTTGAGTAGGTTAGGTAGGTATATTTTAGGACGGTACCTGGATAGATTGGTAGTTTTTTATTTTTATTACAGCTTAAGTGAGTAATTAATGCACTCGGGTTAATTTAGTCACCTCGGGTTACCTCGCATTGGCTCGGGCACAAGTCTTTCATTAATAACTCACTTAGCGCTCAATGCAACAATCTACTAGGTATTAGGTAAATTACTGAACTGGACCAGAGTCATCTATCCTATAATAATACAATATATAATATAATATTATAAAGAGGAAAGATTTGATTGTTTGTTTGTTTGCATTGAATAGGCTCTGAGACTATATTTACACATAACATAAAACTAGGTAGTTACTTACTTGGTAATTCTTCAGGAGTTTTCGGAAATTCAATCTGATCTTCATCATGTATAAACATTTCATGTTCATCGCTGTCATACAATTTACGTGGTTTACTCTTCCGTTTATTAATTTCAGGGGTTTCATTTGAATCCGTCCCAATTTCAGATTCGATTTCAGCTTTTCGATTTCACATTTTCGTCTAGCTTGTAGCAAGTCATCTAAAAACACAAGTAAGTAGGTTAATCCCTTGCTTAGGCCGATCTACCTTTTCTGATGGCGGAAAACCTTTTTATCCCATTATTGACTCACGAGATTAGACTCGTATGCTATGTAGGGTATACCGAAGCGGTATTTTAAAACGCCGGCTATATGGTACCTACTTAACCTATACAATAAAAAGTTTAAAACCATAAAACAAACTTAGGTAGGTACCCAAGTACCTACCTGTTGCGTAAAAAATTCGGCTGATGCTATGCGTTTCCCACGTGTGATCAGGTTTGAGGTTAGATCGTAAAGCTTTATTCATAATATGATGCTTAGGCCAAGCGCAGTGCGATTTTTCCGGAGTGAACCAATCTGTTTTAATCACTGCGACCCCTCCACTCCCTCCCTCCAGCGTCTTCAAATTCGACTTGATAAATTCCCATTCTAAAACAGACAAATTATTTATAGCTATGAATCAAATTATTGCTAGCAAATTAATAAAAACAGATTAAAACTTACCTGAATTTTCACAATCGACACTGAATTGTAACAGAATTATGACCGATTTATTCAAAGGATTTATTTATAAATGAGATGCGAGTATGATGCGTTGCAAACTTGCGCGATCGACTAATCGGACCAAACCAAACAGACAGACGCAGTGTTGCCAAGTCAATGAAACAAGAAATGGGCAAACACTTCTAAAAAGGTGCTAGAATGTAAATATCACATATTATTAAATCGGTAAGCTACAACCTGCACTCTTATCGGCGAACCGTACTGGTAATGGTCTTCATCTGCGCTCTTGCTCGCACTCATGGTGGTAGTAAATTGGAGCATGCAAGAAGATTGCAAGAAGAAATGTGAAATGTAATGTTGCATTTTAGATTCGCGTGTTTTCTTGTGTCGTTTAGGCAAATTATCACCGCACATTTATTCACCAGTTTCATCAAAAAGTAAAATAAAAAATAATGCGTGGAGCCCCTCCGCGCGGAAGAAATGAAACTTCAAAAGGTCCTATGTTCATTACGCATCAATCTAAAATAAACCATAAACCTAGGTGGATAAGGTTGATTATTATTTAAATACTTGGTAGTCCAACGTTTAACGCAACCTTGTTGGACGTCGCATAAGAAGTTTCACTTCAAAAACTGACGCACTCGCTCGAACTCAGATCGTGGAATATTCACGCTTAACGGTAGATAACACCGATGTTCTGATCCTGTGCTTACTGTTCGCACCCGAGTACTTACTTAATTATTTTTTTTTATTTTCACACCTTTGACAGCTCTGAGAGTGGTGTATAACTGAACAATTAATAATATTTAGTAACTCCTTTTCAGGGCGGTCTGACCCGCCACGCCGCTTTCACAGATCATTTATATAAAAAAAATCACCCGAATAGTTATTTCGTATTCATATTTATTTTTCTACCCAAATTACTAATTTGCTGTTACAATGTTTTTTAAGCGATATTAATTACTTCTTTTGCATAATTATTCTTTAATATTTTTGCTGTCGAATAGGTAGTAAGATTGTTTATGGAATGCATAAAACAAGCTATATTAATTATAAAGATGGCTAAAGCTACTCATATAGTGGCAAAAGTGGCAACACTGCTTGCTATGGACTAATGCCGAAAGACGAGCGATTTGCCTTTCGGCTTCGTTTGTCAAACGCCGCGCCGCCGCCGCATAGGTCCCGGGCGAGCTTTCTACGCTCAGTGGTTGGCAGGTTTGGGAAAGCGAGTTTGATTCCGGCTACATTTTTCTTATTTTCGATTAGACGATGCCCGCGACTTTGTACGCGGTACCGAGGCTCGGCAGTACCTAAGCTCGCCCTTCGGTCTCGCAAATACCTACATATAAACCACTCAACACATAGGTACAAACAATCATCAAAATCGGTCGAATTACATTGAAATTTTCGAGTTTTTGCGAGAATAACGCATGGCGATCGATTTACTAATTACTTAAGTACCTACCTACCTACTTTCTTTTCAAAAAACTTAGATAAGTACCTACCTAAGTAATCAACGATGTTCAACACGAATAGATATTCTGTCTCTTAAAGCCCTTAGGTTTTAGTTGTGCGTTGTCTAACAAGTGGAATAAGTAAAGAGAACTTTAAACCACTTTTTTTGTTAAATGCATTGTCATCGGGTTTAAAAACGTGGTAGGTACCTACCTAGGTATAATAAAATAAAAGACGGATCTCTCTTTTAACAAGTAACTTTTCTTCGAAACACTGACTACCTACCTACCTACCTACTACTAGGCTTCATTTCAGAGCGTTGTCACAGGATTTTGGTGCGAAAATGTTTTCAAGTGAAGCTACTTTTTACGTGTGTACGAATGCGAACAGTGCTCTTGTGCAAACGCAATACGGTACAATTTATCGGACACAGCGATGTCTGTGAACAAAGGCCGCCGCTTTCCTCGTGCGTACAGACAAAAATGTACTTAATCAACTAGACGCAAAAGCAGTTTTTGCTCTGACCACACTAAAACAGAGTTATAAATTTTACCGCAAAAAAAAAACAAACAGTCGAATTGAGAACCGGGTCCTTTTGGAAGTCGGTTAAAAATCTAGAATGAAAATCAAAAACTATTAGTAATTAGGGGGGGGTTTCACTCCACAGTTTAGGTATACCTAGGTACCTACCAAAAGAATGGGAAATAGGTAATAAATAATTTATGAACTTGTTTTTTTATATTTATTATTAGGCTACTTTAGATAGGCTAACGTTTGACCGCCATATCGCCTGATGTAAAGCGATGATGCAGCCTAAGATGGAGCACGCTTGCCTAGAAGAAACCGATTCACTCACGACTTGAAGACACCCAAATTGTAACTAGCAGGGAACACCCACTTAGGCAACGCATTCCACTGCTTGGCGCTTTGTTCGGGTCTGCGGTAGGTAGGTATACCTATCAACCATGAAACGATGTCGCTTTTTCGTGCTTCTGGCTGTCCGATAGCAAAGAGGGCAGGAGGGAATTAAATCATGTAGATCCGATGTACTCTCTCCGATATCATCATTCATCATCATTCTCAACCTTTAATCCTCCCACTGCTGGGATACAGGTCTACCCTCGAAGGGTGATTAGGCTCCGATATGTACGTATCCGATAAAAAACCGAAAGGCTAACAATTACTTTACGACGATGGTCAAGGCTTTGGAGCTTAGCCTTAAGTACCTAGTTGTCGTTGGTCATTTGTTAGTTGGAAATATTGCGAATCTTTACCACAGTTGGCTATTTGTTGGGCCTTTGTAAGGGGAATTCTTAGTTGCTAAATCTACCGTAGGGATTGTTGGCCCAACGTTAAATGTTAGTTGGAAATATTGCGAATCTTTACCACAGTTGGCTATTTGTTGGGCCTTTGTAAGGGGAATTCTTAGTTGCTAAATCTACCGTAGGGATTGTTGGCCCAACGTTAAATGTTAGTTGGAAATATTGCGAATCTTTACCACAGTTGACTGGCTGTTGGGCCTTTGTAAGGCAATTCTTAGTTGAAAAATCTACCGTGACGATTGTTGGCCCAACGTAAATCGGGTCCACTACGCCTTGTTTTCTTGTTTGTAAACATAATAACATGTTTTAAAAACCGATTAGAGCGTGGCTTAAAAGTTTTGTTAGCAAAAACACAGTAGGTACCTAATACAAATGTTTGCCGCTACGAATGGATAACAATTAACATCCCCCGCGTTCGCCTGCGGGGAGGGGAAGTTACGCATATAAAGGTTAGCGATCAGAAAAGGAAGACGTATCGTTCAAAGTTTGTGACTAATTCTCTGTGGTTTGTTTGTGATGGAGTGGAATAAAGAAAATACTTTGTTTTTTTAATCAACTCATGACGAAAAGACCAGTGCTTTGGGTTGGGATGTTACACTGGTAGATCATAAAAATAAACATAAAAAGCTGGATGCCCTGCCCTGTCGGAAATAGCAATTTCTAAAAATAACAAACGATATTTTTTTTTATGTACCTACCGAACCTTTCATCAATTTTTAGTTCTTGATACCTACCTAAATGTTGAACGATTGATAATATGGTTGATTGATTTAATTGATAGATTGATAATATTGCAGGTAGGGTCGGACCCGGAATCTATTCCTGTTTCTTCTTTGGAGAACTAAATCTACGATTGCTAGAACAGCAACCACGTCTTCTTATTCGGAACTCAAATTGAAATAAAACAAAAACAGGCGCATTCTCTTTGACAGGCGCAGCGGGCTGACTGTTTTGACAACATGTTTTGTTAGAAGCGCTGCTGACCCGTAAAAAAATATGAGAATGTTTATCACAGTTGGTCATCTGTTGGGCCTTCGTATGTGATTTTCGCGTTATTAAACCTACCGTAGGGATTGTTGGCCCAACGTCAAATGTTAAATTGGAAATATTGGGAATCTTTACCACTGTTGGCTACCTGTTGGGCGTTTGTAAGGGAATTCTTAGTTGAAAAACCTACCGTGACGATTGTTGGCCCAACGTCAAATGTTAGTTGGAAATGATGCGAATGTTTATCACAGTTGGTCATCTATTGGGCCTTCGTATGTAATTTTCTCGTTATTAAACCTACCGTAGGGATTGTTGGCCCAACGTCAAATGTTAGCTGGAAATATTGCGAATATTTACCACTGTTGGCTACCTGTTGGGCGTTTGTAAGGGAATTTTTAGTTGAAAAACCTACCGTGACGATTGTTGGCCCAACGTCAAATTTTAGCTGGAAATATTGCGAATATTTACCACTGTTGGCTACCTGTTGGGCGTTTGTAAGGGAATTTTTAGTTGAAAAACCTACCGTGACGATTGTTGGCCCAACGTCAAATGTTAGCTGGAAATATTGCGAATATTAACACTGTTGGCTACCTGTTGGGCGTTTGTAAGGGAATTCTTAGTTGAAAATCCTACCGTGACGATTGTTGGCCTAACGTCAAATGTTAGCTGGAAATATTGCGAATATTTACCACTGTTGGCTACCTGTTGGGCGTTTGTAAGGGAATTCTTAGTTGAAAACCCTACCGTGACGATTGTTGGCCCAACGTCAAATGTTAGCTGGAAATATTGCGAATATTTACCACTGTTGGCTACCTGTTGGGCGTTTGTAAGGGAATTCTTAGTTGAAAAACCTACCGTGACGATTGTTGGCCCAACGTCAAATGTTAGCTGGAAATATTGCGAATATTTACCACTGTTGGCTACCTGTTGGGCGTTTGTAAGGGAATTCTTAGTTGAAAAACCTACCGTGACGATTGTTGGCCCAACGTCAAATGTTAGCTGGAAATATTGCGAATATTTACCACTGTTGGCTACCTGTTGGGCGTTTGTAAGGGAATTCTTAGTTGAAAAACCTACCGTGACGATTGTTGGCCCAACGTCAAATGCTAGCTGGAAATATTGCGAATATTTACCACTGTTGGCTACCTGTTGGGCGTTTGTAAGGGAATTCTTAGTTGAAAAACCTACCGTGACGATTGTGGGCCCAACGTTAAATGTTAGTTGGAAATATTGCTAATGTTTATCACAGTTGCTCATCTATTGGGCCTTCGTATGTAATTTTCTCGTTATTAAACCTACCGTAGGGATTGTTGGCCCAACGTCAAATGTTAGCTGAAAATATTGCAAATATTTACCACTATTGGCTACCTGTTGGGCGTTTGTAAGGGAATTCTTAGTTGAAAAACCTACCGTGACGATTGTTGGCCCAACGTCAAATGTTAGTTGGAAATGATGTGAATGTTTATCACAGTTGGTCATCTATTGGGCCTTCGTATGTAATTTTCTCGTTATTAAACCTACCGTAGGGATTGTTGGCCCAACGTCAAATGTTAGCTGGAAATATTGCGAATATTTACCACTGTTGGCTACCTGTTGGGCATTTGTAAGGGAATTCTTAGTTGAAAAACCTACCGTGACGATTGTTGGCCCAACGAAAGACGTTCGTAGAAAATGATGCGAATGTTTATCCCAGTTGGTCATCTATTGGGCCTTCGTATGTGATTTTATCGTTATTAAACCTACCGTAGGGATTGTTGGCCCAACGTCAAATGTTAGTTGGAAATATTGCGAATCTTTACCACAGTTGGCCATATGTTGGGCCTAAGTATGTGAATTCCTCGTTGTAAAACCAACCGATGCCCTTCGTAAAATACTCGTATGAAAAATCACTACCATGTCCCAACAGTTCCCCAACCGTTGGCATTTGTGGGCCAACAAAAATGTTACTAGGGTGGTCATTGGTCATCTGACCTCAAACTAAGCAAAGCTTGTACTATGGCTGGTAGAGACCGATATACCTACATACTACATAAAAAAGAGATTTATTAGGTTTTTGCGATGATTAAAGAATACTAACTTGTTTATTTATGTATTTTACACATCGAGATACAATAAATACATATAGAGTCACAATCGTGCCAAAAATATGACAAAACCAAAACTCGGCGCACGCTACGAATTGCGCAGACTTTTTGGTTAGAGTTACAAGGTAACCGCGATCCGACTACAACGCCGCGCGATGCAGTGCTAAGATGACATAGCGGACAACTAACGTTGAACACTGTGCAAGCGACACAACGTCTAAACTGGAGTAAATATGGCATTGTGAACTATAGGTATAATCGATACATTGTATGTACAATGACGCTCGGACGTTTTTTGACTGTTATCACTAAAAGATTGTGGCTCTAGGAATTGTATTTAGAAGATTGTCATCATCATCATCATCGAAATCATTATTTCAGCCGTAGGACGTCCACTGCTGGACATAGGCCTCCCCCATCGATCTCCAATAGGGCCGGTTGGAAGCGGCCTGCATCCAGCGTTTCCCTGCGGTCTCTTTTAGGTCGTCTGTCCATCTTGTGGGTGGACGTCCTACGCTGCGGTTACCGGTCCGTGGTCTCCATTCAAGAACCTTTTGGCCCCATCGGCCATCTGTCAATATCATTAATACATCAATGAATGTCGGCTGATAGAAGATTGTACATTATTTATATATAATTCATAATTCCTGACGTTTCGAACACTTAGCAGATGTTTCCAGAAATGTTATTACCAAGCGCCGGTCCTTATAGCCTTTGATCAGGGTAGAGCGAGATTGTCTTTCAGCGCGTTTCATATCTGAAAACTATCGTACATGAATCGAGCATTTCCGGAATAAAAAGTAGCCCATGCGCTAATCCAGGATGTAAACTATTTTTTCCATATCAAACTAGTATGCTGGTTACAAACAATGCAAGTGTGGGCCACCGCCACCCCAATTTTATTTTTCGCTTCATTTTTTTCGCTTACCTATGTCATTTTGGCGCCCCCTGCTATCTGGCACCTAGAGAAACGCCTCTTGCTCTACCCCAGGGCTGCGCTGATGGTATCTGTGGTGTCCAGGTGTGTCCGGTGGAGAAGTGCCAGCGGATGCAGGTCGACTCTTTCGTGAATTCGCTTCCTGCATACATGCGTTCTTCGCCCTTCACGCACTTCGAGCAGACCTACGAGGAGTACGAGGCTTGCTCGCCTGGTATGACATAGACATAATTATATTTATTGATAACTAGCGGTCCGCCCCAGCTTCGCACGGGTATAGATTATAGCCTATGTCACCCGGGGATAGTGTGGCTTCCCAACAGTGAAATAATTATTCAAATCGGTTTAGTAGTTTCGGAGCCTATTCAATGCAAACAAACAAACAAACAATCAAAGCTTTCCTCTTTATAATATTAGTATAGATTATAGGATTTACAAGTCAGGCAGTATACAAAATAATATTATGTTACAAATTTGCTATACAATAGTATTACGTGTATCGAAAAAGTCACTATATTCATAAAAAGCGCTCATCTGACCACTCATCTGTGCGCAATCCAAAACCGTGGAATTCCATATAATAACTAAAACAAATTGAAATTCAAATTTCGGTTTTTCCGATTTCTAAAAAACTTTTCTATTCGATCAGAAACGTTTTTTTTTATAACAGGTAAATTTCTATTTCTCAGTTTAGAATTTTTTGTTTACTTGTGATTTTAACCCTAGCTCCGATACTTATCAGAATACCCCCAAATTGAAATCCTGGATCTGCCCCTGAACAGTTCCAACAACATGGCGCTGTTCTTACATCGTATACATCATACAAAGGACGCGATTGGGATGAAGAATATATGGAACGGAATTAAAAAACTATCGTTAATTCCAAAATAACATCATCGCTAGCAGAGTAGCACTTCCAGCAGTTTCTAGACTAGACTAACAACCGGATCGGCAGTATTTGGTACTTACTAAAAAATACAGATCTCCCATGCTCTGGAGGTTCTATTTGGGATGCTAAAAAGATTTTCGTCACGCTGATTATACGTTATTGCGGTAGAAATCTGGACTATCCATAGATCACAACAAGTTTATTTATTCATACATTTTACCTGACATTTTCTCCAGAGCAACTGGATATTCTACGCCAGCGCATCGAAAAAAAGAAGAAGAAAGAAAAGATTGAACTCGAGAAGCCAGACCCGAACCCGCTTCTAGAATGGAGTTTGGGAGTCGACGGCACCGCCGTGCAAACCTCTGACATCTCCATGTCCATGCCTGAGTGCACCTGCAGGGGGCCACATCCTTCCGCAGTAGCCATCAGCAGCAATGGGCAGATATTCAATTGTAAGCATAATTTGTATGTAGCCCTCAGTCCAGGAAACTGGGAAAGCACTGTTTTAAACTATCGCGGTATCTTCACTAAAAAGGTTGTGGAAAAAAGAAGGAAAGGAAACGAAAGGAAATCCATGTTCAAAATGTGTTCAAAATACTATACGCAGTGATACAGTGAGTGTGTTGTTTCGGGACTTAGGTTCGAGTTCGAATTCCAGTGATAACCGTAGCAAAAAACTACGGAAGAGGCTAGATAGTTTTGTTTGCACCTAACTTTGAACTGTTCGACCAACCGGGTGCATTCTTTAGTATAGTGAACATTGTGCATCGAAATATCGAGAGCTCATTCCACAACCTTACCACGGTAAATATCTCGTAAATAATCATATAACTTTAAACTTAGTTCACCTATTTTGTTTTTTGAACCCAAAATTTGGTGGATAAAGGCTGTAGGTATCATAGTGAGTATTAATTCTAAACGTTGTTACACATACTAGGTAAAGCTACTACGTAACCAAAGTTTTAATTCCGAATTCTCCTCCAGTGGAAGATCTGTTCCCGATGAAGCGAGTCCTGAACCAGATCAACCGCGAGTGCTTCTACGATAACACAATACAATTCAACCGGTTCAAGGTCATTGGGCACGAGAGCAGTGATACCATGTGAGTATACCACAGAAAAGAGAAGTAAAAAAAATTAAATAAAAATTAGTTAACAATGCTGTGTACAATGTTTGGATTAGCAAATTTATAATGTTTTTTCTCTACCTACTCGTTTTTAAGTTTATAAGCATAGTTTGCTGATCATTTTTGTACCTAACTATATAAAAATAAAATAAATAAATAGAACGGAAATGAGAAGGAAAATCTGTTACCAGGCATTATGAGTGAACGTTGATTGAACATTCTTATTTAGATCAACGCGTCGAACTCCGCATCACAGTTGCTAACTGATTTCGAATGACTGACGTTTCGTTTATATGGGTGCAACTGGCTTCAACAAATTTCAATTATATCATAGATTGACAGACATGCATGTATGAGCAGGGAGTGATTTTGGCTGAGCGGTAGCATGTGTCCTTTTTAACCGACTTCGTAAAAGAAAGAAGGTTCTCAATTTGGCCTGTTTTTCGTTCACAGTTTTTGAGCAATAGCATCGAAACTGCACATAATTAAAGTACTAGATAAGTCATTCGTTCATTTGATTGCATACAATCCAACGGAACCCGGTTCTATTCTTGGCCTTGGCTTGCACTGGGGCAGCATGGTGGATTAGGGCCCATCATCTCTCATTCTGAGAGGTCTGTGTCCCAGCAGTGAGAACATGAGGCTGAAGCAATGACAATATAATCACTTGACTGCTCATCCTTTACCCCGCATAGGCCAAAGGTTCTAACATGTTAACCTAAACTGTTTCGAGCGGGCCAATCATAAGCTCGAATTGAATGAATGACTTTGATTCTCCAATCACAAGCATCGAGTCGCGTCGAGCCTCCAATCACAAGCCGCCCCCCGCGACTGACGTGGCATCATTTTGCAAAAGGGAATTTTGACTACATGCGCGATCAAGTGGTAATATTATCTTTGAGCTGAAGAGATGAACAACATGTCAAACAAGTCTTTTCGATTTCCAGAAAAGAACAAAAGGCACGAGCACAAAAGAACAAGAAAAACAGGCTATCTGAAGTCACAAAGGTTCTGAGGCAGCACCCGAGTTTACTAGACATATTCCAAGCAAACGCTGTGTAACAAATTAACAATAACAACAGTTCTTTACAAACATTTATTTCTAAATTAAAAGATAACAAATTACTAGATAATAAAATTGAAAAAAATAATCACGACGAACTATCATTAACCCCTATTTTAAAATGTTGTAGAGACTAGAAAATTTAAATAATCCAAAACACACAAGAGACTACAAAATAGACGAATGGAATCACCCAATGTTTACTCACAATAGAATTAATAAATAGCACAATTTTACAATCAATAAATTAACCTAACAATTTAACTTCTGAATGTACTCCATAGGGTTAGATATATTTTTGATTTCATTCTGAATAGTCTGCCCTATAGTCGTAACATTGTCTTGTACGCTGTCTTTGAATTCTTCTAAATCTGCTACTCTCTCATCAATTATTTCAATCTCTTTGAATACGTCAGATTTGATTATATCTACATCCAAGCCGACATCTTCATAATTTATTATTACCTCAGCTAGAGGCTGTTCATCAGCTTCGACGAAAGTTATGAGCTTATTACTCTCAGTTTTTGCTGGAAATTTTGTGTAGCTCAGCTTAGAAGTCCCTAAATTAATAGCATTCTCTATCATCTCTTTAGCAAGATCCTTGCCTGAAACTTCTGGAAAAACATATTTAGGAATAATAACTGGTTTCACGGTAGAATCCGTTTTGACAGGTATCTTTGATTCCTCTTTCGACAATTTTGCTTCAACTGATTTGGCAGAATGAGTTTTCATGACTGGATTAACTGGATTCTCATTAATGGCAGGAGGTTGGGGAACCGGGCTTGGTACAGTCTCGAAGGGGACTTGCAAGCTGTTCTGGAAAGCTTCTGCTTCTTTGCGTCGAGCTTGTTTTCTGTCAAGTTGCTTTTGAAGTTCATCGATTCGTTCTTGTTTAAGATTCAGCAGATTGTCGAGATGATCCACCTGTTCAGATGAAGATAATTTACGTTACTTTAGACTGTCATTATTTCTATTGGTACTCGTTTCTTGTCCTAGAAGTATGAATGTTCAAGCGATGATAAAACAGAGGTTAGTGCGTCAAACGCTCCACCGTATGGCTGTGGGTTCATATCCCGACAATGAACTTGAATAGTCGTTTCATCGTAAAGAAACTATGGTATAGGGCACTTTCTGGCTAGTTAAATCCTTCAATAAAAACAGTATCTTCAATTGTTTAATAGTATTGCATGCCTTACTTGAGAGCGAGATTTTAATTGAAACTGGGAAAGGCGTGTTACCTTGAACCACTATGATATCTATCATCAGCTGACCTGAAGTTCAAACGCATAACTTGTTAATACATCACTAATTCTTCTACTACATCCTCACCTTCTGTTTGAGCAAATCATTCGAATCCTTCGCATCCTTGAGTTCTTCCTTCAGCGCGATGTATGAGTCGTAGTTCACCACCTTTTGCTGGACTGTCTCCAGTACACCGTTCACTCTGATCTTCACTGGCACCACGAGGACGTTCTCTGAAGTATAATAACGGGCTACAATACGCGTGTGGGTCTGCTCTTTTTAAAGACTATTTAGTAAAGAGATCCCAACTGCTTTCTGCTATATGCTCATAGTTTCCTGTTTTGATATTGTAGGTTCCACACCGATCCACTTGATTTACACAACTAGTTGCGACTATGGGAAAAGAAAAGTCCAAAGGCTCAACGAATTGAGCCTCGCAGACCTCGCAGTAGAGCCTAGGATCCGAAACGTTTGAACTATGGTCCAAACTTCCAACCACAGACCTGCCTTCTGCGCTTGGGGGCGTGGGTTCGATTCCCACCAAGGACAAACATTTATGTGATGAACATTTGTGTTTGTTCTATATCTGGGTGTTAATATCTATTTAAGTATGTATTTAAAAAAAAAATATACATGTATTTATCAGTCTCTGGCAGTCATATCACAAGCTTAGCTTAGTTTGGGGTCAGATGACCGTGTGTGCAAAAATGTCCCAAAAATATTTATTTATTTATATTTATATCCAAGTAGACGCCACAAGTCGACCTACCTTGCATGCAATATTTCCAATACAATTATGACAAATAGTCGTAGTTGAGTTCGGATAAAATCAGTCTGCTCAATCGGTGTTGCGAGAACACATGTCAGTTTGAAACGAAAATGGGTAATAGGGTGTTTGACTGTATTGAAAATATTATGCCAATTGACATCATCCATAAACATGACATAATGAAAAAGCATATTTCATTGATTTTTTTATAAAAATATGCTTATTTTTTGTAAAAAACGCGAATAAAATAACTGTATTTTCGACATTTGATCACGTGATCGAAAACGGTCTGTAATTGGCTTCATCCCTAGTGACGTCACACAAATCTAAACAAACAGATTTT
Organism: Agriopis aurantiaria; assembly: GCA_914767915.1. Classification (NCBI taxonomy): domain Eukaryota; kingdom Metazoa; phylum Arthropoda; class Insecta; order Lepidoptera; family Geometridae; genus Agriopis; species Agriopis aurantiaria. The sequence goes on from OU612004.1 coordinate 9,824,174, forward strand.
GTATTGATATTTGCGAATTTAATGTTGTAAAGCTATTTTGAGAGCTATTTATCCAGAAATTATCACCAAAAACAGTCCGGAGGTTAAATGTGAGAAGAATGGAGAAACATTTTGTGCAAGCAGACAGCAGTAACTTACCCAAAATTAATGTATTAATGGTTGCATATTTCTTCAATAATAATCTACGTCATTGTTTCTACGCTGCAGAACTCAAAATATTTTTTTATTCAAACTTTAACTTCGATTTATATCGCAAATACGACTGATATCCAGAAAATATAAATGCAGTATACATTAAATTATATCAGGCAATAATGTGCAATAGTTTCCCAAAAGTTGTCAAATACCCTATTATGCAATACTGAGTTGTAAGAATACAACAAATAGAGTTGGCCGCCTGAATAAAGGCATTTATTTTCACAAGTACGAAAAAATTTACACGCTTAGGTTTCATACAGTAGACCGCGAATATATAGACTACTTCTCCCAAAAAATTACGATTTCTGTGGTTCACGTGACCCTCAACGTGAATGTTTGTATGTTTCTACAGCTTCAACGTCTAAACCGAATATAGCGAGAAAAAATACCGGGCGCCAGCGACTAGTTTTCGTACAAAACGGGACCTAAGAAATTACTAAGCTTACGATGTCTGTCTGTATGTATGTATGTATGTCTGTATGTCCGTCTGTCCGTCCGTCCTACCTATTAACGGCTGTATCTTTCGAACCGTAATAGATAGCTATTTTAAATATATGCAATTTTACGGCGGATAAATAATAAAAATTCAAAAAGTAAAAACGAAAGGGTACAACATACGTTTTATTTAACGTATTTTTGTATTAGCTCCAATGTTAAAACGGTAATACGTACAAGCGTCAAACTTGGCATGATTATAGTACGCACTCTAAAGCATAACAACAAATAATAAATAATGGCCAAGTGCGAGTCGGTGACATGTTTCTGTTCATTACCAAGTTATAACTGGTAATTACGTTATTGAATTTTATGGTTGTGCAGAACCCTCACTGCGCGAGCCCGACTTGCACTTGGCCGGTTTTTTTCTAATGGGGCGCTTGTAAAAGACGTTCCGTAATAAAAGTTTCCCGTATGTTCACCTGGTTCCTATCATCTCAGTAACTAATGCTTACAAACTTTGTGGTTCAAGTGGCGGCCTTATCGCTAAAAGCAATCTCGTCCCGGCAAGCAGGCAGGTAAACGTGCGTACCTTCTTCCCCGCATGCCTCGTAGAAGCTGCCTCCACTTGACATGTTTTGCTCAGACTCCTTCATGCTCTTATTGATGTCTTCATCTCGACGGATCTTGTCACGGACTGGAAATCACAAGTATACAAATACAAAATAATTTATTGTTGTTACACATCCTCCTTGGACCCGGGTATGTCCTAAACCTGCGACCAGAACCACCGGAGGATGGGCAGTAGCGTCCTATTACCATACGGTGAACGTTCTGCGATCCCCAAGCCGCCTGCCAAGCGTGGGGATTATGGCAACCCCTCTCTAAGAGGGAGGCCTTTGTCCAACAGTGGACGTTTAATGGCTGCTGTTGATGATGATGACACATCCTCCTCCTCCTCGCGTCGTGCTCCTCATGTCTGAGGGTCGTGATCCCCCCCACCTCCCATCAGTCTCTTCTTTATGATTTTACGCCATCTTCCCCTATCCTCGGCGCCATGCAGGCTGCAGCGCATCGCATACTGATGTGTGTAGGGTGGTGCGAATCTGGTCAGACCAACACATCGGGCTGCGGCCTCGAGATCGCTTTCCATCGACTTTGCTTGCTACTATTAACTTTTCTAGATGGTCGTTGTCTTTCCTGGCAATATGGCCGAAATACTTCAAGATTCGCTTGAGACAAATGGTAGAAAATCTAATTGAGATCTTCGATGCGTTGTTGTTAATCATAGATGCAGAAAATATGAGTAACCCTGGCTGCTGCTTTAGCGTTAGCTGTGATGCAGCAGACAGTGTCTTCCCAACAATAATAACAGTTACAATAAGTATAGTAATTAATAGTATACATAGACAATTTAATAGGAACTAAATCTCTATCTCTATCTTCTCTATCTTCTCTACATAGTATAAATTAAAGTCGCTTTCGTCTGTCTGTCTGTATAGCCGCTAACTCCTCCTAAACCACGCAACGGATTTTGATGCGGTTTTCACCATTAGTTAGATAAATAGTTCACGGAAGGTTTATATATATAACTAGCGACCCGCCCCGGCTTCGCACGTAAATTACACCCGTGCGAAGACGGGCGGGCGGGTCACTAGTAAAAAATAAAGGCTAAAATATAAGCTACATAGTAAACAATACACACGGCTTAGATAAGTAAATTAAGCATGATGATGGTAAGGAAGATGATATAAGTATGAAACTATAGGCGACAGAGATCTCTTACCATTGCATCAGTGGCCAGAGCCATTAGGCGGCGGTTTGTTTGTTCCTGTTTCACGCAGCAACAGAACAACGGATCGACCTGATATTTAGGTTCGGTACCCATAGGGTAAAAACCGGACCCCATTACTGCCCACGATGTCTGTCCGTCTGTCCTACCTAGCTGTATCTTTCGAACCGTAATAGATAGCCAGTTGACATTTTCACAGAATATGTAATGTTACGGCAGATTAAATTTAAAAAAAACAAAAAAACGTCAAAAAGTCAAAACGAAAACGGCAATATGTTTTGGCACATCAGTTCAACTGAATTTATTTGCTGGTCCAATTATGGACAATGTTCTTTAAATTACCCATGACGAGGACTCTCTCAATAACTCCGCTGCTGCAGTTGGCGAGCTGTTCCATCGTGTTGATGCAAAGGTTCAGCCTCAGTTTCTTGAGCACCTGCAAAACAAAACCTCTTAATCAAATCTGATGATTACGAACGCTGTCAAAGGTTAATCGCATTGACGCCCCAACCCAACTCAAATTCACTTTATCCTAAACTAGCTGCAACGGTTTGCGTTGGCATTTCCACGGGAACCGTCAACTTTTCCAGAATAAAGACTAGTCACGTCTAGCCCTTTAACTATGTTCTATTCCACTTTGGTCACCTCCACTGGGTGATCATACCCATGCATAAAATCGCGTTCATCCGTTGCTCTGTTGCTGTGTGAAAGGACAAACAAACACACTTTGCATTTAATTTCACGCAGAAAATGAAGTGGATAATTGAGTAATCGTTCTTATTCAATCCAGATAACGTTGCAAACGTTTCACAACTGATTAGTGATCAAATGTGGTATTCATTTACGCAACTAATCACTATTACGTATAAATTGTAGTATACATTTACGCATCTAATCACTATAACGTATCAAATGTGGTACACATTTAAGTATTTAATCACTATTACACATCAAAATATTATGTGGCATAATTTTATGTATTTAATCACTATGACGTATCAAATTTGACGTAAAAAAGTGTCGTAAGTAAAGGCAAAGTCTATACCTTTCTGTTAAGTGTGAGCCAGTTATTCAGCTTCAAGGAGTGGCTGTTCCGCGGAGGGTAGTTGTGCATCTCCACCAGTTTGGGGTAGTGCACGCTGAGCATCTCGGCTAGGAGCACTAGAAGAATTGAAGTGTTTACTATTTCTTGAATAAACCGTCAACATAATAAGATGGTACTTACTTTATGTTAGGTAATTTTTAGCAGTCCTAAGTACCCTTTGTTTTAAAATTCTAGAAAACTTGACTCAGCAAGGTTAAGGTCGCAGTTGAATATAGTGAAAGTAAAGTGAAACTGAGAACACAGAGATCCCCATAGAAACGTACCGGTACCCCAGGAAACTCCGTCTGTAAGCGTCGGCCCTACCTGGGGCCTTACGGACAACAGCTAATTGCGGCACCTAATCCGCTCAGTTAGAAAATCACACGACCGCAAACCGTATCTGGGCGCGATAAGGTACACGTTCGCGTGATTTTCCAACTGAGCAGTTTAGGTGCCGCAATTAGCTGTTGTCCGTAAGGCCCCAGGCCTGCCTATAAGAGTGCCGATGGATGCCGAAGGATCATGTGGTATCCCACGTGACGAAAGCTAGATTCAACCTTGTTTCAATTACTTAGCACTCATTTTCCTCGACATGAAGTTACCTATGCGTCAGACGAGATGCAGCGGCGTGCTGCGGCATCCCATGGAATGACGCGACGTGCCTAAACATCCCTAAGCATTCATGTTGAAATAGGGGAATGTCAGTGCGTAATTCATTGAAATAAGGTCGAAAATCATTTGCCAACGTAAAAAACCTTTTGCCATGTCTCGCCGTCTGTGAAGGGTTGGCCCTTAGCACGTCACCTGAGGCAATACTCCCGTGACAAAAGCTCGTAAGATTTCCCCTCCTACCTTCCACAACACCGAGGGCTGCACCATGCCGTTGTCTTCCCTGGACTCGCTTGAATGGCAGGCCAGATCCCCCAATACTGACCCACGAACCCAAAGATCTCTTTCCTATACGTATATAGACTACTACTACTAGGCTTTTTTGTAAGTATAACCGGCTTGTATACTCAGTCATATTGGCCATGTCTCTGAAAACCTACTAGGCTTTATGGAAGGGTTACCAGCATCGGAAAAGTCCCTGTTTATCTTCTTAGTAGGCCGTGAGAGTTTGAAGCTGTCTACCCACGCTAGCACTGACTCTATCTCGGAGAGCGGTATAGGAGATTCGAAGTTAGACATTTTAGTATTTTTAATATTTATTTACAAGTTTTCAATTGTATTTATTTACTTTTTCATCAATCCAAATTTTTGACGATTAAATTTCGCACGATCAATTTTAATGTCATCTGGATTTGTTTTACTTTTTTTTATAGGTCTTAAAAAGGTTTATTATTTGACTATGAAAACAGTTTCTATTATACTGACTGAGACACAGGCCATTTTCTCAGAGAGTAGAGAGAGAGAGAGAGAGAGAGAGAGAATGGGCTACTATAATATAATCCACTATGCTGGCCCAGCCAGTGAATGTTGGTGAATGTCAACTTTTGAGGTGTTTGGCCATACCGGTTTCTTCGCGGTGTTTTCACCGTTTTTGAGCAGATTTTTAGGGAGCGTTTCGTTTCCTATTTAAAAAAACATTGTTTCCGAGGATCAAGCAGCGCATTCCACAAACTAGCAGTTCGCACAATAAATCATATCTTATCAAATCAAAATTATTTGTTCAAAAAATGTACCTCATATTATTACTGGCTCTAACTGCTTAACTGGGTGTTGGATACCCGTGTCTTGGTAGTTAGTTCCTTCCATTAGTCATATGCTGAGGTCGTGTACCGTCAATAAAAGTGGAATCAAAGCGCATCGCACGAGTTTTCGTAATATCAACCATATAGGTGTCGATTTTTCGATGTGGTTATGTATTATTGCTGTATTATATGATATTATCAAAGAATTTGTGTTGTGTTGTGTTTGTGTGAATTTGTGTTTTTTTTTTGTGTTTACATTTGTGTTTGTTCTATATCTGGTTGTTAATATCTATTTAAGTATGTATTTAAAACTATATATGTATGTATATCAGTCTCTGGCAGCCATATCACAAGCTTTGCTTAGTTTGGGGTCAGATGACCGTGTGTGCAAAAATGTCCCGAATATTTATTAATTTTTAATTTGCGTTGTATATTTTTGAAAGTAGGTAAATTTTGTTGCCAACTGTACTTTCATGTAGAAAGTGTAATTTCAACACCTACATCATAGTGCACTTACTTTATTGCTACAGCGCCCATTTTAACTTGACCCATCACGACTGCGATTCTCAAAAGCTTTCTTTGAACTGGGGCCTTACGGACAACATCTAATTGCGGCACCTAATCCGCTCAGTTGGAAAATCACGCGAACGTGAACCTTATAGCGCCCAGATACGGTTTGCGGTCGCGTGATTTTCCAACTGAGCGGATTAGGTGCCGCAATTAGCTGTTGTCCGTAAGGCCCCTGAACACAGTTATTGAGGTCTAGATATCTTGGATGTGTGGTGCTGCAGTTATGATCACGGAGTATTAGAAGAGTCTGGAAAGCTCACGCTGCACTATTTATTTGGAAGTAAGTGATATATTTTTAGGTCATCTGTCCATCTTGTCAATCTTGTGCGTGGACGTCCTACGCTGCGTTTACCAGTCTTTGGTCTCCATTCAAGAACCTTTCGGCCCCATCGGTCATCTGTTTAGCATGCTACGTGCCCTGCCTGCCCACGGCCACTTCAACAGATGCCAGATGGATAGAAGACCTAAATGAAACCGCAGAAAACGCTGGATGCTGGCCGCTTCCAACCGGCCCTTTTGGAGATCGACGGGGAAGGCCTATGTCCAGCAGTAGACGTTCTGTGGCTGAAATGATGATGATGAAGTGATATTTTGGAGGTGATTTTTTACTTTTCGTATTTTCCAGGATAAAAAGTAGGTATCATATTCTTAGCCATTATGAATGTTATATCAGTATGCAGTTGTGCACATTGTAAAATTTTATCAAGATCGACTTAGCCGTTTGGGTGCTTACTATTATTATTTTATATTTATTATTTATTTATTTTATCGGTTCGATTCCCGCGTAGAACAAACATTTGTGTGATGAATGAACATTTGTGTTTGTTCTATATCTGGTTGTTAATATCTATTTAAGTATGTATTTAAAACTATATATGTATGTATATCAGTCTCTGGCAGCCATATCACAAGCTTTGCTTAGTTTGGGGTCAGATGACCGTGTGTGAAAAAATGTCCCGAATATTTATTTATTTATTTTATTATTATTTTGCATTTAGAATATTACTAGAATTGCCCCGCGGTTTCACCCTTTATACAGTTACCACGAATTTGTTCACGATAATACTTAGGTAATTAAGCCGTTATGTTTATCTAAGCTTATATATAATAAACCTAATACACAATGAATTCAAATCTGTTCAGCTGTAGTTTAGTGCAATGTGATAAAGTGTAAGTGTAGTCGGCTACTTTTTGTCATGGTTTACTAATACTCCGCCATAAATATAATATATTTATTTATTTTATAATTTATTTATTTATGTCAAATTATGACATTCCGAGACGCAAAGGTCACGTGGTTGGTGACACAAGCCTACGTCATCGATGTTTTGTAAATATATAAAATATTGCTTCGCTTGAGTGGACAAACAAAATGATGATTAGATGAACAAAAAGAAACCAGATCATGCGTTTTCCAATCTCATATAAACTAAAGTGTAGAACTGCCAAACTGGAAGCCCATCTAAACTCCCATGCAAGCAAATCGCGAGCGCTTCATCGAGGTAAATGTACTACGTACTCATTTACCTCGATGGAGCGCTTGAGAGAATACCTACGCTCATACTTTTGATGACTGACAAAAATGTGCTCATACATATGGTGACATTTGAACTACACACATGGCTATTCCAACCTCGCACTAATATTAATATCTATGGCCAAATACGACTGTTAGATGTTATAGTGTTAACCACAGATCTACTACCTTATCTGTGGTGTTAACACACGTATGGATTTGGCTGACGGACCGCCGTCCAACCAACGGGAGAGAAAGAGTGAGAACATCATATTTCCCTCTCTTTCTCTCCTGTTGGTCAAACGGCGGTTGAGGTCAACCACATCCATACGTGTGTTAACACTATTATGTGACTATGTTATTTTATAGAAAATAAAGCTTTCCAAAGTCAATGGCCGGTCACTGTTAACGACAGTTTGAAGACATGTGTCGTTGTTCAAGACAGAAACGTAGATTATATAATAGTTACTACTCCCGAGGTTCTTGAAACTTACAGTGGCACCACAGACCTATATGTAAGTAGACTTCACAAGCGGTCCAAACTGTATGAAAACTAAGCGTGACAAATTTTATGTAGGTAGTGACCTTTGTTTGTAAATGACCTATAGTAGACCTATATAAGTGAAAAGAAATAGTTATTTATGATACAAGTGCGGAAAGTTGGTTATTACAAACGTGTAGACGAATGTAAGCCCGAGACGAAGTCGAGGGCTTACCATAGTCACGAGTTTGTAATAACCAATCCGCACGTGTGCCATACAACGTTTTACAACACATTTCCAAGAAAAAAACAAAAAATGGAAATTTAAAAAATACCGTAAAGTACACGCACGGTGCTATACAACGGAGCGTGCGGACAAATTCATTACAGCACGCTCCGTTGTATGATGCGTTTCATTATAGCACGCTCCGTTGTATGATGCGTTTCATTACAGCACGCTCCGTTGTATGATGCGTTTCATTACAGCACGCTCCGTTGTATGATCCGTAATGTTTAACTTTCGAAAGATGTATTCAGTTATCGTAAGTGCACTTTTTGAGCAAATGTGTTGTAAATAATCTTTATTCTATCGGCCAACTCTATTTGAGGTATTTAAGGTATGCTTACAACTCAGCAGTCCAAGTACCGTTGTTTATCGCTCGTCAAAATCGATAAGATTCCATAGAAACGATAATAGCGAGTATACTCATCAAATTGTATTTTATCGAATTTGACGATATCAACTGTCAAATTTGACGTTCAATAAAGAACGGTACTTGTGGTGCAGTATTGCACAATTACCCAGCTTCGTTTCAAACTGACACGTGTTGTCGCGGCACCGATTGAGCAGACTGGTTTTAGCCGGTCTCAATTACGACTATTCGTCATAATTGTCAACGCGCTGTGTCAGCGACGCTGTCAACTGGACAGCTAAGATGGTGGGACTGTAATAGCTGAGTCACAGATTTGAGAAGTTATGTTGTTATGCATCCGTATGCATAACAACATACTACATACTACAACATACTATGATACTACACAACAGAGTACTACAGAAAACCTCTCGATGGTATTATCGCATATCTGTGGCATAAGCAGTTTCTGAGAAAATGCTCAATGGTGTGTGCATAACTACACAAATATAAATTGTAATTTTTTAGGGTTCCGTACCAAAGGGTAAAAACCTACCCTATTACTAAGCTTACGATGTCTGTCTGTTCTACCTTTCGAACCTAGGGTGCAAGTACCGTTCTTTTAGCGATCGCAAATTCGCTAAAATGCCATAGAATCGATCACAGCGAGTACTGAAAAAATGGCATATTATCGAATTTGACGACCTCAACTGTCAATTTGACGATCGATAAAAGAACGGTACTTGTACTGCTAGGCAGTTTAAATTTTAACAGAATTTGTAATGTTACGGCGGATTAACTAAAAAATAATAAAATGGTAAAAAAGTCAAAAAGTGTTGTATGGGTCCCCCATACAACAAACGTATTTTTTAAATGTATTTTTGTATTAGCTCTAATGTAAAAACGGTAATACGTACAAGTGTCAAACTTGGCATGATTATAGTACACACTAAAGTATATCAATATATAATAAATAATGGGCAAGTGCGATTCAGTGACAAGTTTCTGTTCATTACCAAGTTAAAACTGGTAATTTCGAATTTTGTGGTGGGACGGAACCCTCAGTGCGCGAGCTCGACTCGCACTTGGCCGGTTTATTTTAAATACATACTTAAATATATATTAACAATCAGATATGGAACAAACACAAATGTTCATCACGTAAATGTTTGTCCTACGTGGGAATAGAACCCATGCCACCAAACTCAGAAGGTAGGTTCACTACCAACTGGACCAACGGGCTATAGGTACTTATATGAACCTGTTCCGTCGAGAACATAAGACAAACTATGTAACCACTCAGCCTCCGGCGATCTTAGGAAGTGGCACATCGTCCTCAGGCAATATTGGCACTTGTTGTATGCGACGTTTCTATTCTCAAGTGCTATGGACCGATGGTACAAAACTTATGCATTACTTAGGTACAGACAGCATCACAAGCTCGCGAGCCTTTTACAGGATTTAAGTTTGTTTGTGTTTGTTAGTTATTTTTTTTTTTTTTTTAATAATATGCTTGCTTTTGATCGCCAACTCGCCTGATGTAAAGCGATTGAAGAAAGAAGAACTTATGCAAATCTTGCATAAGTTCTTTCTAAGTTCCTGTCTACGTATCTTGTGGGTAGACGTCCTACGCTGCGCTTACCGGTCCGTGGTTTCCGTTCGAGAACCTTTTTGCCCCATCGGTCATTTGCTCTGCGTGCTATGTGCCCAGCTCACTGCCACTCCAACTTCAGTGTTTCAGTGAACTCATTCAGAGACAAAAAGACAGTGCAACCAGCAAGAGTGGCGATTGCTACGGGTTCCGCGCGAAAAGGGGCCCGCATATTTAAACCCATACTCATCTCTGCTTGAGCGTAATTTTTTGAGTGAAACTTATTAAGATGTGCTATATTGAAGTTACTTGATGTCACAAAAACGTGAAACGTTACAACTTTTCCTACCAAGTTTTTTAACCACTTTATACTTAAGAACCCATAGTAGATCAAGGGCTCTTTGAAAGCATTATATATTAGGTGCTTGTCAACGTGCTCGAGTGTGGGTGTGGGTGATATAACGATGTGAAACATGTCTTTTCGTGTTGCTTCCAAACTCCATACAAGCCTCTTGTAAAGTCTCCACCCCTTTACTGGGGCATGAGTTTGACTTGACCGTGACTTTGCTTGACTCTGACTTGTTTGACTTTGCTACGGGCTACACGCTTGCATAATCCAGCACTGAGTGCAACCATGCGGTAAAACCACACGCATAAACACCTACTATAGACGTAAAAGCCTGAACAAAAGTACAATCAACGCGTGAAAGCCTACCGCGGCCCGTGCCGAATGAGATGACCACCTACCACTAGCCAGTGAGATGAAATCGCCTCCAGTCACTCAGCGAAAGAAGGTGGTGAAAGACGTGTTAACTTGCAGAATAAATAATAGTTACCAGTTTGGACATTCGGGTGTTTATAAAGGTCGCGTTACGTCATCATTACCAGTGAGTATTTTATTATATTACCCGATGACCCGACAGACGTTCTGACTTAGAACTAAAACGGCCGAAGTTAAAATCGTCGTTAAGTTTTCTGAAATTTTACAATTTTCTGCGCAATTTTCCTAATTTTTCTTTCCGTGAGAACCTTTTACAAATTATTAGAAAACATTTTTTTTAAATAGTGGTTCTCAAGTTATGGCGTGACCAAGGACCAAATAGGGATTCATTTTTATATTCATAATTATGTAGACTAGCTGCGCCTAGCGGTTTCACCCGCGTTATATACTTCCTTGAAGGAACCTCCTTGGTAGCGACAGCAACCCCCTTTGACTTACTCGTAGATGACAATCACAAAAAAAATCTCTGCTGTGATAACCACAGATCTACAACAATATCTTATGTTTATCTATGAATATGTCAAAGACTTGAATTCTTGGTGTATAGGTAGATCTGTGTGTATACCTATATAACTCTATGATTCTTGCCGTCTTACTTGACGATTTTAACTTCGCGCGTTTGATAGTTCACAACGGCTATCGGGTCAGCTATACTTAGTAATATATTGGTAACTATCCGCGCCCCGCGGTTTCACCCGCGTAGTGATGAAAAATGGTGATGATGATGATGAAAATGTCACTCTCTGGCTCTTGAACTATACCCATGCAAAAAATCAGGTCGATCCGTTGTTCCGTTGCAGCGTGAAAGAGGAACAAACATCCATACATCCATACATAGAAAGTTTCGCGATTATAATATTAGTAGGATATAAAGTTATATGATTATTTACGGGATATTTACCCTGGTAAGGTTGTGGAATGAGCTCCCGATATTTCGGCGCAGTTACATGCACCATGTTCACGGGAAGAACAACCGTTCATCTTCCCGTGAACATGGTGCATGTAACTGCGCCGAAATATCGGGAGCTCATTCCACAACCTTATCACGGTAAATATCCCGTAAATAATCATATAACTTTAGTGAACAACCGTGATAGTTTAAAACAGTGTTTTAGTAGGATATATACTATATATCAATGACGTAAAGAATACTTTGTCAAAGATATATGCGCATGCTTCTTTGACGCTCAAAAATATTGTGGAGAAGCCTAAGTAGATAATAAACAAGTAGACACTTAGGCAATCGATATGTTAATCAGACTGCTTACGCATGCAGACCCAATTTAGGTTAACTTTAATTGTTGAGCAAATTAAATCAAACAAGGTTGTGTGTATGACCGAGTTCCACAGAAAAGATTGATAGTCACAACGACACGAGCAAGAGACGGCCTGCCGGCATTATCCACACTCATCATCATCAGCCAGAAGACGTCCACTGCTGAACATAGGCTTAGGCTCCCCCTTGAACGAAAGCCTGTCATCTGTATCCACAGGATGCCCACGACTCTCACAATATCGTCGGTCAATCTAGTGGGAGGCCTACCTACGCTGCGTCTTCCGGTTCGTGGTCTCCACTTAAGAACCTTTCTTTCCCATCGGTTATCGGTTCTCCGAGCGATGTGGCCTGCCCATTGCCATTCAACTTGCAAATTTTAACAGCTATGTCGGTGACTCTGGTTCTTTGGGGAATATCCACGTTCCGGATTCTATCGCGCAAAGAAACTCCGAGCATTTTCTCCATTGCCCGCTGTGTGACTGAGTTTTTCCAAAAGACCAACAGTTAAGGACCACGTCTCAGTGCCTATGTTATTATCCACACTGAATGGCAGATAAACACGATTAATTAGTTAGGTACGCAATTAATTAAAATCCCAATTTAATTAGAGCGTAAATCACAATTACGTACCTACTGGTTATTAAATTTAAATTATACCAACACCTTTCCAAAAGGTAGAAAGCGGCTTCGTAAACGTAAACTTAACAGAGCGATAAGACCCTTTCTCTAACAAAAAATAAATAAAAAGTTAAGAAAACCAAAGTATGTCTTAGATACGTACACAGACTATAAAGCTACTTAGAAAGTCTTTGGGTAGGTACGTAGTAGGTACTCTCATATTTTACTAGCACAATAGAACCTTCAAAAGGCGAGTTAATCGAGTCCTAAAGGGTCGGAAACGTATTTGTGACGCCTCTGGTGTTACAAGTATCCATAGGCGACGGTGACTGTTTACCATCAGGCAGCCCGTTCGCTTGTTTGCCGCCTATAGCATAAAAAAAGAACCTGTTTTTGAATGGATTTCTGTGTAAATCTGTTATTTTTTACCATCACCAACATGCACTGGGCCAGCGTATGGTGGATTAGAGCCTATTCCTCTCTCTCTGAGAGAATTCTTTCAGAGAGAAGATGGGGCTCGTGTCCCAGCAGTGGGAACATGAAAAGCTGATAATGATGATCAGTTTCATAACGTTTATGAGCGCTATTATAAATTAATTTTTTTACGGGTTAAAGACCTAATAATTTTCAAACGATGAAAAATGTTTCTAGAATCGTAGCAACATATTGATAAACAGTATCCCGTTTATACTGGTCATTATAAAAAAAACCGGACAAGTACGAGTAGGACTCGTGCTCTGAGGGTTCCGTTGGACAGAAACATCAGAGCGCGAGTCCAAAAAAAAAAATGAATTTGAAATATTGAAAGACAAACTTAACATTGTAGTTGACTATAAGGTTCTTATATACATTCCAACTACAAAATATAAGTTTGTAATTGCAAAATAATAATTTTTAAATGATATACCTTCAAATTTACAACTTTCGGATTTATTCCTATATATGTGCCATGAGACCTTGCCTCTTGCCAAATTTCATGATTCTAGGTCAACGGGAAGTACCCTATAGGTTTTGGTTCCCCTGTAAAATCGCAAAATATGCGACATAAACGTTCATATCTTTTGATTGCGTTGACTTACAACTTTTATTTTTTTACAGCCAAAAGAAACCGTAGACCCAAGTATTTAGTATAAATTTCAACTTGCTACGTTTACGCGTTCTTGATAAAAAGGGTCTTGACAGACGGACAGACAGACAGACGGACAACGAAGTGATCCTATAAGGGTTCCGTTTTTTCCTTTTGAGGTACGGAACCCTAAAAAATATTAAAACAAAAACTTGTTCTAAATATTTTGATATTATATTAACGTCGTTATATGACCGAGAACATTTTTCAAAAGTGGCCTTATTATCCGAATTTTATCAATTTTGGTCATTCTAGTTTAAGTGTGCCTACTTCCATGGTTAGCTTAAAATTATAAAAACGATCTCATATCAAAATCGAATGTTTTATGTAGGTACCCCCAAAGACAGACTCGATTGAAAAAAAAAGTAGCACTTAGTTGCTTTTCTCCCTGTTTTTTTGGATTCATTCAAATACCTATTTAGTAAATTATGTTTGCGATATCTTAATATACAGATTTCATAATTATGAAGGTAACAGCAAAGGTACATTCTACATTACGGCTATACTTTTCGAAATATATGTGAGTAGCGAAACGCACGACTGTGTGTAAGCGCCATGGTTTTGCTCCGCTAAATGCGACTTTAATACAATAAACCAAGCATTATGGTCATCTGAGTAATAAGCGTTGCTTAAAAGTGGTAAAACCTTGCCGTGACATCGCTGCACCCGATAGGTATTCTGACCCCTTCGTCTCCATTTCAGGGTTGGTCTCATGAAAAGTTATACAAAATGAGCTTTGGCTTAGGCAGGTTACGCCATTCCGTTGGTAGCGTAGGTATAAATCCTGTATACACTATCAAGCACCGACACACAAACATAATTATTTTACTACTTAATTACTATGTCATTTTAGATTAGAAACGGTAGGTAGGTAGGGTAAGATTCTAAGCACAGAAGAGAAAAAATTTTCGTTTAAAAGTGATTCAGTTAGAAATTGTGATACGGAGTTCAACGCGTTGACGTAAATAAGAATGTTCACTCGTATGCCTGGTAACAGATGTTCCTTCTCTTTTCCGTTCTATCTACTTCTCTTTTCTGTGATTCTAAGATTTTCTCTGAAACGCCAGTTTATGTTTGTTAACATCCGTAACCTAAAAGGTCACCTACACTACATGTCAATTACATCGTTATGTTCTATTGTGTATACTGAGTTCTTGACATACTGACTTCCTCTAGATTTCGGATAGCCCCTTCAGACTGCGCTATCATCATCATTTTCAACCCGAAAACGCCCACTGATGAGAAGTGGGGATGACCAAGAAATTTTCTTTGCGAAAATGAAGAACGTCTTCATTCCCAAAACAAATTTAAAAGTAATATTCATTTATGGAAACCAAATCCATTCATCATCATCATCATCATCAGCCTGTAAACGTCCACTGCTGAACAAAGGCCTCCCTCGTAGAGAGGGGTGTTGCCATAATCCCCACGCTTGGCAGGCGGCTTGGGGATCGCAGTACGTTCACCGTGTACTAATAGGACGCTGCTGCCCATCCTCCGGTGGTTCTGGTCGCAGTTTTAGGACATACCCGGGTATACCAAATCCATTATTAGTACAAAATATATACTTAAAAAGTATTGATAAATAAATCAAGATAATAATGAAAAAAATACATAATGAGAGTAGATTTCTGCCTGCAAACTATTACGCAGTTTAGGCAGAATTGTGTGTTTATATTATTATAGTACGTTAACACTGACATAAATAAATTAAAAAACAGCTTCTGCACCAAAAATGACTGAGTAAAAAAGAACCCCCTACTACCCTCTTCAATAACTTAACACTTAATTACTGACTTATTCACTGACTGTGAAATATTAACTTAGATTTCAATTCTGAACACTTAATTACTGACTTATAACACTTGATATTTGGCACCCTATTAACTTAGATTTCAATTCTTAACACTTAATTACTGAATGATGATTGAAAGCGTGAGGCCACGGGTTCAAACCCAGGGCCCGTACCAATGAGCTCTTTGGAGCTTATGTACGGATTTTCATACCACTGGCCTTTCGGTGAAGGAAAACATCGTGAGGAAACCTGCATACGGACAGAGAAGGAATTCAATGGCGTATGTGAATCCACCATTCCGCACTGGGGCAGCGTGGTGGATATGGCCCAATCACCCTTTCGGAGGTAGGCTAAAAGTCCAGTGGACTGTTCAAAGGCTGATTATGATGATGATGAATTACTGACTTATAACACTTGATATTTGGCACCCTATTGACTTAGATTTCAATTCATAAATAGCTGAACCTAAAAAACGGTGAAGGAAAACATCGCGAGGAGACAAATATGTCCAAGAACCTCAAAGTTCAAAGACATGACATTCACCAACATACACTGGGCCAGCAATGTGGGTACCCCATCCTCTCTCTCTCTCTGAGAGAAGGCTCATGTCCCACAGTGGGAACATGATAGGCTGATAATGATGATGATGATTACTTGCTGAACTTGGTCCATTTCTTCACATTTATGTTGGGATGTATTTTAGCTAAGTCTGAAGAGGCCTGATAGGATCGCGTTGAACGACACCTCGAAGGTTTATGTAACAAAATAACATTTAAAATCAGTTAGCGAACGTTTGCCGTGATAGACGGATCGGTGTTGTGTTTATAATTATTATATATTTAATCAAATATTTGAAATCAGTGTTATAATTCAAGTGTAAGTAAAAACTTACCTACCTAATTAAATTCTGTGAAATATTAAGAGCGAGTGTATACCAAAAAAAAAATCGGATTTCACCCGCGCGTCTCGCATCGCCCGCATTAGTGTGAAACACAACCACGGCAGCGCGGCAGTCGCGCGCAGCTCCAGTATACACAACTCGTGTACTTGGACTCGTCATGCGGCAAGGAGTAATAAACACAGGATAAGCGTAGTGTTGGCGTTTTGGCGATTAGCTGGGTTCGGTCGCGGCGCGCAAAACCGTAAATTGTTTATTTCACTTTTCAAAATTGTATTTGTTGTTTATTTTTTAACTTCATTTTTAAGTTTTCTACAATATAAATATAAAATTAATAAATCATATAAATTAAAATTTTACGCTGGAGACAGTGTCAGAGATCGTTAAACATTAAATCAAACTATACTAAACTAATGCTATGCTATGCTATGCCATGCTATGCTCTATACTATGCTATGCTATGCTACGCTGCTAGTGAACCTTACTGAGCTTGGTGGCGTGGGTTCGATTCCCATCTAGGACAAACATTTATGTGATGAACTTTTTCTGTTTGTTCTACGAGTATACCTGGTTGTTAATATCTAACAGATATATAACACTCTCATAATAAATTATATTCGATTTGAGACTTACGTCCTTTAGTTCTAAGCAACTATTCGGTCAAACGGCAAGTCCGATATTCAGTCTTATTCTGTTGCGCTTTGCATCTAAATAGCGAAACATGCTCCGTTCAACCTCAGTACCGCACTGTGCCTCAACGGGGAAGGACGCGCTTGCTTTTCGCCTTGGTTTTATCTTCCGAGTGCGATTATATCAACACCTACTGTATTTTCAAACAAAAGATAATATAAAAAATCGATGGCTCGAACGCGACCACTTGACGCGGCAACCAAGTGGTGCCAATGAACCTGGTTGTTAATATCTAACTGAGATTCGCCACTGTCATTATAGAAACATTTTACTGTTTAAAGGCAAAGTTTATTTTTATTGTTTCATTCAAGAGCAATGTTTATAACCTCATATAAGCCACAAATTACAGCACCAGCGAAGGTGGCGCCATCTGAGATAAGTTTTGCCGTGGTTTGCCTGTGGCTTCTCATTACCCAAAATGTATGAAAAATACTGCGTTAGTTCCCTAATACTCACCCTGTGAAATCATTTACCACTGAATAAAACTCAAAATATGTAGTGATGGTCAAAATATTTTCGGATTTGAATTAAATAAAGAAATTTCGTTAGTGAAGCTACTTCTCAAAATCTCTGAAATATTGGTGCCGTCGTTTGGCTTTAGACCTCAGCAGCCATTAATCGATGACACTGACTTAAAATATTCAAGGATGGCTGAAATCTTTTCTGATTTAACGTCTTCACTGAAATATTGAAGATGTCTTCTAGTATTAGAACTGAACAATCTATAATCACCGTTACTGATTTAAAATATGCAAGGATGGCAGAAATATTTTACGATACAAGTCAAGATTCTCTGAAATATTAATGCTCTCATCTAGTGTTGGACGCAAATCACGCAAAACCTCACCTAATCCTCAAAAAAAAACTCACCTATATTTCCAACCAATTTGTTCAAAATATTCAAAAATAGCTATTTATTTTTTGATATAACTTCACATTGCTGAAATACTGGTGGTGCCACCTAGCGTTTGATCTGAGAAACTCGTATTTTATGCTACTGATTCAAAATATTTAAAGATGGTACCGCACTGTTGTACCACACTGTTGCACCGCACTGTTGTACCACACTGTTGCACCGCACTGTTGCACCGCAGTGTTGCAACGCAGTGTTGCAACGCAGTGTTGCAACGCAGTGTTGCACCGCATTGTTGCACCGCAGTGGTGGACTGCAATTCAACCAGTATAAAAAAATACTGGTCGAATTGAAGGTACTCTAAGGCAAATGAGAACCTTCCTCCTTATTTGAAGTCGGATAAAAAGGTAAGTAGTATTTGACTTTGACTAAGGTAAGTAGTCCCGCTAGTGTATTGTGCATTTCCCCTTACCAGCACATACCCGAGCCAACCCAACTGGTCAAACAGTAGGTACTTATGTTTTTAACCGACTTCAAAGAAGGAGGAAGGTTCTCAATTCGACTAGTATTTTTTTATACCGGTCGAATTGAGAACCTTGCCCCTGTTTTGAAGTCGGTTAAAAGCATAAGTACCTATTGTTTGACTTTCCACATTTTCATTTTTTTTTATTAGTAGCAGTTTTTTTGCTTCCATTATTACCAAGCTATTTTTTGTCTGTTAAAATTGAGAACCTTCCTCCTTTTGCAGAAAGCCGCTTCTCGTAAAAACGTGAGAAAATGTGGATGGAACTCTCAAGTCAAATTAACCATCACATTAATTTAAATGATTTTTAATTTTAATTTTGTAAAATTATAATGAACCTAAATTATTTTATAATGTCATTTAATTTTTAGTTTTATCTTTCTGACTCTCTCTCTCTGCTTCTCTCCGTCTCTCTCTCTCTCTCTCTCTCTCTGTCTGTTTGTCTGTCACAAAGAAACACTCCGACTCTAATAGTTATATTACTGAGCATACATAATAATGGATGCGTTACGGCCTAGTCATATCCATTTTATTTGTATCTATGTTATTTTTTCGTAGTAGCTTTACTTAGTCTGTGCTCTAAGGTCATTGGCACCACTTGGTTGCCGCTTCAAGTGTTCGCGTTCGAGCCATCGATTTTTTATATTATCCTTTGTTTGAAAATACAGTAGGTGTTGATATAATCGCACTCGAAAGATAAAACCAAGGCGAAAGCAAGCGCGTGCGTCCTTCCCCGTTGAGGCACAGTGCGGTACTGAGGTTGAACGGAGCATGTTTCGCTATTTAGATGCAAAGCGCAACAGAATAAGACTGAATATCGGACTTGCCGTTTGACCGAATAGTTGCTTAGAACTAAAGGACGTAAGTCTCAAATCGAATATAATTTATTATGAGAGTACTAATTAATCTAGGTAAATTTTGTCTTAACACTGGAAAACCAACTATATTTTCCTTCGGTGAGTATTTATTTTAGATATGTATCTGAAGTACTTTCCAAGTAAAATCAAAAAAATTAGCAAAAAGGCACCATTTTCAAAACATTAAAGTATCGAGTAAATATCTTGCTATTATGTTTCTGTCTTAATGGCGGAAAGAAAATGAATTGAAAATTCACATATATCAATTATTACGATGATCGGATATTTGGTTTAGTTAGAATATCATGGCAAATTAGCATAAAATTTCGGCTGCCCCCTCTTAAAGACTAGGCCAGTCCCAAAGCTGACGGGAATCTTTGAAAGATTTCTGATTCGAAAAAAAAACTGCTTGGTAGGTAGGCCTTAATAATGTTCCTTGTAGCAAAGATAATTTAGTAATAGCTTGTAGGTAGTTATTAGGTATTTTTAAAAGATATCTGGCTGCATTGTGGTGCCGGCCGTTTTTTTAGATTACACTCGATAAGACCCAAAAAATGGAAAAAGGAACTGAGTTAGGAAGTCTACTTAGAGACACAATCTACTCGAAACTATCTAAACTAATGCTATTTGGTTTGCACCTCAAAAACATGTTTATATTGAGTCCCACTCGAAACTATCTAAAATATATTTTCTTGCAAGATGAGAAAAGATGCAAAAAGACATTCGTAAAGTGTTGAATAAAACAATAATAATTTAAAAAAAAACAATTCAAAACAGAAGATCTCTAAAAACATGTCTTTGTTCAAACGATACCTATACCTAAGGCAAATCCCACAGAAATTCTCCATGCCAAAGGTCCTTCACCTACTGTTTCATTCTAAAGTTAAAAATCCGACAACGGTATTTTAATTTGGAGGATCACTCAACGCAAATTGTATCATCACCATCATCAGCCCTGAATGTGATCGAGTGGCTTTGCTGATTCAAGAAAACCTGCCCCCCTGATTCTACTAAAGAAATTGTTTTTAAATTGTAATTGTTGCGATTTTAATTGTTAAATAACTGCCTCAAAATTGACAGTTTTTTTATATTTTTTATATATTTGTTTTTAATAAAACACTGTTTTAAACTATCACGGTTGTTCACTAAAGTTATATGAATATTTACGGGATATTTACCGTGGTAAGGTTGTGGAATGAGCTCCCGATATTTCGGCGCAGTTACAACCACAACCACAACCTTACCACGGTAAAAATCCCGTAAATATTCATATAACTTTTGTTTTTAATAGTTTTTAGTCTACCGATTCTACTAAACAAATTGTTTATAAATTGATTGTCCATTTTGTCCTTGCCTATGCAATAACAACGTATGGATTTTCCTCATCATCATAAAAACGTAGATACGAGACAAAGGCGGCCCAATTGACATTGACTAAGTCTTGTCTATTTTCAGATGCCAAGTACCAATTTAGTTGATAGCTAATTAGATAAAATAAGATTTTATTATTACGTAAAATATCCTTGTTCTACGTCAGGACATTTGAAGGTTATAACTCACAGTAGTTACAATTTTTTTTTTATAGGTACTACCAAGTACTACGTAAAAAGTCACGCAGATCCGTTTTTCGCGCGAAACACACTTTCCCGTTTATAATACCTATATATTTGTGCTAATATTCTGCAGTAAGGTATATACCTAGGTAGTTCCGACAGTCTCTTGCTATTGTTCTTTTATATTTTTTTATTTGCTACCCGCTGTCTGGCTCTCGTAAGTGAATCAATGAGTCAAGCTCATTACTTCGATTCTTTAATTGTTTTGACCGCACCGTTTCGCCACTATGTCGAAACTTGTCACGACACCATTCCGGGTCATCAGAATGCGATTACTTCAAATCTGCGGCGACATTGACCTGCCACAGAATACCTAATAGTACAAACCTGTGGTCATTATGTTACGTGACCACAAACCATAGACTATTGAACGAGGTCGCATCGCTAAGAAGTTTTAATCTGTTTTTATTCTGTTATTATCAAAAGAAATGTGTAGTCTAGTGACAATAGTAATGTCTTCTCTGTGTGGTAGGTAAATTAAATTAGGTTATGAGATTATTGTACCTAATAGATGTTCTGATTTTCCCCAGTAACAGATACCTTACTGAGTCTTATGTGGTCTTATGCTTACTCCCCACCTAACCCTACTTTTTTGTAGGTAGGTGGTAGCCTTGATAAGTAAAAATATAATTCATGCAGTTGTAATCCTAGAAAATTGTTATTATTAATCAACTATTTAAAAAAAAAAAATATTACTTAAAACTCTAAAATAAATTACCGATTTTTTGATTAATACAAAATGAAAATATAATTTTCTTTGATCACGTGACTTGACTGCAAACACTATGTAAATCGAATGTCCTTATGATGTCAAACAAAAGTAAATAGAAGAACTCGTTTGCTTATGTGTGACGTCACTAATATCACGTGGCCCCATAAATGCCAAAAAGAGAGTTTACGCGGTAGTTTAATAATTTAAATTTTGATCTGCCATTTAAAACACAAATACTGAAAATTATGAGCATTAAATCACAAGATTGCTTATTTTAATATAATAAACAATTTAAGACGGTTTTGTAAAATCTGTCCCTATTATAGACCCTTCCTATTGGTAGTTTTACGGGTAAAGTTAAGCGAAAATTTACCCGCCAATTATTAAAAGTGGATAGGTATATTACTTATACCTTTTTGATATAGATCGAATTGAAAACTTTCATTCTTTTTTGAAGTCGGTTAAAAACCATTTGAAATCATTTATGAGGAAAAAAGTCGCACATTTATTTTTGAACTTTTTATAGATTTCTAGTTTATTATAATATTAAATATAGGTAAATGGGGTATAACAAGGTATAGGTTATTGACCTACTACTTATCTCGATATTTTTTGCGCCCGGCTCTTGGCCGTTGGGGAGTGGGAGTCAGGTTTATGGCTACAAGCCCTCCCTTCGCCAAACACTGGGACATTATTAGATTCATCCACCTTTAGAATCGCGACTTCCATTCGCTTGGGCGCATCTTGTTGTGCTCCACACCGCTGCCAGTGTGGCGTTCCAGTCGACCAGCTCGGTCACCACGGCCTTTCCTGCACAAGGAGTGCAGGTAGGATCCCCTACCACGCCAGCCTCCGCCGTGCTTTTACCATCGCCAACTGCGCGGCCGTTCTTGAACCGACCGGCCTCGTACGTGGCGATGGCAGATCCGGACGGGATGACTTTGATTCCGTGGAAGATGGGGCGGCCCTTAGTGTGGGACGCGACTTGCGTTGACACCTTTGCGCCGTCACATCTTTCCGGAACACAGATTAGGGCTGGCGCGGCGGCAGAATCTGCAGAGGATCTCAAAAGGCGCAAGTATGGTATACTGGATAGTGGATACATTTTTGAGCCTTTTGGGGTCGAAACAATGGGGACGTGGGGATCGGGACCCAAAAAAATTTTCAAAGATTTATCTTCACGTCTGATAGACGCAACTCGTGACCAAAATGCTGGCCTCTACTTTGCTCAAAGGGTGAGCATCGCCATACAACGTGGTAATGGGGCCAGCATTATGGGAACAGTTCCCACTGGTAACGGTTTAATAGAATGATAGTTAGGTTTTAATTTGTTGTTTTTTTTTTATGTTTGGTAGTAATAGTTTTAGGTTTTAATTATCTGTGTTTAATATAATTTCGTAAAAAAAAAAAAAGTGTGTATATTTCACATCTTAATCATATCTAACAAACCCAGTATAGCATTTTTTTTATAAATCTCGTAGGTACCTAATATTTTGTGTCGCAGCTTTATTTATTTTTTATTAGTAACAGGTCAGGCGTTTGACCACAGCTCACATAAATGTGAAAATGTAGCCGAAAATAACAAGAAGAAACAGGCTCACCAGCCTAATAAATTCGATAACCTGCATTTAATACACGGGCCCTAGCACACTACCTTGCGGGACACCACACTAATTTTAACCCTATTCACTGCCCTCACATAACGAAAAAAGCAACGAAAACTTGATTTTTGGCGTTCTAATTCTATCAAATAGAAAGATCTATAGAAAATTCCTTTTCTGTAATACCAGTAATACATAGGTAGGTAAATAGATTTTGATAGATTTTAGTTTTTTATTAAATTTATGGGCTTCAAATTTTGGAAAAACTCAACATATCAACTTATTAGGTGTAGGTAAATGGAGCTGTAAGGCCACAGAAGAGTTTTTTTTTTTTTTTGTGTAATGCTTTAACTATTTTTTTTTTAAAGCTGTAGCTTTTCGTAAAACTCTCGGAGGGAAAGTTTGAGAAACTACAGACATAAACACAGAAGACATAATAAAGAATTATGGTTTACTTGTTTTATATTCCTTTTGAAAATTACAGCTTTATTTTTGCGTTTTACCTAGGTATATATTATTATGCCCTAAAATCAGATACCTAGAATTGAATGATTGCATTTTGTAATAATTTTTTTCGTGCGCTTTCATTTACCTTGAAAAAGACTGCCTAATGCTGTTGAAACTGTAGTCGGAGTGACCGGCTTAATCTTACGTGAGTAATTCCCGTGTAATATTAATAAAATAAATTTTCTTTTCTAGCGATGATCGTTGCCGAAGCGTGGAAGTCTAATTTCTTATTCTGGATGTTCCCGCTTCTGATCCTGCTGGCCTTCCTAGCGATTTGCGGCCTTATCACCGTTATCATAAGCGTCAGACTGTACGTCGTCTACACTTGTGGAAAGTTCCGGAACCGAGCCAGGATGGACGGGAAGACTGTGATCGTGACGGGCTGCACCAGCGGCATCGGGAAGGAAACTGCTCAGGAACTGGCGAACAGGGGTGCCAGGGTCATCATGGCGTGCCGGAATGTTGAAGCCGCAGAGAAGATTAAGGGTTAATATTTGATATTTATAGAATACTAGCCCTGTAGCTACTTATTTTACGAAAGGGCTGAATTAAGGGGGAGGGGAAGGGCCTTAATTCAGCCCTTTCGTAAAATAATTTCTTAGCAGACCTCTACATAAGAAATCTACATTTCTAAATTCAGTCCTAAATCCTACTTATTAATTAGGATGTTGATTATATAGATTATCTCTTCGGTTATGACTTCTGTGGTTATGGGTCGATGGCATTGAAAACACATGGAGGGTCTTACGGCCAACTGCTAACGCGGTATGAAGCTAAAGTTAAATCCGCTCAGTTGGAAAATCACGCGACCGCAAACCGTTAAGGTTCATGTTCGCGTGATTTTCCAACTGAGCGGATTTAACGTTAGTTTGATACCGAGTTAGCAGTTGGCCGTAAGGCCCCACTGATTTAAGAACCTACCCAAGTGGGTGGGAGGAGGATAGCCCCTGCTGCATAGAGGTATAATTACCTTACCTACTACGTATAGGTATACCTACATGATCCATACTCAAAGCCCTGCTGGTAGGTGGAAGCGAGCTAATTGGGAATTTGGTCGTAAAAAAATCATGTGCGTGTCCTGTGTCACTACAGTAGATAAAACTTACCTATTTGGTAACCAGTTACAATACAATATTTGTAAATAAAAAACTAGTTTGACGCCAAAACACCTTGCAGTAAATTGCATACATGCATAGGTATTGCATATCCTTCGTATCGTCATAAATCAAACGATTCAATATTTAAACAAAACAGCTATCTTTATACTTTGACATTCCAGATGACATCATCGACACCACGAAGAACACCAAAGTCCTCGTCAAGAAACTAGACCTCAGCTCTTTCGAGTCCATCCGCGAATTCGCCGCGGACATCAACAAGACTGAAACCCAACTGGACGTCCTGGTCCACAACGCTGGCTACGCAGAAACTTTCAAGAAAGCCACCTCGAAAGACGACATTGAGTTGACCATGGCGACCAACCACTACGGGCCTTTCTTGCTAACCCATCTCCTCATAGATTTGTTGAAGAAAAGCGCTCCAGCAAGGATCGTTGTGGTCGCATCATCCCTGTACCGCTTGGCATCTTTTAACTTAGAAAATCCAAACCCCGTTGACAGCCTGCCTGGGTATCTATATTACGCTTCTAAAGAAGCCAACATTCTCTTTACAAGGGAGCTTGCTAGGAGGTTAGAAGGTACTGGAGTGACCGCAAACTGCTTGCATCCAGGTCTTATAGATACGGGTATTTGGAGAAGCGTTCCCGCGCCTCTAAGCTGGGGTCTGCATTTGATAATCAAGGGTTTCTTCAAGACTCCAAAACAGGGTGCCCAGACGACGATAATGCTAGCTGTCGACGAGAACTTAGAGAAGGTTTCAGGGAAGTACTTTTCGGACTGTAGTGAGAGTTCGCTCTCTGCCGCTGTAAGCGATATGGGAAGGGCGAGGAAATTGTGGGAGATTTCGGAGAAAATGGTCAAGTTAGAGGAGACCGATCCCAAGATCACTGTTTAGATGCATCTTTCGAATAAGTTACTCAAGAGGCCCTAGTATAAGTACTGAGGGTTTTTTTATATAACAGACTTAGTGAAAAATGTCATACGCTTACCTACTGCAGAAATTATTTGAATCGGCCAATAAAGTTCCGAGATATAAGCGTTTACAGTTTTTGGTCAGATTAGAAGTTGCTCCGTCATCATGAAGTTTGTATGGTGTACTTATAAGTGACGTCATTAGTAAGTATAGTGCACAGACCTGGCATTTTCATCCAGAATCTATGGTATAGTGCGCCCTCTGTCTACCAAGATATTAAAATGCTTATAATCTTCCTTGAATATGCAATTACATACACATTGTAATTATGTTTTCAGTTATCAGCTATAATTATGGTCAGCTGTTTATAAGATAATACATGTAGTCAGTCCGGTAGCGTAGTATTAGTAATAATGGTGAACTGAAAATCTTATGTAAATTAAAAATAAGCATGTAAGTATTATGTCTGTTAGATATTTTAAGGATTAGAATCATTGATTTACAAACATGGATGTTGGATCAAGTACAAGCACTTGTGTCCTGAAAATATAGTTATTTGATTATTAACGGGATATTTACCGTGATAAGGTTGTGGATGGAGCTACTGATATATTGGCGCAGTTACATACATGTAGTCTGTACAAAAAGAAAGCAGTCGTTGCAAAACGGTGGACTAAAAAACAGTAAATTAGCACATTATTTAAATAATTGCAGTTTTACTAGGCCCCGATTCTACTAAACCAATTGTTTTTAAATTGTAATTGTTTCAATTTTAATTTTTAAATAATTGCCTCAAAATTTATAGTATTTTTTTTTTTGTACTAGAATAATACCACTACCTAATATTATACCTTAGTATAAAAATAATTAAAAACAAAATTTTGAGGCAATTACTTAAAAATTAAAATTGAAACAGTTACAATTTAAAAACAATTGGTTTAGTAGAATCGGGGCCCAGTAAAAGCGCAATTATTCAAATAATGTGGTGTTAGTAAATTTATGGTGCGGACACTTTTGAGAGCTGATCCAATATCCAGTTTCAAATATCTTTGATTACAATGAAAGCATTTTATTTTGTCGAATACGTTTTTATTCTAAGTTATTTCTATACACATTATTTAATAAAGAAAACTTATACAAATTGATAGCAGTTTCCTTTCTAGATAGTATGACATCTACATTTCAGTCTTTATGTAAAAAAGCAAGTTTTTGGGACAACAAATAACATAAATTATATTAAGAAAATCAATGGCGTATGTGAACCCACTAACCCGCGCTGGGCCAGCGTGGTGGATATGACCCAATCACCCTTTCGGGGGTAGGCTAAAGTCCAGCAGTGGACCGTTAAAAGGCTGATTATGATGATGATAAAAAAAACCCGACTGCTTTGTATAAATAGTAGATAAGTAAATGAAAACTGACAGCGGAGCGCCGCGTACCTATCTATACCCACACTCTTACCCTCAGATTTGATAAGTTTTCGAAAACTTTTTTCGTTTACGTATTGTTCCATACATTTTAGTAAAGCGCCTCCAGCGGAAACGCGGAGGAACTAAAATCGGTAGTATTCGGCGGTATAGATTGCTTCACTATAATAAGAAGAAAAAAATCGAATACCTTTCAGCCCAAAAATGTATGGAACAATACGAAAACGAAAAAAGTTTTCGAATACTATCAAAACTTGTACTAAGGGTACAGAGCTCTTTCCATTGGCGGATCCATGGGGGCGATGCCCCCCTCCCCTACCCTCCCCCCAAAACCCTAGCGATTCCATACATTCGACTCAACTTTTCGATTTGATTCAGGTGCACCTTGTCTGATGCGAAATGAAATCCTGGATCCGCCCCTGGCTCTTTAATACCGATTTCTCTCGTAAACTATAGTAGCGTTATATATTTTTGAAATCTGCTGAGTGAGATCTACTTAATGATGGTGATATTTAGCAAATTTTACTTTAAAATTTTCTCTTTTTTTTGTTGGCGCCATCTTGAATTCTTGTACCCTTTTGCGGATTTTTTTAAGGACGTTTTATACCCTAAAACCTAGGTATAAAACCCCCTTGTCCCTATGTTATTCCCACTTACTATTAAAACGATTCAAATGACATCTCACATTTCGAGATCAGACTGTTTAGAGGTGCCAAAGAAACCATCATACATTCATACACTCGAAAAATATAACCCTCCTTCTTGCGCAGTCAGGTATAAAGCATTTGTTCACACAATTGCCAAATGATAATAAGATAAATTATATTTAAAGCCATATAAAAAAAAAAAAAAAATTAAGCAGACAAGAGTATACTCGGCCCAGATTTTAATAACTCTTGACAGATGCAATACAATCAACTTCACTATACAATGTTGCGGCAACACCGTACGCAGGCCATGAACAAAAGTTAAAATTGTAGTTTACAATATTTTACAGCTGCCGGTCAAATGCGAGTCAGACTTGCACAGCTAAACGAACTTGCGTATTCACAAATTTTGAAGTCGGTTTTCAAATGATAATTATCGAAGACTATTTTAGCCATGTTGCGTATCTCTCTCCTGGACCGCATACCAAACGTAGAAATTCGACGAAGAACGAAGGTCGAAGACGTGGTTAAACGGATCACGAGACTCAAGTGGAGATGGGCGGGACACTTGGTCAGAAGGGAAGACGGACGGACGGTGGACCAAAGCAGTCACAGAATGGTGGCCGCGGAACGGAAAGCGACCACCGGGCAGACCACCAGCCCGCTGGTCGGACGACATCGTTAAGGCAACAGGAAAGCAGTGGACAAGGCTAGCACAGGACGGGAAAAGATGGCGCGCTGAAGAGGAGACCTATACCCAGCAGTGGGTGGAGAATGGTTGATGATGATGATGATGATTTTAGCCAAATTCTTAACATTTAGCGATATTGTTGATTAATATGATGTAAAAGTAGTATTACGTAAATATATAATTTTAACAGTATGTTTGTGATAGAAGTTAAGCAGTATAAGATATATAATAGATAAGATAGATGATAGAAGTAAGCAGTAGGAAACTGAGCATAAAACAACTCTAGAAATATTATATCCTTTTGTATAGATTTAAATTATGATTTGCCTCAATTTGAATATTTATTCAAATAGTCGTAAAATATTTTGTGTTTGATTTTACCAATTTCGAGTCAGTCGAGTTGACCTCAGTAGGTAAAATAAAATAGGTCCAACTCGGCCGCGTGGTCGAGTTTATTGCCACCGAGTTGACTCCCAAATTAGGGTTCTGCATGCAAAAAATGTGTTTTATTTCATTTAGTTTGGGTTCTTTAGCGTGCGCCCGACTTGCACTTGGCAGCTGTTTGTTATTTGTTGTTTTACTTTAGTGTATACTAAAATTACAAGTTGTACGCTTGTATGTATTACACTACGTACTAAACACTTACAAATACAAAAATATGTTAATTTGTAGTATATAACCTTTATTCTTCACTTTTTGATTTTATCATAGTAGTTTTAATGCCACAACATAAACTTAAAAAAAAAAAAAACATTTGATTTCTATTAAGTAGCTTACAGACGTGTGGATTTGGTTGACGGACCGCTGTCGAACCAACGGGAGATAAAGGTTAGAATAACATATTTCTTTCTTTCTTTCCCGTTGGTCAGACCGGTTGAGGTCAACCAAATCCACACATCTGTTAAACCCCTTACAGTTCAAAAGATACAGAAAAAGGTAGGAAAGACAAACGGATACAGTAAAAATGTAGAGGGGCTTAGTAAAAAGGGTCCAGTTGACACCTTTTGGGTACGGAACACTAAAAACTTGGACCAAGTTCGTGGACTGTTTTGTCTCCCTTTTATTTACGCATTTGTAAAGCTTGCAGTCTGGGCAAACTTTTTACACTACTTAATAGATATAAACATATTTAATATATTCACGGTATTAAAAGTTGTTATAAACTTTGGTTTCTTAGTATATGTTATGCAGTGTCACACATTTAATTGTATGAAAACATGTAGAAAGGTCTATTGATTGGTTGAAGCATGAATCAGCGGTAAAGAGCAAAGCTTGTTGCTGCATTGGAACTATTGACCGTGGCGTTCTGCGTTAGATCAAGAGACCAAACTTATGAAATAATAGGATTAGCCTAGGTCTAATAAATTAATATACAAAGGCACTTGACCTTACTTAATTCAAGTGCACACATTTCAGACAATGTTAATATGCATTTTTTATGCATACTTTTTTGGAAAATGCCATGTTTATGGCTTATATTCCTGAAGCCAAAACGCTTGTAATATATCTAAACACAATTGAAAGTGAGATGGTGGCCGAGTGGTAGCATGTGCGCTTTACAATCAGACAGCACCTGGTTCGATCCTCGGCCCTGCACCAATGACTTTCGTACCTAAATAATTTACGTGCAGTTTCGATGCCATTGTTCAAAAATGGTGAAGGAAAACATCATGAGGAAACCAGCATGTCCAAGAACCTCAAAAAGGTTACAGACAGGACACCAACATGCACTGGGCTGGCATGGTGGTGTAGAGCCCATCCTCTCTCTCTGAGAGAAGGCTTGAGTCCCAGCAGTGGGAACATGATAGGCTGATAATGATGATGTTTATATCACAATAAATATATATTCGATGGCATTGAAACTGCACATAATTTATTTAGGTACAACTTAAGTGATTTTTGCAGGGCTGAGGATCAAACCGGGTGCCTTCAGATTATAAAGCGCACATGCTAGCACTCAGCCACCATCACTCTACCTATAACTACACTACGTATGTTTACCTCACCGGTGTTAGTCTATCAAGTCAAACTGGTCTAAGAATGTGTGATCTACTCCCAGCGCAGTACCTAAGCTCTCTCTAGGCATTCGACACACTTCTAAATCATCTGATTTATTACTTATCCCACTGCAACTTGGACTTAAAAGATCAGGCAACAAAATCCTATTTGCTGTGAACAAGTTTTCTTTTTCCTCAACGATGGTCAGGATCTCAGTTTTTTCACTGAAATCTCTTGCGGCTTTGTTACTGGCTTGTAGCTTTTTGTATCTATTGATAATTTTCTCTAACGAACTGGTCTTGTTCGTCAATTTTACGTTGTTTATAGGCGTTGCTGGCTTTTCAAACTCTATGGTGGTTGGTTTAGAAACATTTTCGTTTATTAATTCTTTGCATAGATCTATGTTGAATTCTTTGATCTTTTCGTGGAATTTTTGGTCTGTCGGTGGGGTTTCCATTGCTACTTGAATTGTGGGTATGTTAGCGTCTTTTAGAGAGTGTTGACTTCGAGAATTCTCACAGCTGCTGTCCTTATCCATTGCAACGATACCAGAAACTTCCAACAGCGGGCCACAGATTTCCTGCATTACGGACAGTTTCCGACACGCTAATCTTTGAACAGGCTTTACCTCTCTATTCTCATAGAGATTCGGAGACGAATAGCTTCTGAACAATCCGTTGCTATCATTGGAGGAGGTTGATTCGTCGAACAATCTAGCCTTTTTGGTATTTATGACATGTTTATTCTGATATTTAATTTTCTTATAGCTGCTGGTCTTTTTCGTTGATAGTAGCCTTAAAAGCTGTTGTTTAGTGCACCCGGTTGCACATCCAGCAATGGTTTCATTTGCTCTATTCGTTTGAGGTATGATTGATATATTGTAGAAGTTTTGTGTAGTGTTCAGATGGTCAGAGTTGACGCAAGACGTTCGATTCTTTTGGAAGTTAGGTGCTTGGAACGGTGTAAGCATCGACTTTGGTTGTGGTCTCACAAATGTGTGTAAAGTAGTTCTACGCCATAAGTTGAATTGATGTTTGGACATGCTTATGGGTGTGAAGTTTTCAAACAATGTTTGGCATATCGGTTCCCAAGTGGTGCGGAGATTTGACAGGTCTGGTAATGGTGGTATTTCAGAGAGATGTTTCGTCACCATATGGCGTGTTACAGATGATGGCTGAAATAAAAGATATTTTATCAAGATTACAGAAAAACACCAGCATGTAAGTAAGTAATATGGTGCGTTACTGTTAAATAGCTGTACATCATAAAATTTAAAGAAACAACTAACAATTTACGCAAACACTGTGTTGTCATTTTAAAATAATTACCCACGCCTAGCTATTAGGACCAAAATACTGTTTGAAATTTGAATTTCCCGCCATAGGTGAAACGTACCACCTTAAGGGTTAAAAGTAGATACGAATTACGAATTGAGAATCTCCTTATTAATAATTTAAACAAAGTTAAACATGATAAAAAAAAAAACTAAGTATACAGCATAATAAATAATAAGTATAATATATAAGCAGTATGCGGACACAGCGGGCAATGGAAAGAGCTATGCTCGGAGTTTCTTTGCGCGATAAGATCCGAAACGTGGATATTCGCCAAAGAACTAGAGTCACTGACATAGCTGTTAAAATTTGCAAGTTGAAGTGGCAATGGGCAGGCCACATCGCTCGAAGAACCGATAACCGATGGGGTAGAAAGGTTCTGGAGTGGAGACCAGGAACCGGAAGACGCAGCTTAGGGAGGCTACTATGCTACTAGGCTACTAGGGAGGCACTAGATGGACCGACGACATTGTGAGTCGCGGGTATCCAGTGGATGCAAAAGGCGAGCTGTCGTTCAGTGTGGAGGTTAAAGGGGGAGGCCTATGTTCAGCAGTGGACATCTTCCAGCTGATGATGATAAGCAGTATGGGTAAAATTATTAACCTTTAATCGAGCTTCGGCATTCACAACTCTTTTTAAAAGTTCTCTCATTGCCTGTACAGTTTCACAGTAATTCATCTTCCCTTCTCCTAAATACTCATTGAATTTGTAAATATCATCTCCTGTTTCAGCACTTCTCAGTACGTAGCAAATAGCGATAAGGAACCCTCGAATTAGGTTCGGAAAATTTAACTTTTCTTCTTTTATTATGTTCTTGAGAATGTATTTTTGTTGACTGTTAACTTGGTTTTGTAGTTCCTTTGTACATATTTCAT
Source organism: Agriopis aurantiaria (assembly GCA_914767915.1). NCBI lineage: Eukaryota > Metazoa > Arthropoda > Insecta > Lepidoptera > Geometridae > Agriopis > Agriopis aurantiaria. The sequence goes on from OU612004.1 coordinate 9,857,017, forward strand.
CAGTTTTGTGGTTGTACTCTATCACATATGTATCTTTCTCTGCCTCTCCCATGTGACGCGCTATCAGTGCTTCCGTGGAGGATTTAGCTTGTTTACATGTTTGTATGAATGGAGACACCTTTTCGGTCCATTTTGACTCCATTTCATCAACTTTTTGGTCCACTTCTGATAGCCACCAGTCGAAGAATGGCGCAGATACATGGACATTTTTAATCTTTAAAATTTCTACTTTTGTTTCATCATCTAATTCATGTTTAGAAATGAACCCATCAACTAAGTCATTTAGAAACTTTTGTGCATTTACCGATTCCAGTTTACATTCCATTTCCGAAATTTTTCTTCGTAATTTCTCTGCTATCTTCTCCGTGGCCTTTCTCTTACGCAGATAGTTAGAAAACTTACACAGCATCATTTCAGTTTCGTTTTCTATTTGTTCTATAAAACCATCCTTTTCCTGAGATTTGTACTTGGCAGTCATGTCGATGCAAAGCTTTTTCTGACTGTCCTTATTCATTTTAGACTCTAGAATTTTCTGTACAGCCAGTTGTGACATTTGGAAGATCAGCAATGTGACTTTGTAGCAATTTGGATTGACCAAGTAAGAAGTCATGACTGGAGCGAGCAAACCTTTGCTGCTGTAGCTAGTAATAAAGCTTGCTAGCTCGTTTCTATATGTTCTTTCAGCCTTACTGTCGTGAAGGGGCCATGGGATGGAATCTGAAGCTTTAGGATCTATGATACAAACAAAGTAATGTGATAAGTGGTAAAATAAGTTTTGTGTCGGTTTCTCTAAAGCATTCTCTTTGAGCACTTGCCGGGCGATGTCTGGCGACATTCCCTGGAGCTTACTGAGGATTCTCACATTAAAAATAGTCTCTTTCTTGAGTTCTACAACAAGATCTCTTTGCATGGTCATTGCGGCCATGTTTACAAGTTTTCACACCACTTCACATCACACAGTAATCAGTACTTAAAGCCCGTCACTTATATTATAGAGCCACTATCTCAGTGGCTATCACCATTGTTAACGTATTATAAGTATTTATTATAAAATAAAATATAAAAACTTTGAAATCATTCGATGGACGCAGATGCACTTATATTTTCAAAACTTGATTTTTGAAATAAAATGAACTGTCAATTTTTCGCTTTTCCGTTAAATAACTTTTTTCCTCTGAGAGAATTTTGGCGTCGCACCTCTTATGCATTTACCATTGTCAATGTAATAAATATTAGTGAGCTATAGATAGAGGTATGTGTAAATTGTGTAATGGGCGTAATATACATAAAGGTGTATGTTACGTCTATGTATCAAGTCCTTGTGTACAAAGACCTTGCCGTGAATGTCCTTTTTTTCTAGATCGCGGATAAATCCGCATTTGACCACCAACTCGCCTGTTGGTAAACAACGATGTGGTCGAAATGATTTTAATTAACTTAAACTAAGTGCAAAAAAAAGTATTAAAAGCCATAAACATTATTCTGACTGAAGGACTCTGTATCCATGGTCGTGAAAACAATTAACAGAAAAATAAATCTGTGGTTTTTGTGGAGTTTTGGCGCTAACGTGGAAAATACATTTCGGCTCGTTGTATTTAAACTTGTGTATTTTCGCGTGTCAATGTGTATTAATGGTGGATTATTATTTATTAACTGCTCGTGAACGTGCTCGAGTGTGGGTAAGTGATATGACGAAGTGAAATATGTTTTTCATGTTGTTTACAAAACTCCATAGAAACCTTTTGTAAAGCCTCCACTACTTCACTGGGGCATGAGTTTGACTTGACCGTGACTTACTTAGCTTGACTCTGACTGTGACTGTGTTACTATTCATTAAGTGCTCGTAAACGTGCTCGAGTGTGGGTAAGTGATATAACGAGGTGAAACGTGTCTTTTCGTTTTGTTTCCAAAACTCCATAGGAGCCTCTTGTAAAGTCCCCACCACTTTACAGGGGCATGAGTTTGACTTGACCGTAACTTGCTTGGTGTGACTCTGACTGTGACTTGTTTGACGCTATTAAGACTATAAAATCAGATGAACAGGCGGTATGGCCTTAAAGACTTTAGCCTGCCGAATAAATAGGGGCGAATATAAAAAAAAATTGTTTTGTTTAGACTTTTGGTTCCGCGCCGCACGTGTTTTTTTATTTTGAGATTTTGGAGTATTTGAACACAAACATAAATGTTGTCGTAAGACCTAAATTGATAGCACTATAGCACAAAATATCAAAATGAGCGCGAAGAAGGTAGCTCAGGGACCTTCTCTGAAGTATACCGGCGATCTTGAATACAGAAAGCCGCCAAAGATAGCAAATCCGGTACGTAAACATAACCTTAACATATCTCTATTTTGGAGATAAAATATATTGTTAAAAAATTCATCGTCAGAAGATTTGAACTCAGTACTTTGTTCCTTTTCAGTACCTCCAAAGCCTGGGCGCTCCGCATATTGATTCATTCAACTTCATGTGCCAAGAAGGCTTGAGATTGGTTGTTGATAGCCTTTTGCCTGTCGAATTTGAGACCCCAAAAGAAGATAAGATCAAAATCATCATAGAAGATGCGAAATTCTCGAAGCCTGCTGTTCCTATGGAGATTGTCGGAGTGAAGAACCAGAATGTTTTGCCAACGGAGTGTAGGCAGAGAGCGGCTACATACAAAGGGGACTTTAAAATCAGACTGACTGTTGTTTGTAATGGGAACAAAACTACAGTTGATAAGTCAGTTGGTAACCTACCAATCATGGTTAGGGTAAGTAGAATTCATAATACTTTTACAAGGTTATATTTTTTGATAAGATGGGCAAATTCAGTTATGTCGTCCTTGCCCATTTAAGCTGCAGCATGTAATGTTTTGGATTATCTGTTAGTTATATGCTTAATTTGTAATAAAGAATAAAGGTTACTCAAAATTGTGGTACCGAACCAAGATTAAAGGATTTTTTTAATGCCATAGTTGGCTAACAAGCTGACGGGCCGCGTGATGGTAAACGATCACCGTCGCCTATGGATACCTGCAACACCAGGGGCATCACAGATGTGTTGCCAACTTCTATAGACTATTAATAACTATAGTCGGAGTAACCGGTTCAAGCATATGCAATAAATCCCGTGTCATATGAATAAAATGTCTATTAACATAGTTATTTTTGTGGAACGAGTCATCATCATCCGTGGGAAGGCCCGTAAATCTCGAAACCCCACACATGGTCTCCAGGTGGCGCTAATTAGGGCCGTTGCGTTTGACTGCCACCTCCGCCGGATGTTAAACATCAGTAGTGAAAGAAAAAGTATAATCAAGTACATTAATGGATTTGTTTAGTGGAATAGGGCATAATATAATAGTTACAATCTGGGTGTCTACAAATCACGAGTGAATCGGTTTCTTCTAGGCAAGCGTGCTCCACCGTAGACCGCATCATCGCTTAACATCAGGCGAGAAGAAAGCCAAGCGCAAGCCTATTATCAGAAAAAAATAATTAGTTCCTCAGTTATTCTGGTCTCCTGGTACTTTGTACGGTATGGCGAATCAGTGTTAGCTAATATGGGTAATTTTTTTTAAGCTCGTTGCCCCTTTTGGTTTGATCTGTTCAATGCTTGCTTTGTTTATAATTTTAATCATTATGTTAATATTTCCAGTCGAAAATGTGCCATCTAGCTGACCTGTCTCCTCAAGAGCTGGTGGAACACAATGAGCATGCTGACGAATGGGGCGGATACTTCATTATCAAGGTACTGTCTTCATTAGATTATACACTTTGCAGGCACTTCACTTCGCTTCACTTTGCAAAGTAGTTTTTGGGCTTCCTGACGCAAAGGGTAAAAACGGGACCCTATTACTAAGCTTTCGATATCTGTCTGTCTGTCTGTCCTTTAAATTTGTTTTTTAAGACCTGACATGTAACAAATAGCCCATTGGTCAAGTTGGTAGTGATCCTGCCTTCTGAGCTCGGGGGCGTGGGTTTGATTCCCACCTAGGGCAAACATTCATGTGATGAACATTTGTGTTTGTTCTATATCTGGGTGTTAATATCTATTTAAGTATGTATGTATATCAGTCTCTGGCAACCATAGTACAAGCTTTGCTTAGTTTGGGGTCAGATGACCGTGTGTGCCAAAATATCCCGAATATTTAAATATTATTTATTTTTGTAGATTATTTCATACATAATTTATGTGTTTCTTTGTTACTTTCACCATACCTATTGTATTGAGCTTGTACCATTAAATTATGTAAAGAAATGGTCATCCAAACATTTATTCACGGTGTTGTACTTAAGAGTGGTGCTACAATGATTGCACAATCTATCTATACTAATATTATAAAGAGGAAAGATTTGATTGTTTGTTTGTATGCATTGAATAGGCTCCGAAACTACTGAACCGATTTGAAAAATTCTTTCACTGTTGGAAAGCTACACTATCCCCGGGTAACATAGGCTATATTATTATATTTTCAAAAAAATAGGGATCCTTACTAAAAGTCCAATAATGTAACCCAAAGAGTAAAAAAATAAGATTTACAAATTTGACTTTGCGTGTTTGACAGTTCTAAGACAGGACAACGTCTGTCAGGTCAGCTAGTCTTCTATATATATAAAAGCGAAATTCATCTACTCGCTCATTCATCACGAACTCTCGAAAACTACTTGACCTACGAAGTTGAAATTTGGCAGGTAGATTCCTTATTGGGTGTAGAGGTCCGCTAAGAAAGGATTTTGCGAAAGGGCCGAATTAAGGAGGACAAAAGGGGGTTTAAATGAAAGTCTACGCGTACGAAGTCGCGGGCAACAGCTAGTAATTAATAAGATTTTGACTGCTCCAATTCGGTATGCTAAAAAAAAATAACCTATGCCAATTCCAAAACCATTTCGAGATTTTATGTTACTAACCCTTATTTTTCTACTCTGACCCTTTAAAACGATAAGAAGCCATTTATTTTAACACAAAACTAAGAAATCATTCGACTTTCATTGACCTCTAAATGACGTCACATTGTAGCATTTTATTTTCTGTGCCTTTTAAGAATAAAAATATTATACATTTGACACACTGTTCGTCACACAGAATAGAATATTTTTTCATTTCTGTGGTTTGACTGTCTGGTTTTTTTCTATGCTTTTTTAGACTTCTCAACGCAACGAAATTTTGTGCTATATGGTGACGTCACATAATTTCAATTTTCAAAAAAATATTGTAAAATATCTACTCAATAGAAAACAAAAACATTGAAATGAGTTTCTTAAAATAGCCTTATCTATGAAATAAAATATTAAAAAAATACAAAAAAAAAACTTTACATACCGAATTGCGTGTCTCTTGCCGAACTGATAGGCTTTTATTGTACACAGGGTCACGAGCGCCTAGCCCGCATGTTGTTGGTGACAAGACGGAACTTCCCGGTGACCATCCGACGGCCCACATGGAAGATGAGAGGCAACCTGTTTTCCGAGTATGGAGTCATGATGCGTTGTGTCACACCTGATCAGACCAGCACTGTATGTATTGAGAATGATATTTCTAGATTCTTTCATTCAGGGATATCATCGAGATACAACACATAATTATAGAGTCACAATTATAGGTTTTGATTCCCTCGTAAAATCGCAAAATATGCGAAATAAACGGTCATATCTTTTGATCGCGTAAATTTACAAGTTTGGTTTTTTCACAGCTGTACGCTTAGACTCAGATTTGATAGTTTTCGAAAAAAAAATTCGTTTACGTATTGTTCCATACATTTTAGTAAAGCGCCTCCAGCGGAAACGCGGAGGAACTAAAATCGGTAGTAATCGGCGATAAAGATTGCTTCACTCTAATAAGAAAAAAGTTTTCGTGTACCTTTCAGCCCAGCAATGTATGGAACAATACTTAACGAAATAAGTTTTCGAATACTATCAAAACTTGTACTATGGGTACTGATAGAAACAGTAGAAAAAAAAAAAAAAAACGACAAGAAAAACCAAAAAAAAAACAAAAACAAGAAAACAAGAAAAATGTCAACAAGATATCTTTACGCGTTCCTGAGAAAAAGGATCTTGACAGGCGGACAGACGGACAACAAAGTGATCCTATAAGGGTTCCGGTTTTTTTCCTTTTGAGATACGGAACCCTAATAAGTACCTACAAACATTTCTCCGGGCTGGCAAAGCACCGAGAACGCCGCTAGTGTTGCAGATGTCCATAGGCGGCGATTACCGTTCACCATCAGGCGGACTGCTTGCTTAAGTCGATCTTTTCTATAAAAATATCTTTGGCATGTTTAATGTTAATGTTGTTTCCACAGAACAACGTCCTCCACTTCCTAACAAACGGTACATGCAAGCTAATGTTCGGCTATCGTAAAATGATGTACTATGCACCCCTACTACTCATAATGAAGTGTCTGGTGGACTACCCCGACCACTACATATACAGAATACTTCTACACGGGAAGAAAAACGACTTGTATTATGTCAAGTGAGTACACAAACATTGATTAGCTAATCAGAAGAAACTTTGGACATTCCAGCATCTCCATCATGCCGCCCGTCTTCCTACCACCACTGGTTTTTAAGTTGTTTTTGTCTTATGTATGTCATTTCTAGTGTGATAGTCTAGTAATTTTTTTTACGCGAATAACTCCGCGTTTGACCACCAACTCGCCTGTTGTTAGCGACGATGTGGTCGAAGATTAAGCACGCAGACTTAGAAGATGCCTATTCACTCTTCATCATCATCATTTCAGCCGTAGGACGTCCACTGCTGACATAGGCCTCTCCCATTGATCTCCAAAAGGGCCGGTTGGAAGCGGCCTGCATCCAGCGTTTCCCTGCGGTCTCTTTTAGGTCGTCTGTCCATCTTGTGGGTGGACGTCCTACGCTGCGCTTACCGGTCCGTGGTCTCCATTCCAGAACCTTGCCTTCCCCCTTTCCCTTCAAATTCCCTTCTATTCACTATCTATATTTATATATTTCTATCTATATTTATATTTTTTTTATATTTCTATATTTCTTCTATTTATTATTATTTTATCAATTGGAAACATTGTTCTGACAAAGCCCTGTTTCCATTGTTCCAGTTGCATACAGAACATGATCCGAGAGTTGCATGAGGAGGGTCTCCACACGGGGGTGGAATGCCGCGCCTACCTCGGCCGCATGTTCCGCCCGCGACTCGCTGAACTGCCCAAGGTACGCTCACGCCTGTTAATCATAAAAAAACTGACCACTACTCTGGACCATGCCATGACCGGCATATGCAAACGCAAAAATCCATATTGGCAAAAAATATATTTTACACTTAAGGCGAAATGGTAGAAAACGTACACTTGTTTGATGGTAATGTTTGCATACTCGGCGTGCGCGCTTTCAAATACATTCAACTTTATTTTTTTCTTTATTTTCTAAAAAAATTATAAAAAACTGCGATCACTAAAGTAAGTACTTGAATGATTGTTAGGATTAAATACATTTTTTTTTAAAATAAAAATATCTTCCATAGAAAGCGAATTAAGTTAATTCCATTCATCGACGTAAAAACGGTTGTTTTTAGGAAAGTTAACGATTTTTTTTCTATCAAGCCAAATTTATTTAATCGTGTATCTGAATAAAATATTTCAAGAACATTTATACATTGTCCACCCATACATTGTGGATTTTCCTTGGATACGTACCAAACGTTTCGATTCTACGTTTCTAATCCGTACGGCCAAAGATTGGAACAATCCGCCAGCTTCCTTGTTTCCTGAGAGATATAACCTGGGCCTTTTCAAGGCCAGAGTGAATAGGTATCTTCTAAGTCTGCGTGCTTCATCTTCGAACACATCGTCGCTTACCAACAGGCGAGTTGGTAGTCAAACGAGGACAAATCCGGGTAAAAAATAAATAAATAATGATAAACATAAAGAAATAATGTCAATTAATCGATTTTAAAGGTCTACTTTTGAATATTCGTGAGGACGAATCGTCAAATTTGAAGCATATTTCGTCTTAATATGATAAAGGGATATTTGCCGTCATAAGGAGAGGGAGCTTCCGATATTTTTTTTTGTATATTTACGTTTCAGCTCAGATACATGCACCATGTTCAAGGGACGACTGAAGAATCTGTGGAAAAAATCCAACCATCTGTGGTTGACAGAAAAGTTCAAAGTACCCTCTTCTCTACGGCATCCTAACATTGATTTAAAAAAAAAATAGTATTAATTCCCGGGGGGATTTTGGATTACTTTTTTCACATGTATGTTTTCCTCTGAGGGATTCGTTTAAATCAATATTGATATTATAAATCCAAAAGTGTGTTTGTTGGTTTGTTCCTCTTTCACGCAGCAACAAAGCGACGGATCGACGTAAAATTTTACACATAGTGAGCGACATAGGATGTTTTTTGTCTCGAAAACGTAGGTTCCTGACGGATATCCACGCGGGTGATACCGCAGGCCGCCGCTAGTTGTTACATATATCTTGTTTGTTCTCATTCCAGAGTACAACAGACCTGGAAGCAGCCAAGTTCCTTCTGGACCGGTGTGTGATGATCCATCTCAACCAAGACGTAGACAAATTCCACGGCCTCGTGTACATGGCACACAAACTGTATGACTTCGTACAGAACAAGTGTAAGGTATGCATCATCTTATCTACAGGGTTACGTATTTATACTGCCATCATCATCATCATTTCAGCCATAGGACGTCCACTGCCGGACATAGGCCTCCCCCATCGATCTCCAAAAGAGCCGGTTGGAAGCGGCCTGCATCCAGCGTTTCCCTGCGGTCTCTTTTAGGTCATCTATCCATCTTGTGGGTGGACGTCCTACGCTGCGCTTACTGGTCTGTGGTCTCCATTCCAGAACCTTTCACCTGTCACATAGTCGTGGTCAAGTCACAACAAGTTATAATTTAATTTTTATAATAAATGTTTATATTAATTAGTGGTCTACCTAGGTCTTGGCCCCAGTCCAGGGTAGGGGTCATGACCCCCCTTGATCCGCCCTTGTGTGTACCTACCATGTTCTGACAAGTAAATGATTTGATTCGAACATTTGTGCGATAATGTGCCCCCAGCATAACGAATCATTTGTCCCCCAGGCGGAAGGTCAGGACGCCGTGATGTGCCAGGAGGTCTTACTCGGAGGGCATCTCTACCTCCAGGTGTTGAAGGAACGGATGACGAATCTGATGAACAACGTACGCTTCGCCATACTCAAGAAGGCCAAGTCATTGACGGAGTACCATGGGCTAAGTGTTACTCAGGTCTGTATACAACTTTTTGAAGTGAAAACTTCTTAGGCACTTTGGGCACTTTTTGGGATGGTGGAAAAAGCACTACACTCGAGTGACCGTCACGCTAAGATACGCGTTCGGGTAAAGTCGGCTCGAGTCGACTGATGGAGCGAGAGAGATATCATCATCATCATCAGCCAGAAGACGTCCACTGCTGAACATAGGCCTCCCCCTTTAACCTCCACACTGAACGACAGCCTACCATCTGCATCCACTGGATGCCGGCGAGAGAAATATAGACAACCTTAATGAAGTTATATGATTATTTACGGGATATTTAACTTATAACTAAACAACTTAACTTACTTATTTAACTTATAAACTATACTAGCAGACCTGACAGACGTTGTCCTGTCTTAGAAATGTCAAACACGCAAAGTCAAAATTGAAAATCTTATTTATTTACACCTTGGGTTACATTATTGGAGTTTTAGTAAGGATCCCAATTTTTTTTGAAAATATAATATAGCCTATGTTACCCGGGGATAGTGTAGCTTCCCAACAGTGAAAGAATTTTTCAAATCGGTTCAGTAGTTTCGGAGCCTGTTCAATGCAAACAAACAAACAATCAAATCTTTCCTCTTTATAATATTAGTATAGATAACTTTAGTGAAAAACCGTGATAGTTTAAAACAACGTTAATGGAGTTTTCATTTCTGTCGTTTGGTCTCAAGGGCAAGTAATTAAGACAGCACTTTTATTATTTCGTTTTGCTAGCTGTGCCTCGCAGCGTTACCCGCTACCCGTAAAGAAATGTGCAGCATTATCGCTCAGCACTGTCGTTTTCTTGTCACAGGACACTGCAGCAGAGATCCCCAAACTTTTATGTTCTGTAGACCACTTGCCATGTCTTTCGGTTTTGAATAGTTGCTTAGCTAATATTGCATTTTTGCAAATTCATCAACTTCAAAAGTGTTTTTGACTGAGGTTTGATAAGATAAACTCTTAATTGTTCGCATCAGAAATAACATACCTACATGAAAAAGAAGAATTATATCTAGCACACAACAATCCCGTATGAAGCGGTTTAATTCAGCTTTTATTTTGCAAACTGCTAGTCAGTGGAATGCGCTGCCTGAATGGGTGTTCCCCGATAGTTACAATCTGGGTGTCTTCACATCACGAGTGAATCGGTTTCTTCTAGGCAAGCGTGCTTCAACGTAGACCGCATCATCACTTAACATCAGGCGAGACGGCGGATTATTAATCCAAGACTATTATTTAAAAAAAACATCTACGCGATAAAAGCAGAATATGTATGGTTTATCACATCACATCACCAGCCAGTAAACGTCCACTGCTGAACAAAGGCCTCCCTAGAGAGGGGTGTTGCCATAATCCCCACGCTTGGCAGGTGGCTTGGGGATCGCAGTACGTTCACCGTGTACTAATAGGACGCTGCTGTCCATCCTCCGTATTCGATAAATGAGGTTCGTGGATCGGTGGAAATAAAAGACTTCTCAGGTTCGTGGAATCAGAGACATTTAAGTATAATTACTATAATTCAGTGTGATTTGTTGAAGATAAATACTGATTATGGGTGGAGGTTAAACAGAGAAGGTGACAGTAACTAAACTTAGCAGAGCAATACGTCAATCTAAGTGACAATGACAATGAGAAATGACGTTGCATTTGACACTGACATATAAAATACTAGCAGAACAACACTCCGGTGTTTCTGGTCGCAGTTTTAGAACATACCCGGGTCCATGTTTGGTTAATAATTATAATTTGGTTCCAGAAAGACCTGAACCAGTACATAAAGGCCTCGGGTACGTTTGAGACCCGTATGGAGACGTTCCTGGCGACTGGAAACGCACCTTCCACTTACGTCAACCTACCCCAGTACAAAGGGCTCACCATAGTGGCCGAGAATATCAACAGGATGCGGTACATGTCGCATTTCAAGTAAGTATTGCCACTAAAGAACCGATAACCGATGGGGAAGAAAGGTTCTTGAGTGGAGACCACGAACCGGAAGACGCAGCGTAGGTAGGCCTCCCACTAGATGGACCGACGACATTGTGAGAGTCGCGGGCATCCAGTGGATGCAGATGGCAGGCTGTCGTTCAGTGTGAAGGTTAAAGGGGGAAGCCTGTGTTCAGCAGTGGACGTCTTCTGGCTGATGATGATGATGATAGAATAGATCATTGTACATTATACAATAGGCTATCGGACTAATTATTTTTATCTTCTTCTTATATATAAAAGGTGATGTGTGTGTGTATGTATGTATGTATTAAGAATCTTCTGTTCTTATAAAAAGTTTCTAGTTATTATAAAAAGTTGGAGAGCAGGAGTGACAGTATATTTTTATCCTGGAAAAAAATATGGTTCCTGAGGTAACGCCTACGCGGGTGAAACCGCGGGGCGCACCTAGTAATATTGTTGGTTGCCTGGAAGAGATCGCTTTAAGCGATAAGGCTGCCTTTATTATAATAATTTCATTGTATTTTTTACCCCCCTGTTTATGTAGTCTTTCTTAATTAGAACGGCAAAACAATGGAACGCCTTGCCCCTGTCCGTTTCCGCAGCATTACAATCTTGGAGTGTTCAAGTCTAGGGTTAATAGGATAGCAAACGTGCTCCATCTTCGACCGCATCATCGCTTTCCATCAGGCGAGATCGCGGTCAAACGTAAGCCTAGTCCCAAGTTCTCTTATCTTTTGTGCAGGTCAATTCATCGGGGTTCGTTCTTCATGGAGATGCGCACGACGGAGGCTCGGGCTCTGCTGCCGGACGCGTGGGGCTTCGTCTGTCCCGTGCACACGCCCGACGGCGCACCCTGCGGCCTGCTCAACCATCTCACGACAACCGCACAGGTAAACACTGCCTTATTCCCTGCATGATATAACTAGCGACCCGCCTCGGCACCACCCGTAAATTTGTATTATTGTTACAGATAACTCAAAGACCAGAGCAAAATCTAATGGACAACCTTCCTATGGTGCTTGAAAAATGCGGTCAGTTTTGAAAATTACAAAAATTCTGCTTACTAATGATTTAATAGTTACAATGTGCTTAGTTTTCAAATTAGCAAAATTTATAAGAAAAATTTTTTTGATCCCACTTCTGATTTTCCCAGGCATGGAGCCAGTGACTTCGGTTACCCAAACTCCCCTGGCCCGCGATGAATACAAGTACCCAGTGTTCATAGACGGACGTCTGGTGGGATACTTCTCCCCGGAGATGGTGCATAAGTCGACCACTCACCTCCGCTCGCTGAAGGTCAAAGGAGAGGAGATGCCGATTAGTACGGAGATTGTAGTCATACCGAAGAAACAGGTTCGTGCATTCTCTCTGTAGAACTCTAGAATTTTACCACTGTTCGCTTACCATTAGGCGAGCCGTTTGCTTGTTTGCGACCTATGAAATAAATAAACCGTCCAAGTGCGAGTCGGGCTCGTGCACTGAGGGTTCCGTACCACCACAAAATACAATAAATATCAATTTAAAAAACAGACTTCAAAATATGTAAAATATGGATATTCGACTCGGTGAAAGAAATGATAAGGTCGTCTGAGTAACCGAATAACCAGTTATAACATGGTAATGTACAGAAATTTCTAACCGACTCGGGGAAGAAAGGTTCTTGAGTGGAGACCACGAACGGAAGACGCAACGTAGGTAGGCCTCCCACTAGATGGACCGACGACATTGCGAGAGTCATGGGCATCTAGTGGATGCAGATGGCAGGCTTTCGTTCAGTGTGGAGGTTAAAGGGGGAGGCCTATGTTCTGCAGTGGACGTCTTCGGGTTCATGGTGATGAACCATATTAGTGACGTGTAGATTGGTCTGTAGTTCCGGTACAGCATGCTTCGTGGTGAAAATCAGAGCTTGATGCTACGTCGTGGATTCCAATCAAGAGACTAAAGCGTGAACATCGAGATAAAATACACATAGAGTCACAATCGTGCCAAAAAAATGTCCGAACCAAAACTTGGCGCACGCTACGTATTGCGCTGACTTTTTGGTTAGTTACAAGTCAACCGCGATCCGAGTACAAGGCCGCGCGATGCCAGAGCTACGATGACATAGCGAACAACTAACGATGCACACTATGCAAGCCACATAACGTCTATATTGGAGTAAATGTGGCATTGTGAAGTATATAATTGATACAATGTATGTACAATGACGCTCCGAGGTCGGATCCATCCAGCTTTGGTGCCAGGGGGGGGGGTCACATAGTCGTGGTCAAGGTAAATTTTAATATTAATTAGTGGTCCACCTAGGTGGTCCCTTGGATCCGCCCTTGTGACGCTCGGACGCTTTTTGACTGTTTTCACTGAGAGATTGTGGCTCTATAGGAATTGTATCTCGATGAGCGTGAAGTAGTTATTCTTTCGTACAGATTTGCGCGCAATACGCAGGCGTGTTTATAATGACGCACGAGGCGCGCATGATGCGGCCGGTCATCAACCTGGCCAGCGGACAGCTGGAGCTGATCGGCACCATGGAACAGCTGTACCTGGACGTCGCGGTCACCAACACGGAGATCATTAAAGGTAAACATTTAGCATCTTTAAAGCTTTGGTGATTTTTAGGGTTCCGTACCCAAGGGTTAAAACGGGACCCTATTACTGAGCCTACGATGTCTGTCCGTCTGTCTGTCCTACCTATAAACGGCTGTATCTTTCGAACCGTAATAGATAGCCAGTTGAAATTTTCACAGAATATGTAATGTTAAAAAAATAAAAACGAAAGGGGGTCCCCATACAACAAACGTATTTTTTGTATTAGCTCTAATGTAAAAACGGTAACGGTAAACACACTCTAAAATATAACAACAAATAATAAATAATGGCCAAGTGCGAGTCTGTGACAAATTTCTGTTCATTACCAAGTTATAACTGGTAATTTCGTTATTGGATTTTGTGGTGGTACGGAACCCTCAGTGCGCGAGCCCGACTCGCACTTGGCCGGTTTATTTTTTATTTCTACTAACTAGATCGAAATGACATCTTGGCCTTATTGTCACTTAAAAAAAATATATATTTGGAAAGCTATCATAAGGTCATAATGGAGTCTTTGGGAGGCCTAAAAACTACACTAAGGCTGATTGTTTCTTTTATTTCAGGCAAAACGACACACTTGGAGCTGTCCAAGTCAGCGTTCATGAGCAACTTGGCGCAGCTGGTTCCAATGCCCGACTGCAACCAGTCGCCACGGTACACTCACTCATATTATAAAACTGACCCTGTCTGATTGTTATCCTTTCATCATCATCACTACCATCATCATCACCATCATTATCATCATTGTCAGCCTGTATCAACCCACTGCTGATAAGCTTCCTCTCCCTTGCGCCATTGATCCCCGTCTCGGGCCAATCTCATCCACCAATATCACTTCACTAATCACCAATGACAATATAACCACTTGACTGCTCATCCTTTACCCCGCTGTGAGGAAAAGCTTCTCAAATGTCAACCTAAACTATTTCGAGTGGGCCAATCCTAGGATTTTCATACCACTGGCTTTTCGGTGAAGGAAAACATCGTGAAGAAACCTGCATACGTTCGGAGAAGGAATTCAATGGCGTGTGTGAATCTACCAACCCGCAACTGGGCCAGCGTGGTGGCCCAATCACCCTTTCGGGGTAGGCTAAAAGTCTAGCAGTGGACTGTTAAAAGGCTCTAATAGAGTTCTAAAGGGTCGGCAACGTATTTGTGATGCCTCTGGTGTTACAAGTATCCATAGGCGACGGTGACTGCTTACAATCAGGCAGCCCGTCTGCTTGTTTGCCACCTATGGCATAAAAAAAGAAGGCTGATTATGGTGATGATTATAAATCCTAGGCGCGAATTGAATTAATGAATTTTGGGTCTCCAATCACAAGCGTCGAGTCGCGTCGAGTCTCCAATCACAAGCCGCCCCCCGCGACCGCCGTGGCATCATTTTGCAAAAGGGAATTTTGACTACATGTGCGATCAAGTGGTTATAATATATTATCTTTGCTAATAGGCGTGATTCCTAATGTTTAACTTATTAAAAATAACCGGCTTAGCGATGAATATAAGTAAATACATTACACATACTGAAAAAATTATTTGAATTGGCTGATAAATCTCTGAGATATGAGCGTTTAAAGTTTTAGGTGGGGATGGAGAGGGATGTTCTATCCCTTTCTCGCAAAGCGTGTGTTAGTAAAGCATTTGTATGGCGCTCCTGAGGCGTGACGTCACGGCTCAGTATAGTGCGCTCTCTGTCTAGCATGAAATTAAATTAAAATGCTTATATCTTATTTATTTTCGAACTAATTTTAATTTTGTTTTCGTTGATGTGCTCTATTTATGAGCAGATTTTTTATGAAGTAATAAAAAAATATTAGTCATCATGCCTATTACCTACGGCTTTAAAACATTGCTGTGGTTATGATTCGATCGTTTTGTCTGCACCGAGGTTTGTAATTTACGACCAATCGGACCCGCACAACTGCATTATAGCTTTTTTGTTATTGTAATTATTTTCCGTGCATGGTTGGTTGCTTAGAAGATATCGATTTAAGCGATAAGGCCGCCTATTAAAAACCCAGATAGTATTTTCATTGTAATGTATAGCTGTATATATTTTTTTTTATTTATTAATGCTTCACATCGATAACTACATTATTACATACACTGAAATCTTATAAATGAACTTAGCTAAATGTGTAAAACCTCAAACGGCGCAAATATGCACACCTTGACCTGGTGTACATGTTCGCTCCGTTTGGGGTGAAGACGATGGGTCCATGGGGGCCGGCGGCTATGGGCCTTTAGCGGGACTTGGCCAGGCGATTGGTGGAGGCGTCGGGTGTCCAGAATGCTGGCTTCTATTTCGCCCAGAAATTGAGCATTGCCATTCAACGTGGCAATGCTGCTAGCATTCTGGGGACCTTTCCCTCCACTAATGGTCTTTTAGTATAAATTTTTAGTTATTTATTTAAGTTTTCGTTAATTTTCTGTTTTTTTAGTTGTGCTTAATAATGCTAAATGTGTTACCTTTTAAAGGAAGCACAGCATGCATTACTTGTTTCTTAATAATTAAATACATATTAATATGAAATAATAAAAGTTAAATTAGCAATAACAATATAAATTAACTAAATGTGATGAGTAAAGTTGGCCATTTCGGTTGGTTAAGTTTAATTTAATTTTGAATTTTGACAATGTGTCTCCGAAAATATCTAAATGTTTACTATGATATGTATTGATGAGTCTACTTATTCTTGGCACTGGCGAGTTGGCCCCCAACACAGTATATTATGGTATCATATGACGCTTGTGTTTGACTCAAAAATCATTTATTCAATTCTCGCTTGAGCCGTCAAGTGGTCATACCGTCATTGTTTACACCAAAAACTTTATACACAAGGCTTGTGTTGAATTAGTGTAAATTTTTGATAAATAATTTTACTTTGTGTACAGTAACATGTACCAGTGCCAGATGGGTAAACAAACGATGGGCACCCCGATCCACACGTGGGCCACCAACGCGGAGACCAAGTTGTATCGGCTGCAGACGCCGGCCACGCCTCTCTTCCGCCCCACCCACTACGACAACATCGGGCTGGACGACTTCCCCATGGGGACCAATGCTATAGTCGCTGTCATTTCATATACGGTGAGATATTTTAGTAACTAGCGGTAGCATGTGCGCTTTACAGTCTGACGGCACCCGGTTCGATGCTCGGCCCTGCATCGATCACTTATTTAGTACTTAAATAAATCATGTGCAGTTTCAATGCCATCGGTCAACAACGGTGAAAACATCGTGGGGAAACCAGTATGACATTCACCAATGTGCTGTGGGCCAGCACGGTGGATTATGTCCCATGCTCTCTCTGAGAGAAGGCAGCAGTGGGAACATGATAGGCTGATGGTGAAGCTATTTTTTGTTATAGAGCTAACACTTTATATAATTTTGCGCTCGCTTCGCTCACATGAATTCACAGGCACCAATGCCAATCCAAGGCCTCAATCGAGTCTCCCAACAGGTGGGCCTTAAAATGAACATGGACAAGACAAATGTCATGTCAAATATCCATGTTGTGCCCACCCCAGTATCGGTTGGGAACTCAGTTCTTGAAGCTGTTGACGCGTACGTCTACCTAGGACAAACAGAAAGTCGGTGACAAGTTTATGTTCATTACCAAGTTATAACTGGTAATTTCGTTATTGAATATTGTGGTAGTACGGAACCCTCAGTGCGCGAGCCCGACTCGCACGTGGCCGGTTTTTTTAGTTGTAAACTATAATTATTATTATTTAGGGCAAATAGTTCAGTTATTGCGTTGCTTTCCAGTGTGGATCGTAAATTTAATTGCAATCAAGCAAACGAACGCCATCGCGCAAAGGCGACTACCAGCGGTGCCCCGCGGTTTCATCCTTTATCACTGTTTTTTTTAATTATTATTATATAATTACAAACAAATACAAATCAAATCATTTATTCGGGCATAATTTATAGTAAGCTATAGCCTATAGTAATGATCCCAGAGGCTCCCGAACTAGTCAGAGACTGTGTGACGGGAGCCAATGGCTTCTCCTATTAATGTATCAATGAATTATACCAAAACAGCAATATAACATTTTAAAATTAAGTAAAAAATATTTAAAAGTATTTTAAAATTTTGATTACTATGCCAATAAGTAGCCAAAAGAAAAATAATAATAAGATAAAATAATTTTTAAACCATTAAATGCAACAGTATGCGCTATTCAATTATTAAATTCTTGACGTTTTGAACACTTAAATTTGCACGGTGTCAGGTGTCAGTGTTGCAGAATCATAAAAAAGTCAGGAATTAAAATGATGTAAAATACACGCGATGAAAGCAGTTAAAAGTGTTTAATTTCGACTAGCCGCGCCCCGCGGTTTCACCCGCGTAATGATGAAAAATGGTGATGATGCTGATGAATAGCCTATGTCTGTTTCCTGGTTCTAAGCTACCTCCCCACCAATTTTCAGCCAAATCGGTTCAGCCGATGTGTAGTAATCGCGAAAAGTTAAGATATCCTGATGTCTCCAGGGTTACGACATGGAAGACGCGATGATAATCAACAAGTCGGCGTACGAGCGCGGGTTCGCGGCCGGCGCGGTCTACAAGTCCGAGTTCATAGAGCTCAAACACGCCGCCTCGTACTTCGCGCGAGACCCTGCTAGAGCAGAGCTGGCGGAGTCTATCGACGACGACGGGCTGCCGGCCGTCGGGGCCAGGATCCAGCCCAATGAGCCCTTCTACTGGTAAGCATAGCTCAAGATAAGGGTATTTCACTGTTATGGAGAAACTATCTCAACTAGTCTAAAATACATTACAATAAAGCATCTTGTGATTTAATCCTCATTATATTTAGTATTTGTATTATAAATTGACAATCAAAATTCAAATTACTACCGCTCAAACGCTCCCTTTGACATTTATGGGGCCACGGCAATTCAGTGACGTCACAGGCAAGTCTGCACCAACGGACTGTCCAACAACCGGACAGTCCAGATCCACCGGACAGTCTGGCACCACCGGAAAGTCCCGCACCACCAGAAAGTCCCGCACCACCAGACAGTCCGGATCCACCAAGCAGACCGGCACCAACAGACTGTCCGGGACCGCCTGACCAAGCAATCTGGATCGACAGGACAGACCGGCACGAAAAGACTGTCCGGGCAGTCAGGCACCAACAGACAATAGACCAGCACCAACGGACTGTCCAGCACCAACGAGCAGACCGACCAATGGACTGTCTGACCTGGCAGTCTGGGACAACCGAGCAGTCCGGATACACTGGACAGACCGGCATCACCTGACCGGACAGTCCGGGACTACGGAGCTGTCTGATCCACCAGACAGTCCGGGACAACTGAGCAGTCCGGATCCACCTGACGAGACAGTCCAAGACCACCTGACAGACCGAGACCACCTGACAGACCGAGACCAACGGACTGTCCAGTCAGTTATGTGTTTGAAGATAACTTCTGTGCTGTTGATTCGATCGTCATGAAATTTTGTAGTGAACTAGTTCAGTTTGAAGCGAACGAGTTACGGATGAAATTATATAAAGTGTTTTGTTATTTTGCAGTTTCTTCGACGGCGAGAAGAACAACTACGTTACCCACAAGTACCAAGGCAAGGAGGACGTGTACGTGGACAGCGTGCGCCAGTGCGGGGACTTCAAGGATAACCTCAAGAAGGCGTGCGTCGTGCTCCGGATACAGGTGAGGAGGAATCTGAAGACAGTACACAACTTTTGTGGTAGTTCAATCAATCTTGACCGCAGACAGATTTTTTATACCATTCTCCATGAATAAAAATAAAACCGGACAAGTAAGAACGCGAGTCCAAACAAAAAAATACAACAAAAAAATGAAAAGTTATATGATTATTTACGGGATATTTACCGTGGTAAGGTTGTGGAATGAGCTCCCGATATTACCGGGATTTCCGGTTGATTTAGTGAACAACCGTGATAGTTTAAAACAGTGTTTTAGAAAAATTAAATATTGAAAGACAAACTTAACTTTGTAGTGAACAATAAGGTTCTTCCATACATTCCAACTACAAAGTGTAAGTTTGTAATAGCAAAACAATTATTTTTAAATGACATAACTTCAAATTTATGACTTTCATATTTATTTCTTTATATGTGCTGTAAGACCTTGCCTCTTGCCAAATTTCATGATTCTAGGTCAACGGGAAGTACCCTATATATTTCCTTGTGATAAACGCAAAATATGCGACATAAACGGTCATATCTTTTGATCGTATAAACTTACAAGTTTGATTTTTTTCACAGCAAAAAAAACCGTAGATTTGAGTTTTGATATAAATTTCAACTTGATATCTTTACGCGTTCCTGAGAAAAAGGGTCTTGACAGACGGACAACAAAGTGATCCTATAAGGGTTCCGTTTTTTCCTTTTGAAGTACGGAACCCTAAAAAGCATTTTTAATCACTATTTTGGTGGTTAAATTTAGACGCACCAATATATTAGACCTCCATCTCAATGTCAAAAACGCCGGTAGCATATTCTTATCAACGTGTCTTTCTATCCCCAGCGTAACCCGTTCGTGGGCGACAAGTTCGCGTCCCGAGCAGGGCAGAAAGGCATCTGCAGTCAGAAGTGGTGCGCAGAAGATCTCCCGTTCACCGAGTCCGGGTTGATCCCGGACATACTGTTCAACCCGCACGGCTTCCCTTCCCGGATGACCATTGCTATGATGATCGAGTGCATGGCGGGGAAGGCAGCCAGCTTACACGGACACGTAAGTTGAATTTAGGAGTTGACAACGTCGGTGTCTCGGAAGTCGGACACCATATCATGAGGCTCAAGTGGTGCTGGTCTTGACACGTGGTAGGTGTAGAGACGGCAGCTGGAGTGGATAGCGATATATCGAGTTTGAGATCATTTGTTTGTACTAACGACTCCCATACATTATACTTGGTGACAAGGGTCTGATGATGGAGCTAGGAGGTGGATAGTAGATTTCTTCAATATCTACTCGTCAACTCGAGTTAAGGATTCATTGGTTTAACGACTCACATACATTACACTTGGTGACGAGGGTCTGATGATGGAGCCTGGAGGTGGATAGTAGAACTCTTCAATAGCTACTCGTCAACTCGAGTTAAGTCTTCATTGGTTTAACGACTCACATACATGACACTTGGTGACGAGGGTCTGATGATGGAGCCTGGAGGTGGATAGTAGAACTCTTCAATAGCTACTCGTCAACTCGAGTTAAGTCTTCATTGGTTTAACGACTCACATACATGACACTTGGTGACGAGGGTCTGATGATGGAGCCTGGAGGTGGATAGTAGAACTCTTCAATAGCTACTCGTCAACTCGAGTTAAGTCTTCATTGGTTTAACGACTCACATACATGACACTTGGTGACGAGGGTCTGATGATGGAGCCTGGAGGTGGATAGTAGAACTCTTCAATAGCTACTCGTCAACTCGAGTTAAGTCTTCATTGGTTTTGTTTTCTCTAATGCATATAATATTTTAGGTATACGACGCGACCCCGTTCCGTTTCAACGAGAAAGATTCTGCCATCAACTACTTCGGGCGTCTCCTGGAGGCCGGCGGGTACAACTACTACGGCACGGAGCGCATGTACAGCGGAGTGGACGGCCGGGAGATGACCGCGGACATATTCTACGGAGTCATCCACTACCAGCGGCTCAGGCACATGGTCTCCGATAAGTGGCAGGTCAGTCTGCAGCTTGCAACTCTTGATTGAAACTAGACATACAGAGTCTACCAGTCACACAGCGGGAGCTGTTAAAATTTGCAAGTTGAAGTGGCAATGGGCAGGCCACATCGCTCGAAGAACCGATAACCGATGGGGAAGAAAGGTTCTGGAGTGGAGACCACGAACCGGAAGACGCAGCGTAGAGAGGCCTCCCACTAGATGGGCCGACGACATTGTGAGAGTCGCTGGTATCCAGTGGATGCGGATGGCGAGCTGTAGTTCAGTGTGGAGGTTAAAGGGGGACGTAAATTAAATTAGTAAAAATTCTAAACAATTAAATTTAAAAGTAAATTGAGTAAATTAAAATTTTTAAAATATCAATTTACTAAAATGCATTGTTATTGTCCTTTCTCAGGTCCGGACGACGGGCGTAGTTGACGCCCTCACTCGGCAGCCGGTGAAGGGGCGTCGTCGCGGCGGGGGCGTCAGATTTGGAGAGATGGAGCGTGACGCCCTGGTGTCGCACGGGGCCGCCTTCCTACTGCAAGATAGACTGTTCCACTGCTCCGACAAGACTGAGGTAAGAATTGTGTCGAGCGTCTGTGAAGGACCATCGAAGCATATGTATAGCATTTGTATGGCGCACGCACGGCTTGACGTCATGCCGTGCTGTGGTGCGCTGAAACAAATACTTATAACTTATTTCCTTTTAAACAAATTTTAATTTTGTCTTCATTGATGATCTATTAAAATGTATGATCAGCTTTGTTGTCTTTTTTTCAAATTCAAATTCAATTTATTGAGCCCGTGAGCCTGGGTTACAAAGTTGGTATATGTGTAAGAAAATTAATGATTTTTATATTAATGATAATAATAATGGCTTGCATTTAACCACCAAATCGCCTTAAGTTAAACGACAAAAAAAACAATAAAAAAAATAGGACACAGGCCTATTGTACGATTGCATTTTGTAATACGGTTCTTACCTGTAAAGAACTATGCTACCCGTCTTCCTTAATAAAAACTGTTTTCTCCCCAGGCGACAGTGTGCGTGACGTGCGGCACACTGGTCGGCCCTATCGTCGGCTCCAAGGCGAGCAGCAGCGAGGACTCATGCCGGCTGTGCGGCGTCGGGCACCTCGCCTCCGTCTCCATACCCTACGTCTTCAAGCTGTTCGTGACCCAGCTGGCTTCCGTCAACATCAACGTCAAGATTAACTGCAACGAAGTCGGCTTACAGGCCTGCTAGGGTAGCATCATATAATAATAATAGCATACAAGCCTTTTAATAGTCCACTGCTTGACCAAAGGCTTGACTTAGGCGGCTGTGAACTTGGCACCCGAGCTCGTATAATTTTTTAAAGTTTTTTTTTGTAATATTAACGAAAATACTTTTACTACTATCTACTACTTACCAAAACCGATCGAACACACAAAAAAAATGTGCCATGTTCACACAGCCGACTTAGGGCTCCCCAAAAGAGCGAATTGGGCCATATATAGCCCAGTTGCGGGTAGGTGGTTGTACGTCATGGAATTTCTTCTCCGTATGTGTGCAGGTTTCCTCGCCATGTTTTCCTTCACCGAAAAGCCAGTCGTTGAAAATCCGTACATAAAACCAAGGAAAGGAAAGACAATAGCGGAACATTAGAGCGTAGCTCGGAATTTGCCTAAAACGGTACGAACTTAGATGGCGCCGTAATTTGAGCGTGCTATAGGTTGTCTCGAACTTCCGTAAGCGCTGCAGTCAGATAACGTACGAAAGGGTTCTACAAATTACCGTAGCGCTAGTATCGCAGTCAAGTTTCGCAGCATTTATATTGCCATTGACTGTGAGTAATGGCGTGATCATGTATGTGGACTGAGAATTCACATAGATATCTTAAGTTTTTTTTTTTGTATTTTTAGTAACTGAATTGTTTAGTAAAAGTTGTAAAACGCATATAGGAATTTGTTAAGAATTTATTAAAAAGTTATGCTACCTAATGTGTGGTCTCTCAGTCCACACACACACACACACACGTGTGATTCCCACCTATACAAGCACTGTATTTTTTGTTGTTTCTGACGCGACTATAGTCTAAGGTTTTAGGCTTTTCGACTGTTATAATATAAGAATAAATAAGTTATGTACATAAGAAATGTTTTAGTTTTTTTAACAGTATGTTACCCCTTCAATATCCTACACTACCGCGCCGCGTGCTCGCAAAAATAAGCTGGAAAAAAACCGGCATTTTCTCGTGATCTAAGTTGCGCTACTTTTCCCTGATGGCCGATCACATTCTTTGCTTTGATTCCACTTTTAACTTGTTAGTCTGTGGAATACGCTGCCTGAATGGATTTTCCCCGATGGTTACAATCTGGGTGTCTTCAAGTCGCGAGTGAATCTGTTGCTTCTAGGAAAGTGTGCTCAATCGTAGACCGCATCATCGCTTAACATCAGGCGAAGTGGAGGTCTAACGCAAGCCTATTACTAATAAATAAAAAACGCGTGCTTCATCTTCGACCACATCGTCGCTTACCAACAAGCGAGTTGGTGGTCTAACGCAGACTTATCCGCGATAGAAAAAAATACTGGTACAAATTGGGGGTCCAAAAACACAATTGCTTAGTTTTTTTCTTTCATTTTTATACAGGAAACTGTATAGTGACAATTAAATAAAAAAAAATAGTAGTACTTAATCTTTATTAATAATTCAAGTTAAAACTGTCCATACAGTAAAAAAAAATAACTATATGCCTAAGTATAGATCGATTAATAAAAGATGGCACCTTAACATACAAACGCTAATAATTAGCTACTAATATTATAAAGAGGAAAGATTTGATTGTTTGTTTGCATTGAACAGGCTCCAAAACTACTGAACAGATTTGAAAAATTCTTTCACTGTTGGGAAGCTACATTATCCCCGGGTGACATAGGCTATAATCTATACCCGTGCGAAGCTGGGGCGGACCGCAAGTTAGCTATAAAAAAAAAAACATTTTTAAGAGACTTCAAAAGGGAGTGGTATACAAACCACTATATTTATTTAGACAATCCTCAAATCTCGCCACGGAGAACTGGTTTTACAAATACTGTAATATTGGCATCGATGCTGATGTACTCTAAACCTAACTAAAATGCTTTTCATGTTTGAAGTCCCCCCGACGCGGCGCTGTCATCGCGTATCAATCACTATCAGTATCATTTCTCGAGTAGAACTTTAACAACTTTTGGCATCGTACACGACTCTTTAACGATGGAAAATTAATAAAAATCTCACTAGCGTCCAAACACAGTAACAACACCTGACAACTACAACATGGGAATTTAGTTCCGCTGTTTGCCGTGGGACTTCTTTCAAGAAAAGGACTAAACTAAATTTGACAGCTCTAAAATTTTTGCCATCCTTCTCACATATTAAAATGAACAGAGGCAGATAATTTTAGTTTAGTATGACAGAATCGACGCCATTGTCCTTTTTACCCATGAAGGAATGGAAAAATTGTATTCAAGGTATGAGAGTTGTTTTAAGATGCCATCTTTAAATAGCCGGTCTATAATATCCATCCTTATATTTTAATCCTCATCCATAGCAACCACTTCTTGTTTCTTGTCTTTCTTCTTTTTCTTCTTCTTTTTTGCGCTTCCGTCTACTGCGTCTGCGCTGGACTGGTTGAGTTCTTCTATAGCTTCCTGCATTACTTCTATGTTCTTCTTGGGAATGTCTCCGGTCTCGTAGAACTTCAGCCTGTCTTCTACTTGCTGACGGAGCTTCTCGCCGAAGACTGTACTTTGTATTTCTGCGAAAAGAGTTTGGAGGGTTTGATTTTGCATGGGGGCCATACCCCCCCCCCCCCCCCCCAACACCTAACGATTCCATACATTCGACCAAGGATCATGGATAGATTCAACATTTCGATTTGATTCAGGTGCACCTTGTCTGAATGCCCCCCCCCCAATGAAATCCTGGATCCGCCCCTGCGCACTGAGGGTACACCACAAAATACAATGATTAACAATTTAAAAAACTGACTTCATATACGCTTCGACTAATTATTGGCCAAAACGCTTTACTACTGTAGTTTATTAAATTATCAAAGTCTACATAAAATTTTGTATGTAGCGATATCTTAGTAGCACACACATACACACAGCATGTGTGTGAGGATACGACTCGCGTTCACTCTAGCACTACTGTTATTACCGCAAGCGATAAGCACTTGCGGTAGATCAAAGTGTGCATATTTAAAAACCACTGCCTCAAAGTATAAGCATTGCCATACAGCGTGGTAATGGCGCCAGCATGCTGGGTACGCTGCCAACTGGTAAAAAAAAATTCTTCTTGATATTATTTTGGCGTCGCACGTCTTGTGCATTTGCCAATGTTAAGGAGTCAAGCTAGGGGCTTCTATATTCTTGATATAGTGGAGCAAGAAAGAAAAAAGTTTGTGACAAACGTTTATTAGAATTTTCTTCTTGATAATATTTTGGCGTCGCACGTCTTGTGCATTTGCCAATGTTAAGGAGTCAAGCTAGGGGCTTCTATATTCTTGATATAGTGGAGCAAGAAAGAAAAAAGTTTGTGACAAACGTTTATTAGAATTTTCTTCTTG
This sequence comes from Agriopis aurantiaria, assembly GCA_914767915.1. NCBI lineage: Eukaryota > Metazoa > Arthropoda > Insecta > Lepidoptera > Geometridae > Agriopis > Agriopis aurantiaria. The sequence goes on from OU612004.1 coordinate 9,883,057, forward strand.
ATAATATTTTGGCGTCGCACGTCTTGTGCATTTGCCAATGTTAAAGAGTCAAGGATGTTAAGGAGGAGGAGGGGCTTCTATATTCTTGATATAAGTAGTGGAAAGATAAAAGTTTGTGACAAACGTTTATTAGAATGTCTGCATAGGAAATGCAATCCAATTAAGTAGTGTATTATATGTCTTTAGTTAAAGAATAACTGTAGAATACGGTTCATTCAGTTGTGGAATAACTGTAGAATAGGTCTTTAGTTATGGAATAACTGTAAAATACCCTCCTTCAGTTATGAGATAACTGTAGAATAGCTCTTTAGAAATGGAATAACTGTAGAATACCCTCCTTCAGTTATGAGATAACTGTAGAATAGGTCTTTAGTTATGGAATAACTGTAGAATACCCTCCTTCAGTTATGAGATAACTGTAGAATAGCTCTTTAGTAATGGAATAACTGTGGAATACCCTCCTTCAGTTATGAGATAACTGTAGAATAGGTCTTTAGTACTGGAATAATTGTAGAATACCCTCCTTCAGTTATGAGATAACTGTAGAATAGCTCTTTAGTAATGGAATAACTGTAGAATAGAGCACAATTCTAGAAGAGTGTTTACCAGAGAAGCAGTCGATCCTGGAAGCGATGCTGCACTTGTTGGCGAGATACCGGCTGATGCGGCCCTTGTTCTTGATTCCCGCGCGACCGATGAACGTCGAGTGGTACAGCAGCCCGTACTTGGGAGTGTTCGAGCGGGTCTTCAAAGCTCGGAACAGGGCTTTCTCCGCACCTGGAACGGAAGATTAAGATAATATAATATACTGCCGGTAACCGATGGGGAAGAAAGGTTCTTGAGTAGAGACCACGAACCGGAAGACGCAGCGTAGGTAGGCCTCCCACTAGATTATAATAATAATAAATAAATAAATATTTGGGACATTTTTGCACACACGGTCATCTGCTCCCAACCTAAGCAAAGCTTGTAAAACGGCTGCCAGAGACTGATATACATACATATATAGTTTTAAATACGTACTTAACAACCAGATATAGAACAAACACAAATGTTCATCACACAAACCAACACCACGTTTGTCCTACGTGGGAATCGAACCCACGCCCTCAGGCTCAGAAGGTAGGTTCACTACCAACTGGACCAACGGGCTATCTAGATGGACCGACGACATTGTGAGAGTCGCTGGCATCCAGTGGATGCAAAAGGCAGGCTGTGGTTCAGTGTGGAGGTTAAAGGGGGAGGCCTATGTTCAGCAGTGGACATCTTCTGGCTGATGATGATGATCAATATACTGTCGAAGTTGATTTTTAGAAAATATTACTATTGCTATTGCCACCTAGCTCAGTTTTAATGAGGGACAGAGAAAGACTCATCTCATGACTTATTTCGTTATTTAAAAAAAAATATAAATTATCATTTGGGTGGACGACTCTTTTCACCTCTTAAAAGTGTAGGTATATCAATGATATCAATCTTGTTACTTGAATCACACTAATATTATAAAAGCGACGAGTCGAGCGAATCAACTCCGAAATAGCTAAACGAATTTTAGTGATATTTGGTATGGAGGTAGCTTATACCCTGAAGTAATACATAATTTATGCTCAATTGATATACCCTTAAGTAACACATAGGTTCAATTGATATACCCTAAAGTAACACACAGGCTCAATTGATATACCCTGAAGTATCACATAGGCTCAATTGATATACCCTGAAATAACAGAAGCTCAAATACCCGGAAGTAACACATAAGCTCAAATACCCGGAAGTAACACATACCCTCAATTGATATACCCTGAAGTAACACAGATTCAATTGATATACCCTGAAGTAACACAGATTCAATTGATATACCCTGAAATAACACATACGCTCAATTGATATACCCTGAAATAACACATACGCTCAATTGATATACCCTGAAGTAACATATAGAGGCTCAATTGATATATACTTGCCAAGTTTAATTTTTATCAGAAAAGGCGTTTTTTTTTTTTTTTAATAGTTAATCTTTTTCGTTTGTTTGAAAAGTAATAAGAACCAGTACCCAATCCAAGCTAGATGTGGTAACCATCTTCAACCACACCTGTAAGTTATGGTCAAACACCTCAGCTGGCAGTAAAAAGACACCAATTACCTAAAATCTGCAGTGTAGAAGCGGGATACTTCGCCAGGCTGGTAAGCGAGCCCGCCTTGGATATGAGTCGGGCTCCGACCTGGTCACCGATCAGCACGGTCAAGTTCGGAGCCACGCTGTTCATTTTGCTGTGAAGGTACTCTGCTATTTGTTTCCTGTGGGTGAAAGTGGATTGGAATGAAAAAACGTTTAATAGCACTGTTTTAAGCTATCACGGTTGTTCACTAAAGTTATATGATTATCAGTGTCGGTTTTAGCACTACCAGCGCCCTGGGCGAGATTTCTACGGCGCCTGCCATTCTGCCATTCAAACCGAAAAAAGGCAAAGAATTGGGTTTTTTTAACGCATGAGGTACAAGCGGCGCCCTTTTATATCTGGCGCCCTACCCTAATAGTGCTAACAGACGCTCGAATGCGGCTGACCTCAACCGCCGTCTGACCAGTGAGAGAGAAAGAGAGGGAAATATGATATTCTCACTCTTTATCTCTATTCTCACTCTTATTGGACGGCGGTCCGTCAGCCGCGTTCGAGCGTCTGTTAGCACTATAACACCGGTACTGAAGACTCTATTAACAGCCGTTTTGAAGAACCCCATGTTATAGTTACTCGGAAATGCCGCAGGAGGGAGCTCATTCCACAAATGTTATAAGCGGAAACATGTTCATAGTGCTAAGTCAAATAGATACTAACCACTGTAAGTTATCTGAATAAAATAAAAAACAGTTGTATGTGCTCTATCATCATCAGCCTGTAAACGTCCACTGATGAACAAAGACCTCCCTCGTAGAGAGGGGTGTTGCCATAATCCCACGCTTGGCAGGCGGCTCGGGGATCGCAGTACGTTCACCGTGTACTAATAGGACGCTGCTGCCCATCCTCCGGTGGTTCTGGTCGCAATTTTAGGACATACCCGGGTCCTTTTAGGACATACCCGGGTCCTTTTAGGACATACCCGGGTCCGTGCTCTACCTTCTACCAAATAGTGTAAGGTCTAAGGTACGAACCTGTAATTATGCAGCGCAACAGTCCTAGTCGCGAACATCTGTATATTAATCAAGTCCACGGGCGAGATGTCCATTCCCATCGACATCTTAGAAGCGTCCACAATCGCCTGAGCCTTCTCCGAGTCTCCGATGATCTCTGTCAGTGGTTCTACAGACTCCTCGTTGAGGGTCTTCCGGTCCTTGATGTACTCTGCGCATTTGGTGTAGATGTGGTTCTCTGGGACGATGCTGTACAGCTCTGGGAAGTGGTATGAGTACCATTCTCTGTAAGGAAAATATGTGGTTAGAAAAAACTGTTTTTACTGGCGACAAATTTGTGAGCTATGGTGGCCGAGCGCTAGCATGTGCGCTTTACTGATGGCACCCAGTTCGATCCCCGGCCCTGCACCAATTACTTATTAAGTATTTAAATTAATTATGTGGATATTCGATACCATGGCTAAACAGTGAAGGAAAACATCGCGACAATACATTCAAATTCTAAAACAATTTTGTACTACAAGGTTACTCAGATTGGTGGTAGAAAGACAGCAGTATGTCATATACAATACACTAAGTAAGGGCGCTTTCAAACTATGTGTAGAACAAGTAGCAAGTAGAAGTTTTAAGTAGCTACTACGCATCGTCTGCAACGTTTTGTTTATTGCAAGTGGGAGTGGAAGTACTACTAAGCACTGCCACTTGCACTAAGCAAAACATTGCAAATGATACGTAGTACAAGTAGCAAAAAGAATTTGTAAGTAGCTACTATGCATCAGACTGGAAAGTGACATAGGCTACTTTTAATCATCATCATCACCATTTTTCATCACTACGCGGGTAAAACCGCGGGGCGCAGCTAGTTACTGAATATAAATTACCTGATCCGCATAGAAAATGTGTTAACATCCTTGTCGAGTTGATCCAGCAGTGCAATGGACTGTATGATCATGTTGTCAACTCGGTGCACGTTGAACTTGACGCGGGCTCGGGAGTACGAGTGGCCGAGACCGAGCTCGGCGACGCTGCATGCCTTCAACGTCAGACCTTTGATGAGGACGTGGAAGTGGTGACGGATACCTGGGGAATACCATGAGGTATATTAAAGAAAGTATCTCGTAAAATCTCATGTCAACTGTATGTTGTATTTTGTGGTGGTACGGAACCCTCAGTGTCCGACTCGCACTTGGCCGGTTTATTTTTTTACTGTCCCTTTAGTCCAGTTGGTAGTTATTTAAGTATGTATTCAAAAATATATATGTATGTATATCAGTCTCTGACAGCCATATTACAAGCTTTGCTTAGTTTGGGGTCAGATGACCGTGTGTGCAAAAATGTCTCAAATATTCATTTATAATAAAAAAAATATCTTTACTCAGTCCCCGAATAAAGTGCTTTGGTTTACTTTTATTATGCTAACCGCTAGTCTATGGACTGCGCTGTCTTTTCCTTGATAGTTACAATCTGGGTGTCTTCAAGTCACGAGTGTATCGGTTTTTCCTAGGCAAGCATGTTGAATCATAGACTGCATCATTGCTTAACATCAGGCGAGGTGACATTGTACGCAAGCCCTTTCATCATATTTGTTACGATATCTTAGTAGCACACACAAACACACAGCATGTGTGTGAGGATACGACTCGCGTTCACTCTAGCACTACTGTTATTACCGCAAGCGATAAGCACTTGCGGTAGATCAAAGTGTGCATATTATTTAAAAAGCTCTGTTTGTTGTCAAATTGGGAGTGTTTGTTAGATTATAGGTATATTAAGACTAGTCCTATAGGGCTTAACTGGACCCTTAATATTGGGTCGCTATTAGGGTCTCTATTCCCTAAATCAAACGCGCTCTAAAGTGGTCACGTTATGTTAACTTCGAGGATTGAACTCCAATCCACGAAGAATGAACTTAACGCAGCCGTGTTATGAGCGTATGTTTAGGGATTAGAAGCTCAGAATACACACATGGCACAATGATAAGATCTCCCAAATGTCATGATCTTAACCCTTAGCCAGGCATTGGACAAATAATAGCCACTTCATATTTTATTTTCTAACTGGCAGAGTACTTGTACAGTCCACTTTCGTGTATTATGAAGTGGCCATCATTCGTCCAACACCCGGCTAAGGGTTAAAATGCCATTATGCACTATTGTAGACCGCTCAATACTTAACATCAGGCGAGGTGGCGGTCAAACAGAAGCCTACTAGCCTCCTAGCTACTAGTCTACTAGCCTAGCTACTAGTCGTTTTCAATTGGAACAGGTTGCCTGAGGAGGTGGTCACATCGAAATCAATAAATGTGTTTAAAAACAAACTGGACAGATGGATAAGAATGCAGAACATAATCTTAACGGATAAATACTAAACTTTGACACTGTGTGATATACGAACATCAGCCTATGCTGCTCGCCTAACATCAAATAAATACACTATTAAAATATTTAAAAAAATGTGGTCTTACCTCTCAGCACCTCGGGTACAGCCCCGGTATGTGAGCATGGTATCTCAAGCGCCTCGCTGATGGCAGCTCCGAGCTTGGGGTCCAACACTCCCAGGGTGCACTTGCTGCGCTTCTTACGCTTCGGTAGTGCACCCTCCAAGAACAGGTTCAGATCCTCTGGTACAATGCCTGGAAATTATGGACACTTAAAAGAACGGGTCTCCCAATGAAAATGACATCATGTTGGTGTTAATTCAAAAAAATTAATAAATATTTTAGAATGCAAATGTTGTTACAACCTAGAAGAATTTTTCTATGATAATTTTGACGAAATTTATACAGATCGTTCCATTCTGACTATTGCCATACCCAAATAGGGTTGTATGTATTACTTTACTAAAAACGTGTAATTTAAGAAACTGCAATAAATAATTCTGCAATAAAGTATTGAGTATATAATTTTTGGACTGATACATAAATTAATATGGAAATTAAGTATCAGAAGCTTAGTCTGAACTAAGGATTAGTTGCTGATGAGCCTCTTGGCACGTTTCTTAATAGACTCCAACGCCCCAAGCTGCTACTGCTCGGCTACAATCGCTCCAACTGTCTATGATTTTCAATTTCTATAAATTCTAATCACATGTCTCCAAAATAAATAAATTATCTTTACAGACCGTTTTTTGTGCCATAAAGTTGGTAGCTGTCTTCATTTTACTTCATATTTTATTTGTTCTGATAGCTGCGCTGCAATAACATTGTAAAAAGCTAAACGAAAACCACACATTTGGTCACTTTTGCGTGATGTATGTAAGGTACACAAAATACTTAGTGAAATATGATAACAAAATGTTTTTCCACTTTTTACAATGTTATTGAAGCTATTAAAGCAAATAAACAAATGGAAATAGTATAAAGTTTCCACCCTATAGTTCTCAAAGCTGCTGGACCTGATTTTGATGCCCCTTTGCTATTCTTTCATAAATACCACAAGCTCTATTAGATTTGATTACCTTCTCCATCATATACAGTTATTAAACAATTGGTAGCAGTCAAATAAATTAAATTTCATTGAAATGACTTTTACCCGTCCTTACAAGTAGGCAACTCTAGAAGCTTTGTGACTTAATAACATGACACTATTTTATGTCTAGGTACTCAGTACATGACAAACACTCAGAAACTCAATACTAGATAATAAGTAGTTTGTGTTTCTTTTATTGTACCTATGTTTGAGGAGAATGTATCTTAACCTAAATTGTTAACTAATAAATATGTACCTTACAACCCAAAACGATTGTTTACTTTAGTGAGCGTCATGTGACTGACCTCAATACTTGAATATAGAACGCATTTTTAGGCCTTGTATACAGATTCAAGAGTATAAAAACGTGTTCTAACCTTCAGAAACAGCGTTGATGTTTTCCAACGCGACGACAGCAGATTTGAAGGGCTGGAATGCGATTAGCGTCACCACAGAGTTGAACCGCTGCAGATCAGTCACGGACTCTTCCACTTGAGGCAGGAAAGCTGCCAACTCTTCGAACTCCGCCACACGGAACAACGCGAAGCCCGCGCTATGCTCGTACAAAACGTGCAGCTTACTCTGCAAAAATACACATCTTCACAACAAACTCTTACATTTAACACGAACTAGGAGATAAATCACGCACCATTTTGATAGTTTTTAACACCTTTGATTCATATTTTATAATATTATTTTATTTGAGAAAAATAAAACAAACACGTTGTTTGAGCTTGTTGAACTTTTTTTGAGGTTAGTTTTAGTTTCCGACGTTCCGTTTCAAGTTCGTTCCTGACTTTTGTTTGACATAATAGAAATTGATGTCATTTATGTGTAACGGAACGGTTCTCTTTAGTTCTCCAATCACTCTCCAATGGAATGGTTCTCCATCTCCAACGTAAAAATCATGCCGCCTCATTGTATTACTTTCACTTGTAATCTTGTGTTTTCGAGTTCATGTTTTAATGGTGAATTATTATTTGTTAAGTGTACATAAATATTCTCAAGTGTGGGCAAGTGATCGAGGTGAAGCATGTATTTTCGTGTTGTTTCCAAAACTCCACCGTTAAATCACTTAAAATATAATACAGAAGGTGTTATTTATGTTTGTGCGTTAAATAAAGTCTCCATCACATTATTGGGGCACTCACCAAAATTAATAAAAACAGATGACGAGGTGGTACGGCCTTAGTGTCTCTAGTCTAGCTTACTAAGCGCACTAATATAAAAAAAACATGAATTGGCTCATTACGAGTTGTGCATTCAGCCAGAGCTGAACTACAATAATGTGAAAACAAATTAAAGTCAACATCAGCTGATGGCTTTTTTCTTCATAATAAATTTTTTGCACATTAGTAATTTTATTAATACAACGCCGTTTTGTATTTTACACATCGATATTGTTAAACACTAAAGCGCCTTGCAAAATATATGGACGCTAAGCACATTGCAGTAATTTTCTTACCAGGGGCTTCACACGGTATCTCACGTGTCTAAAAATGCACTCTCTCCTTTTCATCAACTTTCGTCAATAACTAAAGACCTTTTTGGTCAAAAACTCTGAACAAAAATATATTTGTGGTTTTGCCTTATTTTGTATAAAAATAAATATTTGGAACTGTGTTCAAATATTTTATGATGGGTTTTTTTTTTTTGGTCGAACGTCATCGCCGTGTCACCATTGGAAAAAAATTCTCCGGTTATATTTTTCTATTTATTTCCATTTAGCATAGATAATTGACCAGTTTTCCTAGAAAATAGCTATCTTTTAATTTTTATTTTCATTTCTAGTAATTAGTTTCATTGTAGTTCTTTATCTTGATTTTTGTCTGTAGTCTACTTCCTTCTTTAAGTCATTAGTATGTCCGACGAAGAGCCTCCTGATCCTGGCGGTGGAATAATGTCGTCCGATTATAATATTCCTCCCTCTCCTGGTGCTTTTACAGCTATATCCACGACAGAGGAAATCCAAAAAACCCATAAACGCCCTAAGCGTAGAGCTTTGAAACGGGATGTAAGAGCATGCTCTCCCATTGACTCTTCTGGTGATGATTTTAAAAATGCTGATGATGAAATTCTTCCTTCAGGACAAAACACGCCTCCAAATTATTTTTCGACTGTGAGCAGTGAGCTTTCCCTTGCCACTCTTCCAAGCCCCATATCTGTGTCTCTGCCCTTGGGTCAGAAGACAGTTGCTTCAACAAGTTCTTCCTCATTTTTGCCCCCGGGCCAAAAAGTCCCTCCAACTCCCGTAGCTCGTCAGAGATATGTTGCATCGGATCGTGGACCATATGTTGTGCACGTGCAAAAAATTGAGGTATCATCTTCTTCCAGCACTTCATTGCACCCTGTTACTTTTGGGCGTTTCCTCTTTGAGCGCTCAAGAGAATTTGAAGGAATTGTCGATGGGTCAATTAAAAGCGTAGGCCGTAACAGGATTTCGCTGTGTTTCCACTCATTTAATTCTGCAAATACATTCATAGAATCAAGCTCCCTCGTCAATAAGGGGTATAAAGCATTTACACCCTCATATAATGTTAGTCGTCTGGGACTTGTGCGTGGCATCCCCGTGGACTTATCCGATGAAGAAATAATAAAGGAAGTACGGGTGCCCCAAGAGTGCGGCCCGATAATTAAAGTACGAAGGTTGAACTTCAAATTGGTGATTGATGGGACAGTGTCTTGGAAACCTTCCCAAACCGTTGTATTAACTTTTGATGGTCAACTTCTACCCTCGAGAGTTTTTCTTTGCTATAACTCTTTCCAAGTTGAGCAATATGTTTTGCCTACCATTCAGTGCTTTTCCTGTTGTAGGTATGGTCATACTAAGGTCCAGTGCAGGTCTAAGCCGGTTTGCTTCAAATGCTCTTTAGCCCATTCTGGAGACTCGTGCAATGTAGAACCGACGAGCGCCAAATGTGTCTGGTGCCGAGGTGGTCACTTTGCTACCAATAAAATCTGCCCCGAAATGTCTCGTCAGATTTCTATTAAAAAAACAATGTCGCAAAATGTTTTATCATATGCTGAGGCATCGAAACTTCACCCCTCATCAAGAATGACTTATGCAGAAGTCACTTCTTCTTCTTTGGCATCTTCTCCTCCTTTACCTTCTCAGCTTTCGGGTTCAACCAATCACGTTACTGTGGAGCCTGCCAGAGTGCACTACAGGAGTAAAAAAATCAGGCCTGTTGGTTCAATTTCTCCCTCTTCTGGTTATGACCATTTGGCTCACTCAAACATTGTTAGGGGTGACTTTGCGGAAGCCGCTCCTAATGGATGTGCCCTTAACCCTAATAAATCCCCCGAGTCTCCATCTATTCAATCGGTTATCTCTGAACTTCTCAAACTTTTAAATCTTTTGTCCTCTCTTCTTAACCCTTCCCATGCTCATCTTTCCCCTTCCCATCCTTTACCGTCCAACGCTGCATTTAATCTAAATTCCCTCATTTCCCTTCTATCTAATGGATCTCAAGTTCCTTCAATGGAATAGTAGATCATTATATAATAAATTATCTGATCTTATATATTTAATTAATAAACATAATATTACTGCCTTGTCTGTTTCTGAGACGTGGTTAAAGTCTGGTTCTCAATTTAGAGTTTCTGGCTTTGATGTCATCAGAAGTGACAGACAGGATGGTTTTGGAGGTGTTGCCCTCCTGTTAAAAAATAATATTCCTTTCTCTCCTATTATTATTCCTGTTCATAGTGGTTTTCAAGCAATTGCTGTGCGTGTCAAGAATTATTCTGTTGTCTCACTTTATATTCCAGTCCCCTCTAAGTTAATTCTTCGTAAATTAGTTTCGGTTTTGAGTTCTCTGCCAAAGCCGCTTTTGGTCCTTGGTGATCTGAATTGTCATCATTCTGTTTGGGGTTGTGGTAAGTCCGATGAATGTGGTGAGTTTTTGTTGGACTCTCTTGATACTCTTAATCTCTGCATTCTTAATGATGGCTCCCCTACTAGGAGGACTCGTCCTCATGAATTTCGCAGTGCTGTCGATCTTTCATTATGTTCTCCTGAGCTTGCTTCTCTTCTGTCGTGGCATGTCCTTCCTTCTTCTCATGGCAGCGATCATTTTCCCATTCTTCTTGAATTTCCTCAACGTAATTCCAGTCCTGTCGCTGGTAATCCTCCTCTTCTTAAATATATTTTAAGTAATCATGATAGTCCTAATTGGGAAAAATTTCACGACCTCTCTGTTTCTGTTTCTGCAAATTTTCCTCCTGTTAATTCTTATAATATCTCTTCCTCCTCTGATAATCTGGTCCGTATGCTTCATGTGTGTGCTAGTCAATCGTTCTCTGTTAAAAAGCCTCCGTCCGGAAAATTGCCTTCTCCTCCGTGGTGGGATAAGGACTGCAGTAATGCTATTAAAGCCCGTAAGGTGGCTGAAGCTAATTTCCGCCGCTCTATGACTTTAGAGAACTTTTCTGAAGTGAATAGGTCCATTGCTAGTTCTAAGCGTCTTTTCCGCTTGAAGAAGCTGGATAGTTGGAGGGCTTATTGCTCTAGCTTAAGTCCTAGTACCCCTGCTTCAGTTATTTGGTTGAAAATTCGCCGATATAGACGCTCCTGGTGTCCTCCTCTTCGTTGCTGTAGCCCTTCTCAGTCTTGGGCTGAGGCATTTATGGATAAGTTAGCTCCTCAGTATTGTCCTCTTCCTTCGGAATTACCCTCCTTGGCTGTTCCTTCGTCAAACGATCCCCTAGATCAGTCATTTTCATTAATTGAATTGAAAAATATATTAAAATCTGTCAAAGATTCTGCTCCTGGTATGGATGGTATTCCTTATTCATTTTTATCGAAGGCCAGTGACAGTTTACTTCTCTTTTTCCTATCTTTGGTTAACTCTATATTTGATTCTGGTTTTGTTCCCGCTAGTTGGAAATCTCAGTATATTATTCCAATTCTTAAACCCGGTAAGGACCCAGAGGATCATAATTCGTATCGTCCTATTGCTCTTTCTTCTGTCCTTGCGAAACTTGCTGAGCACCTAATAAAAAACCGCCTTGAGTGGTTTCTTGAAAGTAAGGGCCTTCTTGCCAAATCTCAGTATGGTTTTAGAAAAGGCAAGAGCACTATGGACAGCTTAAGTGTTTTTACAACTGATATAAGACTTGCCTTTACTCGAAATGAATCAGTTATTGGTGCTTTTCTCGATATTTCTGCCGCTTATGACTCCGTCCAGCTTTCTATTCTCAGAAATAAACTTTCTTTGTTGAAGGTTCCTCCTAAGTTATGTAATTTTGTCATGAATCTTTTAACTGAAAGGTACATTTATCTTCGTTGCAGTGATTCTTCAATTTCTCCCCACAGAATCATTTGGCGTGGTCTCCCTCAGGGGTCTGTTCTTAGTCCTCCCTTGTATAATGTGTATACTTTTGATTTAGAGGTATCTATTGGTCTCTGCCGTATTCTTCAATATGCGGATGACATCCTTTTATATACTTCTCATCATAAAATTGACACTGCCAGTCACTGTATTTCCCAATCCCTTCATTGCTTAAACTCTTGGCTACATTTAAATGGTCTAGATCTTTCACCTTCAAAAAGTAACATTGTTATATTTTCTCGAAAGCGCAATCCCCCTGAAATAGACATCTTAGTTAAAGGGTCTAGGATTCCAGTTAAGGAGTCAGTGAAATTTCTTGGTCTTATTTTGGACAATAAGCTTAGTGGTAAGTTTCATTGTGATTATATTGCTGATCGGTGTCGAAAAAATATTAACATTCTTAGGTGTTTATCGGGTGTTTGGTGGGGTGCTCATCCTTTTACACTGAAACTTTTGTATAACGCCATTATTCGTAGCATTTTAGATTATGGTTCCTTTTTACTGGAGCCGGCTAACAAAGGTGGTATAAAAAAACTGGATCTGATTCAATCGAAAGCCCTTCGTATTGTTTCTGGTGCTATGCTATCCTCTCCTATCAATGCACTTCAGGTTGAATGTGTTGATGCTCCCCTTCATCTTCGCCGTCAGTTCCTATCTAACAGGTTTTTTTTCCGCTGTGTGCAGTTTTCTAATCATCCTCTTGTCCCTAAACTTCAGCTTCTCCATAGTCTCTCGTTTTCTTCTCGGTTTTGGCTCCATAAGCAGCTTCCTCTACTAGTGAAGAGTTTTGTTACATATAAGTCTTTAAAAGATCCTGTTCTCCGTTCTCCTTTGCTTCCCCTTTTCTCGTTTAGCTATGATGTCATTGTCTCTCGCCCGATTATAATTTTAGACTTTGACATTTGTGCTGGTGACCCCCATGCTGATGAATATTTCCGAGGTCTTCTGCGAAGGGATTGGCATGGGTGGCACTATATCTTTACAGATGCTTCAAAACTCTCCCCTATGGGTTGTGTTGGTTGTGGTATCTTCCATGAACAATTTAACATTGTACAAAAGGTTAAGTTTCCCCCTGAAACCTCAGTTTTTTCGGGTGAGTGCTGGGCGCTCCTCGAATCTGTTCGTTATATTCTTATTTTTAATCTCCGCCGTTCTCTCGTCTTTACTGACTGTCGCAGTGCCCTCCAGTCTCTTCTTTCAAACCCTTTTTCCCCCAACTCCCACAATTCTATTCTTTTTCTTCTTAAGGAATGCTTATCTGTCTGCAATGCCAAAGGTCTTGAAGTTGTTTTTGTTTGGATTCCTGGTCATGCTGGTATCTCTGGAAATGAACGGGCTGACAGAGTGGCAAAGGATGCCGTTGTCTGCGGAGACAAAATTCCCTTCTGTATCTTCCCCCATGATCTTTCATCACTTCCAAAGTCTCTTTTATTTAAATCATGGTCATTCTGCTGGCATGGCTCTGCAAGGTCTAAGGGTTCCGCTTATGCGGCTCTCCAGCCCGTAATACCTCGGAGGCCGTGGTTTAGCAGAATGCACTTTAGTAAAAAAATTACAAGTTGTATAATTCGAATGAGGTTGGGGCACTGTTGTGTTCCCACTTATTTTAAAAAGTTACGTATCAGGGACTCTTCTTTGTGTGAGTGTGGCCTTGATGAAGGCCACCTCAACCATATTTTCTTCTCTTGTCCACTGCTTGATCATTCTGCTTTTTTTCGTTCTCTTAGTCTTGTAGTTCCTTTTCCATCTTCTATGTCTGTTCTTCTTTCATCAAATGATATTTCAATTTTCCGTATTATAAGTAATTTTCTATCAGACAATAATGTTTGTGTATAAAGTGCTCAATAGTGTATTTTTGTGTTTGTAAGTATTTATATGTATTGTATTACTTCTTTATTTTTGTTTAAGGATTGCTGGTCATATTTTGTTTTATTTTAAATCGCGTTCGTTTTTTGTTAACGTGACGTTGGCCAAAGTACCCTAAAGGTGGGCGGAAGCCATTAAAAAAAAAAAAAAAATAATAATTTTATGATGGTTCCTTCGACCAAAATAATTAATTATTTTAGTCGAAGTTTTTGACCCCTTTATCATAGCAAATCTGAAAAAAAATTGTAAGCCGTATTTATAAATTTTGGAAATCTTATTACGAAGCGAAATACTGACTGGCTGACTCATCACGAAATTTTGAAAACGACGAAGCTGAAATTTGGATCAGAATTTAATTGAAATTTGTATTTTTAGTAATCTTTTATAGATCAATGACTTTTTACAATGTTAATGCAGCTGTCAGAGCAAATAAATTCTTGAATCGAGTTTAGGTTTATGGGTTCCGTTCGAACAAGATGTCATAGAAGTTTGATAAAGAATGGCCCATAATTGCGTAGTAGTACCACAGACTACAGAGTAGTACCTTAGGTAGTACACATAAATAAAGCGGCACAGTGCGAGTCGGGCTCGTGCACTGAGGGTTCCGTACCACCACAAAATACAATAATTATCATTTCGGGTGCCTTACTTTTTTTTAAATAATAGGTAGGCTTGCGCTTGGTCGCCATCTTGCCTGATGTTATGCGATGATGCGGTTTACAATGGAGCTCGCTTGCCTAGAAGAAACCGATTCACTCTGGACTTGAAGACACCCAGATTGTAACTGACGGGGAACACCTATAATTCAGGCAGCGAATTCCACAGACTAGCAGTTCTCACAGTATACCTATGTGGAATCAAAGCACTTCGTACGGTTTTTCGGAATATCAACCATAAAGCAGTGTCGAAAAAATGTTAGTTGTTTATTTATGCTTAAAATTGCTCGTATTTGTTTTTTCGCGTGACAATTTTCTTCAGCGCGAAGTGCAGCCATAGTTATTAGTACCTACATTTCTGAGCTGGATATTTTTATACTGTTGAAGGTGTGTCTCCATAGAAATGGAGGTATTACGTACACTGCATCATCCTGACGAAACAAAACAACATTATTTAAAGATAATCCCTGTGTATGACGTCAAACTTGTAGGTACAATGAAATGGGGGCGTGGTTTTCCTTGCGGCATCATCGACGGCATTCCCAATTTAACGTTGCTCTCAAAACAACTAGGAATCTATATAAAAGTTAATTCTATCCGCTGCCCAGGTTCAGAACACTTTACAGACAGAAAATAGCTGGAAGTCGTCATTTAAAGTTTAAGAGTTGCATAATGCGCGTTTACGCACGAATAACACGATAGTTTTAATTTTATTTGGCCAGTGTACCGAAATACAGTGGACGTTGCGCGCGCTGATCGTCCCGCGCGCAATTATCGCCGGATTACATAATTTTTTAAAATTATAAATCTTTTTTTTCTAATATTTACTGTTGTGTTTAGTGGCCAGTGATTTTATTTTTTTAGCTGCATTTTTTTTTTGGTGAGTATTTTTTTCAATTGTTTGCTTTGTTTTATTGGCACGTATTGTCTTTTTGATTCGGCCATTTATTTTGATTATCTTCGATTTTCTTGACTTTCGATTTACCTAACCTTTTGAACTTGTTAAATAATAAATAGACATAAATTATAAATGTCCTTTGCGGGAATCCATTTATCGCCATAAATATACTATTGTCGTGACACGTGTTCATATTTTATCGCGCATTTAAACCAGTCGCTGGGAGATAAATAAACCGGGTTACTAACCTAACTCGTTCCATATGAGGAAGTCGATTTTAATTAAAAAAATACATATTATCAATAGATAAGTAGGTACCTACTTTGGAGTTTTGGCGCCAACATGAAAAAACATGTCTCATTGTAATATTTTCCTAAACTATTACAATGAGACAAGTACCTATTCGGTATTTTCGAGTGTGGATAATTTTTTGTAAGTGTTCGTCGACATGCTCGAATGTGGGAAAATGATATAACGCGGTAAAACACGGTATTTTCGTGTTGTTTCTAAAGCTCCATAGAAGCCTCCTGTAAATTCTCCACCACATTACTAGGGCATGACTTTGAGACTTTGACTTGACCGTGACTGATAATAATTTAATAGGTAGGTACTTGACACTGGCAAATGCACAGGAGCGAGACGCCAAAATCTTCACAAAAGACAGATTTAAAAAAAAAGTAGGTAGTGTGGTAGGTACTGTACTTTGATTATACAGTACTCTATTTGTCTAAGTCTATTTGATCTGAGGTACTGTATGTACAAGTAATGTAGGTAGGCGTAGGTACTTAGTCAATAGTAATAAAAACTTTTAACCTTATTTTCACAAGGAGCTAGGTTAAACTAGCTAGATGAAAAAAAATGCCCAAAAATATTGCACTTTTTCAACGACTAAAGAATACTCTCAATGCACTTTTTATATCCGAGGGGATTATCTATAATGCACTTTTTATGGGTCGTCCGGAACGGGTACTTCTTCTTCGGGTTATTTTTCTTCGTTTTTTTTGCGATTATAATACATATTGTTATTGGATATAAATTTGTAAATAGTAGCTTTTTCACTCTGTATCACCACAAAATACTGGGTTATACATATTTATCTATGGTTATACGCATATGCCCTGTACTAAACCGAAAGGAGGTCACTGTACTTACTCATCATTATTACTGAAATCGCGAAAAAACACCTAGGTATAACCTTTTTTACCTACATACATTTATAAAAATAATGTGTATGTTCTGGTATGTAGGTATGTACTTTCACTATCCACAGTCAGTATCTATACATAGGTAAAGTCAAAAATGTCATATCGCTGTCATATTGTGTAGGTGAGTTGTGACAGAGATTTAACACAAACAAGGTGATAAGAATTTGGCAGAAATTGTGACTATATAGTCGCAGAGGCCATTAACCCAAGAAGTCAAGTCAAGTTAAGAATTGTTTTTATTCATCTCTATAATTTTAGCTCAAATCTCTGGTCAACAGATAACCACTTAAAAATGTTATGTAAATAACGTTTATGTTTTCAGTTTTTTAAGTTACCTTAGTTCGATTATTTACTTCTGATCTTTCTACAATGAAACAGAAGAGAAGGACTTGCTTAGAATAGCTATATACAGAAACCAAGTACATTCGCAAAATTTAAGCCGTTCATATGGAGCCATATATGACACCAAACGACGCTCGCGCGGTCAGTGCCCGCTGTAATAGTGCTGTTCGTTACGCTGTTCCGTGGTCAGGTGATAGTGTTAAGAGCTCCCAAAAAATTTACTTAATTATTGCCGCATAGTTTTTGCGTCTGTGTGCGTGACGAGGCAAGTAAACACAGCACACGTATCGAATTTATAGATTACGTTTTGAGAAGGCGTTGTTTGGAAACTTACCATCTCTGTGTAGTTAATCTAAGAGGACTTACATCGTTTTTATCCGCATTTTCATTTCTTGCGGCGTCTCCAGTAGGTATTATATTTCTAGTGTTTTATTATTGTGTACCTATACCTATAGTAGTATATAGTATGTTATCCGATATCGCCGATTGTGAACAGATTTTTTTATTGAAATTGGCTTTTTTCTTTTTAGGGTTCCGTACCAAAATTTCCCCCATGAAAACCCCCGAATGTCATGTTAAACGGGAATCTACAACAAAGCCTACGCTATCTGTCTATCTGTCTACTTTTCCCTGATGGCCGATCACATTCTTTGCTGATGATGATGATTACCTATCTGCATAATAACAACCACCAACCATTTTTCTATCGGACTGCCAGAGCGGGCACGAATAATCGTCACCGCTTTATGGTTGATATTCCGAAAACCCGTACGAAGCGCTTTGATTCCACATTTATTGTGCGAACTGCTAGTCTGTGGAATGCGCTGCCTGAATGTGTGTTCCCCGATAGTTACAATCTGGGTGTCTTCAAATCACGAGTGAATCGGTTTCTTCTAGGCAAGCGTGCTCCGCCGTAGACCGCACATCAGGCGAGTTGGCGGTCAATCGCAAGCCTATTTCAGATAGCCCGTTGGTCCAGCTGGTAGTGAACCTGCCTTCTGAGCTTGGGGGCGTGGGTTCGATTCCCATCTAGGACAAACATTTGAGTGATGAACATTTGTGTATGTTCTATATCTATCTATTTGAGTATGTATTTAAAACTATATATGTATGTCTCTGGCAGCCATATTACAAGCTTTGCTTAGTTTGGGGTCAAATGACTGTGTGTGAAAAATGTCCCGAATATTTGTTATTATTTTATTATGATTATTATGATTTTTTTGTAAAATCGTATTAATTTCTAAGGAAATGATTCCTGCTTATCATAGTAAATAACTCTTATTGACCATATAAGTAGGTACCTATAGGTATACAAGTAGACATCTAAATTAACACACAATGAATGCAAGGGCAGGCGGTGTCCTTGCATGTATAATATTGACAAGCGGACGGACGGATATTGACAAAGTTCAGAGGTTTTAACCGACTTCAAACAAAGATGCCGGCGTCGCGGTTTTACCATCGCACTAGCCGCCACCGCCTGAAGGCTCATCCACACATCATAGATCAGTGGAAATCGCACACTGTGCGATTCACACGATCCTTCTTGCCTCATACCTGCAAAATGTGGAATGAGCTACCTTCTACGGTGTTTCCGAGAAGTTACAACATGGGGTTCTTCAAAAGGCGAGTTAATAGAGTTCTAAAGGGTCGGCAACGTATTTGTGATGCCTCTGGTGTTACAAGTATCCATAGGCGACGGTGACTGCTTACCATCAGGCAGCCCGTCTGCTTGTTTGCCACCTATGGCATAAAAAAATAAAAATAAAAAAAGTTATATTGAGTTGTCCAGACGCCTCGTAGATGTGACAGGTGACCGAAGAGCTGGTGCTTACCATGGCCAAAGAATAAGTTTGGCCATTGGCGGATCCAGGGGGGGGGGGGGGCATGGGGGCCATAGCCCCCCCAAACCACCTAGCAATTCCATACATTCGACTCAATTTTTCGATTTGATTCCTTCGAACCTTGTCAGAATGGCCCCCCCAAAATGAAATCCTGGATCCGCCCCTGAGTTTGGCCATCCAACGTGGTAATGTCGCCAGCTTTTTGGGCACCTTACCCGAAGACAGCGACCTCAATGCAGTTTTTTATTTATAGTTTAGGTAGACAGTTTAATTTAGTTCTAATTTCTAATATATACAGTTAGGTTTATTTTTATTGTATTTAGTAACACTAATATGTAAAATAGTACGTTTATTATTGTATATATTTGTAATATGAATTAAAAAACTTGTCCTGTTAAAAAATACCGTGTAAATAAAAAATATGTACCTTACCCTAGAATAACTGTTCTAAGATGTGTACCTAAAAAGTCATAAAAGAAAAACCAATAATGAATATACTGAGGTCACGAGTAGTGAAATAAACGCGATTTGTTCCCGAATTTTCCACTCTAAAGTGGAATATTTTATTCAAGTTTGAGAACCTTTTTTTTAAAAGTATTTTAGGCAATATTATGGGGTCTTTGACAAAAGGAGCATTCCGGACACAAAAACAAATCGAATGTAACCTCGCACTTCAGAATGTGTCAGGGTTTTGGCGACGTTTCCACGCGAAACATGTCGCCTCATTGTATTATTTTCCTAAACTTGTGTATATTTTCGTCTTTTATAGGGCTACAAGGAAAGGGTATGCTAAGCCGAAAGGTCATTGTATTCATCATCATCAAATGACATCAGTCATAGGACGTCCACTGCTGGACATAGGCCTCCCCCATCGATTTCCAAAAGGGCCGGTTGGAAGCGGCCTGCATCCAGCGTTTCCCTGCGGTTTAGATCGTCTGTCCATCTTGTGGGTGGACGTTCTACGCTGCGCTTACCGGTCCGTGGTCTCCATTCCAGAACCTGTTGGCCCCGTCGGTCATCTGTTCTGCTTGATATGTGCCCTGCCCACTGCCACTTCAACTTGCTAATCCGTTGGGCTATGTCGGTGACTTTCGTTCGTCTACGGATCTCCTCATTTCATTGTATTCATAATTATGAACAACTTTTACCAAGGGACCAACGCTGAATCGCAAAAAAAAATGTTGAGAAAATGGTCATTGACACTCGACAAAATGCATAGAATAGCTGTTTTTTTGCGATTTCAGGGGCCTTCCGGCTAGCTGTTAGAAGCAAAAAAAAAAAAAAATGTTCGGGACATTTTTGCACACACGGTCATCTGACCCCAAACTAAGCAAAGCTTGTGATATGGCTGCCAGAGACTGATATTCATACATATATAGTTTTTAAATACATACTTAAATAGACAATCTAGCAAACAAAAATAGCAATCTAGTTTAAGTGATGAAAAATTTTTGCTTGTCCTTAAACCGCATCTGGGGCCATCTCGTTACGTAAGGCCTTGCGCGGTTCTAACGTTAGTTTGGGACCGCGGGGCGTAAGGCCTTAGTTTTTGTCCCATAGTAAAAGTTGTTCACGATCATGAGTATAACGAACCCCTTGCAGCTTAGCATACCCTTTCTTTATAGCCCTGTATAGGTATGTAGTGGGATAAGTAGGTTGCCTACCTAGGTACCTACGTCAGTAGATCAAGGGCCAACAATATAAAAAAAAGTGACGGCATATACGCACGACCAGTAGATAATGTATGTGTCACTAGTAAGGTAAATGTCTAGAAATACCTACTACCTATAAGATATGGGAGTAGCTGAGCTGATGCAGGATGGGATTTCCAGAGAAAACCACGTAGGGCGTAGTCAGTGCCCTGGGTATTTAGTATTTACTACTTACCTATGGGTACTTTGGTCCTGTTTCAAAAGGGCAAAGAGAACATTCGTCATATATGCGACTTTACATACCTATAGGTATACATATAGCTATTAGCAGTTGTGTAGTAAGGCAAGCAGACTGGTGCAAAAAAATATTGGGTTGTTTTATCAAGTAAAAATATTATTATATTTATATGAATAAGAGGTGTAAAGCTACTTCTTATTACATGTTAAATTAAATTAATTTTTTTTATAATGTTTCGCCGTCCTGGGGCCTCACGGACAACTGCTATTGCAGCACCAAAATCCGCTCAGTTGGAAAATCGACCGCAAATTGTATCTGGGCGCGTTAAAAATCAGGTTCGCGCGATTTTCCAACTGAGCTAATTTTGGTGCTGCAATAGCAGTTGTCCGTAAGGCCCCTGGATTCTGGACTTTTTGGTCCTGTTGCACTATTTCATTTATAATGTCACTGTCTTGAACGGAGTTAAACGTCTTGTCATGAACTTGGATGGTTTAATTTTGATTGGAATTGAACGATAGCCGTTAATAAAAAATAACAACTGAATTAACGATAAAGTTGAAAACAGGTCGACTCTTTACGTATGTGACGGTATGTGTATGAGTGTGTTGCAACCTGTTATTTATATTCTGAAGGTGGGAGAAATTTTCCCAAGTTGAGTTTGAGGTTTGCTGGTCAGTGCCCCTGAGCTTGAGGGTCCCGGTGCACGGCAAGGCCTAGCCCTCCGATACGCCACTGGCTATTAGCTGTCCCTGTGATTTTTCACGAGGCTTTCCAATTTCCCACATTTTTTATCGACTTCAAAAAAGGAAAGAAGAAGGAGGTTCCTTCCCAATTCGGTCGTATTTGTTTATGTTTGTTACCTAAGAAATACGTTATTTATAAAACTTTTTTTTTTAAATTTGGTCCCATAGAAATTTCAACACAATCGTTTCAGTAGTTTGGTTTTAAATCTAGAATCTGTATGCAGTCAATACATCGATGCGCTTAATGCAGTGCCCGCATCATCGATATAAATAGGTATGTACCATAAATAACTCGATGGCCTGCATGGTATCATCTATAATTGGCGCCGCGGGGTCAAATGACAGCTAATTTACTTACAGAAAGGTGAAGGCTCTAATTTTCGCGTATCGTTTCCCTACCTTCGCTCGGAAACGGAAATTACATTTTAGGAAAGGGACATTTTGGGGAAGGGACATTTTGGGAAAGGGACATTTTGGGGAAGGGACATTTTGGGAAAGGGACATTTTGGGTAAGGGGTATTTTGAGAAACGGACATTTTGGGTAAGGAAAATTTTGCCGAGGGACATTTAGGGAATGGGACAGTTTGGGTAAGGGGTATTTTTTGGAAAGGGACATTTTAAACATGAGCGCTTTTAAATTCAAAAAATTATAAACCAGTGGTGTCAGACTGGATTTTCTAAAGTGCCATTTAGGAAACTTTGGGCGTGTTAGCGGGCCAGACTTAAAATAACTAAACACATACTGAATTAGTAAGCATCAATAGTTAGGTAGGTAGGTAAGTACTGTAGTAATGTAAAGTACGGTAGTAATTGTACATTATGGTTGGTCACTAGGCCAACCGATATTCTCTACAATACCCAATAAAAAGGTAAGGCAAGCAAATTATCTTGTTGATGTTGAAGATACGGAGACTGGAATTCTATTGTTCTTAACGATGTCATCGCAAGTCACATAAATGTGTGACTGCATTTACTATAATGAAATGCGCGCGCAATTTTAATTAGGTACGGGATGCGTCATTCATAGCCTATCGTCTATCGTGTAATAATCTTGATATCTGTGTTCTGGGCCGCGGGCCGCATTATTATGGTCTGAGGGCCGCATGCGGCCCGCGGGCCGAATGTATATGATTTGTACGTGGTAAATGCAAATGGTCCAATTGTGCGAAGAGAAAAGCCTCAATTTAATAGGGGAAAAAATGGGGGTGCCTTTTATTATTAATTAAGTCATTGTAGATTTTTGACTTTCAATTCAATGGCTGACCGCGTAAAAGGGTGTTTTTTTTAATGATGCAGGTAGGTACTTAGTTTACTTATATTTCTAGGACAGTGTAGCTTTAAAACAAAAAAAAAACAACTGTTCAGCCGTTTGGAAGCTACTATTCCACATGCAGACACACAATTAAATAGCTTCGTTCGGGTTTTTGGAATATCAACCATTGTCGCCTCTGGCTCTGGCCCTATAGATACGTAATCCAGAAATAACTTCAAATGGTATCCAAATTGGCTAAAATTAGCGGTGATCATTGGTGATTTTATAAAAATATTCTAACTATCTATATCATTTTTAGTACTCATCCATAGACAAACCAAACAATTACTTATAGGTATAACCTTGTTAAGTTATCATAATCGCCATAATCACAGATATCGTCGAAATATGATCGAATTGTGCCAAAGATATCCATATCTATCGATTTTTAGATATGCCTACTCGAACAAACATAAAAATCAGTTTTTTATTTTATTGAATTTATCTATACGACTGTTATATATATGTTTTTTAAAGATTTATATGCCGGTGATAAAAATAGAGCGTAGGTGTCTTTGAGTGTAGCTACTTTAAATATAAATAACACAAGGAATGTACATATATGTACATTCCTGTATTTCCTGTATATTCTGATGACAGGGAGGAAATGTAACAATTTATAGTTAGTCAGTTGGTTCAGTTGGTACCTTCTGAGCTTGGGGGCGTAGGTTTGATTCCCACCTTGGACAAACATTTATGTGTGTGTTCTATATCTGGTTGTTAATCTATTTTTTAAAAACAGGACTTATACGAGTAGGACTCGTGCTCTGAGGGTTCCGTTGGACAGAACACTCAGAGCGCGAGTCCAAAACAAACTAAAGTTGAAATATTGAAAGACAAACTTAACTTTGTAGTT
Source organism: Agriopis aurantiaria (assembly GCA_914767915.1). NCBI lineage: Eukaryota > Metazoa > Arthropoda > Insecta > Lepidoptera > Geometridae > Agriopis > Agriopis aurantiaria. The sequence goes on from OU612004.1 coordinate 9,906,596, forward strand.
GACTATAAGGTTCTTCCATACATTACAACTACAAAATGTAAGTTTGTAGTAGCAAAATAATTATTTTTAAATGTTATAACTTCAAATTTGTAATTTTCTGATTTATTCCTATATATGTGCTATGACACCTTGCCTTTTGCCAAATTTCATGATTCTAAGTCAACGGGAAGTACCCTATAGGTTTTGATTTCCCTGTGAAGTCGCAAATATGCGACATAAACGTTCATATCTTTCGATTGCGTTGACTTACAACTTTTATTTTTTTTACAGCCGAAAGAAACCGTAGATCCAAGTATTTAGTATAAATTTCAACTTGATACCTTTACGCGTTCTTGAGAAAAAGGGTCTTGACAGACGGACATACGGACAGACAGACGGACAGACAGACGGACAAAGAAGTGATCCTATGAGGGTTCCGTTTTTTCCTTTTGAGGTACGGAACCCTAAAAACTATATATGTATGTATATCAGTCTCTGGCAGCCATATTACAAGCTTTGCTTAGTTTGGGGTCAGATGACTGTGTGTACAAAAATGTCCCAAATATTATTATAGTTTTTTATGATCTGAAAAAAAAAATACTAAATAGGTAGAGAGAACATAGAGATCTATGAAGGCCAATCAAGGGGAAAGCTGATAAATCAGCACCCAACCCACTTCAGTGCATAATAGTAAAGTGCCTTTCATAAGGATTGGAGTACACGTCAAGTAGGTATATCTATTATGTACCTAGGTACTAAAATGTTGAAACATGGTCTAATGTAGCCATAGATAGGTATGTAGGCAGAGATCATCATCATCATCATCCTGTAAACGTCCACTGCTGAACAAAGGCCTCCCTCGTAGAGAGGGGTGTTGCCATAATCCCCACGCTTGGCAGGCGGCTTGGGGATCGCAGTACGTTCACCGTGTACTAATAGGACGCTGCTGCCCATCCTCCGGTGGTTCTGGTCGCAGTTTTAGGACATACCCGGGCAGAGATATGACCTTCGTAATAATTATGATCAGATTTCCGAAAGAACGCCATGACGTCACTCGAGCTGATCATTTTCAGTCGTAGTAATTTTTAAACTTTCGCGATTTGAACACATGTTTTAAACGTTTATCGGGACTTATCACGTATTATTTAATTTAGGTAATAATATGTACCTTTCGCTCGACGTTTCGACCATGTTACAATGGCCGTGGTCACGAGCTGACCACGAACCCTGACTGATTACCTAAATTAAATAATACGTGATAAGTCCCGATAAACGTTTAAAACATTTTCAGTCGATTTTGATATATTAAAATAAATGAATTCGGGATATTTTTGCACACACTGTCACCTGACCCCAAACTAAGCAAAGCTTGTAATATTATGCCCATAGCGTCGATTTATTCGAGTAACCCACAGAAAAGCGATTTTCCTTCTTTTCTTTGGAGTAACACCTATATTTATAGTCAGTCGTTACCTTGGGTTTGGGGACAGGTGCTCGAAGTCAGGAACTGAAAGTTGGAACCACTGTCATTCACCTTTTAAAATTTTATAATGGCCCTCTCCATAAGGTTTTAAGTCTTGTTTTGGCATTTCTAAATAACCCTTATTAAAGTTACTCAATATAGGATGCAGATCTGATGACGTCACCTATGACGTACGAATATCTCACTTTGTCCACTTGTCACTTGTCGTGTGTGAAAGAAAGAAAGAATGAAAATAAATTTTATTCTACACCTTTACAAAAACTTATACTACTACTTACTACTTATGTGCCGATCAAGGATGTTTTAAAAATCCTTGGTGACAATCGACTGGTTTGGAAACTATTCATTATCATCATTTCAGCCATAGGACGTCCACTGCTGGACATAGGCCTCCCCCAAGCCTTCGAAGCCATTACCTAGATAAAAATAGGTTCCTTTCGCTCGACGTTTCGACCATGTTACAATGGCCGTGGTCACGAGCTGACTGAAAACTGCGAGTGAGTCCGGCGAGAAGAGCGGGTGTTTTGTAGTTCTACCTCACTTGATCTTGAAAAATCGTAGAGTTGTCACTATGACACACAACACTGACTGCGTATCGGTACATGTGTTCAAATCGCGAAAGTTAAAAAAAAAACCATTTTCTAGAGCTACTTCATCAGGGAATACGCGCGTTTCTAACATAATCGTGAGTTATTATAGTATTTTTTTAATATGTTGTATTTTTCATTTTGTTTTTTTGGGTATTTTTCTACAATGCTACAAGGAAAGGTGGCACAGAGCCGAAAGCAGCTCATCCTTTGTTCCGCTATTTCATTATGACGAACATTGAATCTATAATTTACGCTGTGTGTTGTTACTCTGGAAATAAATTATTTTTATCTTATCTTTGTTATCTTATTATTTGTGATCTTCGCGTAGGTACTTATCCCATAGAATCGGTAGATATACGCTTATCATGTGGTTTATATAAAGGGATTTAGATAAACGCGCCAAAAGGCTACTGTATTCGCTTACAATAATCCCGTGAAATGTTGATAAATAAGATAAATTACATGAAAATCCTCTTGTCATGTCTGCACATAAGAAGTTGTCGCTCAAATCTATTTGAGGAACCTGCAAGATATGGAGAATAGTTTGTGTTTATGTCCTCTTTTCCCATTTTTTGCAATTCTGGTCATTCTAGTTTGTCTATTTCCATGGTTAGCTTAAAATTATAATAAACCGGCCAAGTGAGAGTCGGGCTCGCGCACTGAGGGTTCCGTACCAACAGAAAATACAAAAAGTAGTGCAAAAAGATAACATCGCCCCAGGCGATCCCCTCCAAGTACCGACCGCTCGTTACGTTGATGAACTTGGTAGTAATGAACAGAAATTTGTCACCGACTTACACTTGGCCATTATTTATTATTTGTTGTTATACTTTAGAGTGTGTACTAAAATCATGCTAAGTTTGACGCTTGTATGTATTACCATTTTTACATTAGAGCTAATACAAAAATACGTTAAAATGCGTTAGTTGTATGGGGACCCCTTAGTTTTTACTATTTGAGTTTTTTTAAATTAATAATAGGCTTGCGTTTTACCACCATCTCGCCTGATGTTAAGAGATGATGCGGTCTACGATAGAGCACGCTTACCTAGAAGAAACCGATTCACTCGTGATTTGAAGATCTGCCGTAACAAGACAGACGGGCTTATATCGTAGAATTAGTTTAGTACCTAATAGGGTGGTGTAAATAAATTTACACCACCCTATTAGGGGCACCCTATTTTAGGGATTCCGTACCCAAAGTACGGAATCCCAAAAAATGGTGTCACATATTTTTTTTTCTGTTTTATCTAGGAAACCGTAAAGACCGAAACACGGTCCCGTTTTCACCCTTTAGGTAAGGAATCCTAAAAACTAACGGACGCACCCATAAGCCGAGGCCGAGACTGATGTCCCATACATTTCGTTGAGAATTAAAATTTCCTATACTTACAATAATATGTATATATTTTTATGTATATATTTTTGGGTTATGCTCCAATAGAAAAAGTTTTTCTATTCCTTTCAGCTAATATCACCGTTCCTTATAACCGTTCGTATATGAAAATACTAGATGCGCCCCGCGGTTTCACCCGCGTAGTGATGAAAAATGGTGATGATGATGATAAAAAATAGACTATGTCACTCTCTGGCTCTTGAACTATACCCACGCAAATCAGGTCGATCCGCTGTTCCGTTGCAGCGTGAAAGAGGAACAAACATCCATACATCTATACATCCATACATACAAACTTTCGCGTTTATAATGTTAGTATGATATACGTATTTAAATATTTATATATATATATGTATATTTATATATGTAATATGTATGTATATCAGTCTGTGGCAGCCATATTACAAGCTGGTAACAGTGACAGCAAGATGACAGTGTGTGCAAAAATGTCCCGAATATATTTTATTTTATAAGTCTATGATCAAACGATTACTTCCGCGAACCCTCCAAAATCGTCAATCGATAAGAAATCTGCGCCAAATCTCTTCACTACTATCTGGAGGTGATACGGTTGATAAGAGCTCTTGTCACGAGTGCCGGCCTTGAAACACGAGGAACTGTTGTGATTACTGTAGACTGCTCCGGTGGCCCAGTTGGTAGTGAACGTGCCTTCTGCGCTTAGGGGCGTGGGTTCGATTACCACCTGGGACAAACATTCATGTGATGAACATTTGTGTTTGTTCTATATAAAAACTACCTGACCCGACAGATGTAGCCCTGTCTTAGCTATGAAAGTCCAAAAATAAAAATAAAACAACTGTCTATAACGCGCGAACTGTCAAACGCGGGAAGTTAAAAGTTTTCTGAAATTTTCCAATTTACTGTGCAATTTTCTTAATTTTTCTTTCCGTAAGAATCCTCAATAAAGTATTAGAAAACTTTAAAAAAAGATTAATGAAATCGGTAAAATCGTTCTCAAGTCATGGCGTGACCAAGGTTTAGGGATTAATCTATACTAATATTATAAAGAGGAAAGATTTGATTGTTTGTTTTTTTGTTTGCATTGAATAGGCTCCGAAACTACTGAATCGATTTGAAAAATTCTTTCACTGTTGGGAAGCTACTCTATCCCCGGGTGACAGGCTGTTCGCAGGGCCGGACCACTAGTCCCACATAAACTGGCTGCACCCTAATGCAACCGGGTATCTATGAAAGATTTGCCGCTCAAAAAAAGTTACAGTACAAGAGTTGCTTTAGTTTGGGAGTCAGATGACCGCGTGTGCAAAAATGTGCATTACAGCTATTCACTTTTAACTTTTACGTCAAAATTAGAAGTAGCGAAACGCACGACTGTGTGTAAGCGCCATGGTTTTGCTCCACTAAATGCGACTCTGTAGCTGTAGTATAAAAAACCTTGTCTGCCTATTAGAATTTTCATGCAAATCATGCACCCGACCGACATCCATTTCATTTCATATTCCACGCCACGCATGACTAAGATGTTATTTAATTTATTCCTGTTTAACCCCGTGTTTAGGTACTGCTAGATGTATCACGCATCATTCCATTTGACCCTACCTTTATTTGCACAACCTTTGACAATGAAATACGAATGAGACCTTTCAATTTACGTTTAATTGCAATCCAAACAATTCATACGCGTCAGTGTTTTTTTTTTTCATTTTGTCAAGTTAACAGGTCGGCCGACTGCATTCACGACGTTGAATAAACTCTAGGTTTCAACTGCAAAAACACTTCGAACTAACCGTTCAATATAAAAGCGACCAGACCAGATGTGTGGAAAGAGAAAAATTTCACTTTCCCACCCGTTGGTTGGACGGTGGTCCGGGTCCGGCGGACCAAATACATACCTACCTACGTCTGTTAGCAGAATGTTTCAAAGTTGTGGTTCCTTTTAGCCTTTAAAACTCAGAGTCACACAGCAGGCAATGGAAAGACCTATGCTCGGAGTTTCTTTGCGCTATAGAATCCGGTACGTGAGTAAATGCCAAAGAACCAGATTCACCAGTACTTATAGGCCTTTAGTTCACATTCTGATATGAAGTGGCCATGGGCAGGCCACATCGCTCGAAGAACCGATAACCGATGGGGAAGAAGGTTCTAATCCAGAGCGAAGCAAAGAAAATAATTATTTTGCAAATGAGTGCGCAGTCAACTGTCTATAAATTATACATACGTATAGCCAATATTAATTACTTATTCATTAGGTACCCACCTATTTCATTCTGATGCCAATTATTTGCTCGGCTAGTAAGTAGTCCTACAAATATTAGTTTAGACCTCAGAACAGACAAACAAGGGCGATATGGTAAGGTGGCGTGCCACGAGTGACCGCATCCAGCCTGATATACGCTTAATGCGGTCGCTTTTGGCAATTAATCGAACTCGCCGACCTTTTCTCCCATTTTTGCATGTGAACTAATATTTCGTTCATTGGTGCCGCTGCAATTTTCATCATCATTATCAGCCTATCATGTTCCTACTGCTGGGACACAGGCCTTCTCTCAGAGAGAGAGAGAGAGAGAGAGAGAGAGAGATAAAGGATGGGCCCTAATCCACCATGTTTTCCTTTACCGTTTTTGAGTGATAGCATCGAAAACAAGCAAGCAAGTTACATAGTGTCCGTAAAAAAATTGTTTGAACACGAACCTTAATTATTATTATCATCATCATCATCAGCCAGAAGACGTCCACACTGAACGACAGCCTGCCTTTTGCATCCACTGGAACCCGCGACTCTCACAATGTCGTCGGTCCATCTAGTGGGAGGCCTACTTACGCTGCGTCTTCCGGTTCGTGGTCTCCACTCAAAATCCAATTATTATGATACTAAAGCATAGGTATCTTCCTTGTTTTTCTGGTCTGAGGTAGAGATCCACACTAACACAGCTATCATAATATAACGACGTCTCTAGCCAGTGCCCTTGGGAAGTGCTAATGGTTGCTAAGCTAATGCTAAACTGTGGTAATAGCTTATGCTAATACGGGCGTGGTTTCCTCTTCTCTTATATATATACCTACTAGCGGATAACTTATCTTTGAAGGCACTTGCAGACGATGCGTAGTACAAGTTGCATGCAAGTAGCTAATATGCATCGTCTGCATCGTTTTGCTTAGTGCAAGTGGCAGTGGAAGTACTACTAAGGACTACCACTGCCACTTGAAATTGAGTAAAACGGCCATTGTATTTTATGAACAACACAATAAAATATATATTTTTAACGCCAAATTTTCCCACAATCCTAATGTAAATTAATTTTATTTAGAAAATATACAATGATAAATAAATTGATTACTGATACATTGAATAATTATACACTGCTAAAGTAACCGAAATTGCGTATTTATCAAATTTTGATGTTGGTTTTTTTATTGATAAATATTGTAATATTTTGTAAAACAACAAGTTTAACGTTAGAGAAATGAAATTAAAAAAAAAACGTAATTAAATTGCGAAATTCTTTTTCATTCCCCCACCTCGGAAATAGTATTTTTGCTCTTCGATATCTGAGTGCAAAAGCCGTTTTTATCCGCTAGAGGATAAAGTAAAATTGAATTTAGAACATTTGTGAATTCAAAACATCATTAAACCTATTTACTTCTACCTCCATGGTGCCAAATTTATCATACAATCTTTTTTAATTTGTTAAAAACTCTGACTCGGAACCTTCTTGGTGTACCTTATTTTAATTTGCTTTGCGCGCGCGCATTTTCTTTTCACGGCATATTGTTAAACCTGTAGTTAAAACCTTAGGTTAAAAACAAGAATTTTGGAAACAAGTGAAAAACCTAAAATGAGTGATTTTAGCGACGAGGAAGTTTATTTGACGCCAACAGAATCGACTGAAACTGTTAATAATGCGCAAATCTTAGAATAACTACTCAGAGAAGGTAAGTTTCCAAACAACGCCTTCTCAAAACGTAAGCTACAAATTTGCTTTGTGGCTTACGTTTCGATTGGTATTTTAAACGATTTATGCAAGAAAATTAATGGATTACCTGTGGAATGTCACACCATAACTCTTATGCTGCTTTTCTGATTTGTTGTGGTACGATTCCACCGCGCAAATTGTCATAGTAAAATTTTTATATATATTTTGGAGCCATTTAATGACACCATTTGAATACATGTTTTAAACGTTTATCGGGACTTATCACGTATTATTTAATTTAGGTAAAAAATATGTACCTTTCGCTCGACGTTTCGCGAAAGTTTAAAAATTACTACCATTTGAATAGCTTAAATTTTGCGAATGTACTTGGTTTCTTTGTGTAGTTATTCTAAGGCGCAAAAGTATTTTTTTTCATTTAGTCATTTCCTTGCTCAGGTGGGATAAAAAGTTACGTGTGGCACTCGAGTGCAAAGATTTTTCTTTTATTCCCTCGCTAACGCTCAGGATTCTAATTTTTGAATCACTCCCTACGCTCGTGATTCAATTTTACAATTCTTCGTTTGCTCGGTCATCAAAATTGAGCACGCGGTTAAAAAAGCAACTTTGCACTCTTGTATGATAAATAACTATTTTACGATTTGTAACAATATGTAAGTAGTAATGTAAGATAACAAATAGAAATTAATCATGCTTTGTTGTTCAACTGTGTTCAAAGGTCTTATGCTTGAAATTATTAGTCACAACAGTTGTGTTCATATATAACATACAATAGAATTAGTACAAACATGACACACATTATGTTACTACACAAAATACTGATTACAATTACTGATTATGTATAAGTAATTTGAGCAATAACCCGCGGTGACTATAGGTCACAATATCAACGTATGTAATAACTAATATTAGATTGTTACACAAGAGATGTAGGCACCACAGAAAAGAGAAGTAAATAGAACGGAAATGAGAAGGAGAATCTGTTACCAGGCATTATGAGTGAACTTTGATTGAACACTCTTATTTAGATCAACGCGTCGAACTCTGCATCCAAAGAACTTGGACCTTACCTTTTTGGGTTAGGTCTCAAAGTTCTTTGTCCGCATCACAGTTGCTAACTGGTTTCGAATGACTGACGTTTCGTTTATATGGGTGCAGATGGCGTCGATTCTGTCATGCCATATAATATCCTTGCATAGACTAAACTAAACCAATCTGACAGGACTAAAATTATCTGCCTCTCTTTTTATTTTAATATGTGAGAGAAGGATGTCAACAATTTTGGAGCTGTCATTTTCATCACTAGTGTAAGGTAAGACGAACAAAACTTGAGTTGAAATACTCACGTGTGAAAATAATCCACTTTTTATCACCAGTGTAAGGTAAGATAATTGACCGAAATACTGCGATCACGTGTCGCCTCCAGGGGCCTTACGGACAACTGCTTTTACAGGCACCTAATCCGCTCAGTTGGAAAATCACGCGACCGCAAACCGTATCTGGGCGCGATAAGGTTTGCGGTCGCGTGATTTTCCAACTGAGTGGATTAGGTGCCTGTAATAGCAGTTGTCCGTAAGGCCTCAGGCCTCCACCAAGCGTTTGAAACAGTTTGAAGCATCTTTATTTGTACTTCGCTCACAGACAGATAAGCCCACTGTATTGTAATGGATAGGTAACCTAAATAAGGCAGTAAGTAGTTGAAACCGCAAGCAAGGCTTCGGTTAGGCACTGCATCTTATTCCTTGATTGTATCAATAAATAGACGACATATACCATTACTTTACCATTATAAATTTACAATTAAATGTGACAGTATAACGAATGCATATCATAGATTTAACTAAAGCCAGCAATATAAAAAAAATAACATGAACTGCATCTTTTTTCCTCCTTCGGCGATGATTTTGTAGTCGACGGCCCAAAATGCCCGTAATATTTTTACTATACCTATGTCTTCGTTCTGCATTTACACTGATTTACGCCCATAACTCGGTACTTGGAAGTTGCCAAACTTTTTTGATACTACATAGTAATTTTAAAAAGGTTTAAAAAAAGGCATTAGCCACGCAAGGAGTTCGTAATTATGAAACAAAAATGAATTATGAAACAACGTTTTTAATAAACCCTAGAAGTCATAGTAATTAATTTGTCCTCGTTACGTAGTATGACATCTTTGGTCCTCGTATTGTCAATTCAACATGATATTTATTAGGTAGTAGATCGGTGTATATATTGTTGTATTCCAAATATTTGAATGCTTTGATTGATAATAATAACTATAAATATTTAAAAAAAATATTAAAAAAATAAGGTACCATTGATGTAAGTACTTTTTAAAACTGTCATTGGTTGGTACTCCGTAAAGAATACTTAAAGAAAGAATACTTAATTAATAAAAATGTTTTTAGAATCCACCGATCTATATTCATTTGAATTCTTTGTCAGAATCTTAGATCAGCATTGATGTGATATACCGACACAATTATGTACATTATGCTTTATTTTATTTTGGTCGAAGCATTATGCCCAATATTGGTTACATTAAATTTAAAGTGTATCTAATATGCAATGAGTTCAATGTTCATAATATATAAATCAATGCTATTAGGGACAATCCTGTGAATAAAATAGATTTTTATGTATGAAAATTTGTTTGAATCAAGATGAGAATTTTACTGCACGTTTGCATTGTTATTTACTTTATTATGTTATAAACCTTACATTTGACATAAAGTACACTTTGGTTAGGTATAGACATTTGTATTTAGTCAAAGAAAGTCAATTTAAATTTCCAAAAATGTTAAAATGAACATTAATTTACATTTTCTTTGTAAGGCGCCAGCGAGATAGAGGATGCACATTGCACATTAACCATAGTGTTTTGCCATTGTTCCAGCATGCCTGAGGCCTGTTAGCCAGCCACCATGGACAAGCCGACGATGCACATGCTGTCCGTCCAGGAGAAGGGCGGACAGACTCAGAAGAAGAACCAGTATATTGCAGCTGTTGCAGGTATGTTTTTTTTTGTTGACAAAACTAAGCGTTTGACTGCAGCTCACGTGATGTTAAGTGACGGTGTGGTCGAAGATGGTAAACACACCTAGCCTTGAATTGAAACTGACACTCAAGTCTATTCAGTTTCAAAATATCGAAATATATGTTTATACCTACTTGATTATGTTTTTTTTGTTGTTTTTTTGTTTTGCACACAATTTTGTCTTGGAAAATAGTACAACAAAATCAAAGCCAATTATTATTGAAGGCCATCGTTCATTTATGGATCCATTCAATATTACACCAACCTAGCTAAAGCAAAGCACAAACCAAAAATGGAAAAAAAAATTGCTACATTTTTGTCCAACATTTTGATATTCTTAATGATGGCCTAGAATATGTGAAACTAGTAGAATGCCATTTTTATTTTATTTTATTATAGAACCAATTTTCATCAAATTTCATTTTTTTTTTGCTTCATAAATGTTTTAAATTTGGGTCATGGATCTACAACTCTTCTATGGGTGTGGATGTTCTCACCCACACCAAGTGAGTGCTAACGTGACTAAAAACACAAATGAGAATAAATACAGCATTAAAAAAAAAACTTTGTGCCGCCGCCGTTGGTTCCCAACATTAGAATTGAAAACACAAAAAAAAAGTATTAATTTTTGTTTCAACAAGCGAATTTTTCCATTCCCTATATAGAGTTCTAGACTATTTATATTGGACATTTTACAACAAAACATTTGGGCAATATTTCATAACTTTTTTTTTACAGCTGTACGTAGCTAATTTTGTTATTTATTTTGAAGTTTTGACGCCAACTTAATAAAACATGTCACCTCATTAGGTATATTATTATTCTCCTGAATTTTCGAAAGTTAATTATGCGTAATAACTTGCTCCAGTGTGGGAAGTGATAAAACATGTCTTTTCGTGTCGTTTCCAAAACTCCATAGGATCCTCTAGTAAAGCCTCCACCACTTTACTAGGGCATGACTTTGACTTAACCGTGACTTACTTTGCTTGACTTTGATAGCCCGTCCAGTTGGTAGTGAACCTACCTTCTGGGCTTGGGGGCGTGGGTTCGATTCCCACAGAACAAACATTCATGTGATGAACGTTTGTGTTTATTCTATATCTGGTTGTTAATATCTATTTAAAACTATATATGTATGTATATCAGTCTCTGGCAGCTATTTCACAAGCTTTGCTTAGTTTGGGGTCAGATAACCGTGTGTGCAAAAATATCCCGTTTTTTATTTATTTGTTTGACGATATCTAATAAAACTTGAAAATCTCAATACTTGACATGACACTGGCAAATGCACAAAAACGGTGAAGCCAAAGTCCTCTCAAGAGAAAAATATATAAAGAAGTCTATTTTTTTGTCATTTTTTTTTTACACTTAGCACTTTCTACGTTTCCTTGTTGACAATAAACAATACTATGAGGTGTTTTGACGTCAATTATAATTCACTTAGGGTTAAGGTATATCTGTGGGTTAAGGTCATCTAAATGCATAATGAAAGAACTTCTGTTCTTTCGCATAGGTATTTGGTTACTTTTAATGTTTGTTTGTTTAATGTAAATTAATTTTTTTGTTCACATAGGCTATAGGCATTTGACCCTGATGGTACTTACTAAGTGTGTATTATCTTTGAGTGTGGTCGAAGGTGATAAACACAAGCTTTTTAAGACAATAAACAATAATCAGCCCGGTAGCTTATTGTACCTATCATTATAACCGCTGAACAGCTGCTTACGAGACACCTACAGAAAGGTACTTATACTCATAATGAATTGTTAATTTTAGATTTGTTAAAAATGTTAGGTTAATATTGTAAAATTATAAATATTGGAAATAAATGAAAAAAAATAAATGAATTGAATTGAATAACTGTTTATACTGGTAGCATAATCTGTCTTTATTCGTACATAAATTCTTTCTATCCAATAGTTGCCTGAAAGAGATCGCTTATTGCAATAAGGCCGTACTTGTGGCACTAGCTTGTAAATTTCTCTGTCTGTATGTAATATTTATTTCTGGTGAACACAATAAAGATTTTCTAACTATAAAAAGTTTAGTTCAGAAAACGTTACAAACAAAGAAAAACATTTATCATTCACCCAACCTATATACACAACCTTTTTTTACTCGTTGGTACATAATTGGTACACTTATAATACTTTTAATAACTAAACAAAATACAAGCTAAAACTAACACTACAAATACAGTTAGACTGCCCATAGACCGTTGAAGGTCTAAAGACAATCTAAATGCTCAAGCCCACTACCAGTTGGCAGCGTACCCAGCATGCTGGCGGCAATACCACATTGAATGGCAATGCTAACATAATACTTGCTTTACTCACTTTTTGCATACTAGGTAAATATAATAAAATAACCATAAAACTTAATTTATCGCTAAACACTTGTCCAAAATGTGGGTTTAAATAGAATAGAACGTAATTGTTGTTTCCACCTACTACCTAACGACAGTGTTTGTTGTGTCCAGCTACTCTAACAACAGTTTTTGTTTCCAGCTGCAATTGGCGCCGTGATAGCGGGCACGATTCTCGCGTGGACGTCGCCAGCCTTACCGCAGCTAGAGCCGTGGGACTTCACAAAAGCCGAAAACAAAACATACTGCCCGTTAGTCAGCAACAACACAGCCAGCAACGTCACAGCCGCCAACAACACTGTCCTTGTTGTTAACTCAACAACAAACGTGAATGGATCAATATTAGTCAACAGCTTGTGTCAACAGGCTGACTTCTTGTTGGACACTAAAGAAAGTGAGTACATTATCTTTCGATAAAGGTTTTGTTGAAGCTCTAAGAAACGTGTCGGACTTGTTTGACGGACCACCGTCCAACCAACGGGAGAGAAAGATAAAGTTATCTCTTTCTCTCCCGTTGGTCAGACGGCGGTCCGGCGTACCAAATCCAAACTTCTGTTGAAGCCCTTATCATTATAAGCCTATAATGTTCCCACAGATGGAACACAGGTCTTGGACTGGTACCACGGACTGGTAAGCGCAGCGTAGCACGTCTACCTACAAGATGGACAGACGATCTAAAAGAGACCGCAGGGAAACGCTGGATTCAGGCCGCTTCCAACCGGCCCTTTTGGAAATCGACGCGGGGAATCCTATGTCCACGTCCTACGTCGATGATGATTAAAAGAATTTAAAAGTCAATTAATTTTATTATCAGTTCAAGATGATCAAGCATATCAGTCTAATAACTGTAGGTACTTGTAAAATGCGTTGTATATTCGTATTTTAAGGACTTGCTACTGTACCTACAATACCAGCTACGTACTTATAAATTACGACCAAATGTGTCACTAGGCCAGGGAAGAAAATTTTTTTATTTTTAAGGACGTTTTATAATCTATTTTTTTTTTGTAGAAGGATGAAACTCATTGTAAAAGGAAGAGAATGTAACAAAAATGAAAAGGAAAAATAACCGTTGAACGTCGAAAACTTTCGTCTTATGACTTAGCGGGATGTGTGACGAAATTTCATAGATCTTGAAAAAGTATGAACTGAAAAAGCACAGAAACGTCTGGCCAAAATTTTCAGTTTGATATTTCAGTCCAGTAACGTCACAAAACTATCTAGATCCGTAGGCGGTTTTGGCACGTCTCCAGTCACGGGATACTTATATTACGTCAACGACGGGCAGAGGCACACACCTCCAAACTTTTGGCAACAACATTCAGTATTAACTTTGACTAAAACAAACATAAGAGGACAAGTTTAGTGACGTTTTAACATGTCAATTATTATTAGAAAACTTGGGGTCGGTTGGTTGACGGTTGGACTCGGGCTGGCTCGCTTCCTGACCACTTTTATAAGACAAGGATAACAAGGTATCTTTGCGCAATAAAATCCGGAACGAGGATGTTCGCCGAAGAACCACAGCCACTGACATAGCTGGTCAGATTTGCAAGTTGAAGTGGCAATGGCGGGCCACATCGCTCGAAGAACCGATAACCGATGGGGAAGAAAGGTTCCAAGCTAAATCGGTTGTTTTTATTTCGAAATAATGTGGAGGAGACTTACGAATGTTTCGGAAATTAATTGCTTTGAAATTATTTTTTCAGTATTAAAAATGTTCTCACACGAATTGGACAGTTTCAAATTTACAGACCAAATCAAATTTTGTATTAGCATTGTATATATTTATAGTGTACTTAGCTGTTGCCCGCGATTTCGTACGCGTAGACTTTCATATATTTACAACCGCTTTTGCCCCCTTAGCATTTTTTCATCAGCATTCAGCATTTTCGCAAAATCCTTTCTTAGTAGACCTCTACAGTGCACCCCAAAAGGAATCTACCTACCAAATTTCAGCTTCGTAGGTAAAGCAGTTTTCGCGATTTCGTGATGAGTCTGTGAGTGAATAAATGAATGAATGAATTTCGCTTTTATACGTATAGATCATAAACAAAATGAATGATATAAGTATATCATAATTTTGTATTTATATTGTAAATATATATTTCAAGAATCGATCATATAATAATTATAACTTTTTGACTGGGCGTGTGCCTTTATTAACTAAACAAAATACAAGCTAAAACTAACACTACAAATACAATTAGACTGCCCATAGACCGTTGAAGGTCTAAAGACAATCCAAATGCTCAAGCCCACTACCAGTTGGCAGGTACCCAGCACGCTGGGGGCATTACCACGTTGAATAGCAATGCTTATGCGTTGAGGCAGAAATATTACTTACCCCCAACAAGTATGAAAATGGTATACCAAGAAATTACTTGACTAGCACCTACTCGGGAAAAAAATTTCTGTTAGTTATTATAGTAATAATTGATTCGTTATACAATATCTAGTTTCATGGGGTACTTACGTTTCTATTATTATTAGTAAATTTTAAATAAACATATTAATCATTGTTATAAATAATCGATTCGTTATAGATCCAGCTTCAGGTATAAATGCAGTGTAACTTTTAGGTTTAAACAGTGTCGAGGCATATTTCGATATATAAGTAAACTTTTCTTTTTACTAAAACGATGATTGTAAAGGCATTTCGGAAAACTCTTTTGTTATGTTTATTTGGTTTTGCGTTGCGTAAGTATTAGTATTTCCTTTTTATATACACTTTCTAAGTTGGTATTGAAAAAGTTTTGATTCATTTTCGGGGGGGGGAATATTATTTTCATGTCTGCAAATTTTGCAATGTACTCCTTGTCAAATTTCATCAAAGTCTGAAATGTAAAAAGAATAAACCGGCCAAGTGCGAGTCGGGCTCGCGCACTGAGGGTTCCGTAGTCTGTACCACCACAAAATTCAATAACGAAATTACCAGTTAAACTTGGTAATGGGCGGAAGCTCGTCACCGACTCGCATTTGGCCATTTTTGTTATACTTTAGAGTGTGTACTATAATCATGTTAAGTTTGACGCTTGTATGTGTTACCGTTTTTACATTAGAGCTAATAAAAAATACGTTTGTTGTATGGGGACCCCCTTTCGTTTTTACCTTTTGACTTTTTTATTATTTGTTAGTTAATCCGCCGTAACATTACATATTCTGTGAAAATTTCAACTGGCTATCTAGTTATTACGGTTCGAAACATACAACCGTTAATAGGTAGGACAGACAGACGGACAGACAGCGTAAATAGGGCCCCGTTTTTACCCTTTGAGTACGGAACCCTAAAAAGTAAAAAAAACAATCGATTTAATGATTCTGTTAAATTACAGTAAGCCAGTTGTCTGAGGCCCGGAAAAGCGAAAAAGATCGACATCTGCGGATGACACCCCAAGAAATCTCCACGGTCCAGGGATACGGCATACCATACCCAGCCTTTCCTTCATCAATAGAGCAGCAAGTCGATCTAATTCAAAAATTACGTCAACCCGTGCCCTCTCCCATTTTAACCTATTATAGGTTGAAACCTGCACGTAGACAATGGGACAAGTTATAGACGATGTATATTTCAGATACAGATTAATGTTGATTTCTAAACATCAGGTACATAACTATGAATGCAAATAAATAATCATGAGTAAAATAATTACATAGTCTTCGTGAGTTGTGCCCGCCATCACATTGACTAGGCATTCAAGGCATCAGCCGTCTCTCAGTTGCGCACGAGTGCGGCAATACATCGCCGTTTAGCAAAAATTAATGTGATAAAAAACAATTCTTAATTGGCGGAGTAATCGCGTAACATACATACAAAAAAAAACATACAGTCGAATTGATAACCACCTCTTTTTGGAAGTCGGTTAAAAATGCCTTCCTGTGGTTTATACACCGCACAAACTACACATCCACTGCGAGAGACAAACATATTTTTTTCTTTTCACGCGTATGTTGGTACGTACTGTATTTTATATATTAGAACAGAAAAAAAAATATATTTTATCTTAGGCGGCTGTTGTCGCTACGAAGTGGATGAGCGAGATGTGTAGATCGTCTTGTGTGATAGAGAGAATGAGACCGTAGTATAATCAATGACCGATGCACGGTCACATAGTAATTTATCAGAAATAGGATTTAATTAATTAATTAATTATAATAATAATTTAATAATGAAAATATTAATTATCTAATTAATTAATTAAATCTTCCCCTTTAATTCTTTATTTTAATCCTACCGCTTAACAATTTATTTTATTGTTCAAAATAAGTTTAAAATATAATAATAATAATAGTTTAAAATGCTTGCGCTCACTATTATACGCTCACGCATTTTACGACAGAGTTATCATTTTTCAGTTTCAGTTAACAACCCCAAGATACCTACGTAGACAAAGTTCTTAATTTTTGCTTCATAAAGGAAATTATTGTCAGTAAAATTTGCAAGTGGTCAGGGAAAGTCAGGGAATTGTCAAAGATTTTTTTGACATGGTAATTCAATTCAATTCATTTATTGCAAAGCCGGGGCGGGTTGGTGGGTAGTACTATTATAAAAACATCTCTTGTTAGAACAATAATGAGCAATGAGGTAATAGTGACCTCACTATTGTCACTCACTCACTATTCATTATTGTCCAATGCAGTTCTCCGGATGTACCTACATTGTAGGCACATATTCTCGACGCGAATGGCTGGCAGACGATCGGGATAACGTTGGGTCTGATAAAAATAAACTGGAGCCCATTGACTAACATTACGTATACAATATACATACTTCGTAAGGATCGAGTCAATATAACTTTTATAGTGAATTGTTGCATCGAGCGCAAAGTGAGTTTAATGCACGAGTGTTATATAAAACACGAGTGCATTAATTACTCACTTCAGCAAGGTGCGTAATCTACTTTTCTTTCAACTACCAATCTACGTACCGTGATTAAATATACCTACTTACTTAAAATAAAAACTCAAGTTAATGAAAACAAAGTTTAATTCATCTTCTCCTCAAACATTTAAAACTTACAATTATATTCACCAAGTCGGTTTTATTCCGGCGATTTTTATTTCCAGCCAGTATCTTTTTGATCTAATGCATACATCTTATATTAAATTTAATGGGAGACACTAAACCTCTGTGGTAAATATATATATAAAAAAATATTAAAAACAGTACATTAATGAAAAACTGCAACAATGAGATTTCATATAACATTTCTGCACTGTTTTGGTTCTAAGCATAAAATAGGTACATCCTTTGTGATCGGTTTTGTAGTGATTAATTATAACATTCCTACGTAGTTGAAAGAAAAAAGGTTTATTTTTATTTATTTATTTATCCAAATTACAACTATCATTACAGGAATGTTTTAATTCAATAGTGTATGTCAACATAATAATATAAACCTTTTTCTGTCTTCGGATAAACGCGATCGGCATTCTTTACAGACTTATTTTCTTAACTTTAGCAGTTTAGTCAGCGACCCAAAGCCGTGCTCGCTCCGTTATTTTAGTTTTCCGTAGGTATTTATCCTCTTATTTCATACAAATTCTAGCGATCAAATAGATCATCATCATTATCATTTCAGCCTTTGGACGTCCACTGCTGGACATAAGCCTCCCCCATCGATCTCCTAAAGGGCCGGTTGGAAGCGGCCTGCATCTAGCGTTTCCATGCGGTCTTTTTTAGGTCGCATGTCCATCTTGTGTGTGGACGTCCTGCGCTGCGCTTACCAGTCCGTGGTCTTTCCAGAACTTTTCGGCCCCATGGGCCATCTATTCTGCGTGATATGTGCCCTGCCCGCTGCCACTTCAACTTGCTGATTCGGTGGGCTATGGCGGTGACTTTCGTTCGTCTACGGATCTCCTCATTTCTGATTCAATCTCGTAGAGAAACCCTGAGCATAGCCCTCTCCATAGCTCGTTGTGCGACTTTGAGCTTGCTTATGAGGCCCATATAGAGTTTCAGACCATGTTTCAGTGCCGTATGTCATCACTGGTAACACACACTGGTCGAAGACTTTCGTCTTAAGGCACTGAGGTATTTTGGACGAGAAGACGTTGCGAAGTTTACCGAACAAATAGATCAAATAGATAAACGCAATTAAAAAAACTCGCTCAACACTCTGGTATTTTAAGCCCAAAATGACGAATGATCCAGTAGACCAGGGGCCTTACGGACAACTGCTATAACAGGCACCTAATCCGCTCAGTTGGAAAATCACGCGACTGCAAACCGTATCTGGGAGTGATAAGGTTAGCGGTCGCGTGATTTTCCAACTGAGCGGATTAGGTGCCTGTAATAACAGTTGTCCGTAAGGCCCCAGTACTCAATGCCCGAATAAGGAACTAGCAATTGACATTGGCTGAGTCAAAGAGAAGCAATGAGATAATGTATGATCTGTAGGAGTGTGATATGTAGTTGTTTGGCGGATGTTCGCATCCTTGTTTGGTAGACTAAGCACTGATAGGTATAGTGTAGAATAGGCATGACGACTATTTTTTTTATTACCTCATAAAAAACCTGATCATAAATAGAGCCCATCAACGAAAACAAAATTAAAATTAGTTCAAAAATAAGCAGATATAAGCATTTAAATTTCATGCTAGACAGAGAGCGCACTATACTGAGCCGTGACGTCACGGCTCAGGAGCGCCATACAAATGCTATACTAACACACGCTTTGTGAGAAAAGGATAGAGCATCCCCTCCCTATCCCCACCTAAAACTTTAAACGCTCATATCTCAGAGATTTATCAGCCAATTTAAATAATTTTTTTAGTATATGTAATGTGTTTAGTTATATTCCTCGCTAAGCCGGTTATTTGTAATAAATTAAACATGAGGACACATGCCTTTTGTGCTTTTGTCTCGTTTGTCTATAGCGTATTGAACAGAGCAAAGGTTCAGAGAACACCAGGGGGGTTAGACAAGACCCACTTTCTGTTAGCGTTAATGCCTGCGGAAAGATGAAATTGTATGAAAATGAAATTAGCTTTAGATAAAATCTCTCAAGCTAATGTCATTGTCAATGTCATTTTCATACAATTTCATCTTTCCGCAGGCGGTAACGCTAACAGAAAGTCAGTCTTGTCTAAACCCCCAGACCAGTCCAGGAGAAGCTTGACGATACACACAGATGCGGAAATACAAGATTAGTCCAAAAAATAAGCGAAAGAGAGGATTATAATTTGTAGTGGGCGTGATTATATCGTCACTGTAATGGGCTGAATGCCTGCCAATGATCATGATGCTGATATTATTATGATATACATGGTTACGCATATAGATTGTACTACGCCGAAAAGAGGTCATTGTACTCATCATTATGAACAACTTTTACTATGGGACCAACCCTGAAATCGCGAAAAAATATCAGCTGTTCCATAGTAAACAGTCATTGACACTCGACAAAATGTATGAAACAGCTGTTTTTCTCCCCGCGATTTTAGAGTTGGTCCCATAGTAAAAGTTATTCATAATGATGAGTACAATGACCTCTTTTCGGCTTAGTACAGTCTAAATGCGCAACACTGTATAATTATGTATTTTATCACTAGATAGCCAAGATCCAAAACCTTTGTAAGTTCTGATTTAGAGTTTCGGGCAGACAGAGTATAATTCCTTCAAATCATATTGTATGCAGCAGGTTTGCTGTGCAGAACCCTCAGTGCTGCATTGCAGAAATGTTGCCACTGTTTTCATATTGACAATAGTGTGCGTTTCAGATAAATACGGTTTACATGCACATTTTGTAACTGTTTCCTTGAGGAATTACATTGAGAGAAAGAAATGTTTGTAGCGTGCTGTATAGTCAAGTAATGTCTGTGGAAGTACAGTGTCGCGTGCTAGATAATCTGCCGAGACTGCCGTCCTTACGAAAAGTGTTTCGAATATATCTCAGTTTAGACTGGAAGATATGCGCAATTTTAACCACAAACTGCATAATTCTAAAACAATCGCTGACGTCACTTGGCTGGCGCCCTCTGGCGTCTGGCCAACATGTATTGTTTTGAGTTAGCTCTATGTGGGCGTGCCACGGTCGAATGCGTTTCAGGACTGGAGTTTTGAATGGGAAACGTGATATGAGGAATGAGTATAAATAATTTATTTCAGCCGTGGTCGTCCCACTGCGCAGGGCAAAAGCCTCTCTTCCACTCCTCTCTGTTCTGTGCTATGGTGAACCAGTCATTGCCATCTTTTTCTGCACTTTCCAATAGGTCGTATCGCATGGCAGGCTAAGCCATTCGGTGGTTGTTCTTGCCCTTAGCTCTTCCGACATTTTACTTACGTGGCCGGACCAGTCCCACTTCAGTTTGACGGCTTTCCCACTAACGTCAGCGATTTGTGTCTTGGAGCCACAGACTAGGTAAAGCTTCTACGTAGTAAGTCTTTGCTTAGAGCACTGTGTACTGTTAGTCTGTTACGTATGCGGTCTGACATCTAAGATGCTGCGCTCTATCGCTCGCTGGCAAAACCCGAGTGCGCGGACTTCTGCTTTTTTGTCAAGGACCATAATATCTCTGCGCCGTAGTTAAGAATAGGAAGGATAGGTACATACGTCCATGAGTTTTCGCTTGGGAGATTTCCTTTCATTGGCTATAGGCAATTTTCAGGCGAATTTTCAAAAGACGTAGCTCTGCGTATTCTAAATTTGGCGTGTGTGTTATGTTATGTTATTATTTGGAGGTAGTTTATAACTAACTGAGGTTACTTTTTACCCCCAGAAAAATTTATCAGGTGAGCACTAGTCCAAACCAATGATTAAAGAAAATTCCTTTAGAATTCGATTTCAAAAGGCGCAACTCCGTTTAGTAGAGGAGACGAAAAGATGAGCATTTTGCTCGTAGAATGACATGACACAAATATTTTTAGCTAGGTTTTTTAGCGGGCTCATACACATTCTCGGCCTTACTTATAAACGTTACTTAAAAGTTAAGCAATGCTTAAAATTGATGTCTACTTCTCGTTGACGGAAATTGTCACAGGTGAAAACAGGTGAAGACAGAGCAATTTTAAGCTTTGCTTAACTTAAGTAACGTTTATAAGTAAGGCCGTCTATGGACCAGGGGCCTTACGGACAACTGCTATTACAGGCACCTAATCCGCTCAGTTGGAAAATCACGCGACCGCAAACCTTGGGCCTTACGGACAACAGCTATTACAGGCACCAAATCCGCTCAATTGGAAAATCACGCGACCACAAACCTTATCGTGCCCAGATACGGTTTGCGGTCGCGTGATTTGTCAACTGAGTGGATTAGGTGCCTGTAATAGCTGTTGTCCGTAAGGCCCCTTATCGCGCCCAGATACGGTTTGCGGTCGCGTGATTTTCCAACTGAGCGGATTAGGTGCCTGTAATAGCAGTTGTCCGTAAGGCCCCAGGAACAATTAATTATCATTAATGCCGCACTTACCGGCCAGATATATTTCTTTCGCACATTTTCAACATATTAATAGATAAATATTTGCTATCTTTCCCTTCCAGGTTCTCTCGTGTCTTCAATCCTGGCCATCGGCGCAGCGATCTCGGCTCTGCCTGTCGGTGTGCTGGCGCAGAAGGTCGGCCGCAGACCTACGATCCTCATCCTCGCTATACCCTTCATGCTGAACTGGCTGCTCACTATTTTTGCGAATGGTTCCGGAATGCTGATTGCTGCGAGATTTTTCGCTGGTATTGCTACTGGTAGGTAAACAAGGACTATGTTTGTCTGATTCACGACACTTTTAAAACGATTGCATGAATCGAATACCTACAGTAAATCATCGTTAGCCAAAACAGCACAGTTACATGGTACGTTATGTCATGATAGTCAAAGCGGTTGTTTTGGCATATAAAAAAAACTTCCACCACTTTCGCTGTTAAAAAAAACGTTACGGTAACATTAGAAACAAATTTTCAAACGATTTCAAACACATGAAGTGGGACAGAGTGCTCAAAAATAAAAATAAGAAGACAAATACCAGAGCCAGATTTGCCACATAAGTCAAGACTTGCCGCTTATAAAAAACAGGCTTTTTTTTTTTTTTTTTTTTTTTTTTTCGAGGGGGAAATCTTCTAAAGATACCCTGCTGCATTGGGGTGCAGCCAGGTTAAGTCTTAACCTGTTGCATAATATGTTGCAGCCTCAAGGGCAGCGGCTGACGATAGATTTCTGGAGTGGTGAATTTTTAACAGTGCATTTAAATACTACCTTTGGCTATTAGGTATCTTTGCAAAGACACAGCTGTGTACCCCAATGATTTGTATTATTAGCTCTGATGTAGCCATATGTACCTATGTAAATAATAATATAAATCCAGCTTGCTATAACAAAGCATTATTCAATTTCCAGGTGGCATCTGCGTGGCGGCTCCCATGTACATTGGCGAGATCGCCGAAACCTCCATCCGAGGGTCGCTGGGCGCGTTCTTCCAACTGTTCCTGACTGTGGGCATTCTCTTCACTTTCGTGGTGGGAGGCTGGACGCATTGGAAAACCCTTTCTATCATATCTGCTGTGCTGCCGCCGCTGTTAGTTGCTGTGTTCTGGTATGTACACTCTCTTCAAAGCTAGTTCATATTATTAGAGTCGCTGGTTCCAATATATTCACTCTTAAGCTGGACTGAACTGGAGGCTCTTACAGAGCATCTTATATATCTTACCCATCAATAATCTCAGCCATAACTCGGAGTACTGTCTGATATTATTAAAAATTATGGTATTTGCATCCAGTGGAGGAATAAATGTAGGGGTGACTCCTTCAAAATTAGTGGCATAGTTAGCCACTAATTTTGAAGGAGTCAATTCAGGTGAATTTCCAAAATCTAAATGTATCCCAATTAGGTAGTTGGTACGATACACACTAAGGCAAATAAGACAAATTCATAAGGAGGTAAAAAAGTTTTTTTTATAGTGTTTTGTTGCCTGGCTGACCAAAAGATCGGTATTGTTTTAGGAGGCTGCAGGAGTGGCGTAATAATAAGCTTACAAACCTAATGTCTGATCATAGAGCACACCTAAGAAAATCGCTCAAGAGATGCTACAGAACACAACGGTCACTAGCCAGCCAAGAGCAATGTACTAGACAATTTCCAACCATGGTATGGTTTCTCGACGAGCCTGTAGGTACTTGTTCCCTGAAAGCTAAAATTAAATACAGGAGAGATCTTTATCACTGCTACTATCTCTATCTACATTTATCACGACGATCTCGTTTTTTTTTTGTAATTTTGATTTTGTACTGACACGTTCCTGAAGCGTGGAGTCAAACCGTGCTACCAAAGAGCTTTCATCAACATACCATCTCCAGCCAGCCAGTAAACGTCTAATGCTGAACAAAGGCCTTCCTCTTAGAGAGGGGTGTAGGTGGGATGGGGTCTCCAACCAATGGGGCATCACTCAAAAGTATTTTGTAAATTTCAGGTGGATGCCAGAAACACCTCAGTACCTTCTCAGTAAGAATAAACGCCGTGATGCGGAGAAGTCTCTACGTTGGCTGCGCGGACCTGACGCTGATCTCAGTGCTGAGATTGAGGACATGCAGAAAGATGTAAGGATATACCTACCTACCATATATTGATGATAATAATGATAATCCTATCATGTTCCCACTACTGGGACACAAGCCTTCTCTCAGGAGAGAAAGAGAGAGTATGGATCCTGATCGACCATGCTGGCCCAGTGCATGTTGGTGTATGTCATATATTATATCTGAACTTTGTTCTTGGACATTTCCGTCGGACCGGTTTCCGCACGATGTTTTCCTTCACCGTTTTTGAACAATGGCATCGCAACTGCATATAATTTATTTAAGTACTAAATAAGTCAGCAGCAGTGCCGAGGATCGAACTGGGTGCCGTCAGATTGTAAAGCGCACATGCTACCGCTCGGCCACCATTGTTCAGACTAGTGTCTAGACTAAATGCGTAATATTATAAACTTGGTAGCTGTTGCCCGCGAGTTCGTATACGTGTAGACTTTCATATAAACTTTCAACTCTATATACACCACATAAGGAATCTACTAGCCAAATTTCAGCTTTGTAGGTGAGTCAGTGGTATTGCATTAATATGTAGCTTGGACTATGTAGGTATGACTGATTGGAATGATTGATAACATATCAGGTACTTACGTATTGATTACATTACTAAGTATATGCGTAGGTGGACAGATACTTTTATCCCGGGAAAAAGCGGAACACTTCACAAACATGACGCGAGTAATGGTAAAACATATTTGGATAATATTTAGAGCAATACAGGGTAACGCAGATAGGGTGTACTAAGTCGGAAGGGGTCGTTTTATTCATCAATATGAACAACATTTACTAAACCTGAAAATGTATCAACTGATTTAGGTATACGTTTTGTCGAGTAAGATTGACAAATTTCTATGGAACAGAATTCAAGATTATTAAAAGTTGTACATCTTTTTTTATTAGTAATTGTCTTGCGTTTGACTTCCAAGTCGCGAAGATGCGGTCTACGATGGAGCACGCTTGCCTAGAAGAAACCGATTCACTCGTGATTTGAAGACACCCAGATTGTAAATATCAGGGAACATAGTCAGGCAGCGCATAATAATATAGAATCATTCTAATATAGCGTTTTGTTTCCAGGTGGATGATGCGGCTCGTCAACGCGCTGGCGTCCTCAGCATGGTGACCAACAAGGCGTCCCGCAAGGCTCTCATCTGCGGCCTTGGCCTCATGTTCTTCCAACAGTTCAGCGGCATCAACGCAGTCATCTTCTATACCAACAACATCTTCGAATCCGCTGGATCCGCCATCCCCTCTGTCATTGCCACCATCATTGTCGGCGTCGTACAAACCATCGCCACTTACATCAGCTCTTTACTCGTGGAACGCGCCGGCCGCAAAATCTTACTCCTGCAAAGTTGTATCATCATGGGCTTTTGCTTGATCATCCTTGGTGTCTACTTCAAATTACAAGCTGATAAAGTCGACGTCGCTGCGTTCGGTTGGCTGCCTTTAGTGTGCCTAGTTCTTTTCATTATATCGTTTTCGATGGGCTTCGGTCCCATCCCTTGGATGATGATGGCTGAACTGTTCCCTGTTGAGTTCCGTGGTACGGCTACTGGAGTCACTGTTATCACCAACTGGTGCTTGGTGTTTATTGTGACTTTATGCTTCCCTATCATGAAAGATGCGTTGGGGATTTATATTTGCTTCTGGTTCTTTGCAGCGTTTATGGTTGCCTGTGTGTTCTTTGTGTTCTTTTTGGTACCGGAGACGAAAGGGAAGACTGTCTCGCAAATTCAAGCCATTTTGGCTGGGAAAAGAGTGTGAGTTGTCATTTGAATAAGATTCACAAGAGCATTGTTTTACACGCCTTTTTTAGAATTGTATTCACGAGCGATACACACACATGTATAAATAAGTTAGTTATGTTTAATATTGAGAATTGTGCTATATTAAAGGTATCTAAGTACAAATTTACGGAATGCAAGGTTGTGTGTTTAAGAGCATATGAGAAATTTGAAATATACAAATATATTTTTATATAATAAGAAGTAGCTAAGCTCATAGGCACTATAGAATAGTGATGGGAAAAATCAGAATGTGTGAGATATATCGAATTATTTATGTATTTGTAAAAGCAAAAGTGTAGGGCATATTTTTGATGACTGAGAGTTTTAACTGCCTTATTAGATTTTGTTAGTAACAAAACAGGTAAATGTATGCCGAAAAATCATTAAATCCTGGTGTTTAGTCCACATTTCACAATAAGAATAAAATTATTCTGGAATACAAATTGTAAGAAAATTAATTTAGCTTATCACTATAACTATGCATTTGCACGTACTATTCAATGATTTGTGATGTCATCCGACTAAGTTATCGAATAAATAATACTCTGCTTTTGTTAAATATAACTATTTATAGATAAGGAAAACAATGAACAAATCTTACTTATAATATAAATTTGAAAGTGTGTGTGTTTGGCTGGACTCAACGCCGAAACTACTCAACTGATTTAGATGAGGTATGGAGTTAGCTTATACCCTCGATTAACACATAGGCTACTTTTTATCCCGAAAAACATCATCATCATTTCAACATTTTCATGTTCATCATCATCATCATCATCTCCATTTTTCATCACAATGCGGGTGAAACCGCGGGGCTCAGCTAGTACACTTATAGTCTTATATGAACAATAAATTAATAAATTTCTAGTTTTCGTATAAATGTTCGTAGCATTTAGTAAATTAATGAATTTAGTCGTACTTAAGGAAACAGTGAACAAAAATGTGCCAAATATGTTTTATAGAATTTGTTGAATTTGTATGTGATTCATGTTATTAATTCTATTTATTCACGTAAATGTGAAATTAGGGTAGAACTGAATAAATATTTATATAGATTACCATGTAGGTATTTTTATTTACAACCTTCTTCCTTTTTTATTTTCATACACACCCCCGTTCTCTCATTCTCTCTCTCTCTCACACAAACACACACACCCACCCTCTCATGCACACTATCACCCCACACACTCCGCCCACACACACCCACACACTTGTACAAAAAACTCTAGTCTATTGACATTTTTATAAACTGATCGGTTCCCTAGTGGTTTCTTATTGACTAAATCAAAACAGTAATAGTTATTTATGATACAAGTGCGGTAAGTTGGTTATTACAAACGAGTAGACGAATGTAAGCCCGAGACGAAGTCGAGGGCTTACCATAGTCACGAGTTTGTAATAACCAATCCGCACGTGTGCCATACAACGTTTTACAACACATTTGCGAGAAAAAAACAAAAAATGGAAATTAAAAAATACCGTAAAGTACACGCACGGTGCTATACAACGGAGCGTGCGGACAAATTCATTACAGCACGCTCCGTTGTATGATGCGTTTCATTACAGCACGCTCCGTTGTATGATCCGTAATGTTTAACTTTCGAAAAATGTATTCAGGCTTCGTAAGTGCACTTTTTGAGCAAATGTGTTGTAAATGTTATTTCGCGATTATACATAATAGGAAATTTGGTTGAATCGGCAGAGCAAAGATTTCATACTATAGGTACTACTTCGTTCGTTCGAATTTTTCTAAAACCACCAATTTCTGAACTATTAATATGACTACAATTGTATGGTTACGTAACTCTACCGTATGCGTGTCTCGATTTTATTTGAAGTCGTTTGCAAATAAAACACTGATCGCACTTACAAGAACTTTATTGCATCAAAACAGAGAGGAAGTAAGCGATGGACACTCCTTGCATATGGTTCTCTTTTCAATGTCATCTACTCTATCCGAAAGCTGAGATATCTGCTTCTCTATGGCTTTTACATCGCTCCGGAAGCCAGTCACAGTTGCGTCCAGCTCCGTCAAATACTGAATCTTACTGCAAAGTTCATCATATTTCTGCGATATGTACTCTCTAGCGTTTTGTGAGTCGGTGAGCTCTTTCTCTATCTTGTGGACTATTTCGTATTTCAACTCGTCGAATTTTGACTCCACACTGGGACCTAAAAGGTGAGCTCCTTTTATGATCACCTCGTCTTCTATCTTAGTTCTTCCGTGCATACATTTGGGGGCACTGGCCATATTAATTTGAATTTTGAATTACTCGGAATAATTTTAGTTTTTCGTAGCGCGGCTGCATTTTTGACAGCTACTCTACTTTGACACAACTTTGACACGGGAAATGTAGAAATGAAAGTTTATTTTTCTTTTCAGTCAGAAAAAAGTTCGTGTGTTTTGCTTTGGTTATATAGGTTTGCTTAAAAAAGGATGTAATTTTTTATACAAAAAAAAAAACCAGCCACGTCCTAGTGAGGACTGCATCGCAAAGCTTACTATTATAGGCTCGTCTCTTAGCTGTGTTAATTTACCACGTTAGTTAAGGTGAAATATTTAAGATAAAATATCTTTTAATTATTGTGCGTGTGTAAATAAATAAAGTCAGGCTCAAGCAGTGAGGGTTCCGAACTACCACAAAATACAATAAAAATTAATTTAAAAAACCGACTTCAAAATTAGTTAATTATGGCATTTCGATTAGGTGAGACAAATGATAAGGTCATCTAAGTAGCCGAATACGTTGCTTAACTTGGTAATAAACAGAAATTTGTCACCGATTCGCACTTGGCCACTATTTATTATTTTGTTATACTTTAATGTGCAATATAATAATGCCAAGTTTGTCGCTTGTACGTATTACCGTTTTTAAATTAGATCTAATACAAAAATACGTAAAAACTACCTATATAAATACCTATACGTTTGTTTACATATTCTGTGAAAATTTCAATTGGCTATCTAATATCTATTATACGGTTCGAAAGATACAGCCGTTTAAAGGTAGGAGGACAGACGGATGGACGGACAGACAGACATCGTAAGCTTAGTAATAGAGTCCCGTTTTTACTTTACCGATTTACCGATGCCGGCGTCGCGGTTTTACCATCGCACTAGCCGCCACCGCCTGAAGGCTCATCCACACATCATAGATTAGTGGAAATCGCACACTGTGCGATTCACACGATCCTTCTTGCCTCACACCTGCAAAATGTGGAATGAGCTACCTTCTACGGTGTTTCCGAGAAGTTACAACATGGGGTTCTTCAAAAGGCGAGTTAATAGAGTTCTAAAGGGTCGGCAACGTATTTGTGATGCCTCTGGTGTTACAAGTATCCATAAGCGACGGTGACTGCTTACCATCAGGCAGCCCGACTGCTTGTTTGCCAGCTATGGCATAAAAATAAAAAAAATAAAAATTATGGGTACGGAACCCTAAAAGTGGCACAGATATAAGTTGGCTGGTGTGAACGCATCTAGCCTAAATCAGGCTAAATGTTTTTAAACCATTTCCATCCTCTACAAAAAAAGGTACTACACAGCTTATTTGACATTTATCATTTTGTTTAAGATTCATTTCAATGTTCATATATTTATACTAGGATATGGGAAATTTTGCATAAGGCTTACGCTCAAAGATTCTTACGCTCTTTAAAACAATGAACTTTACTAAACAAATATTGATAGTCGCAAAGATGTAAAAACATTTACATAAACGATTAATTTATTACTATTTGTACTTTTATTACTAAGCTAGTATTATTTTTACAATCAGTTATTATCCCTAAATCTCCTTAGTTGATTGATTGATTGATTGATTAACTCTTTATTAACTCTATTTATTAGTTGTGTGTTATATCAGAAATAGTTGGTAAAATAAATTGTAAAAGTTGACAAAGGGAATGGACCCAGGAGTCCGTGGAGCAACAAAATAAACAATAAAAAAATAAAATAAAAATTACCCAAATTTTTCAGGCTGGTATTGCGATGCGATGCGTGATGGGAATTTCAAATTACATCACACTAAAAAAAAATACAATCTCAGTAGATCTGTGACAATCTTACATTTTGTAGTTGGTATGTATGGGAGCACCTGTTTGACAACTACAAAGTTCAGTTTGTCCATTAATATTTAAGCCTTTTTTAACCGTTTTTCGTCGAGACTCGCTACCGGATGAATGAACTATCTACATATTATACACACTTATTTATTAAGTTTGTACGGAACCCTCAGGGTGCGAATCCTACTCACACCTTGTCCGGTTTAAAAAAAATGTTTTCTTCAGTTTAGTGTTCTTGCTATGTACATTTTCGCAGGCGATCGAAAAAATTCATTGTAAGTAATAAGTCAAACATATCTTAGCTAAGACGTGGTCCTTAACCGTCTGGAAAATCTCAGACACACAGCAGGCAGTGGAGAGAGCTATGCTCAGAGTTTAAAGAAACTCAGAAAAGCCGCGATATCCAGAGAGTTTGGTGTATATTGGCCAAAGAACCAGAGTCACCAACTTCTATTAAAATTTGCAAGTTGAAGTGGCAATGAGCAGGCCACATCGCTCGAAGAACCGATAACCGATAGGGAAGAAAGGTTCTTGAGTGGAGACCACGAACCGGAAGTAGCAGCGTAGGTATGCCTCCCAATGTCGTGAGAGTCGCTGCATTCAGTGGATGCAAATGGCAAGCTGTCTTTCAGTGTAGAGTTCTAAGGGGGAGGTCTATATTTAGCAATGGACATCTTCTGGCTGATGATGATGATGATATTGAGCTTGACCAAAAGTGTGAAAGGTATTTTTTTAAGACCATAGGTGGCAAACAATCAGACCGGCCGCCTGATGGTAAGCAGTCACCGTCGCCTATGGGTACTTGTAACATCAGAGGCATTACATTAACTCGCCTTTTGAAAAACCCCATGTTGTAGCTTCTCGGAAACACCACGTTAGGTAGCTCATTCCACATATTAAAAACAGTTTATTTTTAGTACCTATACGTACGTAAAACTATATACGTAGAACTACATACGTAAAACTATGTGTGAGTTATTTATTGAGAGTCAACACTTGACCATTATCTCAGAACAATCATGGAAATAATTATTATCTACGATTTGAAGAGGCTGTTTCATAATGATTATTGTAATTTTCCTATCAACATTTCTGACTGTTGACAACTATTTTAAGTTTATTTTTTATTTTTTTACCAGCTGCGCCCCGCCGTTGCTTAGCTTATAACATCAGCTTCCAATGAAAGCCCCGTCGAAATCAGTTCGGGCGTTTTGGAGTCCATAGACATACAAACATACATACATACACATCGATGTATATAATATAAAAATGAATCCCTATTTACCTTGGTCACGCCATGACTTGAGAACGACGTTACCGATTTCATACAATACATCTTTTTTTTAAAGTTTTCTGTTACTCTGTAGAAGATTCTTAGGGAAAGAAAAATTAAGAAATTTGTCCAGAAAATTGGAAATTTTCGGAAAACATGACGACAATTTTAACTCACGGGTTAAGCCGCGGGGTGCAGCTAGTATAATATATTTATAGACTAGGTATAGCAGACCCCAGAGACTTTGTCCTGTCCGATAGAGTTATATAGTTCATGCTCATACAAAATCCCATACAAATTAGCACTTTCAGCACAGCAGACATAATAGCCTTCAGTTTTTCCCGAATTTTTTCGGACAACTTATCTAATTTTTCTTTCTCGTCCATAAAAACCATCTCGAGACTTTTAAGGAAAAAAAAATAAAAAATGGGCAACCTTTGGTCCTTTGGCTTGATCCTTTGTCTTCCTCAATTGCTGATGCGCTTACCAACAAACAGCATTTTTATTTTTATTTTTACATGGTTACGCATATAGACTGTACTAAGCCGAAAGGGATTCATTTATGTAGTACCATAGATAAATATATACTATAGTACCCATCATTACGAACTACTATGGGACCAATTCTGAAATCTCAAAATAAAATCTGCTGGTCCATCGAAAAAGGCATTCTCACTCAACAAAATGTATGGAACAGCTATATTTTTTTCGCGATTTCGGGATTGGTCCCATAGTAAAAGTTGTTCATAAGTATGGGTACTACCTCTAGTATATAATAATCTTTGGTACTACGGACCCCTTTCGGCTTAGTACACCCTTTCGGCGTAACCCTGTATAAAGACATTTTCGTGTTGATTTTTTATAGGATGATGGAGGAGATTAAGAAAACCTACATTCGTTTTTCTTTTAAATTAACACTTTCACTTAGTTATCTTCGAAAACGTTGAAATGCGTAAATGAGATAGCCACGCGTTGTTGCCCCGGGGCGGTCAAACGCAAGCCAATAAAAAAACCCGAAAAATATTATTATTATTTCCATGGATCCCTCATTACAAGTTTCCAGCTTTCGCTCTATCTCAACAGGTGTGCCATGTACTTAGCACTCCCGTGTTAGCCACACTCACGTGCTAACCACACTCACGTGTTTGCCACACTCACGTGTTTGCCACACTCACTCACTTACTCACTTTACTGCGAGTATTTCTGTGTAAAAAGTAAAAAACACATTTGTCATTGAATCGAGAGCACCACTTATTTACTTTGATTAAGGTAAGGCTCGGAAACGGAGTTCCTTGGAATGTTCTGCAAAGTTTGGTTTAAATATTAAACTTCATCATCATCAACAAGAAAACGCCAGAAGACGTCCACTGCTGAACATAAGCCTCCCCCTTAAAACTTCACACTGAACGACAGCTCACCATCTGCATCCACTGGATGCCCGCGACTATCACGATGTCGTCGGACCATCTAGTAGGAGGTCTACCTCGTACTCTAGGTTTATCTAGGTTTGCCATAATCCCCACGCTTGGCAGGCGGCTTGTGGATCGCAGAGCATTCACCGTGCAGCAGGAGACCGCTGCTGCCCATCCTCTGGTGGTTCTGGTCGCAGTTTTAGGGCATACACGGGTCAAACCACCACAACGCATTACCAATATTAAACTTACTCGTGCCTAAAGTGTTAAACCACACAAATATCATCAAGAATAAACATACAATACAATATCAGCTAATCATGTTCCCACTGGGCCACTATATGGGCCTCATAAGCAAGCTCAAAGTCGCACAACGAGCTAATGGAGAGGGCTATGCTCTGGGTTTCTCTACGAGATCGAATCCGAAATGAGGAGATCCGTAGACGAACGAAAGTCACCGACATAGCCCACCGGATTAGCAAGTTGAAGTGGCAGTGGGCAGGGCACATATCACGCAGAACAGATGGCCGATGGGGCCGAAAGGTTCTGGAATGGAGACCACGGACCGGTAAGCGCAGCGTAGGTCCACCCACAAGATGGACAGACGACCTAAAAGAGACCGCAGGGAAACGCTGGACGCAGGCCGCTTCCAACCGGCCCTTTTGGAGATCAATAGGTGAGGCCTATGTCCAGCAGTGGACGTCCTATGGCTGAAATGATGATGATGATGTTCCCACTGCTGGGACACAGGCCTTCTCTCAGAGAGAGAGAGGGTGGACCCTAATACACCATGCTGGCCCAGAGCATGTTGGTGAATGTCATGTTATGTTTTTTGAACTTTTAAGGTTCTCAAATATCATCATCATCATCAGCCATTAAATGTCCACTGCTGAACAAGGCCTCCCTCTTAGAGAGGGGTGTTGCCATAATCCCCACGCTTGGCAGGCGGCTTGGGGATCGCAGTACGTTCACCGTGTACTAACAGGACGCTGCTGCCCATCCTCCGGTGGTTCTGGTCGCAGTTTTAGGACATACCCGGGTCCATTCTCAAATATACTGCCCCCCGATTCTACTAAAGAAATAGTCTTTAAATTGTAATTGTTGCGATTTAATTGTTAAATAACTGCCTCAAAATTGACAGTTTTTTTATACTAAGTTATAATATTAGGTGGTTGTATTTTTCTAGTATAAAAAATATTAAAAAATGTAATTTTGAGGCAATTATTTAACAATTAAAATCGCAACAATTACAATTTAAAAACAATTTCTTTAGTAGAATCGGGGCCCTGGCTACGTGCCTGCACCTGCTATCAAATTGCTATCAACTCAGAAAATACAAATGGAACTGTTATTACTTACAGTTTCCCCTTTAGCTTTTCAGACCCCTTTTTCTCGTCCATTTGATAACATTTTGATCACCTCGTTTGCAGTTGTGTGCCGCTCAATATAGAAGTGTGCGTTTGTAGAACTAGCAAGAATATGTCAGTGTGTGCAATACGTGTTTACCTCGCCCCCTTCAGTTTTTTGCAGACTTTTTTCGATACGCAAATTCCAACTAATCATCAAAGAATAAATTCTATCGCGGAAGTGTACAAGTCATTATCCAGGGCATTCCGTAACCACCTAGATGGATGAACCATTTCTTTGTCCACAACGAAAAACAAAGAACAACACCGACACAAATCGCTACAAAAGGCACTGTACTGAACCCAGTACGCAGCCAGCTGACTCACCCTTGCCTTCGTTCCTTAGATACTATTATCGAGTGGTATAACTGCAGTTTATTGCAGTTGTTGTCAGATCTCTACAGTGGCCGGTAGCTGAAGAGCCGGATCTCACGGTAAGTCTTTTATTGCTTTGTACTTAGTTTTAATTAGGTCACCATAAAAGGATAGATAGTGCCTTAGAATAACTACACACAGAAACCAAGTACATTCGCAAAATTTAGGCCATTCAATTGGTGTCATATATGGCTCCAAAAAAAATATATTTGACTATGACAATTTGCGCGGTGAAATCGTACCACAACAAATCAGAAAAGCAGCATAAGAGTTATGGTGTGACATTCCACAGGTAATCCATTAATTTTCTTGCTTAAATCGTTTAAAATACCAATCGAAACGTAAGCTACAAAGCGAATTTGTAGCTTACGTTTTGAGAAGGCGTTGTTTGGAAACCTACCTTCTCTGAGTAGTTATTCTAAGGATAGTGCCTTTAAAATACAAATTTTATGATATGATGACATTATATATTTTTATGACGGGTCCATTGGCCCGGTTGGTAGTGAACCTTCTTCTGCGCTTGGGGGCGTAGGTTCGATTCCCATCTAGGGCAACTTTTCTATCCATCTATACTTTTACATGTAATAAAAACAGGTCAGCCCGATCGCGAGGCTGGATCATAGACTCGAGACGGCGGGAATAAACCAAACATTTATGTGATGAACATTTGTTTGTTCTATATCTGGTTGTTAATATATAAATTCAAGTATGTATTTAAAAACATATATGTATGTTATCAGTCTCTAGCAGCCATATCACAAGCTTTGCTTAGTTTGGGGTCAGATGCCCGTGTGTGCAAAAATGTCCGGAATATTTATTTATTACCTTTTTTTTTTGTCCAGCCACGTTTAGATATTTACGTTCTTTATTAGTCACACCGGAAATGAAATACTACAACGAGTAAAAAACTCGTAGGGTAGTTTAGGTAAGGTAAGGCCGGAGTAAGTAGGTAAGAGCAGGGGTAAGAAAGTAGGTAAGAATATGAGGTACAAGGCGAAGGATTCCCACCCCTTTCTACGACAGGACAAGTAGGAAAACGGCCCACTACCACCCATACATTGTGGATTTTCCTTGGATATGTACCATACGTTTCGAATCTACGATTCTAATCCGTACAGCCAAGGATTGGAACAACCTGCCAGCTTCCTTGTTTCCTGAGAGATATAATCTGGGCCTTTTCAAGGCCAGAGTGAATAGTTATCTTCTAAGTCTGCGTGCTTCATCTTCGACCACATCGTCGCTTACCAACAGGCGTGGTCAAATGCGGACTTATACGCGATAAAAAAAAACGGACAAGTATGAGTAGGACTCGCGCTCTAAGGGTTCCGTTAGATGGAACCCTCAGACAGCGATTCCAAACAAAAAAAAACAGCAAAAAAGTTGAAATATTGAAAGACAAACTTAACTTTGTAGTGGACAATAAGGTTCTTCGATACATTCCAAGTGCAAAATGTAAGTTTGTAATAGCATTTTTTTATGATATAACTTCAAATTTATGACTTTCAGATTTATTCCTTTATATGTGCTGTGAGACCTTGACTCTTGCATTCTAGGTCAACGGGAAGTACCCTATAGGTTTTGATTTCCTTGTGAAATCGCAAAATATGCGAAAATATGCGACATAGGTAAGCAGTCATATCTATTGATCGCGTAAACTTACAAGTTTGATTTTTTTCACAGCTGAAAGAAATCGTATTTAAGTAATAGATATAAATTTCAACTTGATATCTTGACGCGTTCTTGAGAAAAAGGGTCTTGACAGACGGACAGACAGACGGACAGACGGACAACAAAGTGATCCTATAAGGGTTCCGTTTTTTCCTTTTGGGGTACGGAATCCTTAAAAAGGAGTAGAATGGAAGTGGAAAGTTGTAGAGTAGGGCAGTGAGTGAGCGTGCGAGTCATTTCATGAAACGTGTCTAAAATTATTATTATTTACTCGATTCTTCATTATGGGCAGCTGAAAATATCGGTTATCAGTGCGTTATTGGAGCGATAGCTGGCCAGACCGTTATCTATCCATATATTTATTAGCAGTGATTTTAGTGAATATTAGAAGCTAAGTTCAGGAGCTTTCTTCATTGAAATTTCGGCTGCTACCACGTTTTGCTAATTATGTGAGTGACTTTGTTTTTAACACAATTACTAATATGTTTTTTAGAAAGATAATTAGGTATAATTTTGTTTATAGTTTAGTTTAAGTTATTTATATTGCTTTCGTAAACGAAATTGTCGGTGTTTTAAACTACCTAATATCACGGTTGTAAGAACTTCGTTTTTGCCACATTATATCTACAAAGATGTTCTTTAAAATAACAAACATATGTAATTCATGTTATAAAATAACAAACGTAATTTACACAAATTAAAATACTCCAAAAGAGGTGATAATCTTCAAACGGCTGAACCGTAGAGGGAGAAAGCAATATACTTAGCCTATGGGCTGAACTGATTTTCTTGATATCAAGTCACCTTTCAAACAACAAAAAACTAAATCAAAACCGGCGAGCTACGATGCCACAGACGACACACAGACACGTCATGTTAAACTTATAACAACTGTTTTCGAAATAAGTTCTAAAAATCACTGTGAATCCATATCGTATTTTATCATAATTATAAAATAAAAAAATTAAGCCACGGAGAGTGCCATTTGGGTGGCAAAACTTTAACAAAACAATAATCTAATAAACATCGACTCGAAAGAAGTAGTTTATTATTTACGAATATGTGCCATTTCTGTCAACTAAACTAAATAATGTATGTGTAAAACTTTAATTTATCTGTTGAAGTGTTTGAGAATTAATGATTTATTTGATTTAGTTCACTCGTATTTTTAGGTACGTACGCGATAAGGGCACGTAAATATCATGCGAAGTAACTAAATTCCGAACGAAGTCCCAAACAAAAGTCAATTTTTTTTAAAGGAGGAAGGCCCCTTTCTGTCCGTCCCAGCTTCGCCCGGGTATAGATTATAGCCTATGTCACCCGGGGATAGTGTAGCTTCCCAACAGTGAAATAATTTTTAAAATCGGTCCAGTACTTTTTGAGCCAATTTGTTACAAACATACTTACATACAAATCTTTCCTCTTTATAATATTAGTATAGATTCAGATCACTAACTAAAGCAAAGAGTGGTTGAACCATTCGAATTTGCTTTCTATCAATAGAAAATGATTCACATGATAATTTTCGTGCGAAATGAAAGCGACTGATTAAAATATCTAGCCCCAAAAAAAGAACATAAGATTAATACTAGTTTATCCATAGTATACCAAGCAGGTGTACCATGGGTCCATGGGTCCATGGATCAGTACCCACAGTCTACCCAGGCGAACTAACTAAATAAATAAACCACGGGTAGGAAACCCCCTCGAAAAGTGCTGTCATTTCATTATGGAAACTGACGTGGTTTTCACACATTTTATTTATATGACACGGGTATTACTCACGTTTCTTTGCGCGATAGAATCCGAAACGTGGATATTCGCCAAAGAACCAAAGTCACCGACATAGCTGTTAAAATTTGCAAGTTGAAGTGGCAATGGGCAGGCCACATCGCTCGGAGAACCGATAACCGATGGGGAAGAAAGGTTCTTGAGTGGAGACCACGAACCGGAAGACGCAGCGTAGGTAGGCCTCCCACTAGATGGACCGACGACATAGTAAGAGTCGCTGGCATCCAGTGGATGCAAAAGGCAGGCTGTCGTTCAGTGTGGAGGTTAAAGGGGGAGGCCTATGTTCAGCAGTGGACGTCTTCTGGCTGATGATGATGATGATGATTACTCACGTATGATTAACTATGAAGAAACCTATTCACTCTCGACTTGAAGACACCCAGATTGTAACCATCGGGGAACACCCACTCAGGCTGCGAATTCCACAGACTAGCAGTTCACACAATAAATGGGAATCAAAGCGTTTCGTACGGGTTCTCGAAATATCAACCATAAAGCGGTGTTGATTCTTCGTGCCCACTCTGGCAGTCCGATAGAAAAATGGGCAGGAGGGAATCAAATCATGCAGATGTGTAGCACACTCTCCGAAATGTATCCGATAAAAAACCGATAGACTAGCAACCTTGCGCCGATGCTCAAGACTAAGAAGCTTAATCTGAATTCGGGATTCATTGCTGTTGAGCCTCTTCGCACGTTTCTCAATAGACTCCAACGCCCCAAGCTGGTACTTAGCTGATCCATCCCAAAGGTGAGAGCAGTACTCCATGCACGACCGAACTTGTTCTTGGTACAGTGATAGCAACTGTTCCGACGTGAAGTACCGTCGCACCCTCGATAGGACACCCAAACTATTTTTTGTAGACGGCCTCTCATATACAGGCTGACTGATTACAGGCAGGCAGACTGTACTAAGCTGAAAGGAGGTCATTGTACTCATCATTATAAACTACTTTTACTATGGGACCAAACCAGAAATCGCGAAAAGATATCAGCTGTTAAATAGAAAACGGTCATATATTGACACTGCAAAATGTATGGAACAGTCGATTTTTTTCGCAATTTCAGTTTTGGTTCCATAGTAAAAGTTTTTCATAATGATTGTTTATTAAAATTGTACAAAATGAAATAAATACTTTAAAAAATTTAAAAGCTATCATCATCATCATTTCAGCCGTAGGACATCCACTGCTGGACAAAGACCTCCCTCCCGCATCGATCTCAAAAAGGACCGGTTGGAAGCGGCCTGCATCCTGCACCTAAAAGAGACCGCAGGGAAAGCTATCACT
This sequence comes from Agriopis aurantiaria, assembly GCA_914767915.1. NCBI lineage: Eukaryota > Metazoa > Arthropoda > Insecta > Lepidoptera > Geometridae > Agriopis > Agriopis aurantiaria. The sequence goes on from OU612004.1 coordinate 9,945,939, forward strand.
TAATGTCAATACAATTAATTGAACTTAGTAATGATAAGTACAATGAACTTATTTCGGCTTAGTACAGTCTATAATTGTCATCTAAAATATTGAAAATGTGCAAAAGAATCAGCAGTGCAAGTACCGTTCTTTTATCGATCGTCAAATTGACAGATGAGGTCGTCAAATTCGATAATATGCCATTTTTTCAGTACTCGCTGTGATCGATTCTATGGCATTTTAGCGAATTTGACGATCGATAAAGAACGGTACTTGCACTGCTGGTCCGCGAGTGATGGGTTCTTAATAAAATAGAATCATACTAATCACCCCCAAGGTGTGATTACCTCACGTCTGGGTGTAATTACCAAAGCCTAATCCCAGTATTAAAGAATTAAATTTAATATGATTATCGTTTTAACATTATTAATTGATATTGTAAACTTACTAGATAGCAACCATTATAAAAGGCACGTTACTAAAGTCAACAGGGATTATTGTTAATTAATCCTTTTTATTAGGTAATTATGCTGTATATTATGTTAAAAAATATGTTATGTAAATTAAATTGCATAATTATTGTTACATTGTTATGTAGAATTTTTAGGGTACATGCATTGGCCCAGCATGGTCGATTACGACCCATCCTCTTTTTCTCTCTCTCTCTCTCTCTCTCTCTGAGAGAAGGCCTGTGTCCCAGCAGAGGAAACATGATAGGCTGATAATGATGATGATGAGTCAATTTAACAATACATTAGAAAAGACTTGTACAAAAGAAATGTGTGTAATATGTGTATATCCATTTATAATAAGGTGCCTAATGATATAAAAATGTTGGACGGTAACAAATTTAAAAAAGAATTGACTAATTGGCTTCTTAACCATTGTTTTTATAGTGTTTAGGAATTTATGGAATTTAATTCTAATATTATTCGTTTCTAAAATACCTATTTAAATTCTTTAGTATAAAAATGAGCATTTGCACGTCTGCTTGCAGACTGAGTACAAAGTGACATAAATATAATATTAAGACCTTTTAATGTAATGTAGAATACATTACATTAAAAGGTCTTAGCAAATAAATGATTTGATTTGAATAAAGACCAATGGTCAAATGGAGACCACGGACTGGTAAGCGCAGCGTAGGACGTCCACCCACAAGATGGATAGACGACCTAAAAGAGACCGCAGAGAATTGCTGGACAGGCCGCTTCCAACCGGCCCTTTTGGCGTTCGATGGGGAGGCATATGTCCAGCAGTGAACGTCCTACGGCTAAAATGATGATTATAAAATCCAAAAAAATAATTAAACATGACTTCAAATATAAAAAATACTTTCGACGTGTTGTTGCTGTTGCGAACGAATACGGTCAAAAACTTAACAGTAAAGTTAGGAGGTTCTAAAACAATCGGACCGAAGGACAGACGGATAGACAGACGGACGGACAGAACGAATTTATAAGGGTTGCTGGTAGGGCTACGGAACCCTAAAAAGTAGTTTTGAAGCTTTACTTCGTAGCTATCGATTTTATTAATATTATTTTATATGCATGGAATATCTATACTTCTATACTAATATTATAAAGAGGAAAGATTTGATTGTTTGTTTGTTTGTTTGTTTGTTTGTTTGCATTGAATAGGCTCCGTAATTACTGAACCGATTTGAAAAATTCTTTCACTGTTGGGAAGCTACACTATCCGTGGGTGACATAGGCTATAATCTATACCCGTGCGAAGCTGGGGCGGACCGCTAGTAATAATATTATAAAGAGGAAAGATTTGATTGTTTGTTTGCATTGAATAGGCTCCGAAACTACTGAACCGATTTGAATAATTCTTTCACTGTTTTTTTGTCACTGTTTTCACTGTTTGTTTTTTTTGTAACATAGGATATATATTTTTTTTAAATTGGGATCCTTACTAAAACTCCAATAATGTAACCCAAGGTGTAAAAAAATAAGATTTACAATTTTGACTTTGCGTGTTTGACAGTTCTAAGACAGGACAACGTCTGTCAGGTCAGCTAGTATCTTATAATCTCGCGCTAAACCTACTATGGAGCGAAAACTACGACAAATACAATCAAAATGAGTTTAGCCGTTGGGGAGCTACGATGCCACAGAAAGACATACAGACACGCACGTTAAACTTATAACACACCTCTTTTGCGTCAGGGGTTAATATTTGAAATATATTACCCATATGATGAGCCTCGTAGACCTGCTTATTATCGGACTCCAACATTTTTTCTCATAGTGCATTTTCCGATCTTCCACTTTCCCGCTGTATTTTGCCCATTGTCATTATGCTTTTAATATACCTAAAAGTTATTGTCCTCAAATATAGGTGACTGTACAGTTCAATATCCACCTGCCACTGCTGTCCTTGTTTGGTAGTTTTTACTTATTTGGTTATCTCTTGTTTACTTGTTCATTCATAAAACTGTTCGAATCAGTGAAAACTGTTTGCTTTGAGATTTTACTGTTTGGCAAATACTGATAAAATAACTTCCATGTGTTATTACTATTCGTTTCTTTAAATAGGCTCAGATGTGAATGAACTTACTTTCGTGGTATTTCTGGCAGGGCTTGTACGTGCCGTACCAAGAGCGTATATTTTTTATTAGTAATAGGCTTGCGTTTGACCGCCAACTCGCCTGATGTTAAGCGAAGATGCGGTCTACGATGGAACACGCTTGCCTAGAAGAAAACGATTCACTCGTGATTTGAAGACACCCAGATTGTAACTATCGGGAACACCCATTCAGACAGCGCATTCCACAGACTAGCAGTTCGTACAATAAAAGTGGAATTGAAGTGGATTGAATGAAGTGAGTGGCGTACATGCGTCTGGGTGTCTTCAAATCGCGAGTGAATCAGTTTCGTCGAGGCAAGCTCACTAAACAATTTCCGAAGAAATTGACCCGGGTATGTCCTAAAACTGGGACCAGCAGGATGGGCAGCAACATCCTATTAGTACACGGTGAACGTACTGCGATCCCCAAGCTGCCTGCCAGGCGTGGGGATTATAGCAATACCCTTCTCTAATTTGTTCAGCAGTGGACGTTTACTGGCTGATGATGAAGCGTGCTCCATCGTAGACCGCATCTCGAGATAGTGGTCAAACGCAAGACTAAAGACTATTTGTATAGTTTAAAATAGCCTTTGGGAAGGTAGCTACCGTTGAGGTATCAGCTCGACAAGCCTAGTAAATCCACAAAACCCATAATAGGAGTGCGCCAAGCAAGCGCAATTGATTTTGAGCTACACCAACATTGATTTAAAAAAAACGCGAATATGTGCTAACTCGCCTGTTGGTAAGCGACAATGTGGTCGAAGATGACGCACGTTAAATAATTTCAAAATTTCATATTTTCGGATTTCTGTACTAACTACGGCGTACGGGTGGCATACGAAACTAATTTAGTGGCGACTGGCGTTGCCACCCAAATGGCAAACTACGAAGTGGCATACGGGGTTTTGGTGTGCAAATTAATACTAATAATTTAATACCAACATCCAACTTCCTCGAAATGTACATGCGTAATGAGTAGGAAATCAGTGCCTGTTTCGATAACATAATGTGGTACTTATCTTCGAATTTATCTGTTCCAATGCCAGCAATATCAGGCTCGCTTCAACTAGGAATTTTATATAGCTTTGTTTATTGAAATATTTTAGTACCTAGTTACCTATCTCTGTTTGACCGCCATAATTATTATATATAATAATATATATTGAGTGGAGATCAAGAACCGGAAGACGCAGCGTAGGTAGGCCTCCCACTAGATGGACCGACGCGACATTGTGAGAGTCGCTGGCATCCAGTGGATGCAAAAGGCAGGCTGTGGTTCAGTGTGGAGGTTAAAGGGGGAGGCCTATGTTCAGCAGTGGACGTCTTCCGGCTGATGATGATGACATCTTTACAACAATGTTACAAAGTTGTCTGAAAGTTACAAATTTGAAGTTATATCATTTAAAAATAATTATTTTGCTATTACAAACTTACATTTTGTAGTTGGAATGTATGGAAGAACCTTATAGTCAACTACAAAGTTAAGTTTGTCTTTCAATATTTCTACTTTAGTTTTTTTTGGACTCGCTCTGATGGTTCTGTCCAACGGAACCCTCAGAGCACGAGTCCTACTCGTACTTGTCCGGTTTTTTTTAAATACTGATGAGCCCAAAAGTATTCGGCACTGCAAAATCTTCTTGGATGGACATTCTCTGGCTACTTGAGCTCACTTAGAATAGAAACGTGAATATTTATCAGCATTTAATTAGCATGTGTATAATAGGAAGACGCTCAGTATTATAATTATTATCTATACTTCTATACTAATATTATAAAGTGGAAAGATTTGTTTGTTTGTTTGCATTGAATAGGCTACGAAACTACTGAACCGATTTGAAAAATTCTTTCACTGTTGGGAAGCTACACTATCCCCGCTTAACATAGGCTATATTATATTTAAAAAAAATAGGGATCCTTACTAAAACTCCTATAATGAAACACAAGGTGTAAAAAATTAGATTTGTAATTTTGACTTTGCGTGTTTGACAGTTCTAAGACAGGACAACCTCTGTCAGGTCAGCTAGTGTTATTATAATAATAAATAGACATCTTTATAGACACATTCTATTGTCCACGTTGTGTATAACATGTGAATTTAGAATAACTTAAGGAATTAACTTACAAATAGTTCTGCCTAGATTAACTTATTCAAAGAGTTCTGCATTCTAGCAGTCGCTAGTCGTGCAAATAGCTCGCAAATGCGTTTATAATTTATGCAAGCTGTGCATCAGGTAAATAATAACACTCGTGTGATGTCGCGGCTCAAGTAGGAAATAGTTTTTGTTGGTATTTAATGAAATTACTTAGTTCATTAAAAGTGTTATTCCTGTCTGCCCCTCATTCCGGAATAAAATTTCCTGTCTGTCTTCGGGGACAAACAGGAATAAATATTTCTCGAATGTTCCCAAATTTAAATTAGGCGACGAATCGAACTACATCGATTCGTCCTCCTTTCGGCATAGTACCACCGTTCTTTTAGCCCTGAATATTGTTATCTGTGTGGAATTTTACAAATACACTCGAAGATTAAAAGATAATAAATGAGTAGCGGAATACTTATCGATTGATACTCATTACTAAGCGCTTTTATGACGTCACGCGATATCGATTCGACAGCAAACCAAACTGTGCTTTATTGAGTAACGATAAAGCACAATTTCGTGCGGGCTGACAATCGATTTGATATTGCTCGGATCCGTAGGAATTTAAATATTTACTTTATAGTCTTTAGTGTTAGTAACTTTTTCATACCGTATTGTCAGTTGCATAAAAATAAAAGATATAAAACAAGTAGGTACTTGGTTTTTCTATATATGTTTAGCTCAAACAGCTGACAAAAAAAATGTGGAGTGAGTAGTATTGCATTTAATGCATGAAAATGTGCCGTAGAATTGTCAATTTTTGTTTTGTAGTAGGTACCTACTAGGTATACTCATGCCAAGTTGGCGCTTGTACGTATTACCGGTTTTACATTAGATATGAGCTAAAAAAAAAACGTTAAAAATCCGTTTTACGTTTGTCGTATGGGGCTCCCTTTCATTTTGACTTTTTTATTATTTGTCAGCCGTAACATTACATATTCTGAGAAATTTTCAACTGGATATTTATTACGGTTCGAAATATAGAGCCGGTTATAGGTAGGACAGACAGACAGACATCGTAGGCTTAGTAATTTAGGCCCCATTTTAAAAAGTACGCACATGTCAAGCGTAAACGTGGCAGTTGCACGGTTGCCTGGAAGAGATCGCTTTAAGCGATAAGGCCGCCTGTTAAAAGCCTAGATAATATTTTTGTTGTAATTTTTATGTTATTTTTGTTTTGTGGTGTTTTAATAAAGAGTTTTTGTATTGTATTTGTATTGTTGCTACCATTCCTACACTAAAACAACAAAATACTTATTTGAATGCTATTTTTATATGATTATAGTATCATTATTAACAATGATTTAGTTAAACAGTGTTTTAAGCTGTCACGATTGTTCACCAAGTTTATATGATTATTTATTTATGATTTAGTTGTTTTGATAAGATAGAAACATAATTTTTTTCTACGTGGATTTAACCAGTGTGACAAATCTTATAGTGCTAACAGACGCATTATGTCTACCACGAAATGGTTGAAGACCACGAATAGTGCTAACAGACGTATGGATTTGGTTGACGGACCACCTTCCAACAAACGGGAGGGTAAGATAAAAGGGTATCTTTCTCTCCCGCTGGTTGGAGGGCGGTCCGTCAACCCAAGTGAGTCTCGTCTGTTAGCACTATTCGTGGTCTTCCGCCATCATGTATGATGGGGGAAGACCACGAATAGTGCTCCTACTAATACCTGATACCTACTATTTCTACGTATTTCAACATCATCATCATCAGCCAGAAGACGTCCACTGCTGAACATAGGCCTCCCCCTTTAACCTCCACACTGAACGACAGCCTGCAATCTGCATCCACTGGATGCCCACGGCTCTCACAATGTCGTCGGTCCATCTAGAGGCTACGCTGCGTCTTCCGGTTCGTGGTCTCCACTCAAGAACCTTTCTTCCCCATCGGTTATCGGTTCTTCGAGCGATGTGGCCTGCCCATTGCCACTTCAACTTGCAAATTTTAATAGCTATGTCGGTGACTCTGGTTCTTTGACGTGTTTGCATGAAGATAAATGTCAAATTACCGACTTTTTAAAATAGTATTGATCTACGTTTGTCCTCCAACTCGCCTGATGGTAAGCGACGGTGTGGCTGAAGATGGAACACGTTGATCTAGAAGAAATCTATTCACTCTAGCCTTGAAGATACCTAAATTAAATTAAACAGGGATTATATAAGTACTACGTGCCAAATACCCACAACAGAACAGCTATATTTTTCCGCGATTTCATTGCTGGTCCCACAGCAGTTGTTCTTAATGATGAGTACAATGACCTCCTATCGGCTTAGTACACTCTTTCCGCGTAACTTTGTATAACTTTTAATTTTCATTGTAACTATTTACGAAAATATTATGTGAATAACTAGTTCCAAGATACCATATCAATTAACTGATTAATAGATAATTAGGTGAATTTGCGAATGATTAAATAGATTATTTCAATTAGGGTATCAATTTTTAAAGCATCGAGATAGTAGATAATGATCTACAATTTGTGTTTTTCCAACTTCGAATTTTTGTTCATGAAACTGATTTATATATATATATATATATATATGTGTATTGGTATTTAGTACTAAAACAAAAAAATTGTTATATGATTCAAATTTAATGTGAAAATTATGTTCAATTAATGAATTCTACATAGTACATTATATTATATTAATGTGTTAAAATTAATTAATTTATTATTATTAAAAAAACACTTAGTTATAACAGTTAGACTGAGGCGATGTAGCGACCCGTCCGGCCCGGCTTCGCACGGGTGTAATTTACGTGCGTCGCCGGAGCGGGTCGCTAAAACCTTCCGTGAAAATGTATCTAACTGATGGTGAAAACCGCATCAAAATCCGTTGCGTGGTTTAGGAGGAGTTAGCGGCCATACAGACAGACAGACGCGGAAAGCTACTTCAATTTATACCATGTATACATAGTATAAATACATGTAGAGATAGAGAAGAGAAGAGATAGAGAAGAGAAGAAGAATATATATGCGATGGTAACTACTAAAACAAAAACGGAGCTGGCATAATCGCATAGATGCTAAAGGCCAAACAAAAATTAGAAAAAAGTTTTATCACATTTTATAAGGTAAGAGTGGTCCCCAGGACGAGTTCCAGACTTGGACGACTTGCGCTAACCCGGGGTGCAAGTACCGTTCTTTTATCGATCGTCAAATTGACAGTTGAGGTCGTCAAATTCGATAATATGCCATTTTTTCAGTACTCGCTGTGATCGATTCTATGGCATTTTAGCGAATTTGACGATCGATAAAGAACGGTACTTGCACTGCCTATTTGTTTACATAGTCACATGTGAAAATAATAAAATCATGTAAAAAAGCCTTCATCATCTAGCCTTGTCAAAGATAACCTTCAAATTAACCAAGGTCTTATAGTTTTTAATCGATGAACATAACAATTGAACAATTCCTAATTATTTTTTAGCCCAGTTTTTAATCCACTGATAATTGTATCTACCTACAGATAAAGATATTAATGAGATTACTATCAGGTTATGTGTGATAGCTGATGATTTATTAATTATGTTAATTGATCGATATATGGTAGTATTTATTTACTATATTTTAGGCGCTCAAACAATGTTTATTTGTCGCATCTCTTTCTATTATTTATATTTATATCAATTTCTATCTACTATAACATCCTAAACTCTTGAACATGTACAAAGTTGCTATTACAGTTTTTTTTTAAATTTCAGTAAATAACTTCTAGCGCTTGATGAATATGAATTTACCTGACAACAGTTCTAATTTTTGGACATTCATAGCTAAGAAAAGACAACGTCTGTCGGGTCAACTAGTTATTAATAAAAACCAACCTCAAAGTTAGTAGGTAGTAAATATATATATATATATATAATATTTTATTTTTCAAAAAACTTAGCATATTATTACTTACATGATTCCATAACAAAATATTGTAGGTACACTTGTCTTGTTATATTACGCAATTTCATTTACTTGAATGACATACCTATATTTTTACAACACATTTGCTCAAAAAGTGCACTTACGAAGCCTGTATACATCGTTCGAAAGTTAAACATTACGGATCATACAACGGAGCGTGCGGTAATGAATTTGTCCGCACGCTCAGATGTATAGCACCGTGCGTGTGATTTACGGTATTTTTTTAATTTCCATCATAATTACATAAGAATTCCACAAAAGAGTTTCATATTACGAGAATAAATAAGCTGAATGATCAAACCTCCTTGGAAGCGCTTTTGCTCAATACGTTTGTCTCAGTTTAATACTAAAGAGAAAATGAGACGAAAGATGTAGTTCTAATTTTCACCACGTGATAGTGGCGCTATTTGCACGTTCGCGCCATTTTCTTATTATATTATAGAAACTATTGTTGTGACTGATATTAAGTTATAAACAAAAATTGTTTCATTTGTATAAATGTAATGTAAATGTAAATCCTTTTTTTCTCGCAAATGTGTTGTAAAACGTTGTATGGCACACGTGCGGATTGGTTATTACAAACTCGTGACTATGGTAAGCCCTCGACTTCGTCTCGGGCTTACATTCGTCTACTCGTTTCTAATAACCAACTTTCCGCACTTGTATCATAAATAACTATTTCAGTTATTTTAATTTAAAAACCAAATTACTATACCGAATTTGATGAAATTTCTATGGGACCAATCTGAAAGTATATAAATTACAAACAAATTATAATAATAGACAAATAAATACCTATACCTAATAAATATAATTAAAATAAACAAATAAATTTCCCAAAAGGAGTTCTGAGCTAACAAACATAAAAAAATACAACCGTTTTTGTACGTTTTTTTTAGGTTATAAATATCAAATTAATTCTATTTTTCTGGTATTTTGATAATATGATAATGATCTTTGGGGTGTGATTCATTCAGTGCTGCGATACCAACCAAGTTCAACGCCTGTGAAAATTTTTACTCCAAAATTTTCTTTGTGTACTTCTATGCATTTGCTAAGTGAAAATTGTAGGCTCTTTGACCTTTTGGAAAGTTGTTGGCTTATTACAAGGTACTACAGTGCTAAAAGGGTTTGGAAGGAATATTTCGTTTTTTTAAACACAACTACAATATTTCTGTCGTATCATATTTCGATGACCGTACACCTGAACAAAAAATTACGTATCATACCTCACCAATACTTTCATTGTATCGATGCTTGAAACGTCATTGTATCGATGATACCTCAATAGTTGCTGCAAAAAGATATTGAGCTAAATAATATCAAAAATCCATTAATATCGGGTGAGCTGTGGCCAAACGCCTAGCCTGTCGACCATAAAACAAATTATTGTGATTAATGTGGATGTGCGTAAATTTAAATTTAATTTAACTGTTTACTTATTCACTCGCATTCAAAGGTTGTTCACCTCTAGAGGTCACTTCGATGTTCTAGACAAGTCTACAGTACGGTTTTCCGCAAGGAAAAGGGATAAAACGTGACAGTTTTTCTAAGCCACTTCTGGGCAGGAAGACGGAAGGTATAGAGATGTATTAGTCATCTCAAATATCTTCCGGTTCAAGATAACGCATAGAGCCTCTAGGTTCGTTACATCAACTTCGCAAAATGTTGGATTCCCAAAATGTTGAACGTTGAATCTTGATTCTCATATCATAATCATAATTTGATCTGTAACTAATACAAAAATACGGTTAAAAACGTTTGCTTTATGGATGTGTAATGCTACTGCGGATTAACAGCCGCACTCAGAGACGTTACTTAAGCTAAGGAATATTTAAAATTGCTCTGTCAACTTCTCGTTGACGGAAATTGTCACACAGTTGTTATTAGGTTGTTGTTAGGTTCTCTTCAGTTTTTACATATATATGTAAAAACTGAAGAACCTTTCTTCCCCATCATATGTAATGTTACGACGGATTAACTAAGAAATAATAATAAAGTCAATATTGACTTTATTATTATTCAATATAAGTCAATATTGACTTTATTATTATTTCTTAGTTAATCCGTCGTAACATTACATATGATGGGGAAGAAAGGTTCTTCAGTGGAGACCACGAACCGGAAGACGCAGCGTAGGTAGGCCTCCCACTAGATGGACCGACGACATAGTAAGAGTCGCTGGCATCCAGTGGATCATCGTGAGGAAACCATTCACCAACATGCACTGGCCAAGCATGGTAGATTAGGGCCCATCCTCTCTCTCTCTCTCTCTCTCTCAGTGAAGGCCTGTGTCCCACCTGTGGGAACATGATAGGCTGAAAATGATGAAGTAATTAAACTCATTGTGAAATAATTGTGGACTTAGCTATTTCTTATTTATATTACTAAAATTGAAAAGTATGTAGGTTTTATCAATGGAATATTTTTATCGGATCCGTGAGGATAAAAAGTCGATTAAAGAAAAATTCTATCGATCTGTGACGCAAATAGCAATTTAATTTATTTCCGTTTCGCATTATTTAATATTTTTATATGATTTGCTTGTTAATAAGGATAAACAATATATATTAGTGCTATTATTATACAGGGTTACGCATATAGACTGTACCTACTAAGTCGGAAGGAGGTCATTGAATTCATGATCATGAACAACTTTTATAAAGGGACCAACCGCGAAATCGCAAAAAAACACTCGAAAAAATTCGGGACTTTTTTTCACACACGGTCATCTGACCCCAAACTAAGCAAAGCTTGTGATATGGCTGCCAGAGACTGATATACATACATATATAGTTTTAAATACATACTTAAATAGATATAAACAACCAGATATAGAACAAACACAAATGTTCATCACACAAATGTTTGTCCTAGATGGGAATCGAACCCACGCCCCAAGCTCAGAAGGCAGGTTCACTACCAACTGGACCAACGGCTATCTAAAATGTATGGAACAGATGTTTTTTTTTTTGCGATTTCGAAGTTGGTCTCGTATTAAAAGTTGTTCATAATGATGAGTTAGGTAGGTACAACGACCTCCTTTCGTCTTAGTACAGTCAATGTAAGCAGATTATTCTTATCCTTCTGGCGTTTGAAATCCAAACGATCGCCGCCAATCGACGCACTGAAGTGTACACGTTTCCATAATACTCTCGTGGTATAGATAAATGTATTTATAAACATGTGCGTTTGATTAAAACATTGCATATTGCATATACATGTTTCACAGTATCTGCGATATGCGACGATTTCGTAACCTACTACAGGGGCGTTACGGCTAACTCCTCGAATTAGCGCTGAAACAGTTCAGTTCGGAAAACCACGCGAACGTGAACCTTAACGTGTCGAGATACGGTTTGCGATCGCGCAAATTTTCTCATCACCTAAACATAGTCGCTTAAAACAGGTAGCTGTAAGTACGACACCGCTTCAAAGAATGTTCGTCAGAACATTGTTTTCTCCGATTAAACAAACAAGGGAGATAATTATGCTTTAAAGTAGGGCTAATTTAATACATCACATTTGACAGTCAAAGTTTCAAAGTTAGAACTGCACAATTGCTTACCCCTTTCAGTTAAAAATACATACTTATTGTAATCATGACAAAAGAAGGCAATTTAACGATTTACTTTGACAAATAAACAATAGACTGACAGATGTCAAATGTGATCTATTGAATTGGCCCTAACTACAACAACAACTAGTACAATTACAACCTATTATTACCTAGTACAATTATCTTTAGTGTTCAAATGTCTCCGTGTTAAACCCACTTCTTTCACTATATCGCTAAACCGATAAACGCAAAATTAAGTACGCCACAGCAAATTTATTAGTGTGCGTAAAAAAATTGTAAGTGTGGCGTACTTAATTTTCAACTTATAGAGACCTAATTATTCCTTAATTATTTTGGTACTTAATATTACCATAGATAAATATATACTAGTACGAGTACGTGCCAAGAGTAAATATATATTATAGTTTATCACTGTTTTAAACTATCACGGCTGTTCTATAAAGTTATATGATTATTTACGAGATATTTACCGTGGTAAGGTTGTGGAATGAGCTCCCGATATTTCGGCGCAACCACCCCACTAACCACCCGCATTCTTCATTCTTCCCGTGAACATGGTGCATGTAACTGCGCCGAAATATCGGGAGCTCATTCCACAACCTTCACGGTAAATATCCCGTAAATAATCATATAACTTTATTATAGTTTATATTATAGTAAATGTTTTGATGTTACTAATATGTTGGAATTTTGAAAGAATCGCAATATTGATATCAAAAGTATAAATTATTGTGTATGATTATTATAACTACCTTTTTATCACTACAAAAAATTCTCAAAAATTGACTGTCAACATTTTTCGTTGTCGTGATTTTTTAATTGGTCAAATAGCTTGAAACCTATCGATTTGATATACCCACTACTTATCTGGAAATATTCTGGGCGACATTTAGTATCAAGCTTATTTTTTTTATTGAAAGAACAAAACAAGAAACATGTCAAAGACGACTTAAACCAAAAAGATAAATAAAAAAATTGTTTCAGATTTGGAAGCGAGACAAAGGGCGCGTGCCAAATCCCCGCCACCCTCGCCACCCCGCTAGAACGTAAACAAACCGGGTGACGTTGCGTGACGTATGGCCGATAGGAACTACGACTACGACCCGGTGAGCACCGGCGCACCAGTCAACAACCAACGCAACATGGAGGCGGGACAGTTATGGCGGCAATATGTCATCGCTGGCATCGGTATGTGATATCATTATAATAAAAAATAAATTAAAAAGTGAATTAAAAATTGAACGTGTAACTGGGCGGAGATAATGTGGCTGAATTCAGCGCTTTTGCCAAGAAAAAAAAAATCGAAGCGCGGGTTTATGGCGGGACGGTGAGTTTAATTCTATTATGTCTTCTGTGGTTGAAGTGCTTTTTGTGTTCGGAAAGTTTTTTTTTTCTTTGGCAGGATTTTACAAGACAGTCTGCTACGGTGTAGCATACTGCTACGGATAAATAACAGAGACATTTTCTTTAATTTTTTTAAGTTATATCAAAGATAATTTACTAGAAGCTATTTGCTAGATTTCTTTTCAGATTTAGATACGATACATAAAGTACAACAAAATACAGCTGAAATAAAGCTATTAAAAAAAACTATGAGCACAATAAGTATAATCAAAGTGGATTTTTTCGACGAACACTCATATAATTATTATGTGTGAAGAACAGTGCAGGTCATTGAATGACAATAGTAACAAAGTCCATTTTATGTAAGTAAAATCCAGCTAATTAGTCATTCAAGCGGCTATTGAATTAGGTTAACCAGTTACGTTACGATATATCCCTTAAAAAAATTACAACTTCTAATAATAATGTTATAAACAACTGTTATTAATTTATGCTAGTACGATTCCGGAATTCAAAACACGTGTCCCATCCCTATATACATACGAACAAAATTAAAAGGTTTTACTCCGAAATTCACTTTATAAATATTAAAAAGTTTTGCAAATTTTTCACGGTTGTGCACATTCATGCACATTAAAATATTAATTAACGCGCACAAAATGTATTAATAAAATTAAACTACAGAAGCAGATGAAAAAAGGCTAGATTATAGGTGTTGGTCGATGTTAGTTTTTCCAATGCTCCGCTCTGCTTTGACCCCTAGCATTATAATCGTTAATTAATTATTTTTTTGTTCGGGCACGTGCCTTAAGACGAAATATGCTTCAAATTTGACGATTCGTCAATACGAATATTCAAAAGTAGACCTTTAAAATCGATTAATTGACATTATTTTGAATGTTCTTGAAATATTTTATTCGGATGTGTTCACCGATACACGATTAAAGAAATTTTGCTCGATAGAAAAAATCGTAAACTTTCCTAAAAAACAATTTTTTTTACGTTCCCTTCAATGAATTGAATCAACTTCATTCAATCCTATAGTAGACATTTGTATCAAAAAAAAAATGTGTCTAATACTAAAAATCATTCAAATACTTTAGTGGTCGCAGTTTTTTGGAAAAGCGTAAGATTATTTGTAGAAAATAAAGAAAAAATAAATATTGAAAATATTTGAAAGCGCGCACGCCGTTACCGTCATACAAGTGTACGGTTCTCTACCATTTCGCTTTAAACAAAATAAAACCTAATACGAAATAGGTACCTAAACTTTTCAGCCCATAATTAAAGTAAATAATCTGTGTAAAATATCTACTACATTGTGATTGAATAGTTAAATCCCTTTTCCAAGTGTAATAAACCTAAACTCTCGCAATATGAACATTTATTGTTTTGTGAATCTAGAAAATGCCTGAATCTAAGAATAATGTGCGTTCAACATTACGTTAGCTTCACGCTTGACTACTTTCACGATAATCGTAAAATCACCGAGTCCGAATTAATTACACTTGTGAATAAAAATTTTCCACTTTAGTATAGATATATTTTTGTTTGCAATCTCAGGCGAAATATAATAAAGACAACCGACCAAACACCGAACCGCAAGAAGTTTTGCCATGGGCGTACTCAGGTTTTTTTTTTGTATTCTTAGAGACTGATTGTGTTGTAGAAAATTTTTGAAAATTCACAAAAACTAGGCTTCAACAGGCAACAAAAAAACATGTTGTGTCATTGTAACTATTATTTTCCTAATCTTGTGTTAATGTGTAGGTAATAATGGTGGATTGTTTATTAAGTGTTCTTGAACGTGCTCGACTGAAGAAAGGTGATAGAATGAGATGAAACGTATTTTCGGGTAATGCAGCGATTCACACCGCAATGTGTTCCCATACGGTGCGAATCACTCAAGTGCTCTAAATGAATGGAGTCATTCGCAGCGTGGTGTGAATGAACCACTTCTTTTTTATAGTGGGTTGCATTCGCACCACTGTGTATCGTGATGTTATTATAACTCTACAGAAGCCTCTTGTAAAGTTTCCTTACAGCCAACGGCTGACTCGGTATCAAACTAACGTTAAATCCGCTCAGTTGGAAAATCACGCGACCGCAAACCGTATCTGGGCGCGTAAAGGTTCACGTTCACGTGATTTTCCAACTGAGCGGATTTAACGTTAGTTTGATACCGAGTTAGCCGTTGGCCGTAAGGTCCCTGGCCAGGGTAGGCCAGGCTTGTGTGCTCAGAGTCACATAGTGGGCAATGGAGAGACTTATGCTCGGCATTTGCGCGATAGAATCCGGAACAATAATTATGGGTATTCGTCAAAGAATCAGAGTCACCGACATAGCTACTAAAATTTGTAAGTTGGAGTGGCAATGGCAGGCCACATCGCTCGAAGAACCGATAACCGATGGGGAAGAAAGGTTCTTGAGTGGAGACCACGAACCGGAAGATGCAGCGTAGGTAGGCCTCTCACTAGATTGACCGACGACATTGTGAATAATGTTTACAGAGGAGAAATATTAGAAAAGTTGTCCGGAAAAATCGAATTTTTGGGAGAAAATGAAAGTGTTTTTTCTTTGGATTTTTTGTATCAACTATAGACAAACAAATAACAATAATCAGCTATTAGTTATCAAATAATTTCGTCCCTAAAGCCACTTTCGGTGACTCGATTATTCCTAATCGGTAAGCGGTGATGAACTTTTACAACATAATCCATATAATCGAGTTATGTTACTTGTTATCGAGAAAACATGTCATATCGGCCTCCTGGCGATTGCTTCACGAATAACACGATCGATTAATACAAGTATATCTTACAAGAAATTATTATGATGTCAGATTACCTTATCTTTACTAAGACGATAATATTAAATGCAAAAACTCGTGTTCGTTTGTAACATTTATATTTTCGACCATATCATCCTTACCCACAGCACAATGTGAGTTTTTATTTTTAAATATTGTGTAATAGGCTTACGTTTGACCGTTACCCTATAGAAGCCTCTTGTATGCCTCCACCTCTTTACTAGAGTATGACTTTGATTTGACTGTGACTTACTTTGCTTGACTTTAACTGTGACTATGACTTGTTTAATGATATTTAGTAAAACTTGATAACAATTTTACTAATGAAATAATTTACACTGGCATATGCCAAAGAAGTGCGATGCCAAAATCCTCACAGAATTTTTTTTTAAACCTTGTTTTTGGCGTGGGTAAAAAAATTATAGAGGGTGGAATTTTAATACTTTTTATTTTTTTTAAAACTGGAATATTGCGGCCAATATCACTGGACGTAACTAGTTCATTCATAATAAATATTGAAAGGAAAAATTTGCTTGAATACGATAAGATAGAGCAAAGGTTGTTGATAATTTCACTTTAAACGGCACTATACATGACTTCGTGATGGTATATTATTCAATTATTCAATGACCATGGATACAGAGTCCCTTAGTCGGAATAACAAACAGTTTACAAGGCATTCAATATCGTTAAACAAAGTCACAGTCAGAGTCAAGCAAAGCATGTCACAGTCAAGTCCAAGCCATGCCCTATAAAGTGATGGAAACTTTACTACAGGCTTCTGTGGAGTTATAATAACATCACGATACAATATACTGTGAGTGTTTCGCAACGTGATGCGAATGAACCCACTATAAAAAAGAAGTGGTTCTACTCTATTCATTTAGAGCACTTGAGTGATTCGCACCGTATGGGAACACATTGCGGTGTGAATCGCTGCATTACCCGAAAATACATGTCTCATCTCATTCTATCACCTTTCTTCAGTCGAGTACGTTCAAGAACACTTAATAAACAATCCACCATTATTACCTACACATTAACACAAGATTAGGAAAATAATAGTTACAATGACACGACATGTTTTTTTCAGCGCCGGCCCTGTGATAGAGTTACTCTTAGCGTCAGATAGATTAAAGCGCCAAAACGCTAAAAGAAAAAAATAACCAGCGAAAAATAAAGTTATTTATATCCAGCACATGCATACTTTTTATCCCGGAATCGATTCCTGTATAATTGCTAAATATGAAACGCTCCGAAAAAGCGCGGAAAACTTATAATTCCTAGGACAAACTAGCTATGATTGACAAGTCATTTAGAAATAACTGTGTGCGTTTTTATAACTTACTAGCAGCCTGCCCCGGCTTCGCATGGGTATAGATTTAATTATAGCATATTTATTTATTTATTCATTTAGCACGGTTATACACCAATTACACTAAAGATACAAAATTATAAAACACTTATAACCTACAAAATTAACTAATTACAATATGTCAAAACGAAAAGCTAATTACATTAGTTATTAAAATGAATACACAATTATTTAAAATATTCAGGTACGAATAATGTCAAATAAGTAAGTAAAAACTAGTCAATATTGTATAAAAATAAGATAACCAAAGAAATGTATACAACAATTGTAAAATTATGTCATAATTCATCATCATTGTCATACACCTTGCACGCCTTCCTCTCACAGAACCTCAAACACTCAGACCAAACATCCTTCCATTCATCCGCAAACAGATCACACTCAGGTGTCATGGCCAGGAGACGGTTAAGCGCATTGAGAACGTGCGGGATAGGAGAAGCACCACGTGCGATAGTACGACAGGGAGGAATAGCGAACAGACGATGGTTCTTGCGACGGGGACAGTTACTGGGGTCCGGGACAACCAGCCGCGCCAGCTCATTGAAGAGGTTTGGTGCGTCAATACTGCCACGGAGGATCTTGCACATTACCATCATTTGGTTTTTGTCACGCCGGACCTCCAGGGAGTTGTAACCCAGGCTACCTAGAAGAAAGCTGGTTGGGTACAGGTAGGGATAGTAACCAAATAAACATTTATATAGGAAGCGAAGGAAAGCCTTCTGGACTTTTTCATGGAGGAGTATGTAGGCACCCACATGGGGATTCCAGATACACGAGCTGGATTCGAGTTTGCTGCGGACAAGGGTTTCAAAAATTAACCTAATAACCTAATAACATAGGTCTCTTAAAAATCTTTGGAATTCCTAATAACAAATCCCAACTTTCTGTACGATTCCCTGGCTACGTTTGCAATATGATCATTAAACAACAATTTTGCATCAAACGTTACACCTAAGTCTTTCACGGAAGTGGATCTGGCGACCTCGTGAGCATCCAACTTGTACGAAAACTTAATTGGCTGCCTCCTTCGAGTGAAACTCATGACTTGACACTTGGATGGGTTGAATTCCATTTTATTTGCTACACTCTATTCGTAGATAGCGTCAATATCTTGCTGGAGACTCAGGCAGTCCTCTACAGAGTTTATCTCCATGATTAACTTTAGGCTTTTAACCTATGTCACCCGGGGATAGTGTAGCTTCTCAACAGTGAAATAATTTTTCAAATCGGTTCAGTATTTTCGGAGCCTATTCAATGCAAACAAACAATCAAATCTTTCCTCTTTATAATATTAGTATAGATTACCCGAATGTTTGACAAGTTTAAATGACAAATGTTTAAAACAACAATAAAAAAATAAAAATACTATATGACTTTTCAGAGGACAACCGGCTTGGAAATCTTTGACTAAGTATATAAAAATAATATATAATTTAATTGACATCACAAAAAATCTAAGTCGGTTCACCCGTTTGGGAGCTACGATGCCACAGACAGACATACAGATGCACACACGTTAAACTGATAACGCTTGTGACGATGTGTGTAACGATTGTGTCGGAGGGAAAAAAAATTGTATGTTGGCTTAGAATAACTACACAAAGAAACCAAGTACATTCGCAAAATTTAAGCCATTCAAATGGTGTCATATATGGCTCCAAAAAAAAACATTACTATGACAATTTGCGCGGTGAAATCGTACCACAACAAATCCTGAAAACCAGCATAAAAGTTATGGTGTGACATTCCACAGGTAATCCATTAATTGTCTTGCTTAAATCGTTTAAAATACCAATCGAAACGTAAGCTACAAAGCGAATTTGTAGCTTACATTTTGAGAAGGCGTTGTTTGGAAACCTACCTTCTCTGAGTAGTTATTCTAAGTATGATGGACATTTTACACCACAGACCACAGATAAAAAAATACTAATTAACGAAATTGAGACCCCTTAAAGTGACAACTGATAAGTGATGTGATAACTGACCGGATAACTGTTTATCAAAATTTGCTTGTTTTTAATTTAACTGACCTTACCAGTCACTGTTTATATACTTACGTAAGCATGATCATAATTTAAGAATAGAAGATGTTATTTTTTTGCACAACAGAAATACACCAACGATCTCAACATAGATCGCATAAGGGCATAAGGGCTCTTACGCAAATGATGGCAAAAGGGTGTGTTGATGGATAGTAAGATATATAATAGGTATATTGACAGTTTCAGGAGGCTCTTTACAATGACTGAGGGTTACCATTATCCAAAGGAAGTCTTGAGAAAAAGCCGTACGTAAACTAACCTACAAAAAAATAATTAAAATAAAAATAGCAACTAATTTTTACCCATGCTGAAACGCAGAAAGTGTGTATAAGATGGGGTGTGTTCACAGAAAAGTATTTTTTTTGTTTAAATTAGATCGGCTGTCAAGGCAGTTGTGACCATATAAACGAAACGTCAGTCATTCGAAATTAGTTAGCAACTGTGATGCGGAGCAAGAACTTTGAGACCTAGCCCCAAAAGGTAAGGTCCTACTTCTTTGGATGCGGAGTTCGACGCGTTGACATAAATAATAATGTTCAATCAAGGTTCTGTCATAATGCCTGGCGACAGATTTTCCTTCTCATTTCCGTTCTATTTACTTAGGTACTTCTCTTTTCTGTGGGTGTGTTAGTAGTACCTGTGTCTGTTACCATTTTGTGTTCGGCTGGACAAATATGAATGCGTTTAAATTATTTATTTGAAAGGAGGTTTCATTGCGTTTCTTTTCACTGTTTGGTCAAAATCTGTTAAAAGATAATTTTTTAAATTGGTCGTTTAAAACACAAAGGTAGTCTTTTTAATAAGTAATAGGATTGCCTTTGACCACCATCTCGCCGCGACGATGCGGTCTACTTTGGAGCACGGTTGCCTTGAAGAAACCGATTCACTTGTGATTTGAAGATATAGCCGTTTATATTTAGTGCAATAATTAGATCGAAAGTCTGTCGGGCAGTTTTTTTACCCGACACACTTGTCGAGTGTGATTCTCTTTGAGTCGAGTAGTTCAGATAGGTTTATATGGTAATTCCGGACTGAAAGTAAAAAAGCCGGATATGTTGAGACAAATTGAACCTTTTTTTAATTATCAATTATAAGTTTTGACTTTATTTACACACTGGTGTTGGTAACATTATTAGCATACAAAATATACTTGCCCCGGTGTAGGTATAGTGCAGTAGTTCCCAATTAGTTTTTCCCGCGTATATACCACTTCAAGAAAGATTCAAACTCGAGCTCGGCTCAAGCACACCAAATGCAGTCCGGTCCGGTGCAGACTCAGTTGGTAAGGTCCAGTAAAGTATGAAAAGTTGTATGGAGTCAGTTGGACTGCAGACGGACTACAAAATGGACTGCATAGGGTGTGGTGCGACGTCTTTCATAGAATTTCTCTTAGTCAGGAGATTGCCGCGCGTACCTCTTGATGCAACCCCGAACCACTAATTGGGAATCACTGGTATAGTGGGTACTTTTAGGATCGCTATACTCTGCACTAGGTCTCGTCAGAGCCTGTATTGCAGTGTACTTAAACTTAGTTATTTCTGGCCTTCAGTACCTAAATTTACCCGGATCTAATATTTGATTAACTATATTTAACAGTTTTTATAACAGTAAAATACAGCAGAATCCTGAACACAGTAGTATGTAGAAGTACATAGCAATACATTTGTACAGTTTTATGGAAACCTCACTAAAGTACCTATTCAAAATCGTTGAAAGTACCTATTAGTATTGTAATAACATAATTGCTCGTCAAATTAATACAATAAAAGTAAGTTTCTTGTACTCTGTAAATAAATAGGACATAGCAGCTATCAACATAGCTACTAAGTACTATCTAAAAGAGGCTTAATTATAGGTATAAAAAGTAGTTAATGTAATAAGGAAATTAAAATAATGAAACTGGCTGGGTATTATATTAAATAATCTTACCCATAGAAAAAAACATCGATTTCATACTATACTAATAATAGATGGTTAAAATAATCGTACAAAATAAATACATAGTTTACGATCTAAAATACGCTGTATTTAGGTATACTTAGGAAGTTTTTAAATAATTTAATTTAAAAAAAAAACTTATAACAAGCATATTATAAAAAAAAATGGGTGGATATAATATTATATTTTTTATTCACTGAGCGTAGGAAACATCATTAAATTTATAATATATTTACCTACATTATTGTTTTTATGTTCATCATCATTCTCAGCCTATAATGTTCCTACTGCTGGGACACAGGCCTTCTCTCAGAGAGAGAGCGAGAGAATGGGCCCTAAACCACCATGGCCCAGAGCATGTTGGTGAATGTCATTGTCATTGAACTTTGAGGTTCTTGGACATACCGGTTTGTACATTTTCTCTCACGATGTTTTCCTGCAACGTTGTTGAGCAATGGCAATGAAACTGCACATAATTTAAGTACTAAAGAAGTCATTGGTCCAGGGCCGAGGATTGAACTGGGTGCCTTCAGATTGTAAAGCGCACATGCTACCATCCGCCCACCATCGCTCGCATCGGTTTGTTTTTGTATTACCTATTAAACAACAAAACCATCGTCAATTGTTCAGACATTATTCCAACTATTATAAATTCTGTGGTTCAGGGATACCCCATTATCATCCACCATTGATAATTGAAATACAAACAAATAAGAAAATGAATTTATGTTGCCAAAGGTTGTGACGTTATCACAATGTTTTTAAAACACCCATGTTAAACTTAATTAATTTATGGGGTTATCTATAGATATTTACAATATGTCATGATTTTAGTTCAACATTAACGAATTTACTACATGCGGAGCTTGGTGTGTGTGTTTTATTTGTTTTTATTTAACTCTAGTGAATAGGTATCTTCTAAGCCTGCGTGGTTCATCTTCGACCCCCATCGTCGCTTACCAAGTCGGTTAAGTAGTCAAACGCGCTTATCCGCGTTAAAAAAAACTCTGTAACGGATAATGGCGTTTGGTCCCTCAGGATAGAGAAGGGAACCCTGAGTCTAACCAACCGGT
The DNA here is from genome assembly GCA_914767915.1 of Agriopis aurantiaria. Lineage (NCBI taxonomy): Eukaryota > Metazoa > Arthropoda > Insecta > Lepidoptera > Geometridae > Agriopis > Agriopis aurantiaria. Next base: position 9,968,728 of record OU612004.1, read on the forward strand.
TAGACTCTGGAATACCAGATAAGTGCATTTTGTCCCGAAAAAAAAATACGTTTCCTTTGGGTTTTGGTTATCAAATCTTCACTCTGTGTTCTTTAGCTATATAGTAAAGTTATTTTGATATAGCTGATTTTATGGAGAAAGATTTAGTGTTTTTTAAATTCTACTATTCTAATTCTACTAAGCCTAAAGATGAGTACTTTTTTCAGTGCTCTTTTTTCCAAATTTAACTAACTTTTCAATCTGATGTTTAATAAAATTGCTTGATATAAAATGTAACCCCAATTTGAAATAAAGTAAATTTGTGCTGTGATACACATTTCACTTCAACAATTTTAAATGATCTTTAATTATGTCAAGAGCATATTGCGATACGCGTTTGTAGGGTTCTGTAGCTATTTTAAAACTAAGTAAATACAAATGTAGACTGAAGCGTAGGTACAAGCTCCGGACGTAGTTTTTTAAACGTGTTTGCCTTAATCCAAATAAAGCAACGACTTAGTCGGCAATATGCTTTAATATATTTTATTCTATTACTAATGTCATGGTATTTTAACAGCAGTTTCAGACCATTCTAGATGTTTTCAAAAACACGCGTCTTGTCGGACACAATATAAATTCTAAAATAGAAGCTACTGCATGCAGAGCCATCGAGTTATTTTTGAGAAAAAATAAGTACAACCAAACGAAATACCACTCCGTTCCTTAGTGGTAGGGGTTATCAAAGTTATAATTATAACGCGTCTTTAAAAATATAACAAAAGCTATGTTATACAATTTACAGTTCTATGCCAACGGGTATAAAGTTTGCTATCTCATGATATGAAGCTAAGGTGTCAAAGATTATCGAAATAATATAATAATTATATTATGTTGTATAGATATCTGTTAACAGGGGTTAACTATATCTTTATTTATACCAAATAAATACAACCTATAGCTTATATACCTATAGCAAATCACTTTTTTTTAATTTTGCAGTTATCGAAAAAATTCAAGAACAGTAAAAAAATCCTAGCGTCGTTGTATATAGACAGACTAGACATCAATTATATAGTTCACAATGCCACATTTACTCTAATTTAGACGTTATGTCGCTTGCATAGTGTTCAACGTCGCTTGTCCGCTATATAGCTATGTAGTCGGATCGCGGTTGCCTTACAACTAACCAAAAAGTCGGCGCAATGCGTAGCGTACGCAGAGTTTTGGTTCGGACATTTTTTTGACACGTTTGTGTCTCTATAGGTATTGATCTTGATGTTTGATAACCATAATTTGCATTGGTTTTTCTTTTTACCCAATAGTAACAAAATACATACACTGCTTCACCAATACTTATTTAACATCCTATAGGATAAGTGAGTCTTATTTATAAACCGATTTTTCATAAATAGAATACTTTTTACCCCGAAAAATGTGGGAAAATTGGAAAGTTGCAGGTAACACTGCGCTAAAAGCACGGCTAAAGAGTTTTGGCGCCAACGCGGAAAAAACATGTCGGCTCGTTGGATTATTTTCCTAAACTTGTGTATTTTCGAGTGTTAATGTGTACTAAATGGTGAATTATTATTCATTGAGTGCTCGTGAACGTGCTCGAGTGAGGGAAAGTGATATAACGAGGTGAAACGTGTCTTTTCGTGTTGTTTCCAAAACTCTATAGGAGCCTCTTGTAAAGTCTTCACCACTTTACAGGGGCATGAGTTCGACTTGACCGTGACTTACTTAGCTTGACTCTGACTGTGACTATGACTTGTTTGACGCTAATAAGACAAAATGAACTGTTTAATATTACGAGTAAAGGACATTGAATCCACGCTCAGGAAAATTTTAACAAAAAAAAAAAAAGCACGGCTAAATAAACACATTTAACTTATCTGAAATAAACACGTAGGTATGTAGTTACCTATAATTTGAAGTTGTTTTTTATATTTAATGATATCTTTATTGACGTAGTCGTAGATACGTATTTTTATAATAGATATAAATATTACTGTGTTACTGTGACTAAGTAGGTACCTATTTGATCATCATAACGTGGATTTGCTAGAACAATTATTGTTACTCACAATTATTATTTTAATGAGTTTTTTTGTTGTTGCTTTAGTTGTATGGTATAACATCAGCAGTATAAGTCTCGTAAAAAGTGGTCCAGCCGTTTTGGAGTACATAAGGAACATACATAGGTACACACATCGCCTTTTATATAATAAGAAATAATATGATTGAAGTGACTCATTATGGTGAAGTAATTAAAATATGGCAACAATTGACAACTTTTTGTAAACCAACTGTTTTTTTAGATTTATTGAAAATATACTAAAATATAAAAAACACGTATTCAATAAATTTTTAAATTCTAATTAATTTACAGGTCTTTAGTACAATAATAATAATAAAAGTCATCATCATCATCATCATCAGCCTGTAAACGTCCACTGCTGAACAAAGGCCTCCCTCGTAGAGGGGTGTTGCCATAATCCCCACGCTTGGCAGGCGGCTTGGGGATCGCAGTACGTTCACCGTGTACTAATAGGACGCTGCTGCCCATCCTCTGGTGGTTCTGGTCGCAGTTTTAGGACAAGTTAATAAAAGTCAATTTGCTTAAATTTATTTAAAAAAATATTTTCATTAAAGATTATGTTATTTTGTGAGAATCAAATTTCATGTGCTAAATAATCCTAAAAATCAAATAAATTTCAGTTTACATTTTACATTTTTACATTTTACATTTATTATTATTTACATTACATTATTTACAAATATTTCATAAATATTATCTAGTAAAACGAGTGACGAGAAATCTTACAACCACATCTAGTAATGGCGGATAAAAATTCTAGAACTAAGGGATTGATTGTTTTAATTTTATTTATACGTTTTTTTATAAAGATAATCCACAAAGGATTTTAAAATGTCAGTCTCTTTACAAAATTAAATGTCAATTCAACTATAATTCATATTGTCTCATTGTTATCTATACAGGCTGTTTTCAGTAGTTTATTCGTGTAGTAGTTCTAAAGAATAATATATTATTGTTGCAATTTACTATTACGTGCTATTTTGTTTAAGTATATAATATATTTTGTTGTCTATTTTTTATCTCCATTTTAGACGACCTATTAGTAATATAAATATGTGAATCTTTAGACAGAATATGTACGCCAGCAGGCACACACTAAATAATAATGCAATGTGTCAATATGTAATCCATATAGCGCTATATGGATTACATATTGCGCTATATGGATACCCTAAACTTTCAAGTGATATAATCTATGATAATGTATCTATCTATGTAATTATTATATAAAAAAAGAATCCCTATTTTCCTTGGTCACGCCATAACTTAAGAACGACTTTACCGATTTCAATCATCTTTTTTTGAAAGTTTTCTAAAACTTTGTAGAAAGATCTTACGGAAAGAAAAATTAAGAAAATTGCGCAGAAAATTAGCAATTTCAGAATATTTAACGACGATTTTAGCTTCGCCCGTTCTAAGATAGGACAACGTCTGTCGCATGTCGGGACTCGGGTCAAATAGCATGAAATAAATATTGCTTATAGTTTCACACGCGCCCATAAATTGCAACGCCTAAAGACTGAATAGAACTATTTGTGATGGAAAATTCAAAGTATACAATCATCATTAGAGCACAGAATAGAGAATAGTATAAGAGTAATCATGTTCATGTTTAATCTTGATACTATTGTCGGGTAAACGCTTTAGGGCGCTCGTTTGTTTTATACATTATTGTTTCCAATTTTTTTTATTGTTATATATTTTTTCTGCTTATATTTTGGTCCCTCTGCCAATGTATTAACTACACGACACTTTTTTGTCAAAATCTTAACAGACTAGCTAAAATAGGTAACTTTTCATAAACTGTTATTTTCATAAACTTTACAATCCTAACAGAGTCGATCCAATTGAGTCCAAAACGGTCGGCAACGTATTTGTGACGCCTCTGGTGTTACAAGTATCCATAGGCGACGGTAACTGCTTACCATCAGGCAGCCCGCTTGATTGCCTAATAAGGCATAAAAAATAGAGCTCTTTACAACTTACAAGCTTATCTATGGACGAGCAAAATTTAATGTCATTATCATGTCCATGTTTCATTCCAATTTATCTAATAAATATATTAAGTAATATTTTAATTTAATGTCGTAGGAAGTTATTTCTATTTGCTCTCGCCCGTAGTAAACAATTTCTTTTTCTTTATTCTGGAAAAAATATATGAAAACTCAATATCTTTGTCACCTTACAATTCGCGGTGTAAGAACCAGATGAACGTATCTACCAAAAACTCGAAAATCGTTTTTTTTCATAAATGTGTCTTAAATGTGATCCTGCATGATGTGCCAAAATGACGTAACTGTACAGTCAATATTACACTAATTCAATAGTAACGTAATAGTAAAACACACACTTTTTATTGAACTAGAAGAACGTAACTTGAATACCCTTAAAAACTTTTCAATTGGTTGATATCATAAGTAATGCAAAAAGAACGTATAGGCAAAAGACTTTCTTTGGATCTTAAACTATTGCTCGGTTGACAATTTTAAGCAAGCCTTAACAACGTATAAGCCTTATACGTTATTCTGGCTTTAAAATAATTATTGCTTATCGATGTTAATTTTATGAACCATATTAGCGTTTGTTTTTTGTCACTTATATTATCTTCCCAAATAACATATCTTAATACGCATAGGTAAACTATTTCGGAATAATTAAGAGCCAAAATAACGTATGTCAACCAATTTTTGAAAAAATATAAATATTTTCTACACTAAGTGCACTTAATTTTTTTCTTGTATGCTTATGAGTTCTCTAATAGTATGAGTGAATTTCTGTATACTTTTTCCATTCGTCAAATATATATTATCTTTTATATAACACTTCAAAGTTCAAAAGAGTGAAATATGGACAGTTTTTTAGCTCTCCTAGAAAATTGTAAAAACGTAGATACGCTCATCTGGTTCTTACACCGCGAATTGGTCACAACGCAATAATAATATGAGAAAATGTCGCGTGGAGTTTATTCATGTTTCTATTGTCAGCTAACACCCTACACTATAGAATACAATTATTTGCACACACTAATAATAGTTCACACGGGCCGTAGGACAGGTGTGAAGTTCAATGTCACACACAATTGCCTACTAGAGATTATTTTGCTAGAGATACGACAAATCCGGATAAATACTTGTAAAATCTGTCACGTAACCGGCAAATTATGTATGTTTTCCCACCTCAAGCCAACACAAAGGTGCGACATGCCCGGCTACTTGTAGAATAGTTCACGTAGTCGTTATTTTTTTGAGTTTTTGTTGCTCCATAAGCTCCATACAATCAGGCTTATTTCTAAAATCAGAACTCATCAGGCCTTTCATGGTGCGACAGATCCGACCTTTGCGTTTGATATACGTCGTATACCTACTCCATACATGACCATTTTTCAACCAAGTCCAAAGTGTATGTCAGATTCCATTGCAACGCACACGATGACACAATGCACATTATTGTTATCACTGCATAACAAATTGACTTTTTTTCCGACTAAATTAATATTATTCTCTAACACTAAATAATTTTGTACTCCGGCGTGAAAATTGGAAGTTATTCCGCCGATTTGTGCCCATTGAAAAGGTAACGACCGGACAATTTTGTTACATAGAGTTTTATTTCGCAGATAGGTAAGTTCTGTTTTGGGTGCACTAATCTCCAGTGTCTCAAAGATCAGACATTCAAATAGATATCTAAATATAACTATTGCCGATCTCGCAGAGGAAGTACGAATCAGCTGAGCAGCTGATCTGAACAGTGCGACCAACTTAGCTATACGGTTGAATGGCGCGCCACTGTCGCAATTTCTGAACAAAAGTCACAGCCATCCGTAGAAAATTTGTGTTTTTCGTTTGACCAACTACACAGATACGTTATGTTGTCGCGATAACACGGAGTTCTTAGAGACGCCTTTATTAAATAATGACACGAGTTGTGGGCTGCGTGGACTTGGGATAGAACCAATACAGCAATAATAATGGCGGCCACCTGCGAGGAAGACTCGCGCACCGGTAATCTATAATTTTGCCCAGATTTTTTAAAACATGCGACGAATCAATCGCTCAATTCTTTCAGACTCACTGCTCAATGTATCCTCTGTACCGCGTCTGTATCCTGGATTTTAGGCAGAAAAGAGAAAGAAAGAAAGAAAGATCAAATAGAAAGATCTAAGTATAGAAAATTCAATTTTTGTAGTAAGATTTAAGAATAATTTTATTGAATACTACGGATTCAAATTTTGGAAAAATCTTGTAACACTCAACATAACATATTACTTTCAATTTACAACGGTAGTTCTTCGTAAAACTTTCAGAAGAATGGTTTGAGAGTGGATTTCGTTAAATTACTGACATACTGACATGACGCAGAACAGATGGCCGATGGGGCCGAAAGGTTCTCGAATGGAGACCACGGACCGGTAAGAGCAGCGTAGGACATCCACCCACAACATGGACAGATGACCTAAAAGAGACCGTAGGAAAACGCTGGATGCAGGCCGCTTCCAATCGGCCCTTTTGGAGATCGATGGTCCCGCAGTGACATCCTACGGCTTAAATGATGATGATAATTGACATAAAATCTACAAGTTTTTTTGTTATAGCTTATACGGTTTTTTATAAAATCAAAATCAAAATATATTTATTGCAGTTTGTTGGTAAACCTAGATGTAATACAGACATAATCTGTTCTTAAGAGCTCCGAAAACAAACTTGTCTAAATGGACGTGCAATATTAGTACTGGCATTCATAACTCACTAATTATAAGTTATTAGTATTGTTAGTTTACAAAGGAAATGTCTTAGTATAGTAGTTATGTCAAGTTAAATAGATACGATGTCTACAATATTATAATGTCATTATTAGTTAGTCAATGTTAGTATTCCAATTTAATCTCTTATCATTAATAAATTCTTTATATACGGATTTATGTTTTCGTTTTTTGCCCGAAAATCCCAATATTGTACCTAAAATTTGACGAAGCATTTAATGAAATTAAAAATATTTAGGATAGAATATTTTGTATAGATTGAAATAGCCATGATCCAAGAAAACAAGGTCTTACACTCTGGGAGATGTACCGCAATGACGTCACTGTCCAGTTGCCACTTTATTGTAACAAACACAAATACTAGGAAATATTTTCTTAAAATAATCTATTAAATAAAATACAAAAAGCATTTCAATTGTCATTTTGGTTTGTCCGCTCAAGCAAGTTAAGCACGAATTGAACATATTAAACACAATTTTATCAAAACTACATTGATTTATTGGATTCCCACAGGTAATATACGGATATTGGGGAGTTATAATTTCTCGCTACTGTTAACACAGAAAATCATAGAGAGTCTGACATTGTTTCGTGTATCGTCATCTCTCTCGAACTTGTTGTAAATTACTTATTCTGCTCTTGCTTATGCACGTGTACGTGTATCCATGGCATTGATGACATCATTGCGGGATGCCCACGTCACATTATTTCTCGGAGGGCTATACCTGGCGGAGTATATTATTATACCATGGAAATAGCTTGGAAGATCTCTGGTACCCCACCCAGCTACTAAATTACTCATCATTACTTGTCTAAGAATACCTATTATGACTTGCTATCCACTTTAGGTTCTCAATGGATTATTGTCGAGTGTCAATTGTCTATTATTAATTGAGACAGTCTTTGCATATATGTTTTATTTTATACTTATATTATTGTCTTCCGGTCAACATCTTGCATCATCGATAACTAAAATATATTATATAACCTAACAAAGCGCAGTAATTTATCATTATTGCTAGCTGTTGCCCACGACTTCGTATGCGTTGACTTTAATATAAACAGGCAACTCCTATTCGCCCCCTATAATTCAGCTCTTTTGCAAAATCCTTTCTTAGGATACCTTTGCATGATATTTTGCAAAATTCTTTCTTCTCAGGCCATTGCTTGTTTTGGAATCTACCTGCGCCAAATTTCAGTTTTCTATGTCAGGTAGTGTTTTGAGATTTCGTGATGAGTCAGTATTTCGCTTTGATAGCATGTAATCTATCCTACTAATATTATAAACGCGAGAGTTTGTATGTATGGATGTATTTTTTTGCATGGGTATAGTTCAAGAGCCAGAGATTGACATAGGCTACTTTTCATCATCATCATCACCATTTTTCATCACTGCGCGGCTGAAACCGCGGGGCGCAGCTAGTATATTTATATATATAAAAATGAATCCGTATTTACCTTGGTCACGCTATAACTTGAGAAAGACTTTACCGATTTCACTCATTTTTTACAAGTTTTCTTGTACTTTGTAGACGGAAAGAAAAATTAAGAAAATTGCGAACACCAAGAGATCTGTTAATAAAATTGGTGAATTGAAATATGAGGGTACAAATACAAATACAAATACAAAAACTCTTTATTAAAACACCACAAAACAAGGATAACATAAAAATTATAATTATATAGGGTAGGTATACCAATGAGTTTTTACGAATAGAGATGCCATACGTGGTCATACTAAAGGTCTATCCAAGGGTATATAACGCACGCACACACATTACACACACATAAACCCATACACATAAACCCATACACATAAACCCACACACATAAACACACGCCCACACACGCACACTAAAGTATAACAACAAATAATAAATAATGGCCAAGTGCGAGTCGATGTCAAATTTCTTTTCACCACCGGTTCTCGTACGATCACCGAAGTGAAGCAACGTCGGGCGCGGTCGGTACTTGGATGGAGGACCGCCTATAGGCGTTGATGGGATGTTGTCTTTTTGTACATTTTTTTTGTACTTTAGTAGCTAACAAGTTATGTGGTGGTACGGATTACGGAACCCTCAGTGCGTGAGCCCGACTGACACTTGGCCGGTTTAAATTTAATACTGATAATTATAAAATTATTCAAGAACTAATTAGACATACCTATACCTAGTGGGGCGCAAATATTCGGCAGACCATAATACTATCCTTATACTTGAAATCTTTAGTTCTTCAGTGGTGTCTGAAATACCTTGAACACAATTAGCATTTGGCGAATTTGTTTTATATAGGTACGGTTCTATTCTATTCTATTCTAATATTAATATGATTAATCAATGTCGAGTTTCCAGTATTACCATTTTTATAAAAGCTATTTTAATTAGCATTACACAGACAGACGTCAACGTCCGTTGACACTGTTTCATAAACATCTGATGGAATAATTACTTTTTAAACAATGGTTTAACAAACTATATTACCGTACAATATAACTACTTTGAAGAACTATTTACAAGTAGGTAAGTACCTATAGGTACCGCCTATTGTGTTTACATGAGTTTCAAAAAGTCTATTCTATAACCTTTGGCTAAAATAAAATGAATGGACGGGCCCAATGGAGCGCATTTTTTAAGATTACAAAATGAGCGCCGGCTCTCACTTCGTTTCAGTCGGTCTCTAGCCGTAGGAAGTGCAACACAAGACTATTGTTAAATGATAACGAAACATCTGACAAAATTATGCCTTCGTGTGCTTTCCCGAAGTGTAAATACACAACATAAACTGCTATCTATTTTTTGTAACAAATTTACCGTACATGTTTATAATTAGGTGTTGAAGTATATGTCCGACGGTTTTGACTCGTTTTTACTGAGCAAGTTCAATGGTTATGGCCCGTCCATTTATTTTATTTTGGTCGCAGTCTATAACTACCTCTCCGGGCGGACAAAGCACCGTCAACGCCGGTAGTGTTGCAGGTGTCCATAGACGGCGGTTTCTACTTACCATCAGGCGGACTGCTTGCTAGTTTGCCGCTCTTTTTATTACAAAAAAAATCCTTTTAAAACACTGTTTTAAACTATCACGGTTGTTCACTAAAGTTATATGATTATTAAAGTTATATGGTTATTGTGTTGGGAGCTCATTCCACAACCTTACCACGGTAAATATCCCGTAAATAATCATATAAATCCTTTTAAAGTAATATGTGTGTAGAAATGTTTTATTTTAACGGAAGAGATCTAAAAAAAGATTATAAGTACACCGGTTTTTTTTCCGATACTATAAAATATTTGACAATAAATGGAACGCAGAATGGACAGAGTCCGCAACAGCGCACTGCGCTCCATAACAAGTGTAGTTGACGTTGGCCAAAAAACCGCCAGACTAAAATGGGATTGGGCGGGACATGTGGGGCGTATGCATCCCGACCGATGGGCCAGGATCGTCACGCAGTGGATGCCCGATGGACGGCGCAGTCAAGGCAGGCCCAAGAAACGCTGGCGTGACGATCTTGACTCATTCCGGAGAGGTTGGCAAGACGTGGCGGAGGACCGAGATTTGTGGAAGACAATGGGGGAGACTTTTGCCCAGCAGTGGGGCAGTGGATTTAGGTTGAATAAGCAAAATGTGGAATGAGCTACCTTCCACGGTGTTTCCGAAAAGCTACAACATGGGGTTCTTCAAAAGGCGAGTTAATCGAGTCCTAAAGGGTCGGCAAAGGGTGTGATGCCTCTGGTGTTACAAGTATCCATAAGCGACGGTGACTGCTTACCATCAGGCAGCCTATCTGCTTGTTTGCCATCTATGGCATTAAAAAAAGGTTAAAAAATCCATAGATAATGCCCAATCGATTTTATTTTTATTTTTAGATATTTTTTTACCTTCAAAACATTGAAAATATGCAAACGAGATGGCCTGGAGCGTGGGTATCGATATAGGTTACGTTTGTTTGTACGGTGGTAATAAACTATGTTTCCGTGCATTTCTTACTGGGACGATGTTTGCGATCGATTACAACGATGGTGTATGCTTTCGATATTTTTATACCTATGCACTATACACTACCCACTAGATGGACCGACGACATTGTGAGAGTTGCGGGCATCCAGTGGATGCAGATGGCAGGCTGTTATGTTCAGCTGTGGACGTCTTCTGGCTTTATAATGATGATGATGATGATACTACTACAAGAAGTAGTTTGGTCTTTACTTTATAAACTACTTGCGAGTCTGGAAAATATATTAAGCTATTAAATGTAAAAGTAACAATCATAAATAATGTTGTACTGAGAGAGATGGTGGCCGAGCGGTAGCATGTGAGCTTTACAATCTGACAGCACTCGGTTCGATCCCACTTCATTGTTGTTGGGCGAAGTTGGGTGTCTTAATCATACGTGAGTAATTTCCGTGTCATATATCTACCTAAATAAAATGTGTGACAACCAAGTTAGTTGCCATAAGAAAAGGAAACTACAATTTTCCACCAATCCCTTTATGTCCACTTTTCGAAGGGTTCTTTTAAAAAAAAATATGCCGTAGGTTGCACACAAGCAGACGGGCCGCCTTATGCTAAGCAGTCACCGTCGCCTATAGATACTTGTAACACCAGAGGCATCACAAATACGTTACCGACCCTTAATGACTCTATTAACTCGCCTCTTGAAACTTACTTGCCTTCTTCAAGTAGGTATACCAAGTTTCTAATAAGTTTTTATTGGCTTTCAAATTGATGGAATAGCGAGAGACCGGGGAGAGTGTCATAAACAAAGTGAGGCCTATACCCAGCAGTGGGCCACTCAGGGCTGATGATGATGATGATTGTGATGGCTTTCAAATCGCATGTCATCTGCTTGACGTAGAGTCTGAGCGGAGCGAGACACGGTCGCGCCAAAAATCTTGTAAGATTCCCGTTATCCACACAAGTTTCAATATTTAATTATAGCTTTACGTTAGTCATAAAGTATGACAATTATTGTACGAACAATCTATAAACAAACACGATACACAAGCGTAGCACGTTTTAATCAGCCGAATGACATACAAAAAACTATTAATCAAAATATTTCCGCAAGCTATTTACAATATTTAGTTACAGACTTATTACAGTCGTAAAGATATTATTATAGGATTAATTTATAAACAAATACAGACGTGGCAGATTTTACGTTGACAGCTTGTTACGTCAAAGAAACACAAATAACTATGCATTTATAATATCTAAATCATCGAGATAAAATTCCTATAGAGTCACAATTTCTCCGTGACAACAGTCAAAAAATGTCCGAGCGTTATTGTGCATCATCATCATCAGCCGGAAGACGTCCACTACTGAACATAGGCCTCCCCCTTTAACCTCCACACTGAACGACAGCCCGCCTTTTGCATCCACTGGATACCCGCGACTCTCACAATGTCGTCGGTCCATCTAGTGGGGCACAGTTATTGCATACATTGCATCAATTATATACTTCGCAATGCCACATTTACTCCAATTTAGACGTTATGTCGCTTGCATAGTGTTCATCGTTAGTCGTCCGCTATGTCATCGTAGCTCTGGCATCGCGCGGCGTTGTACTCGGATCGCGGTTACCTGGTAACTAACCAAAAAGTCTGCGCAATTTGTAGCGTGCACCGATTATTGGTTCGGACATTTTTTTGGCACGATTGTGACTCTATATGTATTGTACCTCGATGATCTAAATCTAAAAAATTGTTTCTGTGATATTAGTAGATACGATGACAGACAGACTATGTCCTCAAGCATCAGACGTCATTTACAAAAGAATTATTTCGAATAAACAAAGACTATTTACTATTTTAAATACTACAGTATTTTACATTATCTTTGTTTATTAGAAATAATTCTTTTGTAAACACAGACGTCTGATGTGTAATCATCGTATCTACTGATATTATAAATGCGTAGGTACCTATGTGTGTTTGTTCCTTTCACGCAAAACTGTCCGGTTTTTTCGTTTCTTTCTTCCGCGGACCTGCCCCGAAAGGTGTTCCCGCTGAGCTGCAACATGAAGCGTTTCAAAAATGGTATCTACAACTACCTCTCCGGGCTGGCAAAGCACCGTCAACACAGCTGTGTTTCAAGTGTCCATGAGCCGCGGTTGCTGCTTACCATCAGACGGACCGCATGCTTGTTTGCCGCTCTTTTTAAATTATAAAAAAAAATGGAGTATTTTTTTTTACATTTGAATAAATATATTTTATTTCTAGATGGCCATTATGGCTTGTACCATGCAAATTAAAATAACCACCGCCATCTGGAAATGTATATTATTTTTTGTCTGTAAATTCTAACATTTGTTCAGTGCGTTCGCCTTTAAAAAAAATGGAAAACCGAATCTCACGGCTCTTAAATAAAGTATGTTAGGTACCTACTATCTACCAACGTAACTATAAGAAAGTATAAGATTTTACAGGAGATAAATAATTGGTGTTTTAATCATTTTAAGGTAGAGCCACCAATTACTTTAAGGTCCCCTTAAAACCTACGTATAACTAAAATTTCCATCGAAGTGGCTTTTAATACCAAGATTTAAAAAAGAAGGTTTCTTTTTTGCAGCGAACATCGCGATCGCCTCTACGGGGTACTCTATGGGATGGACGTCCCCCGTCAACGTGAAGCTGGAGAACATCACCCAGACCCCTCTCGACCATGTCATCTCCGCCAACCAAGGGGCTTGGATCGGCTCGCTCCTTACCGTCGGAGCTATATTCGGTAACAACCTTAAACTATATACCTGCCCCTTTCCCCTATTTTAACTTTTATCTATACCTTTTTTGTTATCGAGCGGGAAATCTTTCAAAAATAGGTACCTACTAGCTGCATTGGAGTGCGGCCTGGTTATGTATATCCACTAAGCCGGTGACAAACCTTAGTGTTGGACAAAAGGACTCCGAGATCTCCAGAGAAACACACCGGAGCCGTCAGCACTGCGCTATAGCTTCTTCGTAAACCACTGCATGTTGTCTCGGTTCCTCCGCCTACGACACCATGGGTCACACAACGTTATTGTCCTCTCCCGGGACTTGCTGCTTTGATGTCCCACCTCTGTGCATCCCAAGTCAAGAGAAGAATCTATCACCATCATTTCAGCCATAGGACGTCCACTGCTGGACATAGGCTACCATCTATCTCTAAAATGGCCGGTTGGAAGCTGCTTACATCCAGCGTTTCCCTGCGGTCTCTTTTAGGTCGTCTGTCCAGCTTGTGGGTGGACGTCCTACGCTGCGCTTACTGGTCCGTGGTCTCCATTCCAGAACCTTTCGGCCCCATCGGCCATCTGTTCTGCGTGCTATGTGCCCTGCCCACTGCCACTTCAACTTGCTAATCCGGTGGGCTATGTCGGTGACTATCGTTCGTCTACGGATCTCCTCATTTCGGATTCGATCTCGTAGAGAAACCCCGAGCATAGCCCTCTCCATAGCTCGTTGTGCGACTTCTATACCTAAGAATCTATACCTACTATTAAATCAACATTCATTATCACCCACAAAAGTCGTAAGGCCATGATGTTAAGCGAGCTAAGAGCAAGTAGGACTCACAATTTCAGGAGCTACGTACTTCGTGGTATATTATGGGCATCCCTACTAGCAAATATGGCAGTTGCAGTCCCTTTTGGAAAACCATCACTGCTGATTATGGTATTTCCTTGATCCGAGAGCTAGCCTAGCTATCCATCACTACTCAAGTCGAAAATCTGTCACTAAGTACCCAATGCTACTGTATTCCAGCAGTGCAGGTCAAACGCCTGTCAAAAGAAAGCTAACTCTTAACCTTTCGCATTCATACTTTTTTCTTCATTGTATATCCTCCTAGATTATCTTCCTCCAACATAGATTAATAATTATAATAATACCCAGGTCCATTCATCGGCGGGTTTGCCGCGTCAACCATTGGAAGGAAGTGGGGCCTCCTGTCTAGCTCTCTCCCGCTGCTGATCGGTTGGGTCCTGATTGCAGCCGCACAAAATGTAGTCATGATATACGCGGGCCGAGTCTTCTGGGGTCTCGCTGTTGGCATGCTGTTCACTATCTCACCGATGTACTGCGCTGAGATCGCCACGGTGAGTGCTTATCTCTAGCAAGCTTTAAAATATTGCTATCAAAAATAGTTACCACCACCTACTAAATGAAGTACCTCCAATATCCTACCGGTTATCATTAAGCGTATAGGTTTTATTCTTCTGGAAGCGGTCGCTAAGAGACCTTGAGCTCAGTTGAGTTATGACCAGCTTATCTTTCCTTACAGGATGAAGTGAGAGGCGCGCTGGGCTCGTTCCTCCAGGTGTTTATCACCCTGGGTTTCCTGCTGGTCTACGCTATCGGGCCGTTCATCTCGTACTCTGCCGTTGCTTACGTGGGTGTCGTCTTCGTTGCCGTATTCGCTATCACCTTCTTCTGGATGCCAGAGTCACCCATGTACCATTTGATAAAGAGTGAGTTATTTATTCCCATTTATTATTTCCCACTAGATGGACCGACGACATTGTGAGAGTCGCGGGCATCCAGTGGATGCAGATAGTAGGCTGCCGTTCAGTGTGGAGGTTAAAGGGGGAGGCCTATGTTCAGCAGTGGACGTCTTCTGGCTGATGATGATGATGAGTTATTTATTGTACCTAATCGTCATTAAATCCTTTAGAAGCTAACGTCCTTCTTAGGTATTTATTGAAAATGCAAAATTTGGTTTAAAACTTCATAAGTAATACCAAGTGTTAAAATAAAACTCCTTTCTCAATTTCAGATAACCCCCACGCGGCTGCCGAAAGCCTGGCGACTATTCGAGGCAAGTCCCGTGCCGGGGTTCAATCAGAGCTGAACAAGATGCAGGCTGACGTGACAGCCTCCCAGGCTAAGACAGCTTCGGTATGTTTTCGTGTCGATGTTTGTGTTGTACGTTATCTTGTGTGTTTCGGCCGCAAAACTTTTTGAGTATCACACAGTATAAAACAAAGTCGCTTCCCGCTGTCTGTCCGTCCCTATGTATGCTTAAATCTTTAAAACTACGCAACGGATTTTGAAGCGGTTTTCACCATCAGCTACATAATTTTTCACGGAAGGTTTATATATATAACTAGCGACCCGACCTGACTTCGCACGTAAATTACACCCGTGCAAAGCCGGGCGGGCGGGTCGCTAGTAGCGTATAAGAAGAAGTGTAGTCGTGACAGCAGTTGAAACCTGCTACTCTGCGTTTTACTATTGATGTTTTGCTCTACTCGTTTGTAGTAGCAGGTTCATAATAATACCGTTTAATCAACACCGTTTGATCGTCGTACTTTATGTTCACAATTAGTTCACACGACGAAAGCCATATTGTTTTTTTTTTTTTTTTGTTAAAATCTTCATGAGCGTGGATTCAATGTCCTTTACTCGTAATATTAAACAGTTTACTTTGTCTTAATAGCGTCAAACAAGTCATAGTCACAGTCAGAGTCAAGCTAAGTAAGTCACGGTCAAGTCGAACTCATGCCCCTGTAAAGTGGTGGAGACTTTACAAGAGGCTCCTATGGAGTTTTGGAAACAACACGAAAAGACACGTTTCACCTCGTTATATCACTTTCCCACACTCGAGCACGTTTACGAGCACTTAATGAATAATAATTCACCATTTAGTACACATTAACACTCGAAAATACACAAGTTTAGGAAAATAATCCAACGAGCCGACATGTTTTTTCCGCGTTGGCGCCAAAAAAAAACAAGCCATATTGAAAAGGACAATGTTGCCAAAGACCAAACCACAAGACAGTAAATACTATACCATAAAAATAACATCAAACTTGAATAATCCCTTCAAGTTTGATGTTATTTTTAAAAAAACAAGCCATATTGAAAAGGACAATGTTGCCAAAGAAGAAGAGAAGAATAAGGGATTATTCAAGTTTGATGTTATTTTTATGGTATAGTATTTACTGTCTTGTGGTTTGGTCTTTGGCAACATTGTCCTTTTCAATATGGCTTGTTTTTTTTTGGCGCCAACGCGGAAAAAACATGTCGGCTCCCATCTACGATTTCCACACTGCTACGCGCAAATAGTAACATCGTTCCTGACATTCCAGATCGCAGACATCTTCCGCGGCGGCAACTTCAAGGCGTTCTACATCTCGTGCGCGCTCGTCACCTTCCAGCAACTAAGTGGGATAAATGCTGTACTCTTCTACATGACCAACATCTTCACTGCTGCGGGGTCTGCACTGGACCCGGCCATTGCCACCATCATTATCGGTGCTATCCAGGTGAGACTCCTACACTCTTCATGCTTCTTCCCTTTTTTATTATCAAATAAAAGATTTGCGTTTGAGCGCTAATTCGCCCGATGTTAAGCGATGATGCGGTCTACGACGGATCACGCTTCCCTAGAAGAAACCTATTCACTCATGATAGATTGTAACTATCGGGGGGATACCCATTTCGACAACGCATTCCACAGACTAGCAGTTCACACAATAAATTCGACTCTTTGTACAATCATATACCTACCTTTATTTGTTTTTTTTTATTGCTCTCTTATTTTGGTAGCTTTGGTCTTCAGGACCTTAGTTTAGTCTTACATAATACAACAACGAAGGAAACGCTTATATAAATAGCTGAATGATAGCTTACCCTGATCCATAAATTACGTCACGAACATTTCATGATTTTTGGATTCCCACCCTTGTCACACGATGTCACACTTTATTGACCCCCCTCGCCCCCTAAACGTGTGACGTAATTCACGGATGGCCCCGGATAATACCTACTTTTGTTCCGGAAAAACCATGGTTATTATAAGATAGCGAGTGCAAAAGCGGGCCGCAGCGAGAACAAAAATAAAACAAAATTATATAGTTTTACCAGTTATACTTACTCTTTTTGTACTTTACACACTCTTTTTTTACTTTCGCTTTTTAATTTTGCTTGAAGTCTGCGTGCTTCATCTTCGACCACATCGTCGCTTACCAACAGGCGAGTTGCTGGTCAAACGCGGACTTATACGCGATAGAAAAAATCTCTTTGAGCTTCTAAAACCTCCTGGATTTTTGTAACGATAACAAACATAAATTCTGGTGGGGCATAGTACTTAACTGAGAGTGTGGTCGGTGGCAGGTGGTCGCGTCACTGATCACGCCGCTGGTGGTGGACCGACTCGGACGGCGGCTGCTGCTGCTGGTCTCCTCCTGCGGAACTGCTGTCGGACTGGTGAGTATCAGCTCAGCATTATCAAATCGGAAGACGCAGCGTAGGTAGGCCTCCCACAAGACATCGTGAGAGTCGCGGGCATCCAGTGGATGCAGATGGCAGGCTGTCATTCTGTGTGT
This sequence comes from Agriopis aurantiaria, assembly GCA_914767915.1. Classification (NCBI taxonomy): domain Eukaryota; kingdom Metazoa; phylum Arthropoda; class Insecta; order Lepidoptera; family Geometridae; genus Agriopis; species Agriopis aurantiaria. The sequence goes on from OU612004.1 coordinate 9,986,878, forward strand.
AGGTCAAAGGGGGAGGCCTATGTTCAGCAGTGGACATCTTCGGGCTGATGATGATTATGATATCGACACATTTCCGTGTATGCTTAGTTTATGGCTACCTATTAACGCGGGCTCGAAACAGAGCAGTGCGGAAAATCACGCGAACGCGCGCCGAGATACGGTTTGCGGTCGCGCAATTTTTCGCAATCACCTAAACAGAATCGGTTAAACAGGTAGCCTTAAGGCCCCAGACATGATAATTTAGAACAAACATCAGATCTAAAAAACATCGAAAAAATAATCAGGTACTTATTCAAAAAAATTCGTTGATTTTGAACGACATTTTTATAAGGAACATCTGATTCTGATTACTTCTAGAAGGCCATCAATGTAATAAATAATGGATGAGATGTCATTTCCTGTCGATCATCGACGTACATATCATTATCATCATCCACAGCCTTCCTTATCCCAATGCTGGGTATTTTATAGTACCTACTATTTCTTGCCATCAAACTCGTCGTACCTATAATAAATTTTTGTTGCTGTTTCCAGGGTCTTCTTGGCATGTACTTTATCTTAGACAAGAACGGGAGTCCGATCGTGGAGAGCATCAATTTCCTGCCCATTGTCGCTCTGATCCTGTTCATCGTGACGTACTGCTGGGGGCTGGGGCCCCTGCCGTGGGCGGTCATGGGGGAACTGTTCCCGCTTGAAGTCAAGGCTCTGGCTTCACCTATCGCTACTGCGTACTGTTGGGGACTGTCCTTCTTGGTTACTAGGTGAGGATAATGAGGACTATTGTTGAAAAACTAGGATCTTGTACCCGTATGGGGACCACGTGGAGGCCTGAAAACCCCCGCATTTGTTCCTCGGATTCTGGGTAGGTATTTGATGTTAACTACTAGAGCTAACAGACGCTGGAACGCGGCTGACCTCAACCGCTGTCTGACCAACGGGAGAGAAAGAGAGGGAAATATGATATTCTCACTCTTTCTCTCCCGTTGGTTTGACGGCGGTCCGTCAGCCGCGTTCGTGCGTCTGTTAGCACTATACCATTTGACTTTTTATTCCCCGAGCAAAATATATTTCGGTTTTATTTCAATGTCACTCTCGATCTTATTTTTACAACGCCGATGTTAGAGATGGCTGCGACTCAACGCAAAGCCCTGCTTTTATGTTATTGGCTCTATTAATGTCTTCATCATCATTATCATAATCAGCTGAGCTTAGTCCACTGCCGGACACAGGCATCTCCACACGCCACTCAGCCCGATCTTCAGCTTTTCGCTTTTCCATCGAATGTCAACGTTTTACGCTACGTTTGCCGATTCGTGGGGGCCACTCTGGAACACTCCCCAAAGGATATCGGTTTTGCGTCAGATACCTAATAATCAGCACCCTGCCACTTTTACTTGCATAAACAGCACCGAGCATAGCTCATTCCAAAGCTCGAAAGCTCGCTGGGCGACCTTGAACTTTCTTGATCTCAATGACTACGAGAACAAAAAGGGAGACCTAAAATAATGACGGAACGTCACTCAGTGCATGGACTGTAGTACATAAAAGATACTTGAAATTCGAGATGATGGTCGAGCGTTCCATAAACCGGCGGTTAATAAACTTGTTTTCCTTCCAGATATTTCAACCCTATAGCAGACGCTATAGGTATGGGCGTGGCCTTCCTTATCTTCGGCGGGTGCTGCGTCATCTCATTCTTCTTCACGCTGTTCCTGGTACCGGAGACCAAGGGCAAGAGCTTCCAGGAGATCCAAGATATGCTGGCTGGCAGGTGAGCCTCCACCCCCTCTCTCTCTCTATCTTGTTCCTGACGCGTGTTGTAGACGCCTTTTTCACGCTGTAGCAGGCCTGTAGCTATGAAGGCACAAGTAGCTGACTTGTCGGACCTGCCGCACCCGCTGCCGCGCGATTGACAGTAATAACGCGACAAGAGTTTACGCGATACACAGAGGCAACTTCTAAATAAATCTTCTTGTTAATCAATCAATCAATCAACTTCTAGGTTAATATAGCTGTAGACAGCGTTCATCATCATCATCATGATCAGCCAGAAGACGTCCACTGCTGAACATAGGCCTCCCCCTACTGAACGACAGCCTGCCTTCGCAGTTCGCAGTTAGCGCTCGCACGTCCTGAATTGCACTTTATTGTGTAGTACCAAGAGTCGCTACTTATGTAGTTAAATGATTTTGCGGAGTGAATCTTCTGTACTTGTACTAATAAGTATGTATTCTGTAGCTGTAGTCACGTCACAGTTGTTAGTCCTAATCGTTGTATATTGCTGCTCTTTCAGAGTGAAATAGCGGAACGATTTTGTTGCTTTACTTGTTTACGCGATCAAAACAGAACAACGATGTAAATGCAAATCGATTTTAAAATAGACTGTAGTTTGGCAACGAGCCTGATTTTTCTTACTCTAGTTTTCATCTATTCGCTGCTACTTTGTTTTCGTTGTTTAGCAAAGCCATGTCATAAGAGCGCGGGCCCCTGGCGTTTTGAGAGTGCCTTTAATATTTTTTGATGAAAAATAAAACAAAATGTTAATTTAAATGTATTGGAATTTATATTTAATTTAGATTAAAATTCGTATTGGATTGATATTTTTTAAATTAGATTTTTTGTGTTTTTGTAACAGCGTTGTTTTGTTATCATAGGCATTGGAAGATCCAGGGGGGGGGGGGGGGGGGCATAGGGGCCATGGCAAAACACCTAGCAATTCCATACATTGGACTCAATTTTTCGATTTCATTCCTTCGAACCTTGTCAGAATGCCCCCCCCCCCCCAAATGAAATCTAGAATTGCCCCCCCCCCCCCCAAATGAAATCCTGAATCCGCCCCTGTTTGTAGGTATCGTTTTACAAAACAATTGGACGCTGTACATATATTATAGGTACGTCTTTAACGTCTAAAGAATTTCTTTTAAAATTGTGTTTCTTTTTCAGGACCTCCGAGAAATCTGAGAAGGCATAAGAAGTCGACTCTCCACTAAAAAATATATAATTATATTCGCTAGTTAAAATAGATAATACATATTATAGTATTATTGCCCGAAGCTAAGCTTGGTGGGCTTTCCTATATAAGCGTAAGGGTAAGGACATATCGTACTAAAAAGGTGCTTTCATATTTTGATAGGTAGGTTACTAGCGTAACTATGGCCGGGGACCTTTTTAATAAGGTTTCTTATCAATCATTCCATGCTCTTATGAAGAGTACTTTAAATGATAAATCAAAGTTTAACACAGTGTTATTGAAAGGGCCCCTAATTATACCCTAAAACGGCCGAGACGACGGGACATGATTGACGGGGGCCAAATACGGGGCCCCGTCAATGTCTAGGGGCCCCAGACTTTTGTGTCCCCTATAAATAGTTACTCTCTAATAATTGTGTTGTTTACATGATTTAACTAATACATGTACAGGTTTATCAAATATAAATAATAATGATTGTTTTAATGTATACTGTTGGAGTCACTGTATATCAATAACTAAAATATATATTCTAAGACTGAAACTAAAAGAAAAAATATTTGTCACAAACAAAAAAATAAAAATTAACCGTCTTACCACAAAAGATTTAAGAATGCTCTAGACATGTGTTTAGCAATTGTTTCACTGCGAAAAATATGCTAAACACTTATCTAAAGCCTGCTTAAATCTTTTGTGGTAAGACGGATATAGTTTAACTCCAGTGACAACAGACAACCTAGTAACTATAGTACTAACATACAGGGATGTACCTAGTATGTATTTCTTGACACATATTTAGTAGAATTTTATACAATACTGAATATGGGTAACGAATTTTAAGCGTATAATAATTAAAAATAAATAATATAATGCGTATAATTTAATTTATTGGGAAAAAATATTTATTAAGTAGTCAAGTAAAAAGTTATTATATATTGTGTGTAAAAACTTCTTAAATTAATAGTGAAATTGTTTTCTTTCTAACTTAACTTTATCCTAATTACAGAGGTCGCTTAAACTATCTGCTTATATAAGCAACAATGGCTTATAGATAGCTCTAGTTAATGTAAACTTCTTGTTTATCTAACTTAATCCTAAAGAGGTCGATCAAAGTATCTATACAAGGTTACTCTTTAATTAACCAACCACATCTAGTGCCGGTTTTAGCAATACCAGCGCTCTGGGCGAGACTTCTACGGCGCGATTTTTATATACCTGCGGCGCCCCTTTATAGGCGCTTCTGGCGCTCCTTTTTATCTGGCGCCCTAGGCGGTCGCCCAACCAGGCCCTACCCTAACGCCGGTACTGACCACATCTATGATCCGATACTAATATACTTGACGAATATGACGATAAAGTACTAAATTGAATGTTTACACGGTCAAATTTATTTAACCAAAGCCTTTATCTACTAATAACGTGCAGGTAAATCAAGCATTAATATCAGCTTTTGTCGAAACCAACAACTTTTGTTTATACTTTTGAAAAAAAAGGCAAAAAAATCAGCTGTTTCACACTTTGTTGCAGGTCAATGAACTTTTTCTATGAAAGTTTTTCTTGCGAATTTTCAAGAGTAGTAGAAATTTGTCGTTGGTAATGATTTATTGATGTACAGAAGCTGTTTTTAAGAGGTGGTTTGATAATTAAAAGTAACCCTGTTTATGCAACAATTACTTCAAGCGACCCCAAATTTTTATAGTTTTGACTTTAGTGTTTTTCTAAATCACCATGCAGTTTTTTCTATAGACACGAAAAATTAAAGTTCAGCCAATAGGTTTTAACTTAGGTAATTATGAAAGTGCCTTGTAAAAACCAAAGTACAAATAACTAAAGAGAAGTGTTGGCGAGTTGTGATAGTAGAGAATTTAATATTGTTATGCATTTGTAAATAATGTTCGATTGTAAAATGTTGACGAATAAAATTGTTGTTATAAGTAATTTTTCGTGTTTAATTTTTTATCTTCTAAATCTTCTTAGAATATGTACATTTAAGTCGGTTTAAGTATCTTTGAAGTTGAAAAGCCGTGGTAGCCCATTTGGGAGACCCCTAGACCGGAGACAGACTTGAAAGCGTGAGGCCGCGGGTTCAAACCCCGGGCCCGTACCAATAAGCTCTTTGGAGTTTATGTACGGATTTTCATACCACTGGCTTTTCGGTGAAGGAAAACATCGTGAGGAAACCTGCATAAGTACGGAGAAGGAATTCAATGGCGTATGTGAATCCACCAACCCGCACTGGGCCAGCGTGGTGGATAGCTATGGCCCAATCACCCTTTCGGAGGTAGGCTAAAAGTCCAGTAGTGGACTGTTAAAAGGCTGATTATGATGATGACGTATCTTTACTTCAGTCCTCCACAAACCAGCATTGCAAGTACCGTTCTTTATCAATCGTCAAATTCGATAGAATGCCATAGAATCCATCATAGCGAGTATTGATCAAATGTCATTTATCGAATTTGGCGATCTCAACTGTCAAATTTGACGATCGATAAAGAACAGTAGTTACTTGCCAAACAAGTTTACACAAAAAGGTAAGGTCCAACTTGTTTGGTACTTGCACTGCAGGGACCTTAGCAGGGACGGTTGACAGGGCTAGGCAAGCACGTAGTCGGCGCCCCCTGGCTGCCACATTGAGTCGCCGGGGGAGGTGGCCCTCCTCTACCGTCGCAGGTTGAAATTTCTTTGCTTGACTTGATTGGACAAACAGCTTCAAATTCCATTCAGCACAACTAGTTGGTCCGTTCAGTTGGTTAGACTGGAATGACTTGCAGGAGTGCCAGGCCCAGAATATGACGCACCGCTATCTCACACGCACAATAAAAAATAAAAATAACGATTAGAAATAACCATCTACTTTGAAAAATGTGCTTCGGTCATTTTGTGACTTATTTTTTTTTATTTTATTTGTGGGATATCCTGTTATTCTGGTTTTTAGTACACAAATAAAACACGTAGTTAGGCAATAAATAATATATTAACATAATAAGTACATCTGCTTAGAACTATAATTACATCAGTCTTTTACAGATCCGTCTTCTCGAATATACATAATGGTATCTATTCAAGGACGCAGCCAGGTAATACATGAATGAATTGTCTAAAACTGTGCCCTCCTCATCATCAGTATCAGCGTATCATGTTATTGGCGAGTTGGCGGTCAAACGCAAGCCTATTATTAGATTTAAAGAAAAACAGCTGGAGTACAGATCTTTTCTCAGAGAGATGGGCTGTAATCCACCATGCTGGCCCAGTGCATGTTGGTGAACGTCATGTTTTTTTTTTACATCGGACTAGGCTAACTTTTGACCGCGATCTCGCCTGATGGAAAGCGATGATGCGGTCGAAGATGGAGCACGTTGATGTCTTTGAGCCTTAGAGATTCTTGGACATACCGGTTTCCTTCACTTTTGTTGAGCGATGGCATCGAAACTGCACGTAATTTATTAAGCTACTGAATAAGTGATTGATGCAGGGTCAAGGGTCGAACCGGGTGCCGTCAGATTGTAAAGCGCACATGCTACCGCTCGGCCACCATCGCTCTACACGGCACGGCATCGCTCTGTCTATATAATTAAGCCAGTTACTCAGGCTAGTTTCATTTTGTTTACATGTTTTTTTTTTTTATAGAAACTGGCTTGATTTTCTCACATTTTATTTATATTACACGGGAATTACTCACGTAAAATTAAATGCTAATGCGGTAGAAACTATAGTCGGAGTGACCGGTTTTTTTATCTATACTAATATTATAAAGAGGAAAGATTTGATTGTTTGTTTGTTTGTTTGTTTGCATTGAATAGGCTCCGAAACTACTGAACCGATTTGAAAAATTCCTTCACTGTTGGGAAGTTACACTATCCCCGGTTAACATAGGATATATTATATTTTCAAAAAAAAATAGGGATCCTTACTAAAACTCCAATAATGTAACCCAAGGTGTAAAAAAATAAGATTTACAATTTTGACTTTGCGTGTTTGACAGTTCTAAGACAGGACAACGTCTGTCAGGTCAGCTAGTGTTCAATATTTTTGCAACCCTTGCCTTTATTGCATTGCCCTGCGCCCTTGTCTTTTTTACTAAACATTTACAACTTCTTAACGTAGGACACCCTGTGGCCAAGTGGAGTGACGACCTCCGTAAAATGGCGGGTAAAAACTGGATGCAAGGAACTGCCGACCGAGCTCAGTGGCGTGCATTGGGAGAGGCCTATGTCCAGCAGTGGACAGTTAGAGGCTGATGATGATGATGATGATTTACAACTTCTTGGCTCAACTTAAAAATAAAATTACGTTTTAGCAACGGATCGGATTTGTAAAGTTTAGATATAATTAGAAGGGGCGGAGAATGACATGGTATAAACAAAACCGGACAAGTACGAGTAGGACTTGTGCTCTGAGGGTTCCGTTGGACGGAACCCTCTGAGTAAAAAAAAAAACTGAAGTTGTAATATTGAAAGACAAACTTAACTTTGTAGTTGTAAATTTGTAACTTTCGGATTTATTTCTATATATGTGCTACGGGACCTCGCCTTGTGCCAAATTTCATGATTCTAGGTCAACGGGAAGTACCCTATAGGTTTTGATTCCCCTGTGAAATCGCAAAATATGCGACATAAACGTTCATATCTTTTGATTGCGTTGACTTACAACTTTTATTTTTTTACAGCCGAAAGAAACCGTATACCCAAGTATTTAAAATAAATTTCAACTTGATACCTTTACGCGTTCTTGAGAAAAAGGGTCTTGACAGACGGACAGACAGACGGACAGACAGACGGACAACGAAGTGATCCTATAAGGGTTCCGTTTTTTCCTTTTGAGGTACGGAACCCTAAAAACCGGAATAATACGGTTCCTGAAGAAGTGTCCACTGTTGGGCGCAGCTAGTACACAATATATAATTAAGGCAAGGATTTCCCAATTATAAGAAACGCTTGTTACTAAAGTACGCTTAGTCCCAGATTTGATAGTTTTCGAAAACTTTTTTCGTTTACTTATTGTTCCATACATTTTAGTAAAGCGCCTCCAGCGGAAACGCGGGGGAACTAAAATCGGTAGTTAATCGGCGGTATAGATTGCTTCACTCTAATACGAAAAAAGTTTTCGAATACCTTTCTGCCCAGCAATGTATGGAACAATACGTAAACAAAACAAGTTTTCGAAAACTATTAAAACTTGTACTAAAGGTACAGATGATTATTAGGCTTAATATATTATATTGTATAGTCGCATTTAGTGGAGCAAAACCTACACACAGTCGTGCGTTTCGCTACTAAAGAGCTTTTCATGTTTGAAGTCCCCCAGACGCGGCGCTGTCATCGCGTATCAATCACTATCAGTATCATTTCTCGAATAGAACTTTAACAACTTTTGGCATCGTACACGACTCTTTAACGATGGAAAATTAATAAAAATCTCACTAGCGTCCAAACACAGTAACAACACCTGACAACTACAACATGGAAATTTAGTTCCGCTGTGTGCCGTGGGACTTCTTTCATGAAAAGGACTCTAGTATTTTTGAGGTTTTTCTAATTTTTTCTTAAAGTATAACTGTAATGTAAATCATCCCCTTACGGTTCCCTCCATAATTATGATATCTTCATATTAAGATATCGTTGACATCATTTAGTAAATAGGTATTTGAAAGAATTTAAAAAAAAACGGGGAAATTCGCAAATCAGTGTTACTTTCTTTCTATTATCGAGCGAAATGTCCTTAACGGTTTCTTAGATAAAACATTCAATTTTGTTAAGACACCATTATTCTAATTGTTAGCAACTCATGGAAGAAGACAAACTAAAACTAGAATGACCAAAATCGCTAAATGTGGGAAAAGAGGGCCTTAAAAACTTATTTAATCTCTTTAAATTGCAAAAAGTGGAAAGACGGGGCCTTAAAAAACTTATTAGTTATTCAAACTCTTTAAATTGCTAAAAGTGGGCAAAGGGGGCCTTAAAAACTTATTCAAACTCTTTAAATTGCTAAAAGTGGGCAAAGGGGGCCTTAAAAACTTATTCAAACTCTTTAAATTGCTAAAAGTGGGCAAAGGGGGCTTAGAAACTTATTCAAACTCTTTAAATTGCTAAAAGTGGGCAAAGGGGGCCTTAAAAACTTATTCAAACTCTTTAAATTGCTAAAAGTGGGCAAAGGGGGCCTTAAAAACTTATTCAAACTCTTTATATTGCTAAAAGTGGGCAAAGGGGGCCTTGTAAACTTATTCAAACTCTTTAAATTGCTTAACGTGAGCAAAGGGGGCCTTATAAACTTATTCAAACTATTTAAATTGCTAAAAGTGGGCAAAGGGGGCCTTATAAACTTATTCAAACTATTTAAATTGCTAAAAGTCGGAAAAGAGGGCCTTATAAACTTATTCAAACTCTTTAAATTGCTAAAAGTGAGCAAAGGGGGCCTTATAAACTTATTCAAACTATTTATATTGCTAAAAGTGGGCAAAGGGGGCCTTAGAAACTTATTCAAACTCTTTAAATTGCTAAAAGTGGGCAAAGGGGGCCTTAAAAACTTATTCAAACTCTTTAAATATCTCATCCATAGCTATAAGGGCATCGCAGACACTGCTTGCATATGCTTTCAACGCATCGTTTTTCTTAATTTTCAAACTGGCACAATACAACTTTTTGTACACATCGGTCATTTTTTCATAGTCCTTGTTAGATTTGGACCTGCAATACTGTATGATGCTTTTCAATATGAAATGTAAACGATTCTCGAAGAGATTCAGTAAGCTGTGCTCGCTTTTTATACTTTTGTCTTCGGGGTCTGGTTTGGTCTCTTTGATGTCTTCGGGGTCTTTTTCGCTGAGGAGTTTCATGATGGAGTGGCACTGACGAAGCAGCTGGATGGCCGTCTGCAGTGACTTCAGTTTGAGGTTTGGTGAAACTATAAGACAAGTATAAATTGTTTTTTTTTTAAGCCCCCGATATGATAATCTTTAAACGGTCGAACAGGTTTTCTTGAATCATAGCTAAGTCCAACAAGTGACGATTCGAACAAAAAAAATCTACATCAAAATCAGTTCAGCCGTTTGATACATACAGACACAGATACACACGTAAAACATATTTGCGCGTCGGATGTTTAAAAAAAAGGTACAAAAAATTGTAAAAAAAAAAATGGATGTTGACTGGTAACCCCACAGAAAACTAAATAGAACTGAGTTTTTGGCGCCAACGTGGAAAAAACATGTCGGCTCGTTGGATTATTTTCCTAAACTTGTGTATTTTCGAGTGTTAATGTGTACTAAATGGTGAATTATTATTCATTAATTCTCGTAAACGTGCTCGAGTGTGGTCAAGTGATATAACGAGGTGAAACGTGTCTTTTCGTGTTGTTTCCAAAACTCTATTGGGGCCTCTTGTAAAGTCTCCACCACTTTACAGGGGCATGAGTTTGACTTGACCGTGACATACTTAGCTTGACTCTGACTGTGACTATGGCTTGTTTGACGCTATTAAGACTATGCAAACTGTTTAATATTACGACTAAAGGATAGTGAATCCAGGGTCATGAAAAAAAAAATAACGGAAATGAGAAGGAAAATCCGTCACCAGGCATTATGAGTGAACCTTGATTGAACATTCTTATTTAGATCAACGCGTCGAACTCAGCCTCACAGTTGCTAACTGATTACGAATGACTGACGTTTCGTTTATATGGGTGCAGCTGGCTACAACCTTACAAAAATGCCTTCACAGCCGTTCAAATTTAAACAACAAAAAAACCTTTTCTGTAGTCCGTTCTTTAGAGTTATCAATGTAGTATAGTTACCTTGCGCCTGAGTCTCCAGCAGGGCGACATGCTCGCACTGCACGGTGAGGTACATGCCGCCGTCCTCGAGGCTCGCGAACATGTTCGCCGCGCGCGTGTAGTTCGTCTGCGTTGCGTTGAACAGAGTGCGCCGTTTGGGGCCGTCCTCTAGAGTTATCCTGCAACAAATAGTACATTGATTGATTGATTTACTCTTTATTGTTCACACCATAATAATATAATTTGATATAGAGGACAAAAAACTCTTAAAAATAGTGTATCAACTGGCGGCCTTATCGCTAAAAGCGATCTCTTCCAGGCAACCTTAGGATGAAAAGGATTTATAGAAGACGTACATTAACTATCACGGCAGGTAAAAAGGTCATGGACGATTGTGGCAATTATTAATTGCTTGATATTCATTGATAGTGTAATTTTTTAAAGCCCCCCATAAAAGAGCTGATAATCTTTAAACTGCTGAACCGATTTTCATGAATCATATGTACAAAGTAAAATAAATCGCGAATGATTCGGTTTCTTCTAGGGAAACGTGCTCCGTCGTAGATCGTATCATCGCTCAACATAAGGCAAGGGAGCGGTCAAACGCAAGCCTATTAATCAATAAATTAAACCGACCAAGTGCGAGTCGGACTCGCGCACTGAGGGTTCCGTACCAGCACAAAATACTATAATTGTCAATTTAAAAACCGACTCCAAAATTAGTAATTTATGGCAATTTGATTCGGTGAAAAAAATTATAGGGTCATCTAAGTAACCGAATAGGGTACTTGACTGTATTAAAAATATTATGCCAATTGACGCCATCCATAAACATGACATAATGAAAAAGCATATTTCATTGATTTTTTGATAAAAATATGCTTATTTTTTGTAAAAAACGCGAATAAAATAACTGTATTTTCGACATTTGATCACGTGATCGAAAACGGTCTGTAACTGGCTTCATCCCTAGTGACGTCACACAAATCTAAACAAACAGATTTTGTATTGATATTTGCGAATTTAATGTTGTAAAGCTATTTTGAGAGCGATTTATCCAGAAATTTTCACCAAAAACATTCCGGAGGTTAAATGTGAGAAGAATGGAGAAACATTTTGTGCAAGCAGACAGCAGTAACTTACCCAAAATTAATGTTTTTATGGTTGCATATTTCTTTAATAATAATCCACGTCATTGTTTTTACGCTGCAGAACTCAAAACGTAAAAACTACAATGTCAGTATTAATTTTTAATTGTTCTCCAAGCAAAACATTCAATCAAGTTGTACAAAAAGTATGTTGTAGTAAGTGGATATAACTATTTTGTTAGGTTATGTCGAGCTTTACAATGTTTAAAAAGAAAGTAACAGTACATTAAATAGTAATGCAATAAAAACACAAATTATAATAGAAATATATAGACTCAAATATGTACCTCAAAATGATCTTCGCACATAGAAACACTTGAATTAGCTCCAATACTTTTGGGTTCTCTACGAGCTACTTAGTTCCAACCTTAGATTGGTTCCAACCACTTTTTTCGAGTTTTGGGGAGTTTTGGGTGCATTGGAACAGGAACAAATATTTTATCCGGTGTCTTTATGGAAGTATTTGTACATTTTGGCACTACACAATATTTATAAACCATTACTTCTATTAGAAATTAATTAATCATCAAACTTTTGCAGCCTGGCTGCAGTTGTTTTGTTTTGTGTGACGTCAATTAGTCACGTGATCGGAGCTATGACGCAGGTCTGCGTTTTGGCGCGATATTTTTTTATTCAAACTTTAACATCGATTTATATCGCAAATACGACTGATATCCAGAAAATATAAATGCAGTATACATTATTTTATATCAAACAATAATGTGCAATAGTTTCCCAAAAGTAGTCAAATACCCTATTACCAGTAATAATTTGCTTATGAACAGAAATTTGTCACCGACTCACACTTGGCCATTATTAATTATTTGTTGTTACACTTTACAGTGTGTACTATAATCATGCGAAGTTTGACGCTTGTACATTTATTACCGTTTTTACATTAGAGCAATTACAAAAATACGTTTTTATTGAAATTTTTAGATAACCCGTAACATTACATATTCTGTGAAAATTTTAACTGGCTATCTATTACAATCTGGTTTATTATTTAGACCTTTTTTTTTCACACACGGTCCTCTGACCCCAAACTAAGCGAAGCTTGTGATATGGCTGCCAGACACTGATATACATACATACTAGTATAGAGTTTTAAATACATACTTAAATAGATATTAACAACCAGATATAGAACAAACACAAATGTTCATCACATAAATGTTTGTCGTAGGTGGGAATCGAACCCACGCCCCCAAGCGCAGAAGGCAGGTTCACTACCAACTGGACCAACGGGCTATCGATATTACGGTTAGATAGATACAGCTGTTAGAAAGTAGGACGGACAGACAGCGTAGGCTTAGTAAAAGGGTCCCGTTTTTGTCCTTTGAGCACGGAACCCCAAAAAATTATGACCCAGTTTGCAGCGAGTGAATATTTCTACTATACTGCGGTGATTATAAGTATGAAAAGAAGATAAGTAAATATTTGATATACATTTAAGAAACTTGCAAGATAAACTGCTATATCCGTACTATTAAATTATTTGTTATTTGGTAACCAAACAATGAGTATTTCGGTTGATTCATTATGTTTATGCAATGTGTAGACTATTTGTTATTACAAATAACTGTCGTATGAAATAAGATAATAAATTTATTTGACGGTCTTGAGATTACATTTTTAGGGTTCCGTACCTTAAAAGGAAAAAACGGAACCCTTATAGGATCACTTTGTTGTCCGTCTGTCAAGACCCTTTTTCTCAAGAACGCGTTGAGGTGTCAAGTTGAAATTTATATCAAATACTTGAGTCTACGGTTTCGATTAGCTGTGAAATAAATAAAATTTGTAAGTCTACGCGATCAAAAGATGTGACCGTTTATGTCGCATATTTTGCGATTTCACAAGGGAATCAAAACCTATAGGGTACTTCCCGTTTACCTAGACTCATGAAATTTTGCAAGAAGCGGTCTCACAGCACATAATAAAGGACTAAATTCGAAAGTTGTTAATTTGATATAACATCACTTAAAAAAATGCTTTTGCTATTACAAACTTACAGTTTGTATGTATGGGAGTACCTGTTTGCCAACTACAAAGTTAAGTTTGTCATTCATTATTTCAATCTTTTTGACTTTTTTCGTCAAGACTCGATTTTCGGGATGGATTTACATACATATTCATTGAGTTTGTACGGAACCCTCAGGGTGCGAGTCCTACTGACACTTGTCCGGTTTTTTTAATTTTATATTTGCTCTGACAGCTATAAAATTTATTTTATCTTTTTTATTCTAAACCGGTGTAATGAAGTCGTATACATATAGATATATACATTTTTATAGTTCACTTCAGTAATTACTTACATAGAACAATTTTTTTTAGGTTAATTGGCTTGCATTTGACGGTTCTACGTTGGAGCCCGCTTGTCTAGAAGAAACAGATTCACTTGTGATTTGAAGACACCCAGATTGTAACCATCGGGGAACACCCATTCAGGCAGAGCATTCCACAGACTAGCAGTTCGCACAATAAGAGTATCGAGGCGCTTTCTAGTGCCTACTCTGGCCGTCCGATAGAAAAATGGGCAGGAGGGAATAGGTATGTGTCCTAATGTTTAATTTATTACAAATGACCGGCTTAGCGATGAATACAAATAAATACATTACACATACTGAAAAAATTTATTCAATTGGCTGATAAATCTCTGAGATATGAGCGTTTAAAGTTTTAGGTGGGGATAGAGAGGGGATGCCGTCCCTTTCTCGCAAAGCGTGTGTTAGTATAGCATTTGAATGGCGCGCCTGAGGCGTGACGTCATAACTCAGCATAGTGCGCTCTCTGTCTAGCATGAAATTAAAAGACTTATAACTTATTTATTTTTGAACTAATTTTAATTTGGTTTTCGTTGTTCGTCTCTAATTATGATCAGCTTTTTTATGACGTAATAAAAAAAATTGTCATCATGCCTATTAGATCATGCATATCCGATGCACACTTTTCAAAATGATGTGTCTAGGCCAACCTGCATTTATAAAAAGGGGCTAAAAGTGTATTATTGACAGTACCTGTATTGCGAGTGATAGAGCGAGCCCAGTCGATGGTAGATCATGGCGGCTCTGAACTGGTACAAGTACTGCCGGGGCCCGGGGCTGAGGAGGCAGTACTTCAGGGCGTGCTTCAAAGCCTCCGCCACTTCAGTCACCTCCTGCGAACAAAAATAACTCTTATTCCTTCTCAGGTAAGACTCTGTTATGAAAGTGTGAAGTTGTTCATCATCATCATCAGCCAGAAGACGTCCACTGCTGAACATAGGCCTCCCCCTTTAACCTCCACACTAAACGACAGGCTGCCTTTTGCATCCACTGGATGCCCGCGACTCTCACAATGACGTCGGTTCATCTAGTGGGAGGCCTACCTATGCTGCGTCTTCCGGTTCGTGGTCTCCACTCCAGAACCTTTTTTCCCCATCGGTTATCGGTTCTTCGAGTGATGTGGCCTGCTCATTGACACTTCAACTTGCAAATTTTATTAGCTATGTCGGTGACTCTGGTTCTTTGGCGAATATCCACGTTCCGGATTCTATCGCGCAAAGAAACTCCGAGCACAGCTCTCTCCATTGCCCGCTGTCGTTAGCTCTTGGGAACGATATTGGTTTTAATTTAATTCTTACTAGCGGTTTCTCCCGCTATACGGTTCTGTTCTTTTAGCCTATATGCATCGAATAAAAACAATACTTATAGAGAAACAAACGCAAAAAAAACTGAACTAAAACGCGGCGCACGCTACGCATTGAATTTCGAAAACTTGAAACGCACGCAAAGTCCTAATGCACTAAAGTCACCCTTAAGTGGTTTTGCGTTACCTGACCCTGTATAAGTTTTAATTCCTATGACGCAAAGTAAAAAGGAAGGTATTTTATTGTGTATGGTGAAGGTATTAATGTATGAATGTATGTTTGCGAAGTTTGATCCGCCAAAAATACCGTTAACCGGTTTTATTCTTTTAAAGACGCCTTAAATTAGCTTTACTTAACTTCGAATAGCAGACCTCCGGTAGGAGATGGCACCTTAAGAGAATAGATAGGCCCTCATAAGTATCTAAGTGTGTTATTACCAGTGCATAGAGTCCAGGTTCGTCCTGCATCAGCACAGCCTTCGTGTAGAGATGGCACGAGAGCTCCCAGGAGACCAGCTCCCAGATGGAGGCGGCTCCGCAACTCTCTCGGGGGCCGAGGAGTTTCAGAGCTTGGAGATAGAGTTCCTCAGCTTGGTTGTAGAGGCTGCGTTTTTCAGTGCTGTGGAAAGATCATACTATATTAAATAATATTATATTATTAAATAATATTTTTCACATATGAAACTCATGGTCATGGCATACGATAGCTAACATTTATACTACTCCATATATGGCGTCATACGACTTGATACTAGACAGGGATGCGTTCCGAATCACGTCAACAGCGCCAACAATGCCACAAATAAATTTTCTTCATACCGTGTTGGTTCATAGCAATGTTGTCTTTAGCGCTGATAAATTTAATTATATTTATTGAGATTTAACACGATGTAAAGTTTTTTTTAGTATTTTTTTATTTCGTAGATAAGGATATTTTAAGAAACTAATTTCAATATTTTTGTTTTCTATTGAGTAGTTATGTTACAATATTTTTTTGAAAATTGAAATTATGTGACGTCACCATATAGCACAAAATTTCGTTGCGTTGAGAAGCCTAAAAAAGCACCCCATATTGGCCGCCCTGAAAAAAACCAGACAGTCAAACCACAGAAATGAAAAAATATTCTATTCTGTGTGACGAACAGTGTGTCAAATGTATAATATTTTTATTCTTAAAAGGCACAGAAAATAAAATGCTACAATGTGACGTCATTTAGAGGACAATGAAAGTCGAATGATTTCTTAGTTTTATGTTAAAATAAATGGCATCTTATCGTTTTAAAAGTCAGAGTAGAAAAATAAGGGTTAGTAACATAAAATCTCGAAATGGTTTTGGAATTGGCATAGGTTAATTTTTTTTAGCATACCGAATTACATTAGAATCTCATAAACAATAATTTATACATCAAATTTATTTTGATACACAAAACAGATTACAATCAATTAATTTCTTAAATTATAAAAAAAAAAAAAAAAAATACAAAACCAAGCTAACAATTTTTTTTTATATCACTGAAATTATTGTTATATAAAACATACAATTTTTTTTTTTATTAAATAGTCTAAAAAGTCAAAATAAGTCTTACTGCATCTATCCCACTGGTCAGTTAATATGTAGCCACTGCACAGAATACACATTTTGTCACCAACGTCGTTTTGTCGTTGTTTTTGGCGCAAACGCGGAAAAAACATGTCGGCCCGTCCTAAACTTGTGTATTTTCGAGTGCATACTAAATGGTGAATTATTATTTTATTAAATGCTCGTAAACGTGCTCGAGTATGGTCAAGTTATATAAGCTTTCACAATATGTTTGGAAAGATACAATAAGGGTTTTCCGGTTGTCAAATACAATGTCAAGTTCAGACGATGTTCGCTGTTGGCGGTGATTCGGGACGCGCCGTATGTTACTCACCCGAAGCCAGGCGTCTGGTCGCAATGTGCCTTGAACCTCAAGTACCGTCCTTTGTTACAGAACAGAAGGGCCAAGTTGGCCTGGTCCGAGACATCGCGGAATATCTCCGTCGCTTCTTCGAGACATTCGAGCGACTTTCGAGAGAACTGGTTGAACTGTTTCAGAAGGAGCTTGGCTTGGGTGGACTTCTGGTCGGGCTCTTCTGTGTACTTGATGTATATCTCTGTGGAAGGATAACCAGGTGAGTAGTGATGCCTAGCAGAGTAATTAACTAATGAATTAATTATACATTTAGGCCGGATAACTATGGTATAATGCCGATGAAATTAACATAATAGGATATCCTGTGCCGGACGTCCACTGCTGGACATAGGCCTCCCCCATCGATCTCCAAAAGGGCCGGTTGGAAGCGGCCTGCATCCAGCGTTTCCCTGCGGTCTCTTTTAGGTCGTCTGTCCATCTTGTGGGTGGACGTCCAGTGCCTTTATTAACCAAACAAAATACATGCTAATACCAACACTACAAATACAAATTAAATTAATTAATCATCTATACAAATTATTAAGTAATGTAGTTAGTTATATTCATCACTAAGCCTGTAATTTGTACTAAATAAAACATTAGGACACGTGCCTATTGTTTTGCTATGACGTTGCGATCTCTGAGTGATACAAGGGGGGTTAGACAAGACCCACTCTCTGTTAGCGTTAACGCCTGCGGAAAGATAAAATTGTATGAAAATGACATTAGCTTGAGAGAACATCTCTCAAGCTAATGTCATTATCAATGTCATTTTCATACAAGTTCGTCTTTCCGCAGGCGTTAACGCTAACAGAGAGTGGGTCTTGTCTAACCCCCAAGGAGTGATAGAACTCACGTTGTGCGTCGTTCATGTATCGGACAGCCAGCTCGTTGTTGACGGAGGCAAGTCGCCGCAGTAGCTCTGCGCGTCTCTCGAGCGCCGCATCAGCGCCGCGGCGATACGCCGAGCAGGACAACAACATAGCGTCCGTCTCACTCGACGGGAGAGATATGTCTGCAAATATACAATTTGTATTAGCAGGTCATGTGGATTCCAACATGGGAAGTTAGCTGTAACTGTAATGACAAGAGAAACATGATCATAATAATTATTGTCAGCCTTTATCGTTCCACTGCCTACCCCCCGAAGTGCCCTACGCTTTGCACGTCTGCGAAAGAAAAACAGGCCCGACGCGCCATAAGCAGTAATGGGGTGCGTAAGCGAAACGATAGTGTTCGTTAATTTTTTGCCGCGCAAACGATAGTTCCATCGATTATTTAAGTTCACTCACCTGTGGCTAGTTTCAATCAGAAGAGGGTGAATGCAAATTTACCGTCTCATCATCATCATCATCAGCCAGAAGACGTCCACTGCTGAACATAGGCTTCCCCCTTTAACCTCCACACTGAACGACAGCCTGCCTTTTGCATCCACTGGATGCCCGCGGCTCTCACGATGTCGTCGGTCCATCTAGTGGGAGGCCTACCTACGCTGCGTCTTCCGGTTCGTAGTCTCAACTCAAAAACCTTTCTTCCCCATCGGTTATTGGTTTCTCAATTTGGCCTGCCTATTGCCACTTAACTTGTATAATAGCCATATCGGTGACTCTGGTTCTTTGGAGAATATCTCCGTTCCGGATTCTATCGCGCAAAGAAACTCCGAGCATAGCTCTCTTCATTGCCCGCTGTGTGACTCTGAGTTTTTTCAAAAGAACAGCAGTCAAGGACATCTCACCATCGAGATACAATTCCTATAGTCACAATCTCTCAGTGAAAACAGTCAAAAAACGTCCGAGCGTCATTGTACATACATTGTATCAACTAGCTGAGCCCCGCGGTTTCACCCGCAGGGTGATGAAAAATGGTGATGATGATGATGATAAAAAGTAGCCTATGTGTTAATCCAGAGTATAAGCTATCTCCATACCAAATTTCATCTAAATCGGTATAGCATTTTCGGCGGTGACTTACAAACATACACACTTACACACAAACTTTCGCATTTATAATATTAGTAAGATTATATACTTCACAATGCCACATTTATTACAATTTAAAAAACAACAGGTGGAATTTAAAAAAACTTACCCAGATCAAATTCATCGGAAACATCATCGTCTACCTCTTCTTCCATATCGTTACCGATCTCCGACCTCAGTTTGACATCAGTATCGTGGTCCGTCTCAAACTGTTTCTTAAACTGCTCCATTCGCCCCCAATGCTTGCTCAATTGGAAATAATTATCACCTACCCGCCCTATCAGACAACTTAAATCAACCACTTTACTTTTTATAATCATATGGCTTAACAATTTCTGACATTTCGAAGCCATGTTTATGTATTTTAAAGAAAAGCCATATTGCTCCTTTGCGTAACTATATTCTGCTAAGGTAGCATATGCTAGACATATTTTCTCGTATAATAAAGTTTTGAGATGAAGCTTCCAGGCGAAATTGTCGTCTCTATTTGGTTCGTGCCAGGTTGGAAAAACTTTCTTTTCTTTGAGGATTGAGATTGCGTTTTTGTCGACGTTTGAGTTGCTCTCGATGAGGTAGTTATCTGATTGGTTGGATGATTTTCTGTCTCGCTTCCTCCTGCGGCTTCGGTTGCCGTGTTCTTTTTGCTTTTTCAGCGGTTCGTAGTCCATTTTGATGGGCTCGTACGGGTTCGCCATTTTGGGGTGTTGTTCTTCGATTATGACTTGTTGTTTGAGACGTTCCCGCTCTTCTTCCTGTGAAAATGCAATATTTTTAGTAGAATGTCAAATTATACTTTTACTAGCTACGCCCCGCGGTTTCACCCGCGTAGTGATTAAAAATGGTGATGAGGGTGATGATGATGATGATGATGATAAAAAGTAGTCTTACGTCACTTTTCGGCTTTTGAACTATACCCATACCAAATATCCATGCAAAAAATCGGGTCGTTCCATTGCTCTGTAGCTGCGTGAAAGAGGAACAAACAAACCAACAAACAAACAAACTTTCGCATTTATAATATTGGTATGATCTTTATTTTGACAGTCTCAGCATATCAACTTATTATATTCATCTTGACAATTACAGCTTTATTTTTTCGTTTTATGCCCAAAAATCCAGATACCTAACATGTATCGATTGCATGTTGTAATAATAATCTTATTTACCTTGGACTTGTCAATGGTAACGTTGTGCAAGGCCAACAGTCCCTTGAGAGCGTGCAGCAACGCCTTCCCGCAGCGGTCGGGGGGCGAATCACCCAGCCCTCTCCCTTGCTGCGGTTTGGACTTCCGATCCTGAAACAATACCGCGTGGTAGAATACATATTTAAAACTATAGATATTGGGGTCAGCACACCAAAATTTCCGAATAAATCCCATCTATACCCAACCAATGCAAATCTAGACTAAAACCCATACTAATCCTTTATACATATACCTATATTTTCCTTCATCATAATCCTCATCATTCCCACTGCTGGGACACACACAGGCCTTCTCTCAGAGAGAGCGGATGGGCCCTAATCTGCCATGCTGGCCCAGAAGATGCTGGTCAATGTCAGAATTATGTCTTTGAAATTTTGAGGTTAAGACTTAGGAACCTCATATTTTGCTTAGGTACATTAATTTATATATTATCGTAAATATTTGCTTTTTGCCGGGATAAAAAGGAGAAACACTCACATGGGAGCAAAAAAAATCTAAATCAATATTGGTTTAGCCGTTTGGGAGCTACGATGCCACAGACAGACACAGATACACACATTAAACTTATAATAGCCCTCTGTTTGCATCGGGGGTAAAAAAACGAAAATGTTGTCATTTAGCTTTTTGCTATTTACTTCAACTATCAGCTATCATCCTACAGTGAATGGACATAGTGATAGATGCACTAGAAATTAGCACCTTAAAGAATTAGTACCTTACCTCATTATTGTCGTTAACACGGTCCCCAATATCTCTCAAAGCAAGCCCTCGAGTCTGCACCGCCAAAGCACTTCCTCTCTCTACGATATCCTTCGACTCTCTATCACTTTCCCTCTCACTACCACCGCTATTCTCCTCTCTTTCTACCCCGTCTGATTCTACAATGATTTCCTCTTCGTCGGGTGGAGTGTCCTCCTGTTCATTCGTGTAGGCATGCATATTGCTGTCCCTCTCGCACTGTTCAAAGTCAGTATAGTCAATATCTTCACCCTCAGAATCGGAGCTTTCATCTGAAAGAATTATACGGAATTATAATTAAACCAATTTTGACAGGTTTAAACTGCAATTAGTGACAATGTGTCCAGCGGTGGACTGATGTGGGCTAACGATGACAATGTTGATGTGATGTGACACTTATGACGATGGCACTGATGATGATAGTTATGACCAAGATGACGATAACACTGATGATGATAATGGTGATCAAGACGACGCTGATGACGATGATAAGATAACGCTGATGATGATGATGACACTGATCATGATAATGATGATCAAGATGAAGCTGATGACGATGATAATGACGAAAATGATTATCAAGACGACGCTGATGACGACAACACTGGTGGTGATGATAATGATGAACAACATAACGCTGATGATGACACTGATAATGATGCTTGTGGTGATTTACCTTTAAAATCCGGCGTGGCAGGATTTGTAGTCGCCGGTACGTATAGGTCAGCGAGCATGTAGTGGGAAGATGCGACAATTTGCGGGTGACGCGCGTCCTGTAGTAACGTTACCACATGCTCCAGTAACTGACGGACGTGACGGGAGCGATTTGTTATTCTGTGGACAAATAGTAATTTAAAACAACAAAAAAAATTACAAAAAGGCAAAAGAAGAAATAAACGAAAAAAAAAGACAAACAGACAAATTTCAATGGTTTAGACTGGACTTCAAAATGTATTTTGACCTACTACGAACTACAAAAACTCCATGAACTCTTAGACGACAATAAACTCCTCGTGAGTTTAAGAAAATTAACGCGAAAAATACTAAGGCCAAGATTAAAAATAAAAACCTGGCTAAGTGCGTTCGGAATCGCACACCTAGGGGCCGAATCAATTTTTTTTTAAATTCTATTTGGCATGTTTAGCGAGCGTCCTATTCGCACTTGACCGGTGTTTATTAATCGTTGTTATACTTTAGAGTGTGTACTATAATCTTGCCAAGTTTAACGCTTGTACATATTGCCCGTTTTATGTTAGAGCAATGACATAAATACGTTTAAAACGTTATCGGGCATCGAAAAGAATAGCTAACCAAAAATTACCTCATATTCCTAGCAACTCTATACAGCAACATAGCGACCGGCGTTGTAAACGGATTGTCCAAGTCCCCCGGACACAGCGACGTCAAATCATACAGCTTCACGACGTCATCATGAGGGCCTTTGAACAGCCAATATGTGTGCCCAGCTTTTGTCGCATTTGATTTCAAAAAGGACAGGATATTTTGAGCCACATTTCTAATAACTTTAGGGGAGAATTTGGAATGCTCCATGTTTGGGAGATCTTCAGTCTTCATTGGCTCGTATTTTTGTACGATTCCGTCGAGATGGTAGCACATTAGTACTTCGGGAACGTTGCACATTAGGTTGTCGAGCCAATAGTCGATACCGGTTAGGACGTTTATTGGCTCGCGGGCATCACGAAGTCGAAGGCTTACGCAGGGACGGTCCTGAAACAAAGTTCATTCAGAACTGTCACCTCGGGACCGTTATATTTTCATATCTCCACAACCACTTATCCAATTTGGTACATATGAGTACATATGACAAAAAAATTGTCTGAACTACTTGTACAGAATCTAATAAAAAAAAAAAAAATGAGATCAGATCAGCGGTACGCAAGTTATCATACAATAGTAGTTGTCTAGGGTAATCCACAAGACTATGTTGAACCTTTTCTTTGAATGGGGTTACATAAGCTAGTCCACTAGGCCCTGTTGTATTGTACCTTATCTTGGAAAAGGGGGTAACCTAGGGTAGACTATTAGGCCCTATGTTGTGCCTTATCTTTAGACATGGGTAACTTAGGGTAGTCTACTAAGTCCTATATCATCATCATCGTCCAGAAAACGTCCACTGCTGAACATAGGCCTCCCCCTTTAACCTTCACACTGAACGACAGCCTGCCATCTGCATCCACTGGATGCCCGCGACTCTCATAATGTCGTCGGTCCTTCCAGTGGGAGGCCTACCTACGCTGCCCTATATGCTGCTGTGGTCCTATATCGTTATATCGTATAGTCTTGTTTATTAACGGAAGTCACCAGATAGACTATTGCCTATAGCGTCACCTAGGGTGGTCTACTCGGGCCTTTAATTTACCTTATCACCGAATATAGGCAGATCGCTGCCGATGAGCATGTGAATGTCTTCAAATGTCCAGTGCACATTGCGGTTGTATAGCTGCTCGTGTGGAGGCTCCTCGGGCTTCATTTCGGGCTCCGGGAGGAATGGGCCTGCGGAGGATGAGACTTCGATAAAGATATAATATGATAAGCATGCAATGCTACAAGCACAGAAAAGATTTTTTTTTTTGTTAAAATTAGTACGGCTGTCAAGGCATTTTTGTAAGAAATTTGTTGTAGCTAGTTGCACCCATATAAACGAAACGTCAGTCAATCGATATCAGTTAGCAACTGTGATGCGGACAAAGAACTTTGAGACCTAACCCAAAAAGGTAAGGTCCAAGTTCTTTGGATGAGGAGTTCGACGCGTTGACATAAATAAGAATGTTAAATCAAGGTTCACTCATGCCTGGCAACAGATTTTCCTTCTCATTTCCGTTCTATTTACTTCTCTTTTCTGTGGCTCCAAGCCTAGCGTGTATAGATTAGCTACACCAGTTTTCTGTTGTCCCACAATTTTCCGGGATAAAAAGCCACATCAAGGTTGGTTTAGTTGTTTAATTGTGAAGAGAAAACAAATCAGAGATTTTATATGCGAGTCCTAAAAGTACCTCGCGAGCTTGTTTATTAGCAGCACAGGCACAGGCCTCTTGTGTGCTCGTCCCGGTCTTGAACCAAATCTTGCCTGGGCCAGCAATCTTTGCAATATCGTCCAAACACTACCTGTTGGACGCCCAATACCTTTGCCCAGTTTGCTGCCATAAATATGTCATCATTTTAATCCATTTCGGAGAAGAGCATCAGAGCATCAGAGCTGTATGACCTTATCCTAAAGGGGGTGCCCTTTCTACTACAGGACAAGTAAGAAAACGGCCCACTACCACCAATACATTGTGGATTTTCCTTGGACACGTA
Source organism: Agriopis aurantiaria (assembly GCA_914767915.1). Taxonomy (NCBI): domain Eukaryota; kingdom Metazoa; phylum Arthropoda; class Insecta; order Lepidoptera; family Geometridae; genus Agriopis; species Agriopis aurantiaria. The sequence goes on from OU612004.1 coordinate 10,011,562, forward strand.
CCTAACGATACTACGTTTCTAATCCGTACGGCCAAAGATTGGAACAACCTGCCAGCTTCCTTGTTTCCTGAGAGATATAATCTGGGACTTTACAAGGCCAGAGTGAATAGGTATCTTCTAAGTCTGCGTGCTTCATCTTCGACCACATCGTCGCTTACCAACAGGCGAGTTGGTGGTCAAACGCAAACATCCGTTAAAAAAAACACCTGCTATACTCTGTGACATAAATATCTGTAAATCACTTTTTTATACTATCCCTGTTGTTCACTACAGTTATATGATTATATCGGGATATTTGTCGTGATAAGGTTCTGGATGGAGCTCCTTATGTTTCGGCACAGTTACATGCACCATGTTGATCATAATGCCATGTACCATGTTCCCGTGAACATGATAGATAGATAAATTCGTTATTGTTCGCACCACAAATTTCATACACACGATAAAACAGCTTAAAAACGAGTGCAACAATCGGCAGCCTTATGGCTAAGAGCGATATCTCCCAGGCAAACTTATGGATGTAAAGGATTCATACAGGAGCTAGAAGGCGGGGCGTGCAAAAATTTGAATAATGTGGTAGTTATAATATAGACCGTACATTCTAATAACAATACATACATACTAATACTTATATTACTTAAAAATACCACTTAAAGAACATGGTGCATGGCATCACGGTAAATATCCCGTTAATAATCATATAACTATATCTGTATGTCGTACCTGTGATGGTGCGTGTGTGTGTGTCTGTGTGCGGTAGATGTGTAGGCGGCGGCTGCGCAAGGCTGTGTGACAGAAACTTGTTGGTAAGTTGCAGCGCTGACTTGGATACCGGAGCCATTGTTAGCGACATACGTTCCTGTAATTAAACTCATCTTTATTTTGTACTATAGGTCTGAATAGAATGAGAGCAGGAATTGGATAAACCGTGAGCAGGGTTGCCATAGACATGTCCGGAAATTCAGACTTCTATTAATTCCGAATTCTAGAAATTAAAATATACCACCACACATGTTCATTATGCCGCGAAATATGAACTTGGAAGGAAAAGTCCGGAAATTTATTTAAGCGTCCAGGTTTACGTCCGGAGATTTTTTTCATCTAGTAACCCGAACCATCTGATAGTAGTGAAGTCAGAGGGGAAAAAGAAGATTAAAGAGTATCGCAACTAGTTATAATCAAAACATTTTGTTTTATTGGTAGCTGGTGCCAAAACTGATAGCTACTATTCTGCTTTTGCTTTTAGAAGTGGTGTACGATACTGGGAAGTTAGGTAGATTACGAGTAGAGCGCAAGTTGGGTAAGAGTAAGGGCCCTACCCTTACTCTTACCCAACTTTCGCTGTTAGGATTAGAGTAACAAAAGTAGAAAAAAGATATAGTGTTATAAAAGAACTTTATCTCAAGGGAGAGTGGGAACAGGAGGTGTGATTCTGGAGCTACCGGAAGGTTATTGTTTTTTCTTTTCTGTAATTTCACATACCTGCTCTGACATAGTTTTGAGTATGTTCTCATAGAAGAAGTCCTTAAGCCAGGACCACTCCGACTTCATGAGATAGTCATACACATCAAAGTCATCCAGCAATAGGGTGTTTTCCACTCGGTGCACCATCATGCTTACCTGAAACCATGTTATATGGATTTATATAGTACATATAACTGATCGCAGATAAAATAAGATAACAGAAAAAAACCGGCCAAGTGCGAGTGGGGCTCTCGCACTGAGGGTTCCGTACCACCACAAAATACAATAAGGTTGTCCAAGTAACCGAATTACCAGTTATTATAACGCCTTCCAAATTTGTCGGAGTAATTTGCTACGCAGTTTGCTACAGGCGCTCGAGCATAATAACTTGGTAATGAACAGAAATCTGTCACCGACTCGCACTTGGCCATTATTTATTGTTATACTTTAGATTAGAGTGTGTACTACAATCGTGCCAAGTATGACGCTTGTACGTATCATCGTTTTTACATTAGAGCTAATACAAATATACGTTAAAAAAATACGTTTATTGTATGGGGACACCCCCTTTTGTTTTTACTTTTTAACCGACTTCAAGAGGTTATCAATTCGACTGTGTTTTTATTTTTATTTTTTATGTATGTTACGCGATTACTCTGCCAATATAGAATTGTTTCTGATGAATCCTTTTTTTTGACTTTATTATTATTTTTTGGTAAATTCACTGTAACATTACAATATTCTGTGAAAATTTTTACTGGCTATATAATACAGTTCAAAAATATAGCCGTTTAAAGGTAGGTTCAGACAATGTAGGCTTAGTAATAGGTTCCGTTTTTACCCTTTGGGTAAGGAACCCTAAAAAGTAGAACTTACATTAGGTTGTGAGTGTGAACAACGGGTTGTATAAAGCAATGTTACTCACAGTTCCCTTAGGCTGGTAAGGCAGTTTAAGGAGTTTCTTGATGACCTCAGCCCCAGCAATGACATCCACCTCTCCCACACAGTCAGGAAACATGTGAGCCATCCGAAAACTAAAAAAAATGTTTTTTTTTTTTAAATAGGTAGGTGCTTTTTTTTTCTTTAGATGGATAGAATGAAGATGATAATCTTAACCAGATAAATACTACATTTTGACACTGCATGATATAAGCACATCAGCCTATGCTGCTCGCCTATCATTAAATAAATATATAAAAAAGTAGACAGTATTTATTGACTTTGACTGATGATAGAACAATCAGTATAAAACCAGTAAATAACAAAAAAAAATATTTTCAGAAGCATATGACCCAACAACACAAAATAATTGATGTCTAGGTATGTACAATGACGCTCAGACGATTTTTGATTGTTTTCACTTAGACATTGTGACTCTGTAGGTATTGCATCTTGATGGACCTAAGAAAGTAAATTTTATTGCTAGGTTTGCATTCAGCTGAAGTGAACAGTGCAAGCAATGAAGCAGTATGTAAACACCCACTGCCTGCGATGCTGCCACAGAAGTATTTTGGGGAATATTTCTGGCAGCGCGAGTAACAGGAGCAGTGGCTGAATGTAAATGAGGCATATTAAATCCAGGTAAATCATGACCTCGACATCCCAGGTCCCCTAGTCAAGATCTGCTTCAGGCCGTAAGAGTCGACAGGCGATCCATAGTTGGACGGAGGCAAATTTAGATCTGTGTTGCATTGCAGCTGAGCGTACGTAGCAGGTGTTTGGAACGCAGTATACTTCACCACTGCTGTGGATTTAATGGCCGGTGACGGGCTGCGATTCTGGAAAAGATATTAAATTATACTAATATCATAAAAAAATGTTAAAAGTATCTAAAAGAGACCGCAGGGAAATGCTTGATGCAGGCCGCTTCCAACCGGCCCTTTTAGAGATCGATCGGGGAGGCCTATGTCCAGCAGTGGACGTCCTATGGCTGAAATTATGGTGATGATGATGAATATCATAAATGCATAAATTTCGCGTTCGGCGGTTCACTGAGATTGTATCCATAACAAGTATTCGCCAGAGAACCAGTCACCGACATAGTTCCGCATATCAGCAAGCTGAAGTGGCAGTGGGTCAGTCATATCTGTCGCAGAAACGATAACTATTTGGGGTAACATTTTTTTTTTAAATTCATTTAGCCCGTTTATGCAATGTGTGTTTATGTGGTTGAGTGCAACCCTATCTTCGGCTATTCCGTCCCAGTCACTGGCAGTCGTCTTAAGTGTATTGTTACTCCAATTCAGGACGTCCAAAGCTACGTTTGCCGTTTCGTGGTCTCCACTCTAGAAGTATAATTTTTTTATAACTTTGTAATATTTTTGTCTCTTTAGTGTAATTAGTATATAAACGTAAACGTAATAGTGTAATTAGTAAATGCCTTGGGACAGACCCATGTTCAGCAGTGGACTATTAAAGGCTGATTATGATGCTGATGAAAAGTGTGTATTTGTGTTAATGTTAATTGTTACTTCAATGAAATATTAAAAGAAAATGTTTTTATTCAGCTTTTTCCCATGTCATGGCTTTGTTATTGCAGCTGTCAGAGCAAATAAACGAGAAACGAATGGAAATAGTAGTGTGCACACATGGGCAATTAAAGTACACTTTGTCTGTTATCTGTTGGTGTACCTACTGAAATAATATTACTGGGATGTTTGTGACACAGAAAAATATATTTAACAGCGTCATAGAAACCGCGCTGCAGTACCGGCATTAGGGTAGAGCGCGGTTGGGCGACCGCCCAGGGGACCACAGGCGCCCTTTTATACCTGCATGTAATTTTAATGCATGAAGTATTCATGCATTAAAAATAAATGCAGGTATAAAAGGGCCGTAATCTCACCCAGGGCGCAGGTAGTGCTAAAACTGGCACTGCCGCGCTGTATACTGTCTTAATACTGTATAGACTGTATACTTGAATACAGAAAGCTCTGGAAGATACCTTGAATCGCTTTTGTTCATTTTCATTCTCAACTTCTTCCATTTTTCAACGAGTCTTCCACAAGGTGCTATGGAATGGGTTATGCAAGACGAAGACGATATCAATCAGCCTGGTTTGGCCTGGAGTATCAATTCCACATTAATTCAAATAATTCACGTATTATTGAATTGAAGGTTTTATTTACTAATGTACTTTTTTTTGTTTTTAATTCGCCTATCGGGCAGGCGGAATATTAAGAAGAACACTCACTTTTGATTTGATTGGTGCGTTTTTTATTTGTAAATTTTTTCATGGCCTTGTATACAGAGTCCTTTAGTCGTTTTAATACACAAGATTACGTATGTTTAAATAGCGTCAAACAAGTCATAGTCACAGTTAGAGTCAACCAAAATAAGTCAAGGTCAAGTCAAACTTATGCATCAGTAAAGTGGACGTTTTACAAAAGGCTTTTAGGGAATTTTGGAAACAACACGAAATGACATGTTTCACTCACCCACACTCAAGCACATTAACGAGCACTTAGTAATATTCCACCATTATTTACACATTAACACGCGAAATACACATGTTTAGGAAAATAATACAACGAGCCGAGAAGTTTTTTTCCACGTTGGCGCCAGAACTCTTGTTTGGTACGTTCTATTCCAAAACAAATAGTCTATATGAGTTTGACTTGACCGTGACTTACTTTGCTTGATTCTGACTGTGACTATGACTTGTTTGACGTTACAAAGTAAACTTATTTAATATTACGACTGAAGGACTCTGTAAACATAGTCACGTTATAAAAAAAAGCTTTTGCGTGGCGGGCGGCGGCCGCCATCTTTCTCTCTCAGATTTTGTTGTCAATCGATTCGATTTGAAGAAAAAAAGGGATTCTCGATTTACTTCTTTGAATTACTCAAACCAATTGTTTTAAAACTCGTGTGATTTTACATAGGTCAGTGTGATTTCCTTCTGGTGAGTATTCTAAACGTGTTATTTTTAAGAATACAATTCTGTAGCATTAATAAAATATTGAGGCCACCGGCGTCTACATTCCGGTCCGGTGCATAGACCGATCGATAAAGAAGACCGTAATTATAACATGTTACTTTCTAGCGTACGTGAGTCTCGCCGCTCAATTATTTAGGCATGGTCGTTTCGCCAATCATCCTAATGTTGTAATTTTTTTCTGAGTGTCCTCTTCACGCTTAGGAAAGAAACAAGATGGCCAACCGAAGACCTCAACAGAGCGGAAATGGCGGGCGTCGCATGGACTTCAACCGCAATGACGGGAGAAAGAACTTCGGGAGAAGCGGCGTTTCCCCGTGGCAAGGCGGCGGCCCCGGCGCTGGTCTGCCCAATCTGCTGCCGCTGGGCGGAGGTTCCACGGAAGCCACACTAGCTCTGGCCAGCAACATCATCAACTTGCTGCAGCCTAGACCTAACCCTGTCCCTTCTCTGCTGGACATGCCCATTAGAAGGGATTTTGGTCCTCAAATGGGCCGGTTTGACCGGGGTTTCATGCCCAACCGGGTAGGTACTCATTGCTACTGCCAAAACATAACTAAAATAACATTGATTATCCTCATGTGAAAGCAAAATCCAAGTTACTCTAGATATCAATTCTTACATCCCTCCTAGAAAAGTATCTGCCAATTGAATTGATTTTCAATGCATGTAAACTTTTTACAGAAATGTTGCAATTCCAAATGTGAAAGTAGTATTATCGCTGCTATAATTCTTCCACATTGCTCTATACCACATTTTATGTAATTCTCTGCTTCTATACATTACAGCGTCAGGGCTCGCAGAGCTCGCTTTAAACTAACTCTTTTGTTTGATGAATTCCCTTTAGATGGGCAATCAAGGTAATTTCCGGCGTACGGGGAATTACAATCGTGCTGGTGAGCGCATCAACACCAATCGTAAACAGTTCAAGCCCAATGATGGGCCGAAGCAACAACCCAAGAGCTCCCCGAAAAAGGAGGCCGATTCTAAGGCTAAACCTGTGAAGGAGAGGTAAGGATTTTCCTTCCGGTGGTTACACCGCACTTCTGATGCCTCAGGACAGGCCACACTTCTTGCGTTCACCGGCCTACCATTTTAGCCGAATTGGCAATAGTAGCTCTCTGCTTGTTGAGCAGATGAAAAATCAATAATCAAACTTTTTTTCAACAAATTGTTATGTCTTCTCCATGGGCTATACTGTTCATGATAGAGTAGCCCCCAGAGCTCCAAACGCTCACGGTTGACTAAAACACGTGATAATTTTCTCTTCATGGTTTTACCTTCCTCTGCTGACTTAAATGGATTTCTACAGATAAGTATGTGATGTATAAACTAGGTACCTACAGTGGTCAAAATTTTATTGGAATAGCATGTTATTGGCTACTTAGATAAGGTTTTTGCAGCCTGGGTCTGGTCAAATCAATAGTAGTTTTTATGTTACTATTTACAGTACCCATGTCTACCATTTCTAATCTTTCCATGTTTATGCTAAAACCAGGCTGTGTATAGTTACTGATAAATATCAGGCAGGCTGAAGAGGGTACCACAGGATTTTTACCATGCATGTGGTTTGTTTGGTTGTTTTGTGAATATGCCAACTTTTCCCCCTCTACTTTCTGCTCAAATATAAATATTTATTTTAAATATTTGCCAGTCTTCTATACTCATTTTTACCGACTAAAATTGTCCTAAGAAAGCCTTGATTAGCATTTTCATCAAAATGCGAAGTAAAAAAAAAAAAAAAAAAAAATGAATATGAATATATAAAGATAGATATTATTTTATATTGATTGAGACTTCCAGTTTGATATTTACAAAATGAAGATTGACTTTGTTGCTTCCACATTATCAAAACTAAAAGACAATAGCCAATTATTTTTAAGGGCCCTATTACATTTTTTCAAGAAAAAGCATCGATAACTGGATTTTTGGTATAATTTTTCATTCAACTAATAAGATCTGTAGAAAATTCAGTTGCTGTATTAAATAGATCTGTATTTACTATTGAATGTAGCGGCTTCAGATTTTGGTAAAACTCAACATGTCCGTTTGTTAACTCCAATTATAAAAGTAGGTTTGTGTAAAAAATTTGGAGGGATAGTTTAATAATGGATTTCGTTCAATTACTGTCATAAAATAGATATTTTTATGTTATGGTTTACTAATTTTATATTTATCTTGAAAATTACAGCTTTATATTTTCGTTTTATGCCCAGAAATACAAATACTTGAAATTAAACGGTTCATTTTGTAATATGTATCTTAAAGAGACGATACCTGGTTCGTACAGAACCACCTTTCCTATATTTTCCTCTTTTTTCTTTCCAATTTTGAGTTTCCGTGTTCAATGCACATCTACTGTCACGTAACCACGCATAGATAAACATTATTTCCCGAGTATTACGGTGTTGGTAGAATTGCTATGCACCGTGCGTTTTCGCTATAGAGCTATATTTCATATAGAGCTGTCTTTTAAGCTCACTTAAATAATTAAGCTTCACTTAAGCTTAACTCAGCTCCAAATTTTCACAGAACTTTGACTGGCCAGAACAAGAAAATTAACTTTTTACACAGCTGTGTAAAAAACCTTTAGGTGTTAATTTCTCGTAATGTATATTTTCATTATGTTGAATTCTCGTAATGTGTATTTACATAATATTGAATTCTCGTAATGTATATTTTCATTAAGTTGAATTCTCATAATGTATATTTTTATAATGTTGAAATATAATTTCCCAAAATGTTGGATTCGTTGAAGTAATTTCCCTGCTTAATATTATATTTCGCAACCGATTAACCTTCTGCTGTGGCTTTACCTTGATTTTATGAATCATATCAAGGGTAACAAAAAAGTACTTATACATTGCAGTTCTAGTAGGTCAAAGTATAAAAATGATGGGTCAGGGCTTTTGAGTCAAATTAGAATGATACAACAAAACCGCCATTGAAGTATTTTACTACAAAACTGACCACATAAGATTACAAATTATTATTGCCTATTCCAAAATTAGATATTTAAATTGTACAGAAAACCATAAACCAGTATCAAAAACACAACCCGTTGATAGCCCGTTGGTATTGAACCTGCCTTCTGCGCTTGGGGGTGTGGGTTCGATTCCCACCTAGGGCAATCATTTATGTGATGAACACGTGTTTGTTCTATATCTGGTTTGACGCAAAATGGGCCAATGAATGGCCTAGTTGCGGAAAATGCCCGCTACACAAGTAAGTAAGTCTATATCTGGTTGTTAAAATCTATTTAAGTATGTATTTTAAAATATATATCAGTCTCTGGCAGCCATATCACGAGCTTTGCTTAATTTAGCGTCAGATGACCATGTGTGCAAATATGCCCTGAATATTTATTTATTTCCAATGCATTTTTTCTGTCTAGGATTAATAATGTCAAACAAACCTAAGTGTAATTTTTTTTCTGGCTGAATTCAGTGTTATAATTTTTTTTATATTTCTGTGTCTTTTTAATCAAAATACGCTGGTAGTAAAATACCATTAAGCAGTTTTTAGGCACAATCCATTTCAATGCATATCTCACCACTAAGCCACTTAACTCTCATACAGTGAGAACCAAGAAGACAACAAAGAAGAAGCAACTGAATCAGTGGAGATCAAAGAAGAAGATGGCAAGAAGGAGCCGCCGAAGACTCGCTATGACGAGCTCAACCCTCAGCTACTGAAATGCCATATTTGCAACAAGAGCATGTGGGATGGGCGTTCGTTTGAAAACCACCTGAGTGGACGGGCACATGCCATCATGATGCAGAAGACTGCTCAGAGCTACGCCCTCACTGCAGACACCATGCGACAGGAGTTTAAGGTCGGTACACAAAATTCACCCTTAAAGTAGGGCCAATTTAATAGATCACACGACAGGACTTTTACCACATTCGCTATGACCTGTAAACATACAAACTTTTTTAATGGAGCATCGAGTTCAGAAACCTGGATTTTTTTTGAATTGTGTTATTATCCAAAACTTGTGTCTTTTCAAGTATTTATGTGTGGAATGGTGGTAAATGATATAATGAAGTGAAACTAGCTTTTCATATTGTTTCTAAAACTCCATGGCTTGACTTGACTTCTTGGGTTAATGGCCTCTGCAACTATATAGACTCCATGGAAGCCTGTGGTAAAGTCTCCACCTCTACTGGGGCATGACTTGGACTTGACTGTGACCTACTTCACCTGACTGACTGACTTATTATAATAGACATCTGGGACCAAAATTTCAAAGTAAAAAAACTGCATGTTAGGTTTATTCATGAGTGTGGGCAATATTTATATTATTAGTTAAAGATACGGAATGAGGGTCCTGTCAAGTGTTAGAGGCAATTCTGTAACTCATAGCAAAAATTCAAAAGCTTCTGCACATGGTATTTTGAAACCTGGATTCTGACCAGGGTTTACATTTTCAAAGTAAATAAATAATTCTACTGTATGTGACATAAATCTTGTATATCTATGCATTTTAATGTGTGTGTAAACTTTTTTAAACTTGGTATTTTCATTGTGCATGCTTTTGCTTGAACACTTCCCGCAGATCATAACAGATTACCGCCGTATCCACCCCCATACAGCGTCGCGAACGCTCCCGAAATTACCGAGCATAGAGTACACAGAACAGATAAACCCTTATTTGCAAGAAAACACTCAAGACGCGGGACAGTCGCGCCCATACCAGACAAATAGGGACCAAGACTCCGACCAACCAAATTGGGATAAAAACGCACGACCACTGCATCCATACCAGCCGTACTGGGATGAAGTTTCGGGATCGGACCGACCCTATTCGCAAGATTCGGTTCAAGACGGAGGAAGGCCGCGCCAATTTCCACATCAGAGGGAAAATGTAAGGCAGGATTGGGGTCAAGAAGGTCCTTACCGATGCCATGCGCCTGTCTGGGGACAACACGCAGAAGAGCGTGACTATACTGAAGATTTTCCAACGCCGCGCCCCCGGAATCAACCAAATTGGGGTGAAAACGTGGGACCGTATCGCGACCATTCGCCCCCAGTTTGGGGGGATAACGCAGCGCCGTATCACAGCAATCCACCAGACTGGAGTGATAACGCGGGACCACCGCGACATTATTCACAAGATTGGGGTCAAGACATCGGGCAATACCATCACCACTCGCCAAACTGGGAGGGACAAGCTGAATCGAATCTTGACTATCCGCAAGGTTGGTGTGAAAACACGAGACTGCCGCAATACTATCCTCAAGATTGTGCTCAAGACTCAAGACCGCCGCGCTTTTATCCACCAGAATGGGGTCACGACTCGAGACCGCCACGACCATATGTGGGTCCTGTCCCGGGGGCGTCGCGAACCCGTACGTCTCCTTGGGTTGAGGATCGACGTGCGGCGACCGGCCCAAGGGGCGTATGTATCCAATTTTTATTGCACATTGCATGATCACATTGCATCATACGAAAAAAATTAATTTTCTTGCATGCTGATTTCTCTTGTAACTTTCTTGCTTGCACTCATCTGCTTTTTAAGAACTGCAGTTTCAGATTAATTGCGAAATAACCAAAATAAAATGTGAGTTAAAATTACAAAAATTCTGCTTACGTAATTCTTGAATGGCCACTTACTGTTGTGATCATGCCTTACGAATATATAAATCGAGAAAATAAACTCTCTTTTCCTATCCAGATTCGCGAAATGAAACGCCACCGGCGCACCGGGTCGCAGCCAGCGCGCGATTTCTACTGCGCCATGTGCGACATGTACGCCTCAGATGGCGCCTTGCATCGCACCACTGTCGGCCACCGCAAGCTCAAGAAATACCTCCATCCTAGTTGCACGTCGTGCCATAAAGAGATGCCCACCAGAATCGAGCTGGACGAGCACAGGTGTGTATTTATTAGTTTGTTAAATGAGCATGGGTGTATATCTAGGATTGAGTTAGGTGAGCACATGTGTGTATTTATTAGTGTGTTAAATGAGCATGGGTGTGTATCTAGGATTGTGTTAGGTGAGCACATGTGTATATTTATTAGTGTGTTAAATGAGCATGGGTGTGTATCTAGGATTGAGTTAAGTGAGCACATGTGTGTATCTAGGAGTTTTTTGAATGAGCATGGGTGTTTATCTAGGATTGAGTTAGGTGAGCACATGTGTGTATTTATTAGTGTGTTAAATGAGCATGGGTGTGTATCTAGGATTGAGTTAGGTGAGCACATGTGTGTATTTATTAGTGTGTTCAATGAGCATGGGTGTGTATTTAGGAGTGTGTTAAATGAGCATAGGTGTGTATCAAAGATTGAGTTAGGTGAGCACATATGTTTATCTAGGATTGCAGTATCTGTAGTAACAAGCGTTGCTTAAAAGTGGGAAACTAGGGCATCTAGGATTGAGTTACTAGCAGGGTCGGACTGGGCCGGAAAAGTGGCTCCTCACAAGCCTGGGGCCCGAGACTGGATAACCCCTATCTTACCTACCTACCACATGGATTTGTGGCGTGACACGAGCTCGACTCGACTATATGGCCGGTCCGACGCTGGTGACAAGCACAGGCCCGCTATTACACATGTTTTTTTTTAGCATTAGTATTCAGTTGCAACAGATCAGTTATGTAAGCAATAAATATTTATTCTTCCACAGGCTTACTGCTGAGCATTTGAAGAATATGCAGGATAAGCAAGAAGTGGTGACCAAGCCTAAACCTGAAGGTAAGTTTGCTGAATGGTTATTACACACAACGAAACGCTTTAAGAGTTAAAATTCCGAAAAACCCGTACGAAGCGCTTTGATTCCACTTTTATTATGCGAACTGCTAGTCTGTGGAATGGGTGGAATGCGCTGCCTGAATGGGTGTTCCCTGGTAGTTACAATCTGGGTGTCTTCAAATCACGAGTGAATCGGTTTCTTCTAGGTAAGTGTGCTCCATCGTTGACCGCATCGTCGCTTAACATCAGGCGAGTTGGCGGTCTCTTGCGTTTGACCGTCTACCTATTATAAAATATATATATATATTAGAAGCCATTCAAGATTTACAGATGTCTAGTGAGATGAAAGTGAGTCATTTGATAAAACAAAATGTATTCTGGGTACAGATGCGTTTGTACCGTGTCTTTATTTTGAATTACGGGGTTAAATATAGTTAAACAATATTACTATAGAGACTAACGTGAGCGTGATTCATTATTTAAACTAACCAACACCGGTCGAGTTTTTCGACATCAATACCCGTGAGTGCTAGCCGTTTATTAGTTTAAATAGTCAAATAATTCATGGTCAGTCAGAATCGAGCAAAGCAAATCATGGTCATGTCAAACTTCTGTCCCCAGTAAAGTGGTGGCTTTACGAGAGGCTTCTATGGAGTTTTGGAAACAACACGAAAATACATGTTTCGCCTCTTTATATAACTTGCCTTCAAATGATTATGTTCATGAGCACTTAATAAAGAATAATCCACCATTATTACACATTAACAATCGAAAATACACAAGTATAGGAAAATTATACAACGACCCGACCTGTCTTTTCCACGTTGGCGCCAAAACTCCACGTTTCACTGCAATACTTCTGGTGGATTACCATTATCTCAAAAACATTCTTATTTATTTTATAGCCTTCTATGCTGGTCAGGTTTCTTGCTTCTCATCTTGCAATGATGACAATTATCTATTTTACTGTAAAATTCATTATTATATTTTTGTTATTTAAATTATTTTAGATGTCAGATTTTTATAATATTATTAATTAGTCATTGACATCGGCTCCGCTGTATTCTTTCCAGTTTGCCTTCCGGCATAGGCCTCTTCCTGGGACTTCCATTCATGTCTCTTTTGTGTTAGTTGTTTGCTACCTTCCTGGGGCTGCCTGTTTTAATCTACTTAGTATTTTGTTCGGTGTATAATAAAGTTATAAGTGAGCCAGAAGACGTCCACTGCTATAGGCCTCCCCCTTTATCCTCCACACTGAACGACAGCCTGCCATCTGCATCCACTGCATGCCCGCGACTCTCACAATGTCGTCGGTCCATCTAGTGGGAGACCTACCTACGCTGCGTCTTCTGGTTCGTGGTCTCCACTCCAGTGATATTGTTTTAAATAGAAATTGATGTAGAATTTAGTGGTTCTGACTAAAGGATAATATTTCAGTGATGGTGATTTCAACCCTGACGATGGAACAGTCATACTTGCGCGACGACCGACAGCGCAAGCGACGCCACGACACTCAGGATGACAAACAGGAGGACGAGAAGAATGAGGAGAACAAGGAGGGAGAAGAAAACCAGGTACTCTTGACGTATATTATTCTCCCCACTTGATAGCCAGGGCCATAGTAAACTGTAAAAACTCTTCGAAATCAGTTGGCCGTGCAAATGGAGTTAAACTACCACTAAATTGCTCTCACGACGTACAAAAAATGTAGCATGCCGGTTTTCATACAATTTGACATGTTTGAGGCTTCAAACTTGATATACACACAAAAAACGTCGATTTGCTCCCATAGACTTCTGTATGCTTTCCCCCGTCAACAAATATTAATTATTTTTTTTCAGAACCAAGATGGAATCAAGATTGAGCCGGGCACAGAAGAGGATAAAAACAAGAAGAGTGACAAGAAAGCCGAGCTTGATACCGATGCCACCATCCTCGACTACAAGGAGGGCGATGACCTGAGCCACGTCACTACTGAGATGCTGCCCATTTATAGGTGAGACAAAAAATTACTCTTAATGTCTATCGGGACTAACTGTGCATTATTTTATTTACGTTTCAACCATGTTATCACAGTCTATAAATCTATAGCCATCCAACATCCGCGTGTATGGCGGTAACATTCGAGCCAATGGCGTCGATTCTGTCATACTACTCGCTAAACTAAACCAATCTGACAGGACTAAAATTATCTGCCTTTCTTTTCATTTTAATATGTGGCATGAAGGGTGACAACAATTTCAGAGCTGTCAAATTTAGTTTAGATTACATCAGAATCTATGCCAATGCCAACATGTGGACATGGCTTGTCACTGCATTGCAGGTGTGAACCGGCTCAACCCAAGTCCGCATCGATGAGTGTGGTCACTCCCTTAAGGAAAGACCATAGACCATGAAATCTTAAAGAATGCAAGAAAGAACTTTGTAGCCTTGCAATTATAGAGTATCTTTGAGAAAATTATACGTGCTATTCACATGGTTTTCTTTCAATACTTCCAACATAAGTAAATTCAGATTTGACGACTCACTATTGCCAATAGTATAATATCTCTAATCTTACAGTACAAAACGGGGAGTGGGCGAGTCATACCTCTCAGAGTTCCGCTGCATCCAGTGCCGTCTGTGCCACAAGCTGCTGGATTCTGATGAGACTGCCCAGGTCCACCTCCGGACTTGGAAACATCACCAGCTGTTTGTGAAGTCGATCATGCCTCAGGTAAGTCTTAATCTTATCTTTCTAAAATTATCTTTGAAATAGCTTGTAGTATTTCTCGCCCCATGCAGTATGAAGTGGTATTTTTTAACATCAATTTCTTACCCTCAGCCGGTCCAAGAGCCAGCCCCAAAACGTCCCATGAATACGGATGACAACGAGGGTAACTGGAAGCGACAGAAGACAACAAACCAGGAAGAACAAGATGACAACATTGAGAACGGAGATGAGTCTATGAAGGGTGAGTTTTTGCATCCTCAAATCATTCCCGATGTCCGCCGCCGCTTGTCCAACACTGGTAGACAGTGACACATTTTTTTTTAAAGTTCTGCTAGTCTCTCAGCAATGGACCATGACGACTTGTTAATATGATTCCCACTGACCTACCACTTCACTGAAGGTCTGGTTAAAATATTAAATGTACAAGCTTAGAACCAGAGAGAGATTAGCACTTGTTTTGTTTTATTTTATTTTCAGAAGAGGTTGAAGAGGCTGCTGAAGGGGTGAACGAGACGGAGGACCCCACGAATGAAGAGCTGGACCAGCTTGAGGACTGGGATGATGAGGGTGCAGTCGATGAGATACTGGAGGATGAAAAACAGGGTAAAGGAGGTATGTTGTGTTATACTTGTATTTAAACAGGATAAAGGAGGTATGAACGCTTGTTGTTGTGTTATACTTGTATTTAAACAGGATAAAGGAGGTATGAACGCTTGTTGTTGTGTTATTCTTGTATTTAAACAGGATAAAGGAGGTAGGAACGCTTGTTGTTGTATTATTCTTGTATTTAAACAGGATAAAGGAGGTAGGAACGCTTGTTGTTGTGTTATTCTTGTATTTAAACAGGATAAAGGAGGTATGAACGCTTGTTGTTGTGTTATTCTTGTATTTAAACAGGATAAAGGAGGTATGAACACATATTGCTGTATTATTCTTTTATTTAAACAGGATAAAGGAGGTATGAACGCATATTGCTGTGTTATTCTTTTATTTAAACAGGATAAAGGAGGTATGAACGCATATTGCTGTGTTATTCTTTTATTCTTATGGTTGTGTTATGCTGAATTGATAGAAATTATTGTGTGCTCGCGGAATAATTTCTGTTGTCTTACTGATTATGTTGTAATGTTATTCTTCCTTAATCAGAACCGGAAGTGGAAGCAGAGCCAGAACAGCAAATGGAAGCGGAGACAGAACCGGAACTAGAGCCTGAACCAGAAGTCGAGCCGGAACCAGAACCTGAGCCTGAACCGATGATAGAGCCAGAGCCAGTGAAGCCTGCTCCAGCTGTCACCAGCCTGGAGAGCAAGACGCGCGGATCCCCGCGTGGCAGAGGGCGCGGCCGCGCTCGTGGCCGCGGACGCTACTAGGAGCCCTACGGAACTAGTGAAGTGGGGGAAGATCTATAAAAGTGGAGGGAAGCGCGTGGCGGCTGACACTCCGCCGAAAAAGAACTTGACTAAACATCAAATTTTTACCTGACTGCGCAAGAAAGATGGTAATGTTTTTCAAGAATAAGATGGTGTTCAAGATTGGTTACACATTTTGCAATTACTTTTACAAAAATACTGTTCCATTTCTTTTCAGTGAAGTGTCAGCCTAAGGCAGTTGGGCAAAAAGGTAAATAGGAAATTATGATTGAAGGGTCTAAGTATCAAAATAAAGATCTAGATGAGGTCAAGGTCAGATCGAAACCGATGTCTTCTCGTTTTTGACAGCTGTCACTTTGACGCCATCTACTTTTACAACACCGACTGGATAATCAATATTCAACCAACGTATCGTGAACTGATCACCGAGCATATTTTTATTTCGCGTTATATATAACTGTTTATGAAGCTGCCACGAAACGGACATTGGCAGAAATTGTGACTATATAGTCGCAGAGGCCATTAACCCAAGAAGTCTCAAGTCAAAGCAGCAACGTGGCATACAAGCGTAATCTGTAAAAGTCAACTCTGTCTGGATTATAATTCTCCTGTGACGCCTCTACTGTTCTAAATTAGTAAATGATGTACTATTTTGAACCTAGCGTACAACAAATAGAGTTAACTTTTCCTCGGTCACTTATATGTTGCGACTCTGCCTCGACTGGACAGTCCTTGTCTGGACTCCGAGGTCTGTGCCATTTGTCAACATTATAACGTTTTGCTACTGAGACAGTTTGATCATAACCGTTAACCTTGTACTTGTTAGTATAGTAGATTGTATTGGGCACTGGATTGTGTATCTACACAACGGGCGAAACCCTTGAAGACCTCAGAGGTCTTGGGGAGGCCTTGCAGAGTGAAGACCTATTTAAAGTAGGATAGTTATTCTATTGGTTCATTACAAAGGTTCCATTCTGTCAACAGTCTGAAAACTAACAAACTTCTTTTCTTAAATCTACTAACATATAGAATTTAGTATAGTATTGTCATAGATAAATGTACTGCTTAAGAATTGTAATCAATTGTTAAGAATTATCCTAAAGCTAGAGCGGATTCTGTGCGGACGCCAGACTGATCTGCGCGAGGTATAGTGGCGATGAGCTCAAACGCGGCACAAAGAAAGTTTTGTTTGTACCGTGCTGGTTGTCTCTGCATCTCCAAGGCCTGGGCATACCGGCGTGACCATGCGTAATGCTAAAGAAATAAATAATACCAGCCACCGTCTGATTTTTCCGCTCTTTTATTCTGACCAGCAAAGTGTGGAACACCCTTCCCCAAAAGTCTTCCTGCCGAGCTTCAAAATGAAGCGATTCAAAAAGGGTGTCTACCACCGCCAGGCTGGCAAAGCACCGTCAACACTGCTAGTTGCAGGTGTCCATAGGCGGCGGTGTCTGCTTACCATCAGGCGGACACGACGCTTGTTAGCCGCTCTTTTTATAAAAAAAATATTTAATTAGCCCCGGTATAATCTTTGGCATGCTTATAAAATAACGACTTTTTAATCTTAAGGCGCCGTGACTAGCTGACTTTTATGTTTTTGAGGGGGTGAAGCAGAGGCAGTGGCGGCCGACTACAGCGGGGCGCACCGCGTGAATCTCGCAGAAACGTGACGACCTTCACCTATACACAGCTAAAGACAAGTAATTTCGTCGGTCCACAGCAAAGCTCTGTTGGCCTAGTGGTCTGGCACCGCGCTGGTAAACCACGAATGCCCGGTTCAAATCTAGTACTATGTAGATATTTTTGGACTCAATTTTTTATCATAACATTACGCATTATGCAAAGGGACCCTCCCTTTGAATAATGCGTAGGTATAAAAGTCGTACTACTACACGCGCACGGCCCAGACGCACACAGCGACGGGACGACGGAGAACAAACAAACCATAATTCAATCAAACCAACTTGCTAGTTTTAATTATTAAAATTTACTTTCGTCGTACGTTTCAATATTTTATGTTTCTTTTTTGCACCAAATATTTTACCTATTATATTATAGTTTATTCTTACTCCTGGTATGATTCTACTAACTTGATGGTAGAGTTCGGAGACTGCTAAAACTGCTAAATAGGGAAAGCGAGATAAGTCAAGGTTGGGCTCGTTTTTTAGTCTTAGTGAGAATTGTTAGTCAAGGAATGATTTGACTGAGCTGATGGTGGAATTCGGAGACTGCTGCTGGAACTGCTAGACGGGGAAGGCCTGATGTGTCGTGTTTGGGCTGGTTTCATTAGTCATCATGAGATCTTTCTCCGGGAATGTTTTGACTGACCTGATCGAGGACTTCGGAGACTACTACTGGAACTGCTAGACGGAAAGAGCTAGAAGTGTCGAGTTTGGGCTCGTTTCATTAGTCGTGATGAGATCTTCTTCTAGGAATATTTTGACTGACCTGATCGAGGATTTCGGGGACTGCTACTGGAACTGCTAGACGGATAGATATAGAATGGTCGAGTTTGGGCTCGTTTCATTAGTCGTGATGAGATCTTCTTCCAGGAATATTTTGACTGACCTGATCGAGGACTTCGGAGACTACTACTGGAACTGCTAGACGGAAAGAGCTAGAAGTGTTGAGTTTGGGCTCGTTTCTTTAGTCATGATGAGATCTTCTTCCAGGAATATTTTGACTGACCTGATCGAGGATTTCGGAGCCAGCTAGTGGAACTGCTAGACGGATAGAGCTAGAATGGTCGAGTTTGGGCTCGTTTCATTAGTCGTGATGAGATCTTCTTCCAGAAATATTTTGACTGACCTGATCGAGGATTTCGGAGACTGCTACTGGAACTGCTAGACGGAAAGAGATAGGAGCATCGAGTTTGGGATCGTTTCATTAGTTGTGATGAGATCTTCTTCCAGGAATATTTTTACTGAGTTGATCGAGGATTTCGGAGACCGCTACTGGAACTGCTAGACGGAAAGAGATAGAAGTGTCGAGTTTGGGCTCGTTTCATTAGTCATGATGAGATCTTCTTCCAGGAATATTTTGTCTGACCTGATCGAGGACTTCAGAGACTGCTACTGGAACTGCTAGACGGATAGAGATATAATGGTCGAGTTTGGGCTCGTTTTTTTAGTCTTAGTGAGAATTGTTAGTCAAGGAATGATTTGACTGAGCTGATGGTGGAATTCGGAGACTGCTGCTGGAACTGCTAGACGGGGAAGGCCTGATGTGTCGTGTTTGGGCTGGTTTCATTAGTCATCATGAGATCTTTCTCTGGGAATGTTTTGACTGACCTGATCGAGGACTTCGGAGACTACTACTGGAACTGCTAGACGGAAAGAGCTAGAAGTGTCGAGTTTGGGCTCGTTTCATTAGTCGTGATGAGATCTTCTTCTAGGAATATTTTGACTGACCTGATCGAGGATTTCGGGGACTGCTACTGGAACTGCTAGACGGATAGAGATAGAATGGTCGAGTTTGGGCTCGTTTCATTAGTCGTGATGAGATCTTCTTCCAGGAATATTTTGACTAACCTGATCGAGGATTTCGGGGACTGCTACTGGAACTGCTAGACGGATAGAGATAGAATGGTCAAGTTTGGGCTCGTTTCATTAGTCGTGATGAGATCTTCTTCCAGGAATATTTTGATTGACCTGATAGGGGATTTTGGAGACTGCTACTGGAACTGCTAGACGGATAGAGATATAATGGTCGAGTTTGGGCTCGTTTCATTAGTCGTGATGAGATCTTCTTCTAGGAATATTTTGACTGAGTTGATCGAGGATTTCGGAGCCTGCTACTGAAACTGCTAGACGGAAAGAGATAGAAGTATCGAGTTTGGGCTCGTTTCATTAGTCGTGATGAGGTTTTCTTCCAGGAATATTTTGACTGACCTGATCGAGGAGCCCAAACTTGACACTTCTAGTTCCATCCGTCTAGCAGATCCACTAGCAATCTCCGAAATCCTCTATCAGGTCAGTCAAAATATTTCTGGAAGAAGATCTCATCACGACTAATGAAACAAGCCCAAACTTGACACTTCTAGCTCTATCCGTCTAGCAGTTCCGTAGCAGACTCCGAAGTCCTCGATCAACTCAGTCAAAATATTCCTGGAAGAAAACCTCATCAAGACTAATGAAACGAGCCCAAACTTGAAACTTCTAGCTCTATCCGTCTAGCAGTTCCAGTAGCGGTCTCCAAAATCCCCTATCAGGTCAGTCAAAATATTCCTGGAAGAAGATCTCATCACGACTAATGAAACGAGCCCAAACTTGACCATTCTATCTCTATCCGTCTAGCAGTTCCAGTAGCAGTCTCCGAAGTCCTAGATCAGGTCAGTCAAAATATTCCTAGAAGAAGATCTCATCACGACTAATGAAACGAGTCCAAACTCGACACTTCTAGCTCTATCCGTCTAGCAGTTCCACTAGCTGGCTCCGAAATCCTCGATCAGGTCAGTCAAAATATTTCTGGAAGAAGATCTCATCACGACTAATGAAACAAGCCCAAACTCGACACTTCTAGCTCTATCCGTCTAGCAGTTCCACTAGCTGGCTCCGAAATCCTCGATCAGGTCAGTCAAAATATTTCTGGAAGAAGATCTCATCACGACTAATGAAACAAGCCCAAACTCGACACTTCTAGCTCTATCCGTCTAGCAGTTCCACTAGCTGGCTCCGAAATCCTCGATCAGGTCAGTCAAAATATTTCTGGAAGAAGATCTCATCACGACTAATGAAACAAGCCCAAACTCGACACTTCTAGCTCTATCCGTCTAGCAGTTCCACTAGCTGGCTCCGAAATCCTCGATCAGGTCAGTCAAAATATTTCTGGAAGAAGATCTCATCACGACTAATGAAACAAGCCCAAACTCGACACTTCTAGCCCTATCCGTCTAGCAGTTCCACTAGCAGGCTCCGAAATCCTCGATCAGGTCAGTCAAAATATTCGTGGAAGAAGATCTCATCAGGACTAGTAAAACGAGCCCAAACTCGACACTTCTAGCTCTATCCGTCTAGCAGTTCCGTAGCAGACTCCGAAGTCCTCGATCAACTCAGTCAAAATATTCCTGGAAGAAAACCTCATCAAGACTAATGAAACGAGCCCAAACTTGAAACTTCTAGCTCTATCCATCTAGCAGTTCCAGTAGCGGTCTCCAAAATCCCCTATCAGGTCAGTCAAAATATTCCTGGAAGAAGATCTCATCACGACTAATGAAACAAGCCCAAACTCGACACTTCTAGCTCTATCCGTCTAGCAGTTCCACTAGCTGGCTCCGAAATCCTCGATCAGGTCAGTCAAAATATTTCTGGAAGAAGATCTCATCACGACTAATGAAACAAGCCCAAACTCGACACTTCTAGCTCTATCCGTCTAGCAGTTCCACTAGCTGGCTCCGAAATCCTCGATCAGGTCAGTCAAAATATTTCTGGAAGAAGATCTCATCACGACTAATGAAACAAGCCCAAACTCGACACTTCTAGCTCTATCCGTCTAGCAGTTCCACTAGCTGGCTCCGAAATCCTCGATCAGGTCAGTCAAAATATTTCTGGAAGAAGATCTCATCACGACTAATGAAACAAGCCCAAACTCGACACTTCTAGCTCTATCCGTCTAGCAGTTCCACTAGCTGGCTCCGAAATCCTCGATCAGGTCAGTCAAAATATTTCTGGAAGAAGATCTCATCACGACTAATTAAACAAGCCCAAACTCGACACTTCTAGCTCTATCCGTCTAGCAGTTCCACTAGCTGGCTCCGAAATCCTCGATCAGGTCAGTCAAAATATTTCTGGAAGAAGATCTCATCACGACTAATGAAACAAGCCCAAACTCGACACTTCTAGCTCTATCCGTCTAGCAGTTCCACTAGCTGGCTCCGAAATCCTCGATCAGGTCAGTCAAAATATTTCTGGAAGAAGATCTCATCACGACTAATGAAACAAGCCCAAACTCGACACTTCTAGCTCTATCCGTCTAGCAGTTCCACTAGCTGGCTCCGAAATCCTCGATCAGGTCAGTTAATCCGTTTCTGGAGAAAGTAACATCACGACTTACCAAACTAGCTCAAACTAAACTAAACTAAAAATTGGTGCTGATGATGACGATGATGATGAAAAGCAGCATTTTTTTCCTCTCGTTATAACATCAGCTATCTGAGAGTGAAAATCCCATCAAAATCAGTTCAGCCATTTTGGAGTTTATGCGTAATATCATCATCATCATCATCAGCCTTCATAGGGAACATACATACATCGCTTTTTATATGTATATAGAAGAAAGATATACTCAAAGAAGACTGTAACACCTTTTTAGGGTTCCGTAGAATTACAAGGAACCCATATAAGTTCGTTCTGCCCATCCGTCTCTGTCTGTCCATCCCAAGTTGTTTAGGACTTCCTAACCATTATAGTAGACTGCACCCCGCGCATTCACCTGCGTAGTAATGAAAAATTGTGATGATGATGATGATGAAAAGTTGCTCGAATTTTTTTCAACATCAGCTATCTTACAGTGAAAATCCCATCAAAATCGGTCCTGCAGTTTTCGAGTCTATAAAGAACATTACAGACATATGCACACGACGAAATATTTCAAAAACATTATAAAATTAGCAAAAAGAAAATGGAGATGTGAGAATTGAACCCGGAGCCGACTGAGTCACAGGAACTAATCCATTGCGTCAACCACTCTTCTAATTGAACTATGACGCAAGCGGTGAAATTATGCTTCTAATCTATAAAATAATATAAATGTACAAAGAAATCGTCACAAAATGTAATTTTCATTCGCCTGCCTGTTTAGTACTAAGTACTTACTTGAAGCCTGACCAAAGGAAGTAAGGGTGAGACCAATTTGTAAATTTTACGCGTAAATTACGTACTTCTCAAGGTATCAACTGGAATGTCTAATTAAACTGGACGGAAAGCTATTTTGTATGATAACGTCGCTGACTGTCCACTTTGTGTGACCTCTGCAAATGCTCGAGACTCTTTTTTTGTGGTACATCGATCACCGATTATATCACCATAAGTAATTATTATTATGCCTCTCCACCGATGTCACTCCACCCTCCTGCCCCGCGCAAACCGTGAAGACTAGGTCCGGAATGCAACTACACCGAAACCGTATCACTATGTAATGAATCCCTGAACGTTCAAAGAAGAATGTAACACCTTTTTAGGGTTCCGTAGAACTACAAGGAACCCATATAAGTTCCTTCTGTCCATCCGTCTGTCTGTATGTCCATTCCAAGTTGTATAGAACTTTCTAACCTTTATAGTATCGTAATAGAGTCCTAAAGGGTCGGCAACATATTTGTGATGCTTCTGGTGTTACAAGTATCCATAGGCGACGATGACTGCTTACCATCAGGTAGCCCGTCTGCTTGTTTGCCACCTATGCCACATAAAAAAACCGGACAAGTACGAGTAGTCTCGTGCTCTGAGGGTTCCGTTAGACGGAACCCTCAGAGGACGAGACCAAAAAGAAAAACTAACTGAAGTCAAAACATTGAAATACAAACTTAGGTTTGTAGTTGACAATAAGGTTATTCCATACATTCCAACTACAAAATGTAAGTTTGTAATAGCAAAATAATTATTTTTAAATGATATAACTTCAAATTTATAACTTTCGGATTTATTCCTATATATGTGCTATGAGACCTTGCCTCTTGCCAAATTTCATGATTCTAGGTCAACGGGAAGTACCCTATAGGTTTAGATTCCCTTGTGACATCGCAAAATATACGACATAAACGTTCATATCTTTTGATTGCTTTGACTTACAACTTTTATTTTTTACAGCCGAAAGAAACCGTAGGCCCAAGTATATTTAGTATAAATTTCAACTTGATACCTTTACGCGTTCTTGAAAAAAAGGGTCTTGACAGACGGACAGACAGACGGACAACGAAGTGATCTTATAAGGGTTCCGTTTTATCCTTTTGAGGTACGGGACCCTAAAAAAGTAGACTAACTGTGCTCTGCGGGTTCACCTGCGAAGTAATGAAAAAATGGTGATGATGATGATGATAAAAAGATGCCAATTTTTTTTTCTCCTCGTAGAATCAGCTATCTGACAGTGAAAATCCCGTCAATAACGGCCCTACCATTTTCGAGTAAAGAACATTACACACATGCATACAAACACAAACACAAACATACACACACCCACGCACGCACGCACCAGAGAACTTATCCATTGCGTCAAACCATTCGGCCAACTGGACTATGACGATTGTGGTGAAATTATCCTTCGTAAACTAACATATATAAACAAATCGTTACAAAATGTAATTTTCATTCGCCTGCCTTTTTAGTACTTATAATGCAAGAAAACATTGCAGATAAGGTAGGTACTTACTTTACAACTTACGTCAAGGTGTTTTTGTGTCATAAAGTTGAGATTATATTTTGGAGCGGTTAGCGGAACAAAGCGACACACGTCCGTCTAGCAGCGCGCCTCAGCGGTCTCTGTCACATCGCGTAAAAATAAAAGAGAAGTGAAAAAACGCCGCGGCGGCACGACGTTTCGTTCGACACGTTCGAGCCAATTTATGATTAAATTAATTAATAGATAGAAAACTTGAATTTTAATCAATAAATAAAATTAATGATGTTATTTTTTACAATATTTAACATCATTCTTGTAAATGTTGTAAAGATTTGTTCATTAATAGTCGAGATAACATTGTATGCGTTTAGGTAAATTTCAAGGTTAGAGGTTGTTTCATGATTTTTTTCTATCGAGAAAATTTATCGGAAACGTGTTTTGGAACTAATGGTACACTCAGAAATATGATCAAGATTACCACATTTTTTTTTTACTGCTTTAAAATGAATATATTGTCTCAAAAAAATTTTCTGTGAAGCCTTTTTTGTCTGAAAGACCGCCTTAAGATAATCATTAAAATTTCTGTTAACTTTTCCGCGCGCGAAAGAGACAATTTTAACCATAAGTTATTACAAACGGCTTCCACTCACGTTATGTTTATCGGTCGAGACGATCGACCGGTTTCGGAGCTATTAGAGCTCCTTCATCAGGGAATATGCGCGCGCTCTTGGCGACAGACTACGCCCGCGCACCCGATTACTCGATTTTAACCATAGACGAACTTAACAATTATTTCTATGTAACAGTGTGAATTAAAACTTTTTTTTTTTACCTAGTTACGGTTTAGCACTTATTTCGCTAATATAAGCAGTCGGCATTATTTTTAAGTTTTAGTGTAGATTTTAGAATACCTTCAATTGTCTTATGTTATAATACCAATATTAATAATTATTTTGAATTATAGAAGAAATTTTTAAGTACTCTAGAGAAATAGATGTCACTGGAGCAACTCTGCCATCATCGCAGACCCTTGCTCCGGTATTTAAAGGAATTAGGTTGGCTCCGATACTTGCTGGCATTGTCTTCATCTCGAATAAGATTAAAGGTCACCTTTCTTTTTAATGAAGAACTACTTACAGATTCGTCATTATAAAATAGCTGTTTTACGTGGTTTCAGATCTTTGACTAGCTTTATCTAATCTACCTATGAATCTACCTACATCTAGTTGGTGACAATTTTTCTTAAAGTACCGATTATGTGCCTCTAAAAACGTAAGGATAATCTAGAAAGACTAGATTAACTCATATTCTGAATAAAAAAGAAAACTAAATTTGACAGGACTATAATTTTTGCGATCTTTTTTCTAAAATGGAAAGCTACAGTGAGCGAAGAAAGAATATTAGATGCGTAAAATACGTATCGAAATTCAAACAAATTCGGAAGTTGATATTTGTATGGAATTCGATGCGATACTCTTACTTCACCCACTAATAATTTTAGAGCTGACAGGTTAGTTTTTGTTTAGTGGTACAGAATCGATACTAATAATTTCACTAGATGATTAATCCTAATAAATTCTTTACTAAGGGGTCGTCTATTAATCATGTGAGGCTGGGTCGGAAATTGATTAGTCTATTTGATAGTATATAGTAAAAAAAACCACTAGAGGAACAGCCGGCCTATTCTGTAAGTCAAGTGACCGCACAAGTGATGTGTTTTTTTCTAATCTATTACTATAGAGATATGGCAAAACGTTGAGTGATCACCCATCATTGCAGTTCCTTATCCGTACAATCTGATATTTTGACAATACCTGCAGAAATAAACAAGAAAAATTCACGCTCACTTAATTACATCACTTATGCAGAATAGATCGGCTGGTCTAAAAAAAATAAAAACCCAAAAAGACTACACAACACAATAAAGTTTTCATGATTAATGGACGACTCGCAATGGTCTAGTACTAAAAATTTTACCAATGTTGTAGATTCACTGTTTAAAGCTATCACGTTTTTATTAAATTGTAGATTCAATAAAAAAAAACAACAGAATGATCAACTTACCTGTTCAATTAGCCAAATGATGTACCTTAGGTACTACATGTACATAATTATGGCTTTCATTTTTGAGAAAATATGCGGTAACATCCTCAATTAAATTATTAGTTGATTGAATCAAGCATCACTTTGTGGAAGTCCATCCTCACAACTATTATTCTGACTAATCTCTAGTGTAATTCCACTTCTACGTCACTTCAAGTATAATAAGAAATTTGGGATAAATTATTTTACTCTATAAATGTTTGTGATGCTAATTGCCTAACCTAAAATAAAATATTAATTACATAAAAGAGAAAAATTAACCTAACCCTGTTTCAGATTTAATTAATTTTTGTTTGAGCTTAGGTTAATTTTGCTCTTTTATGTAATTAATCTTAGAATAACTACAAAGAAACCAAGTACATTCGCAAAATTTAAACCATTCAAATGGTGTCATATATGGCTCCAAAAAAAATATAAAAATTTTACTATGACAATTTGCGCGGTGAAATCGTACCACAACAAATCAGAAAAGCAGCATAAGAGTTATGGTGGTGTGACATTCCACAGGTAATCCATTAATTTTCTTGCTTAAATCGTTTAAAATACCAATCGAAACGTAAGCTACAAAGCGAATTTTTAGCTCACGTTTTGAGAAGGCGTTGTTTGGAAACCTACCTTCTCTGAGTAGTTATTCTAAGTAATTAATATTTTATTTCAGGTTAGGCAATTAGCATCACAAATATCTATAGAGTAAAATAATTTATCCCAAATTTCTTATTATACTTGAAGTGACGTAGAAGTGGAATTACACTAGAGATTCGTCAGAAAAATTGTTTAATAATTATTATTTCATTCATTAATCTTCCGCAGCTCATAGTTATGATATTTTAGTCTTAATCAATTTTCTGAATATCGATGTAGGTATTCGTTTATTTATTCATAATAAACTTTTTACAAATGTAATTGAAGTGTTTCATTTGTTTGTATGAAACTACAGGCTGAAAACTAATAGGGATAGACCTTATCCTATTAATGGTCTAAATAAATTCCATGAATTTTGTAAACATTGACAATCTCAGATTTTGGAAATAACCTACAAACATCGCGAAAATGGGTTTTGACAAAAACTTTGCCGTTTGCTCCTGTTCCTCGAAGACTACGATGTCTGTCTGTCCATCCTATCTTCAAACGGCTGTATCTACCATAACAGATAGCCAGTTGAAATTGTCACAGAATATGGAATGTTACAGCAGATTAACTAAGAAATAATAAAAAAGTAAAAACGAAAAGGACGACAAACATAATTATTTTTGTATTAGTTCTAATTCAAAAACTGTAATACGTACAAGCGTCAAACTTAATAACAACAAATAATGGCCAAGTGTGAGTTGGTGACCTGCTCATTACTAAGCTAAGCAACATATGGCGCTGTCGGTACTTGGATGGGTGACTGCTTGGGCGTGATGTCTTTTTGCACTACTTTTTGTAGTATACATTGTCGTGGTACTGAACCCTCAGTGCGCGAGACCGACTCGCACTTGGACGGTTTTTTTATTGGCAAAACTCTTGCTCCTTTCCTTGGTTGAATATTCAAATTTGATCATGGATTACATTTGGTGGGCCGTTCAAGGATAATGTAAACACTAAAAGCGGGGGGGTCTATGCTTTGATTGTTTTTGATGAGACATGACACGGAGATCTAGATGGTGATTACATCGGCAATATTTTTTTTTCTGTGAAATTAGCTTAAATAAATATTCCTTTAGTCTATCAATTCCTTATTTCTACTCATGAATTTTTAAAACTCAACAAAAAAAAAAAATGGTACGTAACTACTTGCTTATATTTTTAAAATTAAACTGACTGGAGAGAATGATAAAAATATATTCTCACTCTCTCGATCAGACAGCTGTCCGGTGTGCCAAATCCACATGTCTGTTAGGGTTTTTACTAAAAGTCTGCTTACGTAATACTTGAATTAAGACATTGAATAAAAAATTACTAAGTAATTAACAATATTTTAATGTAGAACATTCATTAGCAAGGATATAATTTCTAATGCAAGGCTGGCTCACTTTGTGTCACAACTTGTCTCTTAACATCACTTACATTTAGCTTATTTATATAAGTACATACTATATCTATGTTACTTCTTCATCCTCATCAGGTTAAGAAGCAGTTTGGTGTCATTGATTTGTGTCTTCTGCCTTTTCTTTTTGTTTTCTACCGATTTTTTCTGCTTGAGTATTGCTACTTCGTCTTTTGGTTTGGCCTTTCTTTTAGCAGATTTTTGAGCTAAATCTTTTCTTACTATATCCCTCGGAGTAACATTATTTACAAGAGGGCTGCTTGTAGCTTCTTTCAGCAAAACTTCCTTTTGAAAAGATACTTTTTTGTCGGTGTTCTGTTTCTTCTTGATTATTTTGTTGGAGATGGAGTGGGCGATTTCATTTTGCTTCTTAGCTAGCTTGTTCAACGCTTTAAATTTATTTTTACCGAACTTCACCATTGTTGTAGAAAATGTAGCAATTAAACATGAAATAGAGCAGTTTGAAGTAAAGTATTATAAATTCATGAAATCTAAACAAAAACTATGTGTTGATTGATAGATGATTGCGATCGACATGACTTTGACGGACGCTGACTTTGTTGTTGTTATTTTAGCCCATTATTGAGCACGCTAAAGCCATTAAAACCTTATCGCCTCGTCGTACATATTTTACTGTCGTGTGTCGCAGTCAGTCCCATGCAGTCAAGGTACATTATTACTCCTGTCCCAGTAAAGTAGTGAATAGAGAGACGAGATAGGGTTGATCGATGTTTTTAAAACATCGATGTTCGTCGATTTTATTACACAAAACATCGATGTTGACCAATATCGATGTTTTTGTTGTACACATTTTTAGAAATTGAAAAAAAACCACAATATTTACTTCGGATTGTCTAGGGACGAAAGCCATTAAGGCCATACCGCCTGTTAAGTTGAACACAAACAATACATTATCATAGCCACAGAAAAGAAAAATAATCTTTACTTCTCTTTTCTGTGATCGAAGCGATAGTTTTATTAAGGTGGTTTTACGTATTGCGGGAAATTCAAATTTCAAAAACTTTTTTGTTGTTGTTGGGCTGGGTACTTATTATAATATGACACAATGTTTGCACAAATCGTTGGTTGTTTTTTACATTATCATTTGTACAGTTATTTAACAGTAACGCACCATATTACTTACATTTGTCAATAAACCGTCTGAAATAACATTAATTAGTTTATTGACAAATGTAAGTAATAATGTGCACTATAGATAAATAGCTTTAGATGATTTTGTAAAGAATTATACCAAATCAATTGCGCAAACATCATGATAGTTTACTATAATTACCCGGCCTAGTTACAAAGACAAGAAAACTTTATAATTTGAATTTCCCGCATATGTTAAATGTACGACCTTAACATTGATTATCATCGACCATCCCTTAGTGAAGATTTTATAGAATAGAGACTTCTATGGAGTTTTGGAAACGCCCGTAATGAAAAAATTACAATGGTATGAAAATACCCGTTTACCTCAATAATAATATCACTTACCCATACTCGATAACATTCACGAACACTTGTCTTAATAAATAATAATTAGATAAATAATACTATGAGGCGATTTTTTTTTTTTTCATTTTAGCGCCAAAACTTTTGCTTTGAATTCATCTTGAATCTTTGAACACATGAATTCGCGCCAAATTAAATCTGAAAACTTGTAATTGCACAGCTGCTGGTAAAACTGGATTCTGACAAATCATAATAATTATTATTGGTTTTAACTTGTATTATTCTGATTATTTATAAGAGTTTTTATGACAAGAATAAAACAAATAAAACTGTTTCAATACGTTATTTATTGTCACTTTGTCTCTTTAAGACATCGAAAACGCTTGTTAGAAACATCGACACAATTCTCCGAACATTATTATTATGCTTAAATACACATTTATAGCAGATAAGATTGTAGGCTGATAAACAAAACGCACTAGCAAAATAAATACTTAGATCAATAAAATCACTGCGTAGGTAACTCCTCGATCTAGAAACAAGGGATAAGCAAGGGGCAAACAAGGGGTAAGCGGTAAAAAATCCGAACCCAAAGTAAACACTTCTAAAACGCCAATTAGTATCTAAGATAAACTTAGGACACCGTTTTTTGTGAAGTACTGAACTCAACTCCATGTGGTATAGATAGATGACGTTGCTTATTTATTTAAATATAAATAATCTTTATTTACTATAATGCACAATACATATTAAAGTAGCAGCGGCCCCTGCACTAAGCGGGAGCTTGTGTGTATTTATAATGACATAGAGCATGAGCAAAAGTTTATTTACGTTATTCAAATTGCAAATATCAGCGTATTTCAGATCCACGAAGTTAGAAAAGAATAAATCTATAGTTAAAATAAAACTTATTAGATACATTTTGTGTGAAAATATTTATAAAATCAAACTAAAAATAGAAAGTAACTACCAACAAATTATTATTGATGTTAAAGAACACTATTATCATTTGGAATGTTTGCGTATGCTTCCTAGCCGTATTTACAACAATTAATAATTGGTAATATTATTTTATACCAATACAATAAACCACATCCAAAAGCTTTATATGTACCTCATATTACAAAATTTGACTGATAGTTACTAGAGTCATAATTATAATGCAACACAAAGAGCAATTTTTTAAATCATATTTTCATGTAATCTTACATTATGTAGGTAGGTAGGAACCTGCCTAAATAAAAAATAAAATAAAAATTTACAAAAGCAAAGCTTCTTTGGAAATGTAATCAGCATTGAGATAAACACAGCCATGAAATGGAATTACATGTTTCCCTGTAGTCATTACTTACTGCTGTAGTTTTCACTGACTCATAAATAATTATACGAACTTAGAATTAATTAAATGCATTTTCGAAGTAAATTTTTGCCAAACGTTTTTTTAATATTAAAACTTACTTCAACATTTACACATCAATTTATAAAAGCTATAGAGCAGAAGCTTTATTCATTATTATATTTTATTCTTGTATAATTTATTGTTAGTATTGTCCATTTTAAGTAGCTTTAGCTACCTACTTAAAATGAAAACTACAATGAAAAATTATTAGTGAATCATTAGTCAATTTTCTCTAATAATGCAACTTCGTCACTTTGATATCTAGATAAAGTTTTGGTCAGATGAATATAAATTCTTACAAAATTTCTCTAGAATGCCATTAATTAATCGAGATACCTAGCAAAGTCGTTTAAAAAAGATGGCAGTTTTGTGAATCATTTTACATAAATTTTGACAACACCAACTACTTAATTGTAATGAGCTACATTCAGTTACACTTATAAGCAGTGTATATGTATGTTTTCTACATCCATTTGTACAACAAACCACGTCCTAAGTCATGATATACAAATTGTATACTGGCATACAAAAGTGACGTCCCCGTGGTACCTTCTACCAGTCTCACTATTAATTAGCACCTACTATGAGGCTTTTTATTGAGTAGATATTTATAATAATAGTATAAAGAGACAGGTACAGAAAAGTACTGCGTTCGTGGAATGAAAGTGGGTGATTCGGGCATCCCGCGCTTCTCCACTTGCAGCCTCGTGCGTGTGAGTAGTCGCGAAATAGGGGACTTTCACGACTACCATGAACGTAATCCCTATCTGTAGATTATTTGTGGTTCAATAGCCCATCTTCTTTCCACAGCTATCTCGTTGGCATATTCACATCGACTTTGAAGATTATAATTTGGAGTGGTTTTGTTTGTAAAATGTGCTAGATATAAAAATGCGCTAAATACATTTTGTTGTTTTATGACTAGTGAAAGACAAAATATACTATGATTTTATTGTATTTTACACAAGGTTTACAAAATTACAGTTACAGCTCATATCATATTTTACCTATTTTCTTACTCAGTTTTAAGTGCAGACAATATGTTTCCCATCGTTTTATATTATTATATCTTGACGATGCTGTGCACGATCAATATAATAATATTATAAGTTTTTTTTTGTTGATGTTATAACATCTACAAAAAATTCGAAAAGTGCGGGCGAGGTAGATGTGATGACAATCGGGTCGTGCTTTTTTACTAAAGTAAAAAAATAGGTATGTAGGTACCACGTAGAAGTCACAATATACAAACACATGTCTATGTACATGTCAAAACTTCAATAACATTCAACTTGCAATATGCATAAAATTTTAGAGCTAACACCTTTTCACGCGATTTCATATAACCGGTGGTTGTACTATTTTTGACTATTTGTGTGAAAAGGTCAATAAATAGTTGATCGAAACAGTCAGATATGTCGTCTTGTCCGATGACTTTGGATGGTCTTCACTGTAAATATAAAAAGTCATTAATCTCACATAATTGACTAGCTCAAAAAAGATCCAACTAGCAAAAGTGGTTGGTTATATAACTATTCACCCAATTTAATGATAAAAATATAGTTATGAGTATTTTTAAATAAAATTTAAATAAATATTAAGTCATACCTTCACTTTGGGTCTCGTAGCTAACGTTAATATTTGAATTAAATGCGTAGCTGATTCTGTAACAAACGATCATAATATATATTATTATAATAAAGATTCGAGTAGAGAATAATAAATAATTGTCAAAAACTGGGATTCACACATTTCCTTAAAACGATTAACTTATCGAAATAAGTCAGCTTTGTTATAGCAAAAGTGATACGACGAATGATTATGAATAATGATGTCATTAGGCGAGTAACCTGCTCATAACAGAACACTTACTGGTGATCCTCTGCAGACACGACATCCGCTTGTTCGGGTACAGTAGGATCATGTAGACCGGAACTGCGGTGAGGATCATGAGGCATCCTACACCGGTCTCTGCAGGGGAGGCGAAAGCGGGAAATGCAACCACTGCTATGGTACAGATAATGTAGATAACTGAAAAAAATAATTAGGTTTAATAAAACTTTTAATTTTCAGCTTAATTATTAAGGCCGGGAACAGTTAAGAGTGGGTTATTTGACTAGTTAGGTTATTTTATTTTATTTGTGATTTATTCATTACTATTTCATAATTACGAATTACAATTGAACACTACAAGTATTGGTTGAGAACTAGATACCAACTAGAACAGTTCTGGGTTCAGTACTTAGTTTCTGGATGGAACTCGATTATTTATATAAAAAAGAAATTAAAATTAATAACTCTTTTAATTAACTTTTTATAAATAGGGTAGGTATGTACAAACATCTCTCTGGCAAAGCATCGACAAGCTTTTTGGAAGAAACCCGTAACATTGTATTTACTCACTTGGAAAGAACAAGTTGACTTTGATAGGGCGATCCAAGTCTGGCTTGGTGTATCGAAGTATCGGTAAGCAAAGAACAGCAGCCCCGATGCTTAACTGAAATATGAAAATAACATTTTTAAAAAACACTGTTAACAAAAGCATTTTGGGTATTTCTCGCAATTATTCGCAAATCATTGAACGTTTTCGGTATCAAAATCGACTGTACAGTTTTACCAGCGGCCATGCATGGAATGACAGTTACGGACGCGCGTATTTCGTTCCGAATGACGCCAATACCGCAAATTTTTTCTTCGTATCGTGTTGGTTCGCATTAATATCGTTGGCAAGGCAAGATATATACTATAAGTTTATCTATGTATATACTAAGGTATAACAATGGCGTCGATTCATACCATTCACTTAACTAAACCAATCTGAGAGAACTAAAATTATCTGCCTCTCTTTTCATATTAATATGTGAGAGAAGGATGGCAACAATTTTAGATCTGTAAAATTTAGTTTAGTTTAGTTTAGCCATTGTCTAAAATTGTGCTATGGTAGAACTATCTGTCTTCTGTGCCAATCACATTGCGCGCGCACAAACTAGAGCGCAAGAGGTAGGTACAGGCGCTTGCAGGCCTTTCAGCGCAGGTAATAACAGCTTAAAATAGCACCATCTATTGGACAGTAACGGAAACAAATAACAAAGGAAATCGTATAATGTATAATACAACACACTCACCCAAGTAGCGAAGCCCACGTAATTGATGAGTGCATAGATGTCCGAAACAGTGAGATAAACAAGCGACAGCAGCGCCACGGCGAGGACGGCTGGTGCGGGAGTCGCGCGAGTGGTCACCATTGTCAGCATTTCAGGCATCTGACCCTGCGCCGCACCCGCGTAGAACAATCTAGAAGGAATTTATCGAAATAAGAATGTGACATGGTGGAGATGCTGGGATTATGTACCTACCTAGTAAGTATAGACTTGATAAGAAATTTTTCAAAGTTGTTTGCGATAGGGTACCATGAACGAGCCAATTCCTTGGACTGGTAGAACTGGCTGTTGGTCGGTGTTAGATCAGCCTATCAAAAACATGAATTGTTGACAATCGTACTGCTATACGTAGTGGTAAATGGTATCTACTATATAAGTAGGTACCTACATAGATACGTTCCCAGCCTACCAACAAGATAAGGTTTCTTTACGAGTTTAAAAAAAAAACTCGAGTAAAGAAGAAGTTTGAAAGCAAAGATTTCCTTCCGTTCGTTCTTCGTAGATGTTAGATCTGATATCAATTTTTGAATATCGAAATTTGTATGGGAGGTACTAATTTGATACGTATTTTATGTATCGAATATTCGTAAATTTGCCCACTGACCTCTGATTTATTATCGGATTTAACATCTACGAAGACACTTTTCTAAATGAGATGATTTTGTCGTCGCACGATTTGTGCATTTGCCAGTGTCTTGAATGGTTCTCAAGTTTTATTATTAAATATTATCAAACAAATCACAGGCATAATAAATAAGTCACGTTCAAGTCTAGTCATGTCCCAGTAAAGTGGTAGAGACTTTACTAGAGGCTTCTGAGGAGTTTTGGAAACAACACAAAAGGCCATGTTTCACTTTCCTACACTCGAGCACGTTCACGAACACATAGTCCACCATTAAAACACAAGCTAAAGCCCTCATAAAAAATACAATGAGTTTTATAAAGTGACTTCACTTCACTTTTCACGTTGGCGCCAAAACGTATAAAGTCGATGTTACCTTGAAGAAGTAAGCAGTACGCCATTGACAGCCCCAAACGTAGAGGCAGCCACGAACAACGGTATGGAGAGCGCGAACCAACCGAATAGACGCTCTGCGAACGTCACTGCCACCGCCGCTGAGCCTAGCACCTGACGAATTCAGACATTATAAGAGCATGAGTCATCATCATAATCAGCTAGAAATCGTCCACTGCTGAACATAGGCCTCCCATTATAACCTCCACACTGAACGACAGCCTGCCTTTTGCATCCACTGGATGCCCGCGACTCTCACAATGTCGTCGGTCCATCTAGTGGGAGGCCTACCTACGCTGCGTTTTCCAGTTCGTGGTCTTTACTCAAGAACCTTTCTTCCCCATAGGTTCTTCGAGCGATGTAGCCTGCCCATTGCCACTTCAACTTGCAAACTTGCGCAACTTGAGCATGTGTGTATTTTCATAAAATAAACCAACCAAGTGCGAGTCGGGCTCGCGCACCGTGTGCTACGTGCCACAACAAATACAAAAAGTAGTGCAAAAAGACAACATCACGCCCAGGCGGTTGCCCATCCAAGTAACGACGACGCCTGACGCTGCTTAACTTGGTGGTAAAGAGAAATTTGTCACCGACTCGCACTTGGCCTTTATTATAATATGTTGTTTTATTTTAGAGTGTACGCTGAGTGATTTGTGTCGAGTGTGTGATTTGTACGCTTTGTTGTGTGTATTTTGTAAACTTTGGCTTCACCCCGGCTCTCTTTTTAACGATTGTCCAGCAATGCCTGATTTGCCGGCCGCTGCATGTGTGGCTGTCGCAAAGAAGAGTTCTGAGAAGTAATGGAGTTTGGGTGTTGAGTCGTTTGAGAAGTTATAAGATTTGAGATTTTGTCATTGTTCTACAAGTCGTTGGATTTTGTGCAAATTGAAGACAGCAGGAAAGCAATGGACAAGGCTAGCACAGGACCGGAAAAGATGGCGCGCTGCAGAGGAGACCTAATAATACCCAGCAGTGGGTGGAGAATGGTTGATGATGATGATGATGATGATGATGTGCAAATTGGTATATTTGTTGTTACCTCAGTAGGTGAGAGAGTGGAGAAAAAGGCAACGTTGGTGAAGGTATAGACGATGGTGACGAGCGTGCACGATATGGCGATCGCGCGCGGTAAGTTCTTCACGGGGTCTTTCAACTCCTCGATTATGAAGTTCAAATAGTTCCTGAAAAAGTAGAAAAAATAGAATTATGTAGTTCTAAAATATATTTTTTCTCCCTCGTTTTAGTGTCATGCCAACTTGGTATGGCACGCAGGATTGGACCGCGTACTTTTAACCCGAAATGCATTTTAGTACCTACTTACAGCCTTACCAGCCTTACAGCAGGGTTTATTAGGGTTCATTTATATTGTCATGGGTTTATAATGAGGCGTGTGCGTAAGAAAATCTACATGTTACTGGCAGAAAACGCACTTACTGCAGAGCTGTTGGTAGGGGCAGATTTTCCCTATAGGGCGAGTAGGGTTGGGCTTAGGGCGGTCAAATTTAGGGTTTGTTGCTCCGAACCCACACGTCAACGATTAAAAACTCACAAATGCGTCCATAGCACCTCGATAAAAAATACGCGTATAGAAAATTATACCTATGATTATTAAAAGTTTGGATCATCGAACTTGATGGTTTTACTCCAAGTTCAAGTGTGTCGCTTTCATTTTGCTCTACAACAGACTTCAGATATTAGTACCTACTGGGAGTGCCGGCAAGCGCGGGGCCCGTAGCAAATTCTTTCAAAGAGCCCTTGATCTACTATGGGTTCTTAAGTATAGTGGTAAAAAAAGTTGGTAGGAAAAGTTGTAACGTTTCACGTTTTTGTGACATTAAGTAACTTCAATATACCTACCTACCTACCACATCTTAATAAGTTTCAATCATAAAATTACGCTCAGGCAGAGATGAGAGGCGGGGCCCCCTTTCGCGCGGGGCCCGTAGCAATTGCTACTCTTGCTACGTGGTTAATCCGGCACTGCCTACTGGGTGTTCGTTTTTGTACACGGTGGAGAAAAGGTATAAACGTTCCTTCGGGATCGTGCTTTATAGGGAGTAGGAGGGCGGCAATCTTCATTGCCTAGTGCAGCCAAGGTATCAAATTTGCTCCTGGCTGTTCTTGTTATTGTTAGGTAGGACCCGGTATGTCCTAAAACTACGAACATGAACCTTATCGCGCCCAGATACGGTTTGCGGTCGCGTGATTTTACAACTGATTTAACGTTAGTTTGATAGGACGTAAGGCCCCAGCACCATCGGAGGCTGGCAGCAGCATCCCATTAGTACCTACACGGTGAACGTACTGCGATCCGCAAGCCGCCTGCCAAGCGTGGGGATTATGGCAACACCCATCTCTAAGGGTAGCTTTGTTCAGCAGTGGACGTTTAATGGCATGTGTGTTGTGTGATTGTTAGGTTGTATATAATATCCTCACCATCCGTTGTACGCAAACAGTCCGGAGTAGAACGACAGCGCGATGGAAGTCACGTCGTTAGTCGTGCCCTCGAACGTGAAGTGCTCTGTTTTCCCTGGAACCATGGAGATACGCAGTTAATGGCCGAAAACAGAAATAGAATGCCCTGGGGCCTTACGAACAACAGCTAATTGCGGCACCTAATCCGCTCAGTTGGAAAATCACGCGACCGCAAACCTTATCGCGCCCATTTTCCAACTGAGCGGATTAGGTGCCTGTAATAGCAGTTGTCCGTAAGGCCCCTGAACTAAAAAAATTGCTTATTCCATAATATTGCCTTTGATTAGGAATAGTACCAACTACCTACATTACTGCGGCGGCCTGCAATAGTAGCACGCAATATGGACGGACGTGATAGCCGAGGCGTAGCTGAGGCCAGCATACGAGTGCATACAACGCAAAGCTCAGTTATCGCCAGGGCTTGTATATAGTACTTTGGTTTTTTAAATTGATAATAATAAGAATACCTTAGTAGGTATTCTTATTATTAACTCTTGTCGTAACTCTTGTCGCGTTATCTCTGTCCATCGCGCAGCAGGTCCGACAAGTCGACTTGTAGCTTCATACCTAAAGTGCGGAGTGCGCCAGGAGCCTGTCAGTTATCGCTTCTGGGTCATAATTGACTGAGTGAAAAGGTCTCAGATTCTAATGGGACAAGTCGGCTTCTATCCATGGTTTGTTCGAGGAAACCTTGCGTATCGTTGATCCGATCCTCATGAAAGTAGGCGAGTAGTTCATTTCAATAAAAAAAACGAATATGAGCATTACCGAGTTCCGAAATGTATGGGTCGCGAGGTCACAGTTCGGGGTGAACTACTAGTGTAGTATAGGATCAACGATACGCAAGGTTTCCTCGAACAAACCATGGATAGAAGCCGACTTGTCCCATTAGAATCTGAGACCTTTTCACTCAGTCAATTATGACCCAGAAGCGATAACTGACAGGCTCCTGGCGCACTCCGCACTTTAGGTATGAAGCTACAAGTCGACTTGTCGGACCTGCTGCGCGATGGACAGAGATAACGCGACAAGAGTTACGCGATAGACAGAGAGGCAACTTCTAGGTTAATATAGCTGTAGGCAGTTAGCGCTCGCACGTCCTGAATTGCACTTTATTGTGTAGAGCAAGAGTGGCTACTTATTTAAATGATTTTGCGGAGTGAATCTTCTGTACTTGACATAGACAGACATTAGACATAGACATATATTTATTGATAATTATAGGAATTACAAGTCAGGCAGTTACAAAATAATACTTATTATGTTAAAAATTTGCTATACAATAGTATTACGCGCTATCTTAATATCAAAAAAGTCACTATATTCATAAAAAGCTTGCGTAATAAACCACTTATTTAAGTTATTTTGAAGGATGCAAAACTCGGAGCATCAATGACTTATATATGTATTCTGTGGCAATAGTTCATAACTCTCCGAGACACCACGCTACAGAGTACAACGCTCTCTATAATCCAGACACAATGCACCGGATTACAGCAATCATCTCCAACCGTCGACCACCGGCCTGACGCCTTCTCACCGGAATACTGAGCTATTTTTATATCGGCCGAAAGGTTCTGGAATGGAGACCACGGACCGGTAAGCGCAGCGTAGGACGTCCACCAACAAGATCTGATAGCCCGCTGGTCCAGATGGTAGTGAACCTGCATTCTGAGCTTGGTGGCGTGGGTTCTATTCCCACCTAGGACAAACATTTATGTGATGAGCTTTTGTGTTTATCTATATCTGGGTGTTAATCCATATATCTGGGTGTCTGGGGGTTGGGAGGGTGGGGGGTGTTGTTCTATTTAAGTATGTATTTAAAACTATATATGTATGTATATCAGTCTCTGGCAGCTATATCACATCATCCCTTATCTTGTATGATTCCGAGCTCGGCAGCATGTAGTTGTTACTTATTTCCAGGAGATTCGTAACCGTAATTTCTTCATGAATAACTGATTAGTATGTAGGTACTTGTATAGTATTTACTTTTTCTTGTACCGTCAAAAAGTTAATAATACAGTTGTCAATTACTTACATAGTTGTCAAACAGAAGAACATAATGTCAAACAAAAATACATGTGTCACTAAGACAGCACAATGTTGGAAAGTTAAATAAAACGATATTTGCTGATATAAACCATATATAAACTGACAGATAGTTAACTTTTACTCGACCAATTCTATGTCACGACGTTATCTCAACTCAAAGCCTCAACTCTAGTATCGGCATTGGGCCAAGGCTTCGATTATCATCAGTCTAGACCAGGGTTTCTCAAAGTGCCTATACTCTACTACTGTATTCGAACCCATAGGAGTTCACAATTGGACAGTAGGGGGTTCGATGGTGGATAGCTGGCTGGCAAACGAAGCGAAGAAATAGACTTGATGCCGAGTCAGAAAACTGACCAAAATTGCTCCAAAACAATGCACTTTGCAACAAAAAAACAACTCTACTCGTCATATTAATTAACAACATAATATCTCTTTTCCCTAATTTTCTTCTAAAGTTATTATTTTGTTTTAATTTATAAAAGGAGTCAAAGTTTGAGAAACCCTGGTCTAGACCACACGAAAAATACTATTTTACCTTGACAGAGACCCTGTAATACTGAACGCAAATAATTATTTGCCTTTCTATATTCAATGGCAATGATCGCAGCTCAATTCAAACTCTATTACCGGGCGAAAAGAACCAATTTATTCCGCTAAATTGATTTCCTCAATTTCTTCACTCATGCTATTGAATAGTCCTTAGCAGGTCGTCGAGATCTTTGGACTTGACATCGTTATTCATGAAGCTAAATTGGCTTTTTAACCAACAAATAATACTGAAAGTAACCGACATAGCTCAAAGAATAAGCAAGCTGAAGTAGCAATGGGCTGGCCATATCTGTAGAAGAACTGACAACCGCTGGGGTAGACGGGTTCTAGAGTGGAGACTGCGTATCGGCAAACGTAGAGTAGGACGCCCTGCAGCCAGGTGGAGTGACGACCTGCGAAAGGCGGCTGGTGGCAAGTGGATGCGAAAAGCAGAAGATCGTGCCTTGTGGCCTTATTTGGGAGAGGCCTACGTCCATCAGCGGACGAACATCAACTAGACTGATGATGATTATGAACCAACAAAATATATTAACGATATCTTTATTTAGTCTAACAAACACAGGAAGTACTCACAGCTCAGCGCACATTATGAGTTTGTTGCGCTAGCTGTGGAGGCGTGGTCGTCCGACAAAAAAATTCTGCAAGGATATTTCGACTAGGCTGGTCCTCGCCTCGGGGGATCCTAGAGCTGGCATATACTTTTCACAAAAGCTAGGTATTGCTATACAGCGGGGCAACTCTGCCAGTGTTCTGGGAACCCTGCCGCACGGTGGTGATCTCGACGCCGTTTTTGTTTTGTAGTAGGTAGTACATGTTTGTATATTTTATACAATCATATTTTAGTTTAATTGTACCTTTTATTTAGTTGTTTTAAGTTTTAGTTTTTAGTTTATATTTTAAGTTTTCATCAATTTGTTTTTAAAGTTCCTTGTTTAATATTAATAACTGAGAATTGGTTTTAGTCTAACTATATACATATTTTAAAACGATTATTTGCACTGATAGCACACCTCTGCGAAACCGTAGCAGCGAAAACGCTACCTACTCGTTGAAAATAATTATGAACCCTATAAAATAATACATACAGCAGACAAACAATTTTGAGTCCGTACGAGTGACCATTCTCTAGAAATGTTAGATAATGATGATGATGGATGATGATGGCGTCTACATTACCGACTACAAGCTATACTTGTAAATGAAGAGCACTCACTATTTTCGCGGCATCGCCTATTACTGCTAAAATTCTTGAGATCTGGATTTCTGGGCCGCGGGTCGCATGTTTGACGTGACTGCTCTAGGTAACTCAGATCAAATAAAAAAAAAATATTCAGGAAACATCACTGAATCCAATGATACAACTTGTTGGTATAATACTGCTCAGTCCAACGAAAATATTTATTACCCAGTCTCACGGGCTGAATTTGAAGAAAACTGAAGTTTACGTTTGTGCATATGTTCAGACAGACACAGTCGGGCTGACACACACAGACTGGATGTAGTATTGGAGCCAGTAACTTCCTGATTGCCAACGCGTGATATTTGACACACTGGTCAACTCCGGCCGGTCAGGGTCAAGAACGAGTTTGTAAAACTAGATTATTTACATTTTGATTTCGTTATAGGATCAAAGGCAAGTCGGTGTTATATACCGGGTATACAGGATTTAAATTTGGGGGAGGCCATTCGACAACGCATCTGAATCAAATCGAAAAGTTGAGTCGAATGTATGGAATCGCTAGGTGTTTTGGATCCCCCCCTGGATCCGCCAATGCCAGCGACTCTCACGATGTCGTCTAGCAGTAATAACGTTCCTTGATGTCGCCGGTCCATCTAGTGGGAGCACCTACACCTACCTACACTGCGTCTTCCCACTCAAGAAACTTTTTTGATAAAATCAGTTATAAACAGCGAAATATAGTTATTATATCGCTGGTTATAAGTGTTTAATTTCAATGTACTTGTATTTACAATGTAATAATCAATGTTGTATTTAATATTGTTTTTATAGCGACTTGCGTAATGTTATTATTAGACGAGTTATCAATAGAATAGACGCAGATTTCTGTATGTAAGGAAATTATCACTACGTAGGGTGAGCCAAGGCTAACGACAACCTGTTCAAACAATTTTGAATTTAAAAAAAAACATACATTGTTACAAAAAAGAAAAACAACTGACTTGACGAGAAATTCAATAAACCATTACAAAATAAAATAATTATCAATAAAAAAAATCCGACTTCAAAATTAGTAAAATGTGGCATTTCGTTTCGGTGAAACCAATGATAAGGGGCCTTACGGACAACTGCTATTACAGGCACCTAATCCGCTCAGTTGGAAAATCACGCGACCCCAAACCGTATCTTGGCGCGATAAGGTTTGCGGTCGCGTGATTTTCTAACTGAGCGGATTAGGTGCCTGTAGTAGCAGTTGTCCGTAAGGCCCCTTATCATTGGTTTCACCGAAACCCCTGGTCATCCAAAAAACGAAATTACCGTTATTTGGTAATTAACAGAAATTTTTCACCGACTCACTCTTAGCCATTATTTATTATTAGACTTTATAGTGTGTACCTTCGACCAAAATAAAATTAATGGATGGGCCCAGAAGAAGCGCAGTTTTGAAGATCACATAATAAACGCCGGCGCTCACTTTGTTTCAGTCGGTATCTAGCCGTAGGAAGTGCAACATGCGATTATTGTTACATGATAACGAAACATCTGACAAAATTATGCCTTCGTGTGCTTTCCCACAAAAAACCGCTATCTATTTTTTGTAACAATACATGGTTATAATTAGGTGTTGAAGTATATGTCCAATGGTTTTGACTCGTTTTTACTGAGCAAGTTCAATGGTTATGGCCCGTCCATTAATTTTATTTTGTTCGAAGGTGTGTACTATAATCATGCAAGTTTTAAACGTTTAATAGGTATAATACGTGATAAGTCCCGATAAACGTTTAAAACATGTGTTCAAATCGCGAAAGTTTAAAAATTACTATAATCATGCAAGTTTGACGCTTGTATGTATTACCATTTTTACATTAGAACAATTACAATAACACCTAGGTACAAAAAATATGTGCGATCAATATCTGCGCAGTTGTTGCTAGCCTTTGTACAGTTGATACCGATGCACAGTGTTGCCAAAATGCCAACCTCTGCACAGTTGGTACCTCTGAGAAGTTAGTCTAAAGCACGAAACGTTTCTCAGTCGGTATTAGCCACTGCACAGTTGTCACTAACCTATGCACAGTTAATGCTAACCTCTGTACAGTTGGTAATAAGCAATCTCTGCACAGTCGGTACTAACCTCTGCACAGTTGATACGCTCCAGCTGCGA
Source organism: Agriopis aurantiaria (assembly GCA_914767915.1). Taxonomy (NCBI): domain Eukaryota; kingdom Metazoa; phylum Arthropoda; class Insecta; order Lepidoptera; family Geometridae; genus Agriopis; species Agriopis aurantiaria. Next base: position 10,055,661 of record OU612004.1, read on the forward strand.
TGATGATGAACAGGGCCAGCAGCTTGGCGTACGTGAACCAATCCTGCACGAGGGTGGCCGCTCGCACTGACCAGCAGTTCACGAATGTCAGCAACACTGCGGATAGAAAAAAAATGTAGATAGGTAGGCCTTTCCCCAAAAAATAACAACCCACTTCACATAAAGAGATTCATCCTCAATAGAGGTGGAAAATGTTCCTCAAATTTAAAAGTGAATACCTCGACCATCGAAATATAATAACATATTTAATGGAAAAAACCCCATTAAAATAGGTTCACGGTGAAGATATCGGAAAAGAGAAGTGTGTTTTTTTTCTATTTGTTTTTTTTTAAACCTAGCTTTTTTGTGTGTGGTATACAAAAAATACAGTTACATTGAGAAATCATAAATCATAGAATTATGAATACTGTGTACAGAAGATGGTAAAAACATTGTAGTATCAACAGTCTGCCCTTTACGAGCGTACAATGGTATTATGTTAACTCTTTTTTGAAGATGCTTCGAAATTCGAATAGCGACTCTACGTTGCGGAAATTTCTATGTCTACAAGCACCACCATAGTACCTAGTACCTACGTAATGAGTCGTAACTGCTCACCTGGATAAACATTCCAACTGAATACAAGACTAATATTTTGTTGTTTATATTTTTTTGTATTTGACAGTTATGTTTTAATTTGTTTTTCTCTGTACATACATTTTCTATTATTGTCATCAATATTCATTGGTTATTGTAAATAAACTCTAGTATTAGCGTTTACAATAATTTTATATCTGTAACTACCATCTGCCTTACTTATAAACGTTACTTAAGTTAAGCAAAACTTAAAATTGGTCTGTTTCTTTTTCACCTGTGACAATTTCCGTCAGCGAGTAGTTGACAGCAATTTTAAGCATTGCTTTACTTATAAGTAACGTTCAAATTCAAATTATTTATTTGTCAGTAATAACGACGTTCATAAGTAAGGCCGAATTATTTTGATCAAAGGGGACTTGAACAGTACCCAAGTGACATTCAACTAAATAGCCAAATGAAATCAACCACATGAGATTACCCACACAGTAGGTGCCTACAGTAGGTAACTTTATCTGCTTTATGCTATTTGAGGTTCGCAAAAATATCGCTGGTTCACAAACTATTGCCCAAAAACTGTGACCTTTGGCCAAAAACTAAGACATTTAGTTATTAGCAGAGTATGTTTCATGAGAAGGAATTTCTCCCACGATAGGTACCTAAGAACCTTTATAATGATTTTCCCCTCCCCGCAAGATTATAGAAAACGGCTGTGTATATATGCTTTCCACTCTCCACCCTCGCGAGATTGTAGGAAAACTGTTGGTAACAGACATCCTTTCAGAGCTAAGTGTTTTTATTCCACGGTCACAGCACAGCTGGAGCAAAGCACCTACTGGTTGTTAATCTGTGGCTAAGCGAATATTTTTGGAGACAAATGAAGATTAATCCAGAATTCCAGAGTTTTCTGTGGAACGCTCGAAAGCAATTGCAGACTGGAAACTTATTGCAGCGTACTTCAGCGCGTATGCTATAGCTAAGAACTGTTCTATGAAATATAATTATTTTGCATCGCGGCTGTGTCGTATCGCGATCCCGACTGTATCGTGTTCGCATCGCGGATGTATCGCGTTAGCATAGCGACTGTATCGTGTTTGTATCGCGATAGCGTCGAGACTGTTGTATTCGCATCGCGGATGTATCGCGTTAGCATCTCAACTGTATCGTATTTGCATCTTAGCTGTATCACGATACCATCGCGACTGTTGTGTTAGCATCAGATGTAACGCGTTAGCATCTCAATATTATCGTGTTTGCATCGTAGCTGTATCGCGATAGCATCGCGACTGTTGTGTTCGCATCGCGGATGTATCGCGTTAGCATCTAAATATTTGTATCGCGTTAGCAACGTGTTTTTATCGCGACCGTATCACGCGTAAATGCCGTTTCCATCGCTGCTAATGCGCTGCTATAAAACCGCACCGACCACGATATGCAATTATTAGTTACTTTTACTTACGTATACAGCATGCTGCTAATAGCCTCGTAGCGTCTTCAGGCGGATCACATTCTGGAAATATTGGCTTCAGCACGTACACGCTGAACGTCAGCGCTACGATGGCCTGCAGGAAAACATACATAATACATAAATAAATAAAAAATATTATTAACCACAGCAAAAGACTGGCCGAAATATCCGTTCCATAACATCTGTTCAGATCGGCTAGTTGAATTAGCCTAAAGTTAGCAACTGCGGAGGCCATGCGAAACTTCTTCAAAACCACGCAAAATCGATTTTCAGAGTTCCTATTTATGGCGCCCAACGTGGGACGGAAATTCCGAGAGCTTGAAATGTCAATGACCTCAGTTACACGGAGTTGGTTCTGTGTTTTCATTGACCAAGTACTCGTAAGTTTTAAAATGGTAGATTAATATTTATAAATGAAATTTATTAGTCATAGTCATATTATTTACACGTGGAGCATGATATTAACTTACAATCGGAGAAGTTTTTAATTGTTGTATTCATTATTGATGAAACGGGATATCTTTATCATGATTAAAATATTCTGCAATAATTCAAGATTCTGACGTATTAATTTCATCATCATCATCGGCGAATCCAACTCGGCTGGGGAGCGTTCGGTAAACTTCGAACGTCTTCTCATCCAAAATACCTCAATGCCTTAAGACGAAAGTCTTCGACCGGTATGTGTTGCCAGTGATGACATACGGCACTGAAACGTGGTCTCTCACTATGGGCCTAATAAGGAAGCTCAAAGTCGCACAACGAGCTATGGAGAGGGCTATGCTCGGGGTTTCTCTACGAGATCGAATCAGAAATGAGGAGTTCCGTAGACAAATGACAGTCACCGACATAGCCCACCGGATTAGCAAGTTGAAGTGGCAGTGGGCAGGTACATATCACGCAGAACAAATGGCCGATGGGGCCGAAAGGTTCTGGAATGCAGACCACGCACCGGTAAGCGCAGTGTAGGACGTCCACCCACAAGATGGACAGACGACCTAAAAGAGACCGCAGGGAAACGCTGGATGCAGGCCGCTTCCAACTGGCCCTTTTGGAGATCGATGGGGGAGGCCTGTCTAGCAGTGGACGTCGTATGGCTGAAATGATGATGATGATGACTTTCAGTTCTGACATCATAATTATTTTATTGCTAGCAGCACCCAGCGGTTTCACCTGCTATCCTACAGAAATTTATCACTTGTCAGTATAACAAGTGGCTTATGTCAATCTCGCCACCAAATACTCGCTTATCAAACATCATCTAATAAATAAATAAAAAAAACCATTTAGCTGTTACAATATTGAGTGGAACTTGGGAACAAACATACATACCTACACACTCAGACTCACTAACGTTCCCATTTATTATATTAGCTGGATCATGCAGCATGAAGTTTGGCGTCTTTCCCGCTAGATGGCTCTATCAGCGTCATTCACCATTGCAGAGTTCCACTATCCACCTCCTGGCTCTATCATGAGATCAGTTCGATGATACCAAATTATTGTATTGTCTTCCCGATTACATATATTTATTTGCAATGTTTCAAATTGATACGACAATTAAAATCAAAGCTAACATAGCCACTTGATCGCGTGAAGTATATCCAGAGGTATAAGAAGGGGGGTATCGTATGGCGCTTGTGATTGGAGGCTCAAAAGTCATTCATACAATTAGCGCCTGGGATTGGTCCGCTCGAAAAAGATTATGCTGAAAATTCGACTTATAAGATTTGATACCCTATATTGTAAGTTAGTACAAGTGAAACTAATCCTACTAACATTATAAACGCGAAAGTTTGTATGTATGGATGTTTGTTCCTCTTTCACGCAAAAACTACCGACTGGATTTTAATGAATGATTACAATAATATAGCTTATACATTAGAATAACACATAGGCTATAACGGGTTGTAGTAGCGAGGCCGAAGGCCGAGCTCAATGCGTACGAAGTAGCGGGTTTCAGCTATGTATGTATAAAGCATTTACAGCATTCGATCAAATTAAATTTACAGTATAATAAATTCTAAGCAAAGTGAATCGAATTGAACAATATCACCAAATCACCGGAACAGCTAATAAAATAAAGTCTTACACAAATACATTGGACTCAATATTGGATCGGGGAAATCCCTTGACAAATAAACGGAACGCCCGCACCACGTTGGGCGCCAATAACACAAGCTTGGACAAACGTTTATTAAGTAATTCATTGGTCGTCAATTGTCTTTATTGAATGATTTGATAAAATATTGGTCTCGGAAAAACCGGTAAGTAGATTAAAATAGAAACAACGAAACAAGATGGGTATTTAGAGCCTTAAAAAATACGTTCAATTACGCAAAAACTAATTTGGTTTTAATGGGTTTTTTTGTGATAGGTGAAAGATACAAAATAAATTTCATATGACGTCACGCCCATCACCACGTGCATACGAGTCAGATTTAACATCAAAAACTGAATAAAATATGTTATTTTTAATTTTTAATTTATTTTCTGTTTACGGCATATCCTTGGTTATATGAAACTAGTAGGATGATAAAATAAAACAATAAAGCAATTTGCGTGTGAAAAAATTTATGGATAGAGAAGTTTTTTTTTAAAGTATTCTTTTTTGTTCTACTTCCGCGCGCTTTTATCTGCCCCATAAGTCGTGGTCACGAAAAATGTGAACAAGTTCCCTAGGCTTCTCTTTTATATTCATCACGTCATTCCCTAATCTACATTCTACGGAGATGTTGGCATTTCTAGCAGTAGGAGGTATATATTGAATATTATGAAGTTGAATGCCCACGCAATTAGAATTTGCATTTACGCGCTCTGATTATAGAGATAATACCTACAGAGCCAAAATAGGCTTCACAAAACATTATTTTTAGCAAAATGTATCTTTACATTTTTGTTAGATTGTCTGTACATGTCTATTACTCTATGGCCCGTTAGTAACGTATTTCCGGGTCCGCTCTCTCTCTCTCTTGTCTCTGGTCGCCCCCGAGTGATGGCCTCTTAGTTGGTCTATTCTCTAAATAAAACTCAAAAAAAAGAACAGTGTTTAATTCATCATTATATTAATAATTTTAATGGCAGATAAAATGTATTAGTTTATTACACACTTGCATGGTAGCAGTACACACCTGCATGGTAGCAGTACACACTTGCATGGTAGCAGTACTCACCTGCGAGCAAGGGCGCACGATCATACACTCGATCCAGAGTCGGATGAAGGCAGCGAAGGGGCCGAACGTCTCCATGATGTATGCGTAGTCCGCCCCGCTCCGACGGATCATCGTGCCCAGCTCTGCGTAGCAGTACGCACCTACCTGGAGGGAATGAAAAAGATTAGATTTTTGTCAATAACATATAAATAAAAAATAGTGATAAGTGTAGTGAACACCTACATTTATAACTTTATATACTGCAAATAGAATAATATTATTAATAATGTAATAAGTTATACAAAATAATTGATGTTAACTTTTTTAAATTTAACTATAAAAATAATCTCAATTTTAACATGTATTTTGGTTAACAACATTTGGCTACGTAAAGCGTAGCCTTTCTACGAGCGCGGTGCGGCGTAGGCGGGAGTTTTTCTTTATTTTTACCGACGGAACGGAGCAAGTATACTTTTCAATCGCTATTTTGATCAAACACTACTAGCACATAGCTTGTAAAAGCTAAAATCTTTTCGATAAATAAAGTGAAACGAAATGAAATTTATTCACAAAAATTGCTGTTAACACGGATCTTAGGTATTTTATATTTAGTTCTCCCATTTTGCCGTTACTCTGCATGGGAATTTAGTCCTTACACATTAATGTTAATAATAAAAATAAAAGCAAAAGATATACACTCCCTTGTTAAAGCGTGGTCAAAATTAATCTATAAAGGTTGGAAGGTGACATGTCAAAATAAATTTAATAAGAAAGTAAAACACTGATTCAATAATAAAAAAAGAAATGTTTTAAATAAGAAAGTGATCATCATCATCATCTGCCCTGAGTGACCCACTGCTAGGTATAGGCCTCCCTTTGTTTATATGCCACTCTCCCCGGTCTCTACGCTATCCCGCATCCACATCCACTCGTTCCCGACAGTATTTTTGATGTCGTCAATCCATCTCATCCTCGGTCGGCCTGGGTTCCGCCAACCTAGTCTCGGCCACAAAAAAAGAAAGTAATATGTCAAAGTATAAATCATCATCATCAGCCAGAAGACGTTCACTGCTGAACATATTAGGCCTTCCCCTTAGACCGCCACACTAAACGACAGCCATCTGCATCCACTGGATTCCCGCGACCCTTACAATTTCGTCGGTCCATGTAGTGGGAGGCCCAACCTATAAAATTAATACAGTAGGGCCTCGTTAATCCGGAGAGGCAAAAACAAGACCCTTTCCGGTTTATCGAGGCGTCCGGATTATAGTATATTTATATATAACTAGCGACCCGCCCGCCCGGCTTTGCACGGGTGTAATTTACGTGCGAAGCCGGGGCGGGTCGCTAGTTATACATATAAACCATCCTCTTGAATCACGCTATCTATTAAAAAAACCGCTTCATATTCCGTAGCGTAGTTTTAAAGATTTAAGCATACATAGGGACGGACAGACAGCGGCAGCGACTATGTAGTGATTTGTCTTTTAATGTTGAATGTTTACGTGGCGGCGCTATGATGTTACCGAGCGCGCTAAATTGACACTACGTACTATACGAAAGGCGATATACAAAAGACTGACGACGCATTGGCTCATGGCAGCCCGCATCTATACCCGCCCGGCTTCCCCGCGAAGCATTGCCCGGCCGGATTACAGCGATCACCGAACAAGCGGGAGTCCGGATTACCGAGGCCCTACCGTATGTCAAAGTAAAAATAAGAATTTGAAGTAATCTTCTCATGTTTGACAAATCGATCTACAATGAATGACCAATCATTATGAATCGCAGTACAATTCTATATTGGGCATTATCGAACGCCATATGGCGCGTATCACTTAAATAAACAGTGACGAACTACTAATGGTGTGTACAATATCGATAGGTAATGTAGCTAATGTATGTAAGTTAATTTGGTAAGTTCTTGTACTGGCAAGTGCCCTTATTAACTCAAAATCATCAATTAAAAAAACCGAATTCAATTTTTTTTTTTTTAATATTCCGGACATTTTTGCACACACGGTCATCTGACCCCAAACTAAGCAAAGCTTGTAATATGGCTGCCAGAGACTGATATACATACATATATAGTTTTAAATACATACTTAAATAGATATTAACACCCAGATATAGAACAAACACAAATGTTCATCACATGAATGTTTGCCCTAGGTGGGAATCGAACCCACGCCCCCAAGCGCAGAAGGCAGGTTCACTACCAACTGGGCTAACGGGCTATCAAATCAAATCATTATAAAAAAATGCGGTATTTCGTTTACTTGACGCGGTATGTCATTTTTTTTCAGTCATTATTTTAATTTAAAAACAAACTTCTGAACCAATTTTGATGAAATTTATATTGGCCCAAGGAACCCAACCCTAAAGCACAAACATTTAAAAAAAAACAATTCAATTGAGAGCCCCTTTTTTGAAGTCTATTAGTGCTACAAGTTAACTAACTGCTGGGTCTATTATATACAAAAACAGAATGATCGTAGACCGTTGAAGGTCTAGAGACAATTGATCGCGCCCACTAACAGTTGGCAGCGTACCCAGCATGTTGGCGGTATTACCACGCTGAATGGCAAATGTTATGACCTCCTATCGAATCAGCATCAACGTTCCATGTAACACTGTAGATAAATAAAATAGGCCAAAATAATAATAAATATTCGGTACATTTTTGTACACACAGTCATCTGACCCCAAACTAAGCATATCTTGTACTATGGCTGCCAGAGACTGATATACATACATCATATTTTTTTAATAGATAATTAAATAGATATTAACACTCAGATATAGAAACAAACATAATGTTCATCATATGAATGTTTGTCTAAATCGAACCCACTCCCCCAAGCGCAGAAGGCAGATTCGCTACCAACTGGGCCAACAGTTGGCAACAGGGTTATCATATGGAATACGACAAATGAAGTCCCGGCAGGTTTACCTCGTAACCTCATTTTCTTTATGTGAACAAGGGGCGATACGAAGATGACAATTGACACTTATTAAACATTCTCGGAATTGCCGATAAATCCATAAATAACATCCCTCTAGTAGTACCTAAAGCCAGAGCCTCACCGCGGCAAGCTTGGTGGCAAGCAAGTGGTTACAGCATGACACGGCCTATCAAATAATATTTTTTTCTAAATCAGCACTTAACATCAAAAAACCAGCTGCGACATTAACCAACAAACTGGGTTTGATAAAAAAATACAATTTGACAAAAAACTTAAATATGTGACATTCATAATTCAACATTTTTAACTATCTGAGCTCTGAGCATAAAGACGAATCTAACGACACACATCACAATCAGTTAGGTAAAGTTAAACAATAAAACAAACATAAATACATACGCCCGAAAACATTGCCCTCCTTCTAGAGCATTCGGCAAAAAATGCCTGCTTCTACAACCTCTAAGCGTCCCTTTGGTGTGGCCCTGTCCTAAGTAATAACAAAGTGTTCAGGCGTACCCAATACGCTTGGCTTGTTATATGGGTATTACAGGAAGAAGGTTCTAATAAGTCCCTGCGGTTACATCTTGGAGCTTTAGAGCTTATTGCCTTGAGACTATATATACAGCAATAATGTTTGAAAGTCAATCTTGTAAATAAGGTTGGCGGAAGCATCATCATCAGCCTTTGATAACCCACGGTTGGACATAATAAGCCTATTTGATTATGCCTGAACTTGGTCCCTGGGCCAGACGTGGTGACAGCAGGTACGGCAATCTAGGCCGCCCGGCCGGAAATGGTCCGACGACATTGGAACAACAGGAAGCAAGTGGAGGCGATTAGGCAAGTATACACAAGTATAAGTGTAAATAGGCAGGGCACATAGCACGCAGAATAGATGGCCGATGGGGCCGAAAGGTTCTCGAATGGAGACCGCGGACCGGTAAGTGCAGCGTATATAGGACGTCCGCACCCACAAGATGGACAGACGACCTAAAAGAGACCGTAGGGAAACGCTGGATGCAGGCCGCTTCCAACCGGCCCTTTTGGAGATCGATGAGGGAGGCCTACTATGTCCTGCAGTGGATGTCCAACGACTGAAATGATGATGATGATGATGGTGCTGAGTACACTATGACAACTGATAGTAGGCTTGAGCCTTTGGATTGTCTTTAGACTTTCAACGGTCTATGGGCAATCTAACTGTTTTTGTGGTGCAGACGTGACGGATTTGGTTGACGGACCGCCGTCCAACCAACCACCGTCCAAACAACGGGAAAGAAAGAAAAACATTATCTCACGTTTGTTGGAACCAACGGGAGAGAAAGTTTTTCTCGGTCCGTCAACCAAATCCGTCAGTCTGCTAGCTACTTTAGTGTTAGCTTGTATTTTGTTTAGTTAATAAAGGCACTTGCCATTTTTAGGGTTCTGTACTTCAAAAGGAAAAAACGGAACCCTTATAGGATCACTTTGTTGTCCGTCTCTTACTCTGTATTTTCTCAAGTAACGCGTAAAGGTGTCAAGTTGAAATGTATATCAAATATTTGAGTCTACGGTTTCTTTTAGCTGTAAAAAAACAAACTTGTAAGTCAACGCGATCAAAAGATATGACCATTTATGTCGCATATTTTAGCATATTTTGCGATTTCACAAGAGAATCAAAACCTATAGAGTACTTCCCGTAGATCTAGAATCATAAAATTTGGAAAGAGGCAAGTTCTCACAGCAAAAATAAAGAAAAAAATCCGAAAGTAGTTAATTTGAAGTTATATCATATTAAAAAAAAGTTTTGCAATTACAAACTTACATTTTGTAGTTGGTATGTATCGAATAACCTTATTGTCGACTACAAAGTTAAGTTTGTCTTTCAATATTTCAACTTCAGTTAAATTTTTATTTTGGCTCACGCTAGTAGCTCGGCTCTGAGGGTTCTGTTGAACGGAACCCTCAGAGTGCGAATCCTACTCGTACTTGTCCGGTTTTTGTATGTTACTTACCATACTAAACACTCCAGAAGCGACCCACACCACTAAGCTAGCGTTCACTGATCCAGTATACTTCAATACTCCAGTTGGAGACACGAAGATGCCGCTGCCAATGATAGAACCTACAATCACCGTGATGCCATTCATCAAGGTCATCTTGGCTTCCAAGGCTCCACTTTCTTTGGTTTCCTTGACCTCTTCACCCTCAGGATCAGATTTGAGGGTTTCACTCTCGCCATTGTCGGGTTTCGTTTTTGGTGACCTGTGGAAGTGAGAAACTGTTTTGTTACATGACATAATAAAATAATCATAGAAAATTTGTAAATACGCATTGATTGATAGATTATCTCTTTAAATTTGTACTAGCGGTCCGCCCCAGCTTCACCCGGGTATAGATTATAGCCTATGTCACCCGGGGATAGTGTAGCTACCCAACAGTGAAAGAATTTTTCCAATCAGTTCAGTAGTTTCGGAGCCTATTCAATGCAAACAAACAAAGAAATAAACAATCAAATCTTTCCTCTTTATAATATTAGTATAGAAAATGGAATGAAAAATAGACATGATAATGACATGGAATTTTGCTAGTCCTCAAATAAGCTTGTAAGTTGTAAAGAGCTTAATTTTTTTATGCCTTATTAGGCCAGTTTTATGCCAGTAGTCTCGGAGCCTATTCAATGCAAACAATCAAATCTTTCCTCTTTATAATATTACTAGCAGTTCGCTCCAGCTTCGCACGGGTATAGATTATAGCCTATGTTACCCGGGGATAGTGAAGTTTCCCAACAGTGACAGAATTTTTTAAATCGGTTCAGTAGTTTCGGAGCCTATTCAATGCAAACAAACAAACAATCAAATCTTTCCTCTTTATAATATTAGTATAGATATTAGTATAGATATAAGACGAATTTCTGGTAATTCCGCATCTGCGTCGCGTTTTATTTCAGGTTAGGTCAAAACTAGCATCACAAATATCTATAGAGAAAAATAATTTATCCCAAAATCCTTATTGTACCTACTCGAAGCGACCTAGAACCGGAATTACATAGAGATTCGTCATATACAAATAAAACATGGACTTCCGGAAAGTGACGCCTGATTCAATCAACTATCTGATTATCTCTTTATAAGTAGTTCACACCATGAAAATTGATACTGAGGACAATTTTTTTTTTAAAACTAGTGTAATAACTGGCGGCCTTATCGCTAAAAGTGATCTCTTTCAGGCAACCTTATTCGTCGCATTGCAATTTCGTTTATTAAGATGACATATTTTTTTGGTTATATTGATTTAAAAACCAAACAACTGAACTGATTTTCATGAAATTTCTTAGGGACTGATGAATCTGAAATCATATCCTTTCATATAAACAAAGAATTTTCCAAATCGGATTATAAATGACGGAGCTCTGAGGTACTTAACAAACATAAAAAATACAACCAAATCGAGAACCTCCTCTTTTTTTAAGTCGGTCAAAATATTTTAATGAAGGATCTAGAATATGACAATATAATACTATATAATATAATATAATATAATATAATAATATAACTACACGATTTCAAATTAATTCAAATGAAGCCCAGAAGAAGCATCGAAGACAAAGATAGATTTTAAGACAACTTACTAACTTGAAATGTAACGTACTATGTGTTTTAAATAAATAAAAAAAAAAAAAAAAAAAAAAGCCGACTCCTGCACAAACAATTTTTTTTTTTTTTATCTCCAAAAAAAAAGCCGATAATCATCTAACGGTTTTTTTTAATTAGGTATAGCTAAGAACACTGTATCAAGATTCAAGACACATTTCAAACAAACAAAAAAACGATGTATATCGGTGCAGCGGGAGCTACGATGTCACAGGCAGACACACAGATGCACATGTTAAAATTATAATACCCTGTTTTGCGTCAAGGGTTAAAAACAAAAAGCAGGTGTACGATCAGAACTTGGTAACGCGCCTACTTTTGCTCCGGAAGTCCCGAGTTAAATTTCCAGCGGGTCAGAGTGTTATTCTGGGTGTCTTACAGGAAAACCTAGGGGAAAGAGTATATATACATTGCTTTATCTTTTTCTATCTATTCGTTTTTTTCTTGCGCTATCTTAACAATCTTCATAGCATCTAGGTCGTCTCATGGCGAGACGACCTAGATGCTTTCGATTATTTAATTGACCTATATTTAACTTTATATTCAAAAGCACATAACTGATATGACCTGGTATGGCATGTATTTTAGTCCAATCGATTGTTATATAACAGTTCAATGGCTTGACATATGGCGCGTAAATTCGTCTTCGCACGTGACTACAGGTAATTGGATTTTGATTGAGCGTAGGCAGTCGTTTGCCGCAGATTTCGGTGGAACTATTTGAAGCTATGTATTCATTGAGACACATTTGTTTATAAACACTGTTTCAGAAACAAAATCTACGTGTTTCTGAAACAAATGTGTTTTTGAAATAAATAAATTTGTTTCAGGAACACTTATTTGTTTCGGTTAACACTACGTGTTTATCGGCATGTTTCTATGTACTCACGATGGGGAACACTGAAACAAATAAGTTTCGCAACAGATGTGTATGTGTATGACGAGTGTGGACGCATGTTTCACTTGTTTATTAAACATAAAGATTACCTACCTCTTCGGGCGATATTGTAAACAGCTGATGAAGTGGACGGCACAGTTTCCGAAACATTGTTCCTGTTAAACATCTATGTGATGTTTCAGTAACTATGTATCCGAAACATTGTTGCTCAATGAATACATTGCTACAATTGCGTAGCTTGGGCTCATTTTTGCAAAAGACACCAATTAAAATATTATATACATCCGACAGATGTCCTGTCCAAATTTAAATGAATTTGTTTGAGTTATGGTCCTACAAATTCATTTAAAAGAGATCTTGAGTTTGAGTCAAAAAAAATCCCATAAAAACACTCTCATTGTCAGTAATTTAACGAAATCTACTTTCAAACTTTCCCTCCTAAAGTTTTACAAAAAACTACTTATGTTTTTTTAAATTATAAATAGGCTTGCGCTTGGCCGCCAACTCGCCTGATGTTAAGCGATGATGCGGCCTACGATGGAGCACGCTTGCCTAGAAGAAACCTATTCACTCTCGACTTGAAGACACCCAGATTGTAACTATCGGGGAACGCACTCAGGCAGCGAATTCCACAGACTTGTAAATGTGGATTCAAAGCGCTTCATACAGGTTGTCGGAATGTCAATCGTAAAGCGGTGTCAATTCTTCGTGCCCACTCTGGCAGTCCGATAGAAAAATGGGCAGGAGGGAATCAAATCATGCAGATCTGATGCACACTCTCCGAAATGTATCCGATAAATACCAATAGACTAGCAACTTTTGCTAAATTGGAGATAATAAGTTGATACGCTTCCGACTGGCAAAGCGTTTGGATTTTTATCTTTTAACGCCTGTTTTTTTGTGTATAATAGGCTAAGGTTGACATTGAAAGAGGGTTGACGTCAGGCAGCCGTTCTTAAAAATAATTGATGCATTACGATGTGAAACGGAAATTTAATTAATTATTAGAAAGATGATGGTAAGGCTAAGTAGATTAGGAAATTTAGGAAGTTATGTATATAGTTAGTGTTAGCGTTTATCTGGTTCAACGTACAAGCATTGCCATTCAGCGTGGTAATGCCGCCAGCATGCTGGGTACGCTGCCAACTGGTATTAGGCTTGAACATTTGGATTGTCTCTAGGCCTTCAACGGTCTATGGACAATCCAACTGTTCTTGTGTAATATAATATCATGGTTAAGAAGGTAAGTTTTTTAGTGTTAGTAGATTTGTATTTCCTTTAGTTAAAAAAGACGAGTAACCTTCTTGCGTGGAATCCGACGCGCGAAGCCGCTGCTGCAATTTTCCCCACCATAAAGTCAGATAACGACTCACAACCTCACAGTCGTTCTGGTAGAGATCGCCAGTCGCTAAGCGTAGTACGTTAGCCTAGTATAGGTTAGCCATATTGGTGATCGATCGACAAATTTGGCAGATGAAATCGACAAAATCGATTAAATGCCATTTGATCCATATTCGCTATGATCGATTCTATAGCATTTTATCGAATTTTCGATTTCAACTGTCAAATTTGTCGATCAATAAGAACGCTAGGTACCTACTTGCACTGCTGTTTTGGTAAACTCACTAAAGTAAATCGAGCTGATACAACTAAAAGTATCTACGTCTCTTTTCATTTCAGTGTGTGAGAAAAGGATGGCAAGAATTATGGAGCTGTCAAACTTAGTTTAGTTTTTTGAAAGGTCGACAAGCTAGGCGTTAACAGAATCCTCGTATATAAAGCACAAAATAAGATTATCGAACTAAATTCAAGCACAGACTCAGGACGGAACACTCAATCAGTCTTGTTAGAGTTGTTACGGCGACTGGAGATTATTTCCGTCGCTGTGAAAGAAGACTCGGTTCAATTGGTTAATGTTGTAACATTATACTATTATGCTGCTTGCATTTCTTGTCCGTACTTATTGAGAACTAACGCGCACCGCGGTTTCACTTGCGTGGTGATGAAAATTGGTGATGATGATGATGATGAAAAGTTGCTTAAGTTACTCGTTATTACATCAGCTGTCTGCCAGTGAAAGTCCTATCAAAATTGGTCCAGTTTTGGAGTCAATAGGAAAGGGAACGTATATTCATACCTACACAGTTACACACATCAACTTTTATATGTAAGAAAAAATAAACAAGAAGATATTTAACTGAGAGAATGTGTCTGACAACTGCAAAAATACTGTAAAAATTTGAATGTACATTCAAAAAGTTAATAAAATTGAACAGAATTTACTGTTTTCATCAATCTTTTTACAACGTCATGGCAACTGACAGACGCATTCTCTCAGCGGCCACACTAGTGTATATAATATATTCGTTTTACTATCTATAGTCAACTTCGAAAAGTTAGTCAATCGTAATCTTGTTAGAATTCGTAGAGCTCTCGTATCCGTAGCATGGTGCTACGCCATGGCTACGATTCCATACATTTGAACAATAAAATTCTATGGAATAGCAATTACGTTACAAACTATCAATATTTTACATTACAAAGAATATTGGAACTATGTTAAGCGTCAGACACTGTTGAACATGCATAGTTATTACGTTTCAATTATTTTAAACATGGGAAAGGAGTAAATTGCGCCTTCCCAGCGTTCTTTTAGATCTTTTGTGTCGGGTTCAAAGGAATCTAGATTGTTAAGCCTTGTAAAGAAACGATTGCTCGGTCCGCGGTGTGGGTCAAATGGGGTCCCTCAAGGACGCGTTCTTGGGCCTTTCTTACATATTATAATTTGCCAGTATAAAGCAAGTATAATAATATTATGATAATATTCATGTGGAAATACCTATGTATATATCTGTATCTGTTTAAATTGTTTTTACGACAAAAATACAGAACAAACTTAATATCGATGAATGTGAATGTGAACTACCTGTTATTATTCCTCTAACGAAAGAATACTTTCTATATTCCATAATATGCAGTATATTTGGAAAATATTATGAGTAGCTATTACACTATAAAGTGAGTAGGAAGCGTGAACGCATTAAGAAAAAAGAAAAAAAAATGGGACATTTTTGCACGCGCGGTCATCTGACCCCAAACTAAGCAAAGCTTGTAAAATGGCTGCCAGTGACTGATATACATACATATATTTTTTTAAATACATAATTACAACCTTAATTAGATAATAACACCCAGATATAGAACAAACACAAATGTTCATCACATGAATGTTTGTCCTAGGTGGGAAGCGAACCCACGCCCCCAAGCGCAGAAGGCAGGTTACCAACTGGGCCACCGGGGCAGTATGTTTGTACAGCTACACGGATTCGAATGAAAATTGATAAGGAGGTAGTTTATAACCTCGATTAACGGAACAATCATGTTTATCATGTTACCGGGTGAAATCGCGACACATCGCTAGTAAGCTATTAAACAGATATGGTTATTCGAGTATGTGGTAACTTATGTAAAGAAATATAGGTCAAATGTGAATTGTCAATGATGTAAAAACATATCTCAGTTTTTATATATAGGTGTAATCGTGACTTGTTTATCAAACAAATAAAAATTATGTAAACCACAAGTATTATTTTTATTTATTTTTATAAGGAGAGGGTATGCTATGCCAATATTCATCATTATGACCAACTTAATTAACATCCCTGGATATTTTTAACCCTAGATTAGCGGAAAAAAAACGAATTTGAACGTCATTCTGAATCACACAGTACCACAAGTCATATCTCAACACAAGTCCCACAAGTCGTCGGTCCATCTAGTGGGAAGCCTACCCACGCTGCGTTTTCCGGTTCGTGGTCTCCACTCAAGAACCTTTCTTCCCCGTCAGTTATCGGTTCTTCGAGCGATGTGGCCTGCCCATTGCCACTACAACTTGCAACTAATATTTTAGCATAATAATAAGCAGCCTTTTTAATAGTCCACTGCTGGACTTAGGCCTACTGCAGGACATACCCACCACGCTGGCCCGGTTGCAGGTTAGTGGATTCACATACGCCATTGAATTTCTTCCCCGTACGTACCTATGCGCTATGCAGGTTTCATCACGATGTTTTCCTTCACCGAAAAGCCAGTGATATGAAATTAATATTTTAAATCTATTAAATCCAGTGATTGAAGTGCAGTAACCTCTATCACAGGGAACTCATTTCTCTGGCATGCTATCAGAATGACCTTTGACTCGTGATAGTGGGAGTACCAACTTAACTGGTTAGGTAGAAAAATATGGAACTACAGAGCTACCAATATAACTGGGATGTTGGTTAGGAGAGACATCGTCGTTATTTCTAAACAAAACTGATAGCTTCTCGTGAACATTTTTAGTTCCCGTATTTGCCCAACTCTACAGATTAGTTGGTTTTACTGTTACAATTATGTTTTTAGGATTTCGTACCCAAAGGGTGTAAAGGGGACCCTTTTACTAAGACTACACTGTCTGTCTGTCCGTATGTCTGTCCTATACCTTTTAACGGCTTCGAACCGTAATAGAGAGCTAGTTGAAATTTTAACAGAATATGTAATGTTACGGCGGATTAACTAAGAAATAATAATAAAGTCAAAAAGTAAAAACATAAGGCGAGTCAAATGTGAGTCTTCTTTTTGTATCTATATTAGCTGCGCCCCGCGGTTTCACCCACGTTATATTGAAGCAACCTCCTTGGTAGCGACAGCAACCTTCTTTGACTTAGATGTATTTTTTTTCTATCATTTAATATGTCAATGACTTCAATTCTTGCCATTCCATACAAACCGTATGGAAAAATTCATTTTCTTAATATTTTTATATATGTATAAAAATTTATATTTTTTCGTGAATTTCTGCGATGTTTTAATACTTATTCTACTATTCAGGGCGGAGAGAAATTCAACAATTCAAAGATCAAGAAAACCGGTCCAGCCTTTCTTGAGTTATAAATGGTGTAACTAACCCGACTTTTAAATTATTATACATGTATATATATAATACTTTGTTTTATATACGTTTGTATATTGTATACTTATAACTAGCGACCCGCCCGCCCCGGCTTCGCGCGGGTGTAATTTACATACGAAGCCAGGACGGGTCGCTAGTTATATATATAAAAAACACATCAAAATCCGTTGCCTAGTTTAAGAGTTAGCGGTTATACAGACAGACGCGGAAAGCGACTTTAATTTATACTATGTAGAGATAGATGTCAAGTAGAGATAATATAATTATGTAATAGACATCGATCTAATGTACCTACTATGTACATTAATAACATTATATATAACTAGATAGATAGATAGATAAACTCCCTTTATTGTCCACACCGCAAATTTCACCTAGCTGACCTGACAGACATTGTCCTGTCTTAGAACTGTCAAACAAGCAAAGTTTAAATTCTAAATCTATTTTTTTACACCTTGGGTTACATTATTGGAGTTTTAGTAAGGATCCCATTTAAAAAAAAAATATAATATAGCCTATGTTACCCGGGGACAGTGTAGTTTTTTAGTGTAGCTTCCCAACAGTGAAAGAATGTTTCAAATCGGTTCAGTAGTTTCGGAGCCTATTCAATGCAAACAAACAAATCTTTCCTATTTATAATATTAGTAATATTATAAGTATAGAAGTATAGATAACATCATAGGTAGGGACAAGGTTTTATTTTCTGGATGTCGCTACTAAGAAAAAAATATTTCCTAAGCCAGTAGCGTCGCCGTCACCCGCACAGATAAGTTGGTTAGCCCGTATCATCAATGTTCTGGTCAGTGGGACGATTTTGCAAACCAGCTTATGTTTGTTTGTAATGATTATAATTAATGATAAACTATTAGATAGCGAGATCAGTTGCCATGAATGTGTTTACTTGGTACTTATAATGATTAGTAACTAAGCTAGTAGTTTGCCTCAAACTGCGTGTCTGTGACCTCGGTTTCGATCATATTCGAACTGTAATATTACATGCAATGCTTTGATTTCGACCATATTAGATTTTAGAGATATTAGATAGATATTAGAGACCTATAGTCCTCAAAGGTAGGCAACGCACTGACAATGCCCCGGGTATTGTAGGTGTCTATAGGCGGCGGTGACCACTTACCATCAGGTGGCCCGTAGCTTGTTTGCCAATTATTCTATAAAATAAAATAAAAAAATATCGATCTTTAATATTTCATGTAATGCCTTGATTTCTACCCTGTTCAAACTTAAATATTTCACGAAATGCTTTGATTTCGACCATATTCGAACAAAAAATTTCATTGAATTGAAAATTTTCCTTGACAACATTTTATGAAGATCAGATTAATGGTAGCCGATCTAACATGCTCCGATTCTACTAAACCAATTGTTTTTAAATTGTACTTGTTTCAATTTAAATTTTTAAATAATTGCCACAGTATTGCCAGTTTTTTTTAAATACTAATTTATATTATTAGGTAGTGGTATTTTTCTAGTATAAAAAAAAAATTAAAACTGTCAGTATTGAGGCAATTATTTGAAAATTAAAATTGAAACAATTACAATTTAAAAACAATTGGTTTAGTAGAATCGGGGCCCTGATGTTAGTGTAAACAGCGACATTAGCTTCGCTCGGTCAAAAAACTCTGCGTTTAAATCAGCCCATAGTTTTTGAAGAAAATTATAAAACAGACTAGCGACCCGCCCGCCCGGCTTCGCACGGGTGTAATTTACGTGCGAAGCCGGGGCGGGTTGCTAGTTATTTATATAAACCTTCCTTGAAAATGTATCTAATTGATGGTGAATACCGCATCAAAATCCGTTGCGTGGTTTAGGAGGAGTTTAGCGGCCATACAGACAGACAGACAGACAGACAGACGCGGAAAGCGACTTCAATTTATACTATGTAGAGAAGAGAAGATAGAGAAGAGATATTACAAAGTTAAACCACACACAAACACACAACACAGCGTAAACGCATGTTTTTATGTCACCCTGACTAAAATCCGTGTCCAAGAATTACTTCCGCACCATCTGCCAACTTTGCCAAGCATAAAATGGACAAAATCGTAAGACCACATTGATTTTCCAGCCCCTTCGCAAAAAGCCCTTTTGCCCTAGCAGTAACCTTGACCCATAAAGGGGTGCAGCCCTCGCGGCTGGACAAGGGAGTATATTGGACCCCTCAGCAGCTATTTGCACTTTTTTTTTGCAGGAGCAAGTATACATTGAAAAACGCCTGGTGGAGTCTGTGATAGGTTCTTTGCTGTGTTAATCTGGCTCGAGATTTTTGTGAAACGTAATCATCATCATCATCAGCCCCCTTAAACCCCCTTAAACCTCCACACTGAACGACAGCCTGCCTTTTGCATCCACTGGATGCCCGCGACTCTCAAATTGTCGTTGGTCCATCTAGTGGGAGGAGAGTGGGAGGCCTACGTACGCTGCGTCTTCCGGTTCGAAACGTAATAAGTCTTTCAAATATTAATTCGTAACTTCGATCAAAAAGTATAATTAATTGTTCGAAGATTCGTAATCATATCTTAATAACGAAGTAAATAGAACGGAAATGAGAAGGAAAATCTGTCGCCGGGCATTATGAGTGAACCTTGATTGAACATTCTTATTTATGTCAACGCGTCGAACTTCGCATCCAAAGAACTTGGACCTTACCTTTTTGGGTTATGTCTCAAAGTTCTTTGTCCGCATCACAGTTGCTAACTGATTTCGAATAACTGACGTTTCGTTTATATGGGTGCAACTGGCTACAACAAATTTCTTACAAAAATGCTTTGACAGCCGTTCTAATTTAAACAAAAAATAATAATTCAGTGTGTACACCCATGCAGGCAGCGCATTCCAAAAACTAGGAGTTCGCACAATAAGAAAGGAATAAAATAAAAAAAAAGGAATTTGGTTTTCCTTTGAGAACCTCTGTGCCAGACCTTCCAGTTTACCTATACCTAGCAATTTTTTTAGATCGAAATGGTTGTGCAATCGGCATTACGCAATCCACTGTTGAAATTGACTAGTAGGTTTACCTACTCAGTACCTGAAGTGTTTTAATTTGGCGATTGAAAACTGATTTCAAGGTGAAACTCAAAGAGATTGTAGTTTTTCCTATAGGAACTTTACTTTTACTGAAGTAGGTATTGTCTATTGTAAACGTATTTTATGTACCTGAGAAATACGTTTTTAACCGACTCCAAAAAAGAAGGGGGTTCTCTATTCGGTTGTACTGTTTGTTACCTCTGATATCAGTCTTTATTTAAAAACCGAATAGGAAAATTATTTTTCATTTGACATTAAAAATATGGTATAATTTCATAAATGGTATATTTTCATGTGGTTAGAGTTAGAAATTTCATCAAAATCGGTTTAGTAGTTTGGTTTTTAAATCAAAATAACTGGAAAAAATATGACATGGTCATCCAAGTAAACGAAAATGCGTGTTTTCTAATTTTGTTATGTAGTTCGGTTCGGTTCGGTTTTAGTGAATAAAATAAGCTTTTTAGAGAGGAAATGGTATAAAGGTATGTAGCGGCACTAATGAACTAGCAAAAGAAGGATGACAAGGTAGTGTGCAGGGTGAGTTCGACTAAATGCATCAAGTCTAATTTAGGCCTGATGCGTTCGCATCCACCACGCTATCTTACAATATATATATAAATATAGGAATAAATCAACAAACCGACAACTGAAAACCGTGTTCATAAGTGCAAACCTAGAGGTCAAAGGTAAAAGACATGCGGTCCCGTACGGGGGTAGTAACTCGTACCCCGAAGGGGAGGGAGTGGATCGATGACCCCACGTGCTCTCTGACGCAATATCCGATCTGCTTGCTTAAGGCGGGAAAATGGTCGATAGACAAAAAGTAGAGAGAGATCTGTGCAACTTGTTTTGTGTTTTTTTTTCGGTTTCTTCTCAACAAGCGGGACCCGGGCACAGAAGACATAATAGACAACCCGGGTATGTCCTAAAACGGTGACCAGAACCACCGGAGGATGGGCAGCAGCTTCCTATTAGTACACGGTGAACGTACTGCGATCCCCAAGCCGACTGCCAGCGAGCGCGGGGATTATGGCAACACCCCTCTTCAAGAGGGAGGGAGGCCTTTGTCCAGCAGTGGACGTTTGATGGCTGCTGTTGTGTGTGTGTGAAGCGTGCTCCATCATAGACCGCATCATTGCATCAGACGAAGTAGCGGCGGTTTTAACCACAGAGGAGTGTTATAAATTTAACGTGGTATCTCCCACACGGCTGGAAAGATTGTGATTTAGTTTCTTTTTGTTTAAAAAAAATTGATTAAAAGATTTTAAAATTAGACAGTAACAATAATTGTATAGCTAGGCATAGAACATACAAAGAGATGATTGTTATTTTGAACTGTGGAACAGTAGGCTTAGTCCCAGATTTGATAGTTTTCGAAAACTTTTTTCGTATGAGAGTGAAGCAATCTATACCGCCGATTACTATAGATTTTAGTTCCTCCGCGTTTCCGCTGGAGGCGCTTTACTAAAATGTATGGAACAATACGTAAACGAAAAAAGTTTTCGAAAACTATCAAATCTGGGACTAAGCCTACTGGCTGGCACCCATACTAATGATTAAACTGTGTTACAGGTGCCAGAAAAGGTGACTCGATCGAAATAGTTCTTAGCTATGAAAATAACTTGTTGACATGTTCAGCCGTTTGAAGATTATCAGCTCTTTTATCAGGGGATTTAATTTGGTAAACACTATGGTGCTGAGACATGGAGAACTCACGGAGAAGACTGTGCACAAGCACAGAGAGCCATGGAGCGAGCCATGCTCGGTATCAATTTACAGGACTGAATCCGAAACATTGAAATACGACGTCGCACCAAGGCTGCAGACGTCGTAAAATGGGTGAAGGAACTTAAGTGGAACTGGGCAGGACACATGGCCAGACGTAGCGATGGGAGGTGGTGTACAGCAGTAACTGCGTGGTGGCCGAGACTAGGTTGGCGGAACCCAGTCCGACCGAGGATGAGGTGGGGAACTAATACTGTCGGGAACGAGTGGATGCGCCTAGCGAGAGACCGGGGAGAGTGGCATAAACAAAGGGAGGCCTATACCCAGCAGTGGGTCACTCAGGGCTGATGATGATGATGATGATGATGATGATGAAACAACAAGGGTAAACATTATATTAAAGTAAAGACATGTATCTTGGGATAGATGTTAGCACCCCTGTAGGTACAAGCTCAGAGGTCAAAGTAAAGACATATGCGAGCATGCAGGGTAGGTATTACCAACCCGGGGGTAGACTGCACGTGGTTTCTGGCGCAACATTTGGAGTGGCTAGTTGTGGCGGGGAGACACTAATTGTGAAAATAATTATTTGCCGATCTTCTGCTTATGGGAAAATAATTTGGGTTGTCTCATGCCACCTGCGTTTAAATCATGCGCGAACAAACTAAACTAAACGATTGGATGCTGTGTGCACAGCTGTGAGAAGTAGGCAAAGAAGTAGGTAGATAGGTAGGTACGTTTACCTCTTTACTTCAAGTTGAATGGTTGCTCCAAAGAGAATTTATAACCGCAAAGGTTGCTCTATGACTATTCATCAAAATTATGTTTAGGGTTCTGTACCAAAAGGGGAAAACCTACCTTTCTTTCAAACCGTAATAGATAGACAGTTGAAATTTTCACAAAATATTATGTATGTTATTATATTATGTTACAGCTGATTAACTAAGAGATAATAGTAAAGTCAAAAAGTTAAAACTAAAGGAGGTGGGTCCGATACAACAAACGTATTTTTGTATTAGCTCTAATGTACAAACGGTAATACGTACAAGCGTCAACCTTGGCATGATTATAGCACACACTCTAAAGTATAACAACAAATAATAAATAATGCCAAGTGTGTGTCGGTGACAAATTTCTGTTTATTACCAAGTTGCTATAACTGGTAATTGGGTTATTTGGGTGACCTATCGTTTATTTTACCGAATCGAGATGCCATGTTTTACTAAATTTGAAGTCGGTTTTTAAACTGATAATTATTGTATTTTGTGGTGGTGCGGAACCCTCAGTGCGTGACCCGACTCGCACTTGGCTGGTCGGTTTATTACTACGTTACTTACGTACATAGTAAAATAGTCTACATAGTAGATAGTGAGGCCTATTCTGTCATACCACTATTAAACTAAACCAATCTGACAGGACTAAGATTATCTGCTTCTCTTTTCATTTTAATATGTAAGAGAAGGATAGCAACAATTTTAGAGCTGTCAAATTTAGTTTAGCTTAGAGTGCATCAGAATCGATGCCATTACCTTGCCTACTCGTACTAAAATATTTTTTCACCTTGGTATTAATTGGTTACTACCATTTGCGGAACGTAACGTTTTAAATATAGAAAGGAAGGAAACGAGATAAGGTTATTGTTAAATAATAATTTTATTAAATAAGTAGGTAAATACTCATAAGTATTCATGTATTTCCGATAGAGGTACTTACCTACTCAAAGGTTTTATTCCCTTCCGGATAAACTATGAATATACAACGTAATAAAAATTATATACCTTTATATATCAGGCCTCTAACCAACCGTAATATCATTACATAGGACAAGCATTTAAAAAAACACAAAATAAATAAATAAATATTTCGGGACATTTTTGCATACACGGTCATCTGACCCCAAACTAAGCAAAGCTTGTGATATGGCTGCCAGAGACTGATATACATACATATATAGTTTTAAATACATACTTAAATAGATATTAACAACCAGATATAGAACAAACACAAATGTTCATCACATAAATGTTTGTCCTAGGTGGGAATCGAACCCACGCCTCTAAGATCAGAAGGCAGGTTCACTATCAACTGGACCAACGGGCTATCATCTCTATTCTCTATCTCTTCTCTTCTTCTCTATCTCTTCTCTACATAATATAAATTAAAGTCGCTTTCCGCGTCTGTCTGTCTGTATGGCCGCTAACTCCTCATAAACCACGCAACAGATTTTGATGCGATTTTCACCATCAGTTAGATACATTATCACGGAAGGTTTATATTTATAACTAGCGACCCGCCCCGGCTTCCCACGTAAATTACACCCGTGCGAAGCCGGGCGGGCGGGTCGCTAGTATTAAAATAACAAATCAAATTAATAGTGCCAAAGTAAAAAAAAAGTTAATAAATAATGCCAAACAGAATAATAGTAATGTCAAAAATAATATAAATAATGTAAAAAAGTATATACTATATATCACACTATATATTAACTTTTTTTTAAATAAGTACATATACAATTAAATCAGATGTCATGAGAACTTACAAAAATTAAAAAAAAAAATTGCAAATTTTTTTTTTTACTACGGCCCCATAGGTTTTAAGCTAGAATATTACCTACGTAGGTCTTACAAACAAGATAAATGTATGAAATCTTCACACTTTTATATCTTGTAAATAAAATCTCAAAATATGACCCCTGTACCCTTATCAGTAGTGTGATGATGAAAGCATAAAATGTTTATAGATGCCCATAACAAATTTTATAAGTAACTTGGTTTTAATAATAAATCACTTAAAAGATTATTATTTTTAGATCTCATCTCCATACGCCCAATAAATGTCAAAGGTGAACAATAAAATATTATCATAACATGCGTAAAACATCGCAAAGTTTTTATGGCTATTTATACTCACATTCTGAATAATTAATTTGGTAGATTTAATTCACCGAATATTTAAGTCACTCAAAAATCACTCCACTGTTTTCCCGCGTTTTTCTGCCGGAGCGACTGAGTCCGCCAACTTGGGGCGCGAGACTGCCGTGCGCCGATTATGAACGAGATAGAAGATTGCTTCCGCACGTGTGGAACCAAGATAGATATAGCGGCTGCGCCGTTATCGAGCGAGGGTTGAATTCGGGGGTGAGATGCTAAGATGAAAATCTCTTAATCCGATCAAGTCAAATCAACAACGTGGTGCATGCAACAATTTGTTTTAATTGCTTCCTATAAACCGGCTCCTCGCCTGATGTTAAGTGATGACATGTGATCAAGGAACATTATTATTCCTGATGTGGTCTACGATGGAGCACAATGCATAGAAGAAACCGATTCACTCTTCTGATTCACGCAATTTAGCAAGAAAAATAAGTAACCATCTATATAGTAGCAAAAATTGCATTTAGAAATTTTAAAAAACCCACAGGAAGTACCTACCGGAAATGCCTAAATAAACAAAGGAAATTCCCATAGACCTCTATGGGTACATGGAAATGCCCATAAAAAAAAAAATGTGCAATACTCGATATTAAGTATTTCTAGAATTTTTACATTTGTTTGTATTTATGGTAAATAATAATATTCCAACGTTAATCGGTATAGTCTGGCTAATGAAAGTAGAGACTGAAAAAGCGCGGCAAATTTAAAAATATCAGAATTGAAGAGCAAAAATTAGTATGAAATGCCTGGAATAATCTCACTTGATACTTATAAGTTATTAATTTTTATTGTAACACAGTCAGAACACAGTAATGTTTGCATTTCATATTAATTTTGGAGTTGCAATGCGGATTTTTTTTATAATTTTGTCTCAACTTTCATTAGCCAGACTATAGATAAGTTCTCAGGAAAATATGGAAACGCTTGATTTGAATGTCCATATCATAGATTCAGTATACTGAATCTATGGTCCTTATAGATCTAGTCCTTTTATTTTTCTATGTTCTTCTGAGAAAACAAAACGCATTCACTTGACAGTGACGGTTAATGAATACCTGCATATTTTATTCTACCTATTACTTGGCCAACTATAGTTATTAAGGTCATATCGCCTCGTCTTACCCATAAGATTAGTATGCCCTATTATTAGTAAAATAATGGAGATTTCACTAAAGAATTCTGTAGAGTTTTGGAAACAACTTGAGAATATATATTTTACCTCATTAAATCAAACGAAGGTGAAAAAACATTGCACCTCATTGTATTATTTTGCTAAACTGGTTTATGTTTGACAGTTGATATGTACTAGCTAGTAATGGATTAATAAACTATGAGTTCATGGATGTGTTTGAGTGTGCCAAAGTGATTTAGTGAAAAGAACTGTATTTCTATGCATGGCCGATTCTGTAACTACAAACACACACGTAAGTTCACGTAACGCGCCGTGTTAAGTTTACCTCTAAAAGTTGGTAGGGAATAGAGTCCAAATTTTAAGAGGTTAACATAACGCGGCGCGTTACGTGCGTGTTAAAGTTACGGAATCAGGGCCATTGTTCCTTGATACAGTCAGTAAAATACGTCAGACGAGGCGGTATGGCCTTAATGGCTTTTACCCACCCAGTAATGGAATAGGAGATTTAAAAAAAAAGCAGTGATATGTTGTGCTGTGTTGTGAGATTGTGATTATTTCAAATATTATAATTTTATTTTGTCAAGAAATATGATAGACTCAGGCCGCCTTCTAGTGCTATACGGCAGCCAAACTTTTACGGCCCAGGAAGCCGCAGAAAGAGTATGGCGAACGTCCAAGGCTCTTGGTTTTCACGGCCCTGTACAGGCGATGGACGAGTACCCAATAACCAGACTTATCCAGGAAGAGTTTGCAATATTTGTCTGCGCTACGACCGGCCAGGGTGATGAGCCTGACAATATGAAGAGGTTCTGGAAGTTTTTGCTCAGGAAAAGTTTACCTGCTAACTCTTTGGTGAAGTTAAAGTTCGGTGTTCTTGCTTTTGGTGATTCCTCGTATTCTAAGTTTAATTTCGTTGGTAAAAAGCTGCACAAACGGCTGTTACAACTGGGAGCGACGCCTCTGATAGATGTCGGTGAGTTACCATCATCATACTTAATGTTTTATAACTAACTTAGCGACATACATCGGTTTTCGCCGTTCACCGCTTTCCTACAGGAACCATACATTTCTTCCACATAAACTGTAACCCAAGGGCTAATCCAAGTTATAGACTACATCTACATCAAATTTCATCCAATTACATTCAGCCACAATGAAGTTTCCCAAACATGTTTGTACACAAACTTTTGCATTTGTAATATAATAATTTTACTAGAGTACACATTAAAAAGGGATTGTTCAAAAAGCTGTTAATAGGGTCTTTAAAAGTTTGCAACGTATCTGTGATGCCCCTGGTGTTGCAGGTATCCGCCAGGCTGATCGCTTACCACCAGACGGCCCGTCAGCTTGTTTGCCACCTATGAGATAAAAAAAGCCTATATAAGTCTTGTGATAAGAGACATCTACAAATAAATGTGTAAAAGCATAGATATAGGTTTTATTTTGTAAATAAAGGTTTTGTGTTTCTACGTAACTGTATTTTCATTCCTGTATAATGAATCATTTATGGTGTCCCTGCAGTGGGAATATAATAGGCTGATGATGATGATTGTATTGATAAATGGTTAGAAGTTTAACTGCTATGAGCGATGGTAGATCTTACCATAAAACGAGTGACTTGCTTGTCTCGTCAGCATGATTCTTCTCATCGCTAATTAAATATTATGAATTACCTAGCTGATACCTGCTACTTCGTAAGCGTAGAGCTCGGCCTTCGGCCTTGCTATGACCCCCTCTTAGGTCTCGGCCTTAGGGACATCCTAATCACCTAGCGGTATGAAATATACTTTACAACCTATTCTCATACCTACCAAATATACATATAAAAATTAAGCGGAGGAGTGCTACCACTAACTCCGTGACACGAGATTTTTATATATTAAAAGATTGGTCCAGTTGGTAGTGAATCTACCTTCTGAGCTTGGGGGCGCGGGTTCGATTCCCATCTAGGACAAACATTTATGCGATGAACATTTGTGTTTGTTCTATATCTGGGTGTTAATATCTATTTAAGTATGTATTTAAAACTATATATGTATGTATATCAGTCTCTGGCAGCCATATCACAAGCTTTGCTTAGTTTGGGGTCAGATGACCATGTGTGCAAAAATGTCCCGAATATGGAGGAGTAAAAGACAAAAAGTCCAAATCGATGTTTATTTGCTTTGGTACCCTATTAACAAAATATTTCGCCAAGTAACGGTACTCTGGGTACAACATACTTTACAACTCTGTTGTACAAAAATAACTCATGTGAACTTGACAATAAGAAACATTTTGTTTCCAGGGCTATGCGACTACCAACATGACCTTGGGCACGATGGGGTGATGCAGCCATGGATCAAAGAATACTACTCTCATCTTAAAAGCTACTTCCCGCACATACAGACAGACAACCTCAAAGCTAACTTTATACCTCGCTGGGCCATTTCTCTCTTGAAAACTGCAGACACACCTATTGAAAATGGAGGTAAGAAAGAACAAAGTAGCAATAAGTCTAAAAATTACTAAATTAATTATACAATTTTGCTGGAAATTGCAAGTGATGCCATTCCTGTAATTTTTTTTTATCTGACAGCTGCATTTAATCTAAAAATGTCCCAAAATATTTATTTATTTATTTAATTTAAAAATGGTAAATTCCGATCACTTTTGCTAGGTTTTGAAAGTAAAATTGAATCTGACAGCCGATAATTATACTACAGTGAAATACAGTGTAAACTCTATATAGCGAACTTCTATTTAACAAAAAGTTTCCAATACAAATTACTGAGGTTTGTTTGAGTTACATTCTTACCCATGCATTAAAACGCTATACAGCCTAACAACAAGCCAGAAAAGCGAAACAAAACGTCATTATTTTGACGCCCAATAATTGTTTTCACTTGACTTAAAACAGTAAAAATTTACGAAATATTTTAAGAAATGTATTTATTTATTTGTTGTTAGCAATTGTTTACTTACCTACTATATATATTTTTTCTGCTCTCTTTTTAACGGAAACTCTGAACATTATAAAATACCCCATCCCTTAACTTTTGCTACGTAAAGTTTACACTGTATTAAAGGATTTTTTTTTCATTCGGTTTTTTACAAACTGTATTTTTGATAAACTAACTGTATCCTATCAGATATAACCTCTCAAGAAACTGCAGGAGATATTTACTTTGGAGACGGCTGTAAGGATGATTTCTTGGACGCCAACTTATTGGAAGTGGAAAGTAACATTCGGACTACAGCTGAAAGTCATTTTCAAGTGAGTTTACGTTAAAATTTGCAAGTTGAAGTGGCAATGGGCAGGCCACATCGCTCGAAGAATCGATAACCAATGGGAAAGAAAGGTTCTTTAGTGGAGACCACGAACCGGAAGACGCAGCGTAGGTAGGGCTCCCACTAGATGGACCGACGACATAGTGAGAGTCGCTGGCATCCAGTGGCTGCATAAGGCAGGCTGTCGTTCAGTGTGAAGAAGGGGAGGCCTATGTTCAGCAGTGGACGTCTTCTGGCCGATGATGATGATTTGCCACTTCAACTTGCAAATTTTAACAGCTATGTCGGTGACTCCGGTTCTTTGGCGAATATCCACGTTTCCGGATAAACTTGCCTATTTACTAAATAGTAATTTTTACAGGATGTTAGATTAATATCATTCAAAACGACAGGAGATACGGTTCTGGACTACAAACCGGGAGATGTATTCAACATTAGACCGCGAAATTCAAAGGAAGACATTGAAGACCTCTTCAGCATATTAGAACACCACAACATGGACATAAAATCACATTACAGACTGCTGGTAGAAGAATATCATCATGGTAAGTGAGGAAGACCATGGGGTGGCCTGTCAAAACTTTTTATTGATGGCGCCTAGCATAGCACAGCTAGTACCTTTTTATACATATTTTTTTAGATATTTTTATTATATTAGCCTGCATCGTCCCACCGCAGGGCAAAACCCTTCCCTCCTTCCATTTCTCTCTGTTTTCAGCAATTTGAGTCCAGTCCTTCAAGTAGGAGTCCAGTTCGTCCCTCCATAGTTCGTATTTGTTTTAAATTTAGAAAATAAATATTAATAAATCCTATAACAAAAGGTACTATAGTGCCACATAAAAAAATGTGCGTTATATTGATCTGTAAAAAAGTGATAGAGCCATTAATCCTATTTTCTGACCAAATTGGTAGCCCATTGAACATTCTATTTACTATTAGGGTTTACTGAATTGGCCACTTAAACAGATAATGTCATTTTAGTTGCATTGTAGTAAATCTTATCCATTAGAGATAAGTGGAGTTGAGATAAGATCTCTTGCGGCCTTGCAGTAAATCCTGCAGGTTACATAACTTGCGTAAATGAGCAGCTCCCGCCTAGCTAGTGTTACTCTCTTTACCGCGCTTTTTGCACGATAGAGATCTGTCTACAATATTCCTTTCCTTGGTAGAGATTGCCATACACTGATAGTTTTATTGTGGATGCATTTGGTTTGTATTATTTTTGAACGCAGTTTTGCGTTTCGTTTTTGCTACAGTTGTTTCTTTTTTTTTTTTGCAATCAAATTTCATAACTGTCAATGTCAAACACACGTGTTGAAATCAAACGTCAAATAAAAGCGAGAAAAACATGCGATGTGTGTAATGTAATGTTTAAATTTAAAAATTATTAAAACTTTGTCAGTAGTTATTAAATAGTGAACAAATCAAATGCTACGACGGCAGGCGCGTTTGCGCCGCGAATATTTATACAGAAAGTCTGTAGAAGATAAACAGAAAAGTATTCAAGCGAAGAAAGATCAATTGAAAAGAAGCTTAGAAGAAAACATTCCTATACATGGAGATCTAAGGAGAGAAGCGATTAGATTACAGAAGAGAATAGAATTTGAAGACAAGGGTAAGTCAGTTTCGTGTAGCTTTTATCATAATAGAGTTAAACATTGTGTTTATAACCTCAAAACATGTTTACATACAATTCAGTAAGTATTTCAAATATTGCACATCTTTACTATTCTGCATATACTATGCTAACTTGTCATACGTACCTATTATTTTTTTTATAATTAAGGACCATTGTTTAGTATAGTGATTGAAGATACTTATTAATGAAAAAATATTATCTGAAAAAATGCTTTAGGAACACAAAGCTTCGGTGATAATAAATTGACCAACAATGCTCCGGTCGATTTTTACGAGTAAGAAAATGTATTCTTACTAGTAGCTACCTACTCGACAAAATGTATTAATTGTACAAACATTCATGTGATGAACATTTGTTTGTTTTATATTTATGTCTGTTAATATCTATATCAGTCTCTGGCAGCCATAGTACAAGCTTTGCTTCGTTTGGAGTCAGATGACCGTGTGTGTAAATATACTCCGAATATTCAATTAATTAGTTTTAGCTCCCTCACGATTTTCATGAACACCTAATAAATAATAACCCACCATTATTACACATTAACAATAAAAATAACACAAGTTTAGGAAATAAGTAAAATAAAGCAACATGTTTTTTTTACATTGGCACCAAAACTCAACCCACATTTTAGGTCCGGAGCGAGTGGCATCCATCGGTGGATTCAGTGGTGGTGCCAACACGCAGAGCTCACAGGATGACGAGTACAGATACGCCGGAGTAGAGGATCCTAAGATCATGATCACAACCTCGAGAGAACCAAGCGCCAGGCTGAAGATGTTCGTCAAAGAACTGAGGTTTGCTTTATCACTTATTTCATGCAATGTACTAGCTTTTACCCATGTTGTAACTAATACATGGCCTATGTAAAGCTTTGGTCACCTGATCCAAACACAAAGTTGCAGTAAGCTGTATGCAATGTTGAACACTTAATTGTATTAAAAACAACTAGAATAGGCTAGCGTACAGGTGTTCGGTAGTACCCTCACTGAAGCTATATTATTAAACTAGCGGTCCGCCTCAGCTTCGCACGGGTATAGATTATAGCCTATGTCACCCGGGGATAGTGTAGCTTCCCAACAGTGAAAGAATTTTTTAAATCGGTTCAGTAGTTTCGGAGCCTATTCAATGCAAACAAACAATCAAATCTTTCGTCTTTATAATATTAGCATAGATAATGCTATATTTAAATCAGCTAATAAACTTCCGAGGTACTAGGAAGGGATGCTCTGTCCCTTTCTCGCAAGGTGAGTTGAAACTCACCTTATTTTATTATGTTATTTTGATTTGTATTTATAGATTTTGGTTAACAGAATTTATAAAATGTAGCCATTAGCTTTCTACCCAAGTTTTTGTTTGTTTAAAATCTATTGTAACAGCCAGAGTGTACTGCCGACGTTATTTTCAGTACCATTTTAACTACAAGCGCAGTACAAGATTTAAGGCTGCCTAATAAAATAATCTTATTTTTTCATTTTAGGTTGATTTTCCCGAACAGCCAGCGCATGAACCGTGGTGGGTACGAGATGTCCCAGTTGATCCACGCGTGCCGCGCTAATGAAGTCACTGACTTTATCGTTGTGCACGAGCATCGAGGCGTGCCGGACAGTTTGGTAAGACAATAAAATTAAATGCTACTTCTATCCAGCCATCTCACTGTATGGTGAATTATTATAACACCGGATTGCACTCATGATGATGTTTTTGAGATGATGATGATGAGACGATCAACTGATAAAACATCATCGTGAGTGCAAGCCAGTGTTATAATAATTTATAATGAATCCTCACGCGAGTTTTGATGATGTCATTGTATGGTGTCTATTTGAAAGGTGTTTGTAATATATCTGTTTAGTATAAAACCACAAATACAAAGAAATTATATCATCATCATCATCATTATCAACCTTTTTCCACCCACTGCTGGGTATAGGTCTCCTCTACAGCGCGCCATCTTTAAGAAAACAAATGTTACAATGAAACTACAACCTACTTCGAAAAACATGCATTCACATAAAACACTGTTTTAAACTATCACAGTAAAGTTGTTCACTAAAGTTATATGATTAGTTATGGGATATTTACCGTGGTAAGGTTGTGGAATGAGCTCCCGATATTTCGGCGCTGTTACCACCACCATGTTCACGGGAAGACAGTGGGTTATCGGGAGCTCATTCTACAACCTTATCATGGTAAATATCCCGTAAATAATCATATAACTTTAATGAATTCACATGTCTAATCTTACCCTATCTGGAATCAATAAAGAACTACCTTTAGGTGAAAACTAAAAGGATAGCAATTTTTTTTGTGCTGTTTTGGTTCTCAGTTTAGTCTAGCAGCCCTACGGCTATCTTTTAACGCGGGCTCGAAACAACGCAGTGCGGAAACTGAACTTGAAATAAGAACGTGAACTGAGATACTGCAGTCTTGCAATTTTTCAGTCACCTAACAGAATCGCTTAAAACTGGTAGTCGTAAGGCCCCAGGTCTAACTAAAACCTTGAACCTTTTCAGGTAATCTGCCACCTGCCTTACGGTCCGACCGCCCAGTTCACTCTCTCTGGAGTGGTGATGAGACACGATATACCCGACCTTGGCCCCATGAGCGAACAGTTCCCGCATTTGATATTCCACAACTTCAAATCTGAACTCGGTAAGTAAATTCTGTTCATTATATCCTTATTCTCAGCATTATATCCTTATTCGTCTACATAAGTCACTGGGGAGTCAGCCAGAGACCAAGTCACACTGTGGAAATGTATCCTTTACTTGGAAGCCAGTTCCTGATTCCAGTCTGGGTGTGTTTTGACCTTACTGTAACTCAAAATAAGGTATGGTATGGTCAAACACCTAGTCTGCCAGTATTTTTTCCTAAAATAATTACTCAGCTGGCGTAGTGATCTGGACCTGGCTTCCG
The DNA here is from genome assembly GCA_914767915.1 of Agriopis aurantiaria. Lineage (NCBI taxonomy): Eukaryota > Metazoa > Arthropoda > Insecta > Lepidoptera > Geometridae > Agriopis > Agriopis aurantiaria. Next base: position 10,089,961 of record OU612004.1, read on the forward strand.
ACACAAGATAACGCCATCATCAGTCTCTCGCCAGTCGGCGACTTGGGAGTAATTTGCGCGGGTCTGACTCAACTGCATCTTTGCAACTATATCTAGACGGGTCGGCGGACATTGGGAACTCTAAGATACGCCTTCATGACCTTGCGAAAGTCTCCCATTCTCAAGTGGCGTTTCCACAGGAGACTCTGGGCTTTGGTCAACTTCAACTCTTAATTTAATGGCAAGGGCTTTGGTCTTTTGGTCCCATGTTTGGATCTAACACTAGGTAAATGTTTTCAAATCAAACATTCTGTTTTTATTACAACCAAACATTCTGTTTTTATTACAACCAATTGTTTTTACAACCAAACATTATATTTTAATTACAACCAAACATTTTGTTTTTATTACAACCAAGCATTCTGTTTTTATTACAACCAAACATTCTATTATTCACAACCAAACGTTCAGTTTTTATTACAACCATACATTCTGTTTTCATTACAACTAAACATTCTGTTTTTATTACAGGGTTAAGAACTATGAGCATACTTAAGTACCTATTCCCCGTGCCGAAGGCGGACTCGAAGAGAGTGATCACATTTGCCAACCACGATGATTATATTTGCTTCCGACAACACACATATAGAAAGGTAAATAAATATCTACTCTAGAAATAACGTAAAATCTTGAAAACAAAATCCAAAATGAATCTAGGATTGTCAAACCTTTGACCCTGAAAATCCTATAGGATGTGGTAGTGCCACACTAATTTATTTATTTATTTATTCATCAACAGAATGCTATCTATAGCAAAATACAATAACAAAATATTATGTATTCTACTTAATTAACTACTAAGAAATAACCCTAAATATGAGACAAATATAAAATGAAATATAATACATATATATATAAAGTTATAGATAGAATATTACCAATAGATTTTTTTAAGTTGTAGACCGATTCTTCCCCGACCGAGATCGATGGGGGAGGCCTATGTTCACCAGTGGACGTCTTCTGGCTGATGATGATGACATACTATTTAACAGTATTTTTTTCTTTAAATTAGAACGGCTGTCAAGAAATTTTTGTAAGAAATTTGTTGTAGCCAGTTGCACCCATATAAATGAAACGTCCGTCATTCGAAATCAGATAGCAACTGAGATGCGGAGTTCGACGCGTTGATCTAAATAAGAATTTTTAATCAAGGTTCACTCATAATGCCTGGTAACCGATTTTCCTTCTCATTTCCGTTCTATTTACTTCTCTTCTCTGTGATTCCACCACTAATTATCTTCTTCGTTTCCAGGCAGGAAAAGACATAGATGTATCGGAGATCGGTCCCCGCTTCCAGATGAAGGTGTTCTCCATCAAGCTGGGCACGCTGGACGCGTTGGACGCGGCCGACACTGAATGGGCGCTCCGACCCTACATGAACACGGCCGCCAAGCGGCGCTTCTTGAGCGACGACGACGGCTGGCAGGAAGAACAAGACGCATAAATAAAATAAAAAACTTTATAAATAAAATACTGACTTTTTAAAAAAACTTTTATTTACATACTTCCTTAGTTTTTTACTGACCTCAAAAAAGTCTCTAATCATAGTTTTTTTCCTTTGTTTTAAATTTTATTTGGTGAAATCTTTATATACCGATTTGGAAAATTCTTTTTTTATTTTATAGTATATACTTTGACGAATGAGTTATTTAGTACACAAATAAATGATGAGCAGTTCGATGCAATCGCTCAACAGCGGTGAAGGTAAACATCGTGAGGAAACCGGTGTGTCCAAAACCTCAAAAGTTCATAGACAACATTCACCAACATGCAGTGGGCCAGGGTGGATTGGGGCCCATCTTCTCCTTAACTCTCTGAGAGAAGGCTTGTATCCCAGCAGTGGGAACATGATAAGCTGAAATGATGATGAATCCCACATATACATTCTTGATGACATATGGTACTGAGATGTGGTCCTTAACTAGTGGTCTTTTGGAAAAACTCACACAGCAGGCAATGGAGAGGGCTTAAAGCATTGCAAGCCGGCATTGCTGTTAAAATTTGCAAGTTGAAGTGGCAATGGGCAGGCCACATCGCTCGAAGAACCGATAACAGATAGGGAAGAAAGGTCCTTCTATGGAGACAACAAACTGGAACACTCAGCGTAGGTAGGCCTCCCACTATTTGGACCGACGACATCGTGAGTCGCGGGCATCCAGTAGGTGCAGATGGCAGGCTGTCGTTCAGCAGTGGACGTCTTCTAGCTGCTGATGAAGACGACCGACATAGAGCCGAGGATCTTTAGAAGATTTCCCTCTGGTCCATTTATTTTCATATTCTTTCAGACATGCCAGTCCCTCACTTTCTCCAACGCCCGGTAACCATGTATGAAATAGCCGAGCAATACTGGGACCTCAAGTGCTACCCGACGCAATACGTCTTCTCTCTTCTCGCACTAGTCTCCGACGACAGCCTAGAGCGAGACAAGTGCACCGAGCTCAGCTCTCCGGAAGGACAGGAAGACTGGTTGAATTATTGCAGAAGACCTAGACGGACAGTTCTCGAGGTAATAAAGGAAATAAGACTGGATCTGAAGCCCATTTTAAACCATACAAAGTATAATGATAATGTATAATAATGATTAATATTTTGATATTTGAATGAATTAAAAGTAGTGTAAGTATTTAAGTTGTAACTAATTGTAATTTTTGTAATTTGACTGTATTAATTTTATTTTTAATTGTGAAAATATGAGTTAATTTACTTGAAATAAATATTATATTAAAGTACAAGTAGCAAGTGCCAACTAAGCATCTTCTGTCTGCAATGTTTTGCTTAGTGCAAGTGGAAGTGCTTAGTAGCACTTCACGCTGGTTCTTGCGCAAGTGAAGCATCGTTTCCCCGTGCTACTGGCGCGACGCCCACTGCGCATCGTTCGTCTCGTTTGAATCTGTGGTTCGAAAACTCGTGCGAGTATGTACTCGCACGCGAGATGTGCACGTCAACGCGCGAGTGGCTAGTTTACGTTGGAACGCCGACTTGCACTTGCTACTTGTAGTTGCAAGCTACTTCGCATGGTCTGCAACGGGTTTTATTCAAAAATGTAAAGGATGATTGGACATTTACGACCTTACTTAACAGATTACTTATCTATAAAATTAACAAGATTTAAAAAAATCCATATTGTTACGGGATGAAATATGAAACACTCAGAGTGGCGACTACTTCATTTATTTAACAATCGTAATGAACATGACTGGCTGGCTTATATACTTATACACTCACAAAGGAACGGCGGGGGCATGGCGTGAAAAATAACGAAAACAAATAGCTGTAGTATGTTGGGTGAAACCGCGGAGCGCAAGTAGTAAGCCAATCTGTCCCAAACATCGCAAAAACTGCATAATCACGAGACATCTAAAGTAGCTAACAGACTTATGGATTTGGTACGCCGGACCCCGTCTGAAAATTGAGAAATTTTTCTCTCCCTTTTTTGATTGGATGGTGGTCCGTCAACCAAATACACGCGTCTGTCAGCTACATAAACATAGCGTTGTTATGTTACAGGTGCTGCATGATTTCCACAAGTCTGCCTCAAAGCTGACGATCGAAGTTCTTTTCGAGCTGTTCTCCACCATCAAGCCGCGCTCCTTCTCCATCGCCAGCAGCTCGCTGCCATCATCAGGCCGGAGGTGGGTGAATCATACTGTAATACCAATCAGCAAGCCAGGGCCTTACGGCTACCTTTTAATGCGAGCACGAAGCAGCGCACTGCGGAAAATCACGCTGACTTGAACCTTAACGCGCCGAGATACGGTTTCATCCTCTTTATCTGAGAAAAGGCCTGTATCCCAGCAGTGGGAACATAATAGGTTTTTTTAAACAGAATAAGTGACAAACAAGCTACGGGCCAACTGATGGTAAGTGGTCACCGCTGCCTATAGACCCCTACAATACCCGGGGCATTGTCAGTGCGTTGCCTACCTTTGAGGACTCTATTCACCCTTCGTTTGAAGCAATTCAAATTATACCTCGGAGGAAAAACTGAAGGTGGTAAGCCACGCTGAAATGATGATGATGATGAATGCCACATAACTTTGATATACATTCTTAATGACATAATATGGTACTGAGACGTAACTGTTGGTCTTTTCGAAAAATTCACTAGTCACACAGCGGGCAACAGAAAGAGCTGTGCTCGGAGTTACTTTGCGCGATAGAATCCGGAACGTGGATATTCGCTAAAGAACCAGAGTCACCGACTTAGCTGTTAAAATTTGCAAGTTGAAGTGGCAATGGGCAGGCCACATCGCTCGAAGAACTGATAACCGATGGGGAAGAAAGGTATGTATGTGTTCTCCGACTTGTCCTGGACGTATGTTAATTACAACCACATAAAAGTTTTTTTTTTGTTTAAATTAGAACGGCCGTCTAAGCATTTTTGTAAGGTTGTAGCCAGCTGCACCCATATAAACGAAACGTCAGTCATTCGTAATCAGTTAGCAACTGTGATGCGGAGTTCGACGCGTTGATCTAAACAAGAATGTTCAATCAAGGTTCACTCATAATGCCCGGCAACTGATTTTCTTCTCATTTCCGTTCTATTTACTTCTCTTTTCTGTGATTATCACATTATTACTTTAGTGAAATATCATTGTATCGTTGTAGGGTGGAACTCCTGGTGGCTGTGCTGAAGTACCCGGGGAAACTGAAGAAGCCGAGGCTAGGGTTGGCATCCAACTGGTTGAAAAGTTTGGAGAGGGGCGATAGAGTGTATGGATGGATTAAAAATGGAAGTTTCAAGTTTCCTGATGACATTGTAAGGAGATTTTCTTACCATCAACTTTTTTTTTTTACTTATAGAGAAATAAAGAAAACTTAGTAATTTTTAAACTTTCGATTTGAACACATGTTTTAAATGCTTATCGGGACTTATCACGTATTATTTAATTTAGGTAAAAATAGGTGCATTTCGCTCGACGTTTCGACCATGTCACAATGGCGTGGTCACGAGCTGACTGAACAGTGCGGGTGATTCCGGCGAGAAGAGCGGGTGTTTTGTTCTCCTACCCTCACTTGATCTTGAAAATTGGCAGGGTTGTCACTACGACACACAACACTGACTGTATCGGTAAATGAAAAAAAAGCGATAGGTACAAATTTTTACCTAAATTAAATAATACGTGATAAGCCCCGATAAACATTTAAAAGAAAACTTTTTTTTTAAATAGACTTGCGCTTGACCGCCAACTCGCCTGATGTTAAGCGAAGATGCGGTCTACGATGGAGTACGCTTGCCTAGAAGAAACCGATTCACTCGTGATTTGAAGACACCCAGTTTGTAACTATCGGGCAACGCATTCAGGCAGCGCATTCCACAGACTAGCAGTTCGCAAAATAAATGTGGAACCAAAGAGCAATAATAAAAACTGGCCAAGTGCGAGTTGGTGACAAACTGTTCACCGCCTGGTTCTCGTACGATCACCGAAGTTAAGCAACAAACAAACAAAAGCAAGTCGGGTGGGGTCAGTACTTGGATGGGTGATCGCCCGGGCGTTGATGGGATGTTGTCTTTCTGCACTACTTTTTTGTATTTTAGTTATGTGGTAGTACGGAACTCTTAGTGCGCGAGCCCGACTCGCACTTGATTGGTTTTTTCATACTAATAAAAAAAAAACGGTCATTTTGCACACACGGTCATCTGACCCCAAACTAAGCAAAGCTTGTGATATGGCTGCCAGAGACTGATATACATACATATATAGTTTTAAATACATACTTAAATAGATATTAACAACCAGATATAGAACAAACACAAATGTTCATCACACAAATGTTTGTCCTAGGTGGGAATCGAACCCACGCCCTCAGGCTCAGAAGGCAGGTTCACTACCAACTGGACCAACGGGCTATCGACCGAATTAGTTTAATGCGACGTTATCCCAATCTACTAACATTTGTAATACTCTAATATTAAATTTCTTTTATCGTTATTTCAGAGCACCCCCTATATAATGATCGGCCCAGGAACGGGGCTCGCCCCCTTCCGCAGCATACTCCAGACCCGCAATCACACCCACACAGCCACGAGTGAGAACATGCACCTCTTTTTCGGGTGTCGGTACAAGAGTAAAGACTTCCACTGTAAGGAGGAACTGGAAGGATGGGTGCGGGAAAGGAAGCTCAGCTTGTACTGCGCGTTCTCGAGGGACCAGGATAATAAAATGTAAGTTTATACAGGGTCAAAGGTTCATCATCATCATCAGCCAGAAGATGTGAAGAACATAGACGTCCCCCTTTATAGTGCTAACAGACGCTCGAACGCGGCTGACCTCAACCGCCGTCTGACCAACGGGAGAGAAAGAGAGGGAAATATGATATTCTCACTCTTTCTCTCCCGTTGGTTGGACGGCGGTTGAGGTCAGCCGCGTTCGAGCGTCTGTTAGCACTATTAACCTCCACACTGAACGACAGCCTGCCTTTTGCATCCACTAGATGCCCGCGACTCGCACAATGTCGTCGGTCCATCTAGTGGGAGGCCTACCTACGCTGCGTCTTCCGGTTCGTGGTCTCCACTCAAGAACCTTTCTTCCCCATCGGTTATCGGTTCTCGGCCTGCCACTTCAATCACTTCAACTTGCAAATTTTAACAGCTATGTCGGTGACTCTGGTTCTTTGGCGAATATCCACGTTCCGGATTCTATCGTGCAAAGAAACTCCGAGCATAGCTCTCTCCATTGCCCGCTGTGTGACTCTGAGTTCTGAGTCCGTTGTGTGACTCTGAGTTCTGAGTCTGAGTAGTATGTGTGGCTCTAAGGTTACTAACGCAAAACCTCTTAACCCTACAAAGTTAAGTTTGTCTTTCAATGTTAAATATTTTTTTTGTTTGTACTCGCGTTCTGTGGGTTCTGTCCATTAGAACCCACAGCTCTGTGGGTTATTCCAATATACTCGTACTTGTCCAGTTTATTTCAGCACTAGCGACCCTCCCGCCCGTAAATTACACCCGTGCGAAGCCGGGGCGGGTCGCTAGTTATATATAAACCTTCCGTAAAAAATTATCTAACTGATGGTGAAAACAGCATCAAAATCCGTTGCATGGTTTAGGAGGAGTTAGCGGCCATACAGACAGACAGACAGACGCGGAAAGCGATTTTAATTTATACTATGTAGAGATAGAGATAACCATGCAACTATCGATTCCAAGTTCTATGAGAATAATATCGATGATCGAATAGGTTCATTAGCGATTATACACTACCTCATCCTTACTGCGAGCTGTCAAAATTATCATCCTATTTTTGACAAAGCATAATTTTGTTTCAGATACGTTCAACACAAGATCGCAGAACACAACGCCCACCTCTACGATCTAATAACAAACCAGAACGCACACATATACATATCGGGCAACGCTAAAAACATGCCAGATAACGTCCGGGATGCTTTTGTAGAAGACGTGTTGAGTAAAGTGGGGGGGATGGACGTTGTCGACGCTAGGGCTCTGTTGAAGGAGATAGAGGGGAGGGGGAGGCTGCAGGTTGAGACTTGGTAGGGAAGTGGCAACGTTCAAAACAAACCCGTACGAAGCGCTTTGATTCTACATTTATTGTGCGAACTGCTAATCTGTGGAATGTTCTGCCTGAATGGGTATTCCCCGATAGTTACAATCTGGGTGTCTTCAAATCACGAGTGAATCGGTTTCTTCTAAGCAAGCGTGCCCCATAGACCGCATCGTCGCTTAACATTAGGCAACGTGGCGGTCAAACGCAAGCCTATTAAGGGACCGTATATTAATCACGTGTGGCTTGAAAGGGGGGAGGGGGTTTAGCAAAAATCACGAAATATCACAAGGGGGGAGGGGGGGGGTGTAGTAAGATATCACGTGTATTAATTTTTTCGACAAACGCGCGATTTCTAATCTGAAAAGCGGTGTGTAGTGTGACCTTGTGTGCTAATCAAAAATAACCTGCAACCTTTCTGTCTAGACATTTTTGTCATGGTCCTTCATTTTAGAATAAAATTAAATTATACTTTATACCTGTATTTAAAGATAATATTTAAAAAATAAGATTCTTTGTAGGTACTAAAAAATACACGTGATTTTGGGTGGGGGGGGGGAGGTAGTCTTAAACCTCACCATGTATCACCAAGGGGAGGGGGGGTTAAAAAACGCAAAAAAAAAACATCACGTGATTAATGGACGGCCCCTAAGTAACAAATTAAAATAAAAAACGAATGCAAAATTCAATGGTGGTCAAACGCGGACTCATCCGCCATAAAAAAAGCATACTTTTAACGTGTGTTAAACGCCGTATTGTTTTTGTGCGTATATACAGGGTTATTATAGTATTGGGAACTATAGCTAACAGCCTCTTGCAACCAGCTTCCATACATCATTCTTAACGACTACCTATATGAATTATTATTATAATTAAACTTCCTAAAACCAGTTATTTAGTTTTGTATTTTGTAGATACAAAAGTCGGCACCTAAGCTTTAGGGGCGGATCTAGGATTTCATTTGGGGGGGGGGGGGGGGGGGGGGGGCATCTGACAAGGTTCTAAGGAATCAAATCGAAAAATAGAGTCGAATGTATGGAATTGCTAGGTATTTTGCGGGGGGCCATGGCCCCCATGGCCTCCCCCCTGGATCCGCCAATGCTAAGCTTCGCTCGCGTCCGGCTTTATACTCATTTAAAATCGCTTAAAAGTGAATGTTATTTATTATCTCAGATCAGACAAACAAGGGAGATATGGTAGGGTGGCGTGGTGGGTGCGAACTCATCTGGCCTAAATCAGGCCTGATGGCTTTAGTAGAACTGACCCTGCTGACGGCCTTGCGCCCTTTTTTGCATGTGGACTATTAGTTATTTCATTGCTGTCGCTGCAAGTTTCTTAGTGTGCGTAAAAAATTACGTAAGTCGCTGCACTTACAGTTTTTGCGTTAAACGGTTATGGTTTAAGATTTTATTTTCTCAAAGAATAACAATAATTCACTTAGGTGAGAAAATACAAGTTTTACTTAACTAAGGTAGGTACTTAAAGATTGCAAACATTACAAGCAACTTAATAATATCGTATCAGTTTTTTTTTTTTAGGTAACTGACAGGAAAACTGAAACTAAACGGTTCGTGGAACTAAAGTTGTTATGTTTGATGTAGAGAAGCCAACGAGAGGTCTTATCTAATTACCAATAACCCTGAATAGTACGAGTGGGATTATGGAAAGTGCTAATTTTGAGAGGAAAAAATCTTGTAGGGGTAGTAGGGGTTCGTACTTTTGAATCGCTCGTATGATTTCGCACGAAAATATCATCATCATCAGCCAGAAACGTCCACTGCTGAACATAGGCCTCCCCCTTTAACCTCCACACTGAACGACAGTCTGCCATCTGCATCCACTAGATGCCCGCAAGTCTCATAATGTCGTCGGTCCATCTAGTGGGAGGTCCTACGCTGCGTCTTCCGGTTCGTGGTCTCCACTCAAGAACCTTTCTTCCCCATCGGTTATCGGTTCTTCGAGCGACGAAAATATCACGGTTGGTGCAAACCACTCGTTGCGTTAGCGAGTGACATGATTAGAAAAATGCAATATTTGCTTGGGATTTCGTTCGAAAGTCAGTTATTTCGCATACTATCTTAAGAGCGATTCAAAAATCGAGCCCCAGGAATGCTTATATCGACATGTTTAATTTATTACAAATAACCGGGTTAGCGAGGAATATAACTAAATACATTACACATACTGAAAAAATAATTTAAATTGGCTGATAAATCTCTGAGATATGAGCGTTTACAGTTTTAGGTGGAGATAGGGAGGGGATGTTCTATCCCTTTCTCGCAAAGTGTTTGTTTGTATAGCATTTGTATGGCGCGCCTGAGGCGTGACGTCATAACTCAGTATAGTGCGCTCTCTGTCTAGCATGAAATTTAAATGCTTATATCTTATTTATTTTTGAACTAATTTTAATTTTGTTTTCGTTGATGTGCTCTATTTATGATCAGCTTTTTTTATGAGGTAATAAAAAAATATTAGTCATCATGCCTATTAGGTATACTTTGATGAGAGCGTGATCACGATCATTGATGTCTGCTTCGTCAAAATAATCTCATTGATATTTTCGCCTAAGGTCGGGTGGGGTAAGAGAAATGGAGGGGAAAGAGGAATTGTAGACCATAGCCAATAAACTATTATTTTTATTTTTTTTCCTTAGATTATCTACTGTGATATTACTTTGTGGCGCGTCTACTCTATGGAGCGTCCTTAGAGCTCAGTGCGTAGAGTGAGAAGGAATAGAGACGCAGCTCGAATAGTTGTGCAAGCGAAATAAACTTATACACCGTTAGCTGATAGTAAACGAGAGAAAGATTATATTTGTTGTCTCTTGGCGTATGCGATTCGTTCGTCTGCCCCAAAGCTCATTCGGGGCAGCTAAACCGGTCGCGAAAATTTCGTTTTAGGTATTTTTGTGCTTGTGCTTTATTAAATGTATTTTGAACGTTTTTACCTGCTGGTTTCTAGTGAATTATTGTATATCTGACCTTTGATAGTGGTGAATTGCTGTATATAGTAGATAGGCTTGCGCTTGGCAGCCATCTCGCCTGACGTATAACCTATCACACGTAAGTTTTGATTTTCGAGTCCATTACTGAATAGTCTTGCATGAATTTGAATTATTAGTTGTTGTACCTTTCGAGTTAGGTCAGATTTAGTCGAATTTAAACCAATTTTTTTTCCTATTTTTTTTTTTAAGTTTTTATTTTTTTATTTTAAGTTTATAGTAAAAAAAAAATTGTTTCGTATTTTATGTATAATAAAATATTAACCATATTTTATAGGCAAAATACAATTACCAAAAATGATTGCTATCTCATAGTTATACGCTAGCAGCTTCTCTATTCCTTCTCACTCTACGGCTCAGTGTTAAACTTTATGGCATAATGCACATGGTCTCCAGTTCTTCTTGAATCGGTTGTTTTGAGTTTTCCTTAGTTTATGTTCTGAATTGTGTACTAAAATATTGGTAGGTTTAGAATAAATGTTATTTTACATTTTAGATTACCTCTGTAAGAGCTGTGATATAATCACATTTATAAAATAAAAATGTTTTACTTACCCGATGTTTTATTTTTCTTTTGACTAAAAAATAACAATACAACGACGTTGTAATTACTAGGATCAATTTCTTCCAGCAAGTTCAACAAGACTTCTGGCTGGTAAAAAGATGCCGTACCGACAGACGAAGGAACGTCAGTTGTTTACCCCCCGAGTTCGTCTTCAATGTCAAACTTTATCTTTATCTATACTAATATTATAAAGAGGAAAGATTTGATTGTTTGTTTGCATTGAATAGGCTCCGAAACTACTGAACCGATTTGAAAAATTCTTTCACTGTTGGGACATACACTATCCCCGGGTGACATAGGCTATAATTATATCTTATACCCGTGCGAAGCCGGGGCAGACCGCTAGTTTTATATAAAATGAAAGAAAGAGTTGGCCTTATCACTAAAATTTATTTATTTCACTGAACAGTCTTTTCACATAATATCTTGGTTGTATCACTAGTTCGAGTTAGAAAGCCCCCACAGCTTGAGATTGCCCGCGTCACGCTTCCGTTCAGAAGGCTCCTTGTCGTCACAAGCGTACGCTACGAGGTAGCGCGAGGGGTGCCACGACACTGTGAACGTGGACGCCGACACCGGGATCTCCGCTACTTTTTCACCTACAAATGAAATTAAGTTTATTCACAAGAAATAGAGTTAAAGGCACTGGAACACCGCCGTAATGTAGAGTCATTTCGGAGAATGTGAAGCGGAGCTTAACCTTATCCTACTATCCCCTTTCTACTACAGGGGCCTTACGGACAACAGCTAATTGCGGCACCTAATCCGCTCAGTTGGAAAATCACGCGACCGCAAACCGTATCTGAGCGCGATAAGGTTCACGTTCGCGTGATTTTCCAACTGAGCGGATTAGGTGCCGCAATTAGCTGGTGTCCGTAAGGCCCCAGGACAAGTAGGAAATCGGCCCACTACCACCAATATATTGTGGATTGGATACGGACAATCGTTTTGATTCTTCGTTTCTAATCCATACGGACAAGGATTGCAACACCGGCTTCCTCGTTTGCTGAGATATAATCCGGGCCTTTTCAAGGTCAGTTTGAATAGGTATCTTCTAAGTCTGCGTACTTCATATTTGACCACATCATCGCTTACTTGTTACTTGTGTAGCGGGCATTTTCCGCAACTAGGCCATTCATTGGCCCATTTTGTGTCACCCGGCTGCAGCTAATTCAGCCACCCGGTCTCCTCCAGGAAAGCCAGCAGCTCGCTTATGCTTACCAACAGGCGAGTTGGTCGCAGACTAATTCGCGATAACAAAATACACTGGGGGCTTAGTCCCAGATTTGATAAGTTTTCGAAAACTTTTTTCGTTTACGTATTGTTCCATACATTTAAAAAAAATGTAATGTAAAATTGTAAAATAAAAAATATTAGTAGATTGGTAGCCAAGCTCTATTTATGACCGCCATGAATTTAGTCGACCTGAATGTATGTATATGATACTGACCACTCTCAGTGTCTCCGATGTCAATGATGTGGTCTTCGCTCGCGGAGGCCAGCAGCCTGCCGTCGAAACTGAACGAGAGGGTCCTCACCGGCCACTCCAACCTGCAATATAAGTTTTTTTAATGCCATAGATGGCAAACAAGCAGACGGTCTGCCTGATGGTAAGCAGTGACCATTGCCTATACTTGTAACACTAGAGGCATCACAAATATGTTGTCGACCCTTGAAGATTCTATTAAAATGATAATGAAGAACCCCATGTTGTAGCTTCCAGTAAGACCAGTTTTCTCATGTCGTTTATACAAGGATTACAAGGTAGTAAGGCAAGGTAGGTTTCCCCCACATCTTGCAAAGATAGAAATCCTACATCGTCTGGTTTTCCGCTCCTTTCTTGGTTTGTCCTTCCCCCAAAGGTCTTCCCGCAGAGCTTCAACATGTAGCGTTTCAAAAAGGGTGTCTACCGACCATCTCTCCGGGACGACAAAGCATCGTCAACACCGCTAGTGTTGCAGGCATGGTCGTATGTAAGAGGGAGGGGATTTAGGGAGTGGGATGGATAATCCGTGCCACAAAATATATATGTGCACGCGCGAACTAACACCCCCCCCCCCCCTCCATGTGAAAGCTAAAGAACCATGGTTCCAGGTGTCCATAGGCGGCGGTTTCTGCTTATAATCTGGCGGACCACCACCTTGTTTACCGCTCTTTTTAACCTCTCAAATCAAAAGGGTAGTTTCAGTCCATTACGACAGCGGCCTGTAATGGAAGCATTTATGGCCGAAAATAAAAATGTTGACGAAGCAATATGCAAGTCAATTAATGCTCCGTTTCCATTAAGTCTTGTTTAGATAAATAGATTGAAACTTTTTATTGTGCACACCATGTAAAAGTTGCAGTTAAAGAAACAGTGCCAGAAGTGGCGGCCTTATCGTTAAAAGCGATCTCTTCCAGGAGTTCCAGGCAACCATTGAATGGATAGAATTTACGTATAAGTTAGAGGGGGATGTTGTTAACACTTAATTATACCATTTAATTAATATACACTAACATTATGATACAGTTAAAAATAAATAAATTTATTATATATACATAATAAATTTATGGAATGAAATGGGGGAGATGTTTGCCCAGCAGTAGGACAATATAGGTAAAAAAAATAAAATATACTGAAGTATTAGTTACCTAGAGAAGACCCTGAGGCAAGCGAGCTCATCGACATCCCAGAGCGACACAAGGGCGTCGGCGGAGCCCGTGGCGAAGTACCGCCCCGTCGGGTCGTGTTCTATGCAGATGCACGTGCTCGGGTGGGCTTTCAGTACTGTTTGCAGCTCCAGCGTCGGGTACCTGGGGTAATCACATTTTACTTACCAATTTACTTTACGTACACTACTACGTACATTATTTTAGCAGCATCCAGCAGCTCAATTATGTTTGAATGATGAATTTAAATATCTGCTCTGGGTGTGGGTAGTTGTCCGTGTCTTTGAATGTGTTCCATGGCATCGTCGACACGGAAAGTCAACGTCATCATCATTTCAGCCATAGAATGTGACCTGCTGAACATAGGCCTCACTCCATCGATAACCAAAAAGGCTGGATGGAAGCCGCTTGTATCCTGTTTTCCTGCATTCTCTTTTAGGTCGTCCCACCATCATGTGGGTGAACGTCCCCACGCTGCGCTCACCAATCCGTGGTCTCCATTCGAGAATCTTTCGGCCCCATCGGCGATCTATTCTGCGTGCTATGTGCCCTGCCCCATGCCACTTTAACTTGCTAATCCGGTGGGCTATGTCGGTAACTTTCGTTCGTCTACGGATCTCCAAATTTCTAATTGGATCTCGTAGAGAAACCCCGAGCATAGCGCTCTCCATAGCTCGTTGTGCGATTTCGAGCTTGCTTATGAGGGCCATAGTGAGACTGTGCTGTATGTGTTGCCAGTGAGGACATGAGGAAAAGTGTGAGATGTAATTTATCAATTAATTACAGATACAGATTTTATTACTTACGTCATAATATGCACACATCCCAGTCCGTTGGTCAAATAAAACAGGTCAGAAGTGAGATTCCATGAGATCTCATTCACTTCAAAGTTGAATTGCTCCTCATTTACCTATAACAGATACATCAGGAATTTTGGCACCATCATGAAATAAACTTTGTAAATTAAAAAAACACTTTTTAAAAGCATGCTTTTTCGTATTCTTCTCATTTGATACCCGTATCATGATGATGATGAGAACATTTTGTCCGCCATCTTGGCGTGTCCACCATATTGAATTTATCGTCTAGGACCAAATTGCTTGGGCCATGCCCCGCTGCCGGCGGCACTCTAGGTTTAGGTTTTTTAATACTATTTTATGTTTTTAGAGGAAATATTGTAAAAAAACATAAATTTAAGAAGGAAAATAAATATGTGAATGTAATAATTTATAAAGTCTAAATTGTTTTTTTTTAAATCCCTGGTAAAAGAGCTGATAATCTTCAAATGGCTGATCAGATTTTCTTGAACCATAGCTAAGAATAGTCGATCAAGTTATCTTTAAACAAAGATATATGGATATCCGTTTGGGAGCTCCGATGCCACAGACAGACACACAATTGGGTTGTGTATATCATCAGAATCACAGACTGTACTGACAGCCCTGCCTATGAAAGCATTTACACCGAAGCCGGAGAAGTAACTCACTGATTTGTATGTCTTTGTGTCTATAAAAGTGACCAAATCTTCTTTATTCCCAACTGCTATTGTGTTGCCGTCCGGTGACCACGCTATGTTGATGTTTTCTCCTTTTGTTGGTATTGTTGTCACAGATTTGTGTGTACTGAAATAGTTTCAGTTTAAAGTTATTTTACCTTCTTATTAAGAAATAGGGATTGGGAACATTTAAAAAAGATAACGCAGAGTACGTAAGTCAAAAAAATCTTATAATCTGATGATCGATGATTGTAATCTGCAGATCAGACAAGAGTGAATAATTTTAAATTTAGTTATTTTGAACATAGTTCAATGAATTTTAGATATTCTGATATGTAAATGTAATCATTATTGAGGGCATGTCTATTGTTAGATTTTTTTCCAAAATTGTGGTATAAATCAGTTATACTCTGTCTATGTTTAAGTATATAGATAGCTCTATCCCAGAATCAAAAACCTTCATTCAGTGTTTTACAATCTGTTGTCACAGCTAAAAATCTTCAAGCAAGTATAGAAGAGGGTGTTTTCATAAAGCCTTTCTGTTGCACCAATTTCCTAATATCATTGTAGTTTGCAACTTTGTGAGGCATAAATACATATTCGGGACATTTTTGCACACGCGATCATCTGACGCCAAACTAAGCAAAGCTTGTGATATGGCTGCCAGAGACTGATATACATACATATATATTTTTAAATACATACTTAAATAGATATTAACACCCAGATATAGAACAAACAAAGGCCTCCTTCTCCAGCTAGGTCCACTAAAGTGGACCCAGCAGCAGTTAAACAAAATGTTACATTATACTAAACAGGTTCTGTTTTCACTACAATCTAAGAAAATATTCTAATTTTATGTCCGAGTACTCACCGAGTATCCCAAATTCTTACAGACTTATCGCCACTGGCTGTACTCAATAAGTCGGGGTGTGAAGCGTGCCAACATAGCTGATCGACCGAGCCTGTGTGGCCTCTGTATACAAAATCTTGTACCTACAAATCAGATTAAAGATCGATTACCAAAACATAACCTAACATTTATCTTTCACAAAAAACTGACCAACAAATGAATGATATAAGAAAGATTTCACTAACCAATCTACTTCTTTCTAAGTTAAACGTAGCTACGCTTTTGTCAAAGGAGCCCGAAGCGAGTTTCCTTCCATCGCAAGACCAACCTACAGAATGTACTTTTGAACTGTGAGATATATACTCGCGTACTGAATTGTGGGATTCAAAATAGCTCTTCAATTCACTTAAATCTTCTATAGGAGTTTGACCCCACTTAGATTCTTTCATTTTAATAAAAATCAATAGAAAAATTGAAAAAACAACTACGGCTTTTACAGCGCAAAACAAAGCAAATTGAGAAATAGACAAACAATTAGACAGATGTTTTTTTCGCCTCTTGCTTAGCAGGCTAAAGTCATTAAAGCCATACCGCCTCGTCTTCTGTCGTAAGTAGTATTGCCCCAGTAAACTAGTGGAGACTATGATTACTGTATTTGTAGTGTTCGTTTTAGCTTGTATTTTGTTTAGTTATTAAAGGCACAAGCCTAGTAAAAAAAATTTATAGAGGCTCTTCTTTTGGAGTTTTGGAATCGACATGAAAATACAAGTTTCACTCCCATTATAATACTGCCCCACACTCAAGCACATTCACGAACACCATTAATAATCCACCATTGACACTCGTAAGTACACAAGCTTATAATAGGAAAATAGGGTATTTGACTGTATTGAAAATATTATGCCAATTGACATCATCCATAAACATGACATAATGAAAAAGCATATTTCATTGATTTTTTATTAAAAATATGCTTATTTTTTTGTAAAAAACGCGAATAAAATAACGTAATTTTCGACATTTGATCACGTGATCGAAAACTGTCTGTAATTGGCTTCATCCCTAGTGACGTCACACAAATCTAAACAAACAAATTTTGTATTGATATTTGCGAATTTAATGTTGTAAAGCTATTTTGAGAGCGATTTATCCAGAAATTTTCACCAAAAACAGTCCGGAGATTAAATGTGAGATGAATGGAGAAACATTTTGTACAAGCACACAGCAGTAACTTACCCAAAATTAATGTATTTATGGTTGCATATTTCTTCAATAGTAATCTACGTCATTGTTTCTACGCTGCAGAACTCAAACCGTAAAAACTACAATGTAAGTATTAATTTTTAATTGTTCTCCAAGCAAAACATTCAATCAAGTTGTACAAAAAGTATGTTGTAGTAAGTGGATATCACTATTTTGTTAGGTTATGTCATAGGTTTAAAAAGAAAGTAACAGTACATATAATAGTAATGCAATAAAAACACAAATTTTAATAGAAATATATAGACTCAAATATGTACCTCAAAATGATCTTCGCACATAGAAACACTTGAATTAGCTCCAATACTTTTGGGTTCTCTACGAGCTACTTAGTTCCAACAATTTTTTGCGAGTTTTGGGGTCCATTGGAACAGGAACTAATAGTTTTTCCGGTGTCTTTATGGAAGTATTTGTACATTGTGGCACTACATAACATTTATAAACCATTACTTCTATTAGAAATTTAGTGATTATCAAACTTTTGCTGCCTGGCTGCAGTTGTTTTGTTCTGTGTGACGTCAATCAGTCGCTCGACCGGAGCTATGACGCAGGTCTGCGTTATGGCGCGATATTTTTTTATTCAAACTTTAACATCGATTTATATCGCAAATACGACTGATATCCAGAAAATATAAATGCAGTATACATTAAATTATATCAGGCAATAATGTGCAATAGTTTCCCAAAAGTAGTCAAATACCCTATAATACAATGTTGCACCATGCTTTTTCCACGTAGGCGGCAAAACTTTTTTTATCTTGGTTTTGCCGCCAACGTGAAAAAAAAAACATGTTGCTTCATGTTTATGGTCATTGGCTTGAGTCTTGAGTCTTGAGACACGAGTCCTCAGATAACTAGGTACTATTAGGAGTCGAGAGTATAGGACTGAGTAATGAGCAAGTAATGAGAGAAAAAAAACAACATTTTAAAAACTGAACAGGAAGTTATAGTTTCTTTTTTTTTTCATGATGAAAGCGGAAAAAGAGAGGGTTTTTTTTATATAATGGATACTTTATTTTATTGATGCACGATCCAATATTATTATACCATGCATATCAAAGAATGCATATATTCAATTTCACCGTAACGCGCTCTACGTTGCCGCGAAAACCGAAAACCGTCGTACCAGCGCGGCGCGCCAGTTCGAGGGATTCCGGTTTTGCGGTCCTTTTTCGCGGCCAACCCGCCTCGGAAAGATCTCCCGAAGAGATAAAGTAAAGCAGAATAGGTGTGATGAACAATATTGTCTTTTCTGTGGATGAACCATTTAATTCTTTATGATTAAAAGCCATTAAAAAAAAACTCTTTACTGTTAAAAGCTAACAAAAAATTAAAATATGATTAGTTTAAATATTTTCTTTTATTAGCATTATTAAAAAAAACAACGACAAAAAAAAATGCTATCTAAAATGTTAAAGCTAGCAACCAGATAATGTACATAGGATCTAAATCTTACATTTACAGGCGGACAGTTTTATCATTATTAAAAAAAAAATACAATCTTAAAAAATACTAAAGATGTAATAAAACATTTATCATGTCACAACCTTAATAATAAGTTACTAAAACCTTATTTAAAACATTATTAAGCAACATCATTTATAACGCTTTTGTTATTGTCTAGCTCCAGAGACACAGACTCTGGTGGGTTACCATAATCTCAAAAACATTATTTTCTTTTAATAACCTCACATTGAATTTTGTCTTTCTCTCTCATTAGCCGAGAGAGTGAGACAAAAATACAATGTAAGGTTATTATAAGAATGTTTTTGAGATTACTGGGGTCTGGATCCTTTGTTGAGTCATAAAACTCATTTTGACAACTCTTGCTTCAATAAAATAAAACTAATACAAAAGGAGACTTACGCACTTCATAACTCAAATGTCAAATTCTTAAAGCAAATCTTTACTAATCCTAAATCTTTTCTGCTCCTTTTCGAAATAACTTGGAACAAACCTTTTTTTTCGTACATACTTATCTTTGATACAACTTTCGACACGTTGCAGACTCTTGTATATATAGTAAGAGGGGTACCCGACCACATCAGCACATTCGTTCATCAGAGTCTTAAAGGTGGTGGGGAAAACATTGTCAATTTCAGTAGCAAAACGTTGGTTTAAACTCAGAGACTGCATTAAAGTCGAATAATGTCGAACCCAGTAATTATAATGTGGTATCGAATTCTTTATTAACGGTTTTAACTGTTTCTTTTTTGTATATTGCACTTGTTTGGTCAATTGTTCACCCAATTCCTGTAGCTCTTTAAGTATGCTCAGAGACATGTCCTCTTCTGAATCGCTCTTCTCTTTAACCTCTGGAGAGGAAGGGGGATTGTCTTCATTCTCCTCATCAATTTTATCATCGATGATTTTATATAAATCTGGATGTAGCTTTATTTCGGGAGCGCTCGTGTCGTCAGTTGATTTGATATAAAGTTGTGATATATCGTGGGTTGCTTCATCAAATTCGTTATTTTTTTTGGGTAACAACTCTTCTGCATGTGTTTCGCCATCACTGTTGTCATCGAATAAGTTCTGTTTGCTGTCGTCTGCAGTCTCATCTAGGCCTGGAGCTTCAGTAGTATCGTTCACCGTTTGCATATTATTTAGTTCGTTTTCATTCTGATCATCTAGGCCTGCAGTATTGTCGTTATTATCAATCGGAGGTTCTTCTATTGCCATCGGTGTTTCTACCTCATTGGTTTCATTAAAATTAGCTATAGCCGATTGTACCTTGTTTGACATTTGAATGAAAATGTCCTGTTCTATTTGATTATGGTAATCAGCAACCAAACCTTTGATTTTTTGGGTTATCAGTCCTAACACATTAGCTCTTTCTACATTATTATATTTCTTTATCCTTTTGTAGTTTCTTTTGGGATGGTGCATGTACTTTCCGGGAAGAGATACTTTATATTTATTGCAAGCGTGAATTATCAATTCTTTTATAGCTTTGTTTCTGTCTAAGGATTCTGGATTAAGATGTATTGAGTCTTCGCTTGATTCATCACTGTCTCTACCCGTGCGGTATTCTTCATTTAACCCAACTTTTTGGAATATATCAGGCGTTTGATGTATTTCGTTGTCTACTGGTATTTCAGGCATTGGTTCATTGGTTTCATTATATTCTGGAACTTCGTCTTCCTCTTGTTTTGTATCTAAACTTTCGAAATTATCGTCAAATATGTTCTCGTTTTCGGCTTCTTCTGGGATTTTCAGATTATCATCATTTCGACTTTTATCAATTTCCATTTCGATTATGCTATTGAGTTCATTAAGAACTATGCTAACTTCTGTAATTACACTAGTTTCTTTTGAATCAAATTCATCTGTCTTTTCGTCGTCACCATTTATGTCAGTTATACTGGTTAGGTCATCAAGGACTTGGTCTGGAATCACACAATTTTCTTTAGAGCCAGTATTGTCATACTCGTTTTCATCTGTGTCACCATTCTTCTTTCGACGTCTTTTATCGATATGTTCCAACTTGGGTCTTTGCGTTATCATCCAGTTGTGATTATCACAATCTCTGACATACATCATTTTTTTACTGAATGTGGTTTGCATGTAATTTTTAAACATCTGAAAACTTTTACCAAGTTCTTTTATATGGTGTCCGTTAACACCAGTTATTATATTATTTGGATTGACTGAATCTGGATCGACTAAAAACATATCTTCAGTTATATATTTTAGGGAGTACTGAGTGAAATCTTCACTAAGTAACTGCTTAATAGTCGGATCTTGTTGATGATCCACAATGACACGTGTGTAAGTTGTGTGCGGGGAGGTCGTTGCAGGAAATTCGCTTTTAGGAACAACATTGACTTCAACATCTGGCAATTTATTTATGATATCACTGGTAATTTCATCTTTTAAAGTTTTTTTGAACTCCGGTTTTTCGCTTAGATGTTCAAAAGCAACATAATCGTTCATATCAATGTAGTTTGGAGCTCCCAAATAAAGACAGTGAGTCCAAAGCACGCTTTTCCTAAATTGGATATAGTTGCACCATTCTCGGAATGAGAAAAGCCGTTCCGTCGGTTCTGAATTAAAAGACTTGGGGTGATTTTCTATTTCGTTAATTTTATCAACGGCATCTGACAGTTTGATTTCATATTCACCGTCTATTCCGAAGCAAATTTTCAAGGCGCAAATTATGTGAGAAATTACATATAGCTCATAGGCAGGAATCCGTCCGTTCTCATAAAGTTTCACGTTGATATCGAGATAGTCAAATGATCTATAGTGCATTAGTGAGAGCACCAGTGGTTTCAGGTCGTTTGGTAGACAAAGCTCTTGCATATAATGATCTACCAACAGTCTCAAGTCTGGCACGATGGGGTTACCGAGCTCTAGCTGTTTGAACATTTGCATTGCCAGTAGAAGGATATTCTTATATGAGTACAAGTACCAATTTCGGTTAAACAACAAACAGTAGTGTAGCTTTTTTGGATGCAACTCTTCGGGCACAAATTTTTGCCAATGAATGAGAGACAGTCTTCCTTCTTTTACGAATCTGATCAAATGCGTGAGTTGTATATGACTCTTGTCTAAATTCAAAGCGACGTAGAGGAAGGTTACTACTAAAGCCATATTAATTCTCTTTATATTCGGTGGTATATATTTTTTTGTGCTTTCTGGTTCGTCTTCTTCGTCAAAACTAAAGTAGTTTTCGTTCATGGCTTGGTTTTCTTCACAGTCTACATTTTCTTCGTCATTCGCTTTTTCTTTGTCTTCTACATTTCCATCCTCTTCATTAGGGGCTAATCTGAAATCAGATTAGGAAATAAATTATTAATTTTAAAAACAAGCTTTTTCATATTTCTCAGCAACACTTTCATTTGATGTTAATAGTCATGATGGTAATTAAAAACATTTTATTCGCCATCTTGGAGCATACGCCATATTGAATTTAAGTAGTGTAACTACATTTTATTCTTTGTATTCTTCTCAGCAAGCCCTTTCATTTTGTTGGTGTGCATAAAAAATAACAGATTCGCCATCTTTGGGAGTCCACCATATTGTTTTTTTTTTTAATTTTATTTTTTTACTGCTGATAAGTCCGCGTTTGACCACCAACTCGCCTGTTGGTAAGCGACGATGTGTTCGAAGATGAAGCACGCAGACTTAGAAGATACCTATTCACTCTGGCCTTGAAAAGGCCCAGGTTATATCTCTCAGGAAACAAGGAAGCTGGCAGGTTGTTCCAAACTTTGGCCGTACGGATTAGAAACGTAGAATCGAAACGTTTGGTACGTATCCAAGGAAAATCCACAATGTATGGGTGGTAGTGGGCCGTTTTCCTACTTGTCCTGTAGTAGAAAGGGGATGGCAGGATAAGGTCATGTAGCTCTGATGCACATTGGAATTTAAATGACGTCATTTTGCTATTCATGCCTTGTCATCCAAACTGCCAAATTTCAGCTTAATCGGTTGAGGATAACTGGTCTAAAATTCAGTTGCAACATTTGTCCCACACATACATACTAACTAACGGCAAGTTAAATTAAAAACTTGTAAAAACTTTTAGTCGGTCTCTCCTAACACAGGTTGTCAAAACTTAACAGGAGAGAGGAGAGGCCAAACGCCTGTGAATAATAAAAATCAGATTAATAAAGAATTATGAATTTTATTTACGGTGGCAGTAGATTATAATTATTGTTTATAGAAATGACTATCACCAATATGTGTGGGTTATGTATGTCTCGTTCGCACGCATGGTGGCACGCAAGTAAATGAAACGGGATGGCACACGATCGTGATTACAATCTGAATCGCAAGACAGCTGCTGAACATAGGCCTCCCTCTTTAACCTCCACACTGAACGACATGTGAATCGCAAATAGACATCCTTAGTTTTTTTTTTGTTGTTGTTCAACATGTTTTGTTAGATTTTTGGCGCGGCATCTCAAGTTAAACATACCCAAAATCCGCTTTGTCTTGAAATTTCTTCATATACCGCGTCCACACCCACAACAGCTTGGTTTTAAAGGAGGGTGCTGCTCCGAGTTCCACCAGCTCATTTGCCAGGCCTCGCAGTAGGAAGTTTAGACTGTGCCACTTGTACCACTCATCTGTCACTGGAATAAAGACAATACAAATCTGATAACACTAATCCTTACTTATATTTATTATCAGTCGTATCTTTTTTTAAAGTGAAAGAAAATGTTATTTAAATAACTATAGATGCAATGTAACATTACTATATGTATTGAAATATGTAATTATGAACTAATTTATTAATTGGAATATTGATAATTATTATTTTTACATGAAATTCATGAAAGTCAGCGTGACTATTATCAATAAAATTGTTTATCTGTTTATCAAAAGTGTATAATAGTAGCTGCGCTCCACATGGACAATCCTGTAGGAACTGTACAATTTCATCATCATCATCAGCTAAAAGACATCCACTGCTGAACTTAGGCCTCCCCCTTTAACCTCCACACTGAACGACAGCCTGCCTTTTGCATCCACTGGATGCCCGCGATGCACTGGAACCGTACAATTTACCGGGATAGAAATTATTCTGTATGACTGCTGGAACTTTTTTAAAATAGTATTATGAAAGACAAAAAAAGAATACAATTTATTAATAAAAATAATGTTCAACTTCAACTTCAACTCTTATTTAATGGCCTCTTTTGTGGAGTGGGGCCACCACAATTTCGCTAATGCAACGTATTGGGATAAACCATCAAACGAAGGAGATTGTCCGGTGAACACAAATGTCAAAAAAATTACAATTTTCCAGGATGAGTGTCTCCTGTATGACTGCTCGATCTTTTTTTAATAGTACATATTAGGAAAGACAAAAAAATATATACAATTTTAAAAAAATACAATGTAAAAAAATCTCCAGGATAAAAAGTATCCAGTATAACTGCTCGATCTTTTTGATAGCATACAATTGGTAATTGGAATACAATTTAAAAATAAAATTTACTTAAAAAAAATATACACATTTATTAAAATGACAAAATAATTCAAAATGTCAAGTCTGATATGTCATTCATGCATTCGTCTCACAAAACTTCGAGCATTCAGACAATATCACCTTCCATTTATCGGCAATCACATTAGTTTGGGTTGGCGTTCAGAAGGGCTTTGAGTGCAGTGAGGGTACGCGGTATTGGAATGAGCGAGCAATGGTTCGATTTACAGATGTTGCAAACAGCTTGTGATGTCTACATCAGTTGTAATTGTCAGCAACATACAGACAACAGTTCTCTACTCAGATCAGGTGCATCATAATATGTAAGGATGTGAGCTCATTGGGTGTATCATTATATGGCAGCTGATTGTGTAGTTAGGTATAGACACTGATTGCATAGTTCTTCTACTCTAGGGTAAATTCTGTGGCCTTTCTATAGCAAACAATATTTTTTTCTTTAGACAAATTAAAAAAGGCGGGCATTACTTTTGTTGATGTTTATTTACTGAAATATTCATCATTTCAGCCGTTTCATTTCGTCCACTGCTGGACAAGGCCTCCCCCATCGATCTCCAATAAGTCCATTTGGAAGCAGCCTGTCCATCTTGTGGGTGAACGTCCTACGCTGCGCTTACCGGTCCTTGGTATCCATTCCAGAACCTGTCGGCCCATCGGCCATCTTTTCTGCGTGATATGTGGCCTGCCCACTGCCACTTCAATTTGCTAATACGGTGGGGTAATAATTAAAAACAATAAGGGGTGAAATAATTATTATTACTTACTTTCTTCTTTAGTCGCTTGTGGAATTTGCGTGATTCGCCTCCGAGAACCCAATGCAACAACTCCTTCCCCTAAAGACACCAATTCGACGACAGTTTCACGAACGTTCGTGTCTTGAGTACCACATTCTACACAGTAGTAAAACCCGTCGACGAGATTCGTCTGGGTACACCCGCAAATATCACAAGCGGATTCCATCATTCAAGCATTCAGGCCAGTATATAAAAGGTACTCTTTGATTCAGGCTAAATTCACACAGTGTTTATTTTCAAAGTAACTGTTCGTTTCTCTTCGATTACACCATCACACATGTTTTAATCATTTGATAAAGACTTTTGAAACACAAACCAACAGGTTCAAAAACAAATCAACAACACTAAAATTAAAAATTAAAGTTTGAAATGTTTGAATAAAATCGCCATGTGACGACAATCTTTACTATTACTTTGACATATATTTTTTTTCATGACCATGGACATAGATTTCTTCAGTCGTAATATTTATCAAGTTTATTTTGTGTTCAATAACGTCAAACAAGTCGTAGTCACAGTTAGAGTAAAAAAAAGTAGGTCACGGTTAAGTCAAACTCATGCCCCAGTAAATTGGTGGAGGCATCTATGGAGCTTTGGAAATAACATGAACCATGAACTTACATGTTGCGCCTTGTTATATCACTCCTCCACACTTGAGCTCGTTCACGAGCACTTAGTCAATAATAATTCACCATTATTACCTGTGATTATTACACATGAACACTCGAAAATACACAAGTTTCAAAGAGAAAAATATTTTTTTTTTCACGTTGGCGCCATAAATCCTTTTTGTTTCATTGATTTTCCGTATTTTTTTGACATTAAGAACGACATCAGATGTAATGGCTTTAGCCTGCCCAGTAATGGATGATTTGTTTTGGCAAAAAAGATTTGACATTTGAAACATTACCATAAGACATAAAATAACTACCATTTAGAACTAAATTAGGTGTACGTTGGGGTCTCAGCCATCTTTTGAATCTTTTGATCGGAAGTGAACATCATCGTCACGTAGGTAATCGAAGTAAGTAACTCGAAGGTTGTATTGTTTTTACTGGGCTAAAAGTGAAATCTTACCTTACATTCTGTATTATTATTTTTATTTTTACATGGGCCAGTGCCTTTATTAACCTAACAAAATACAAGCTATTAATAGCACTGCAAATACAGTTAGACTGCCCATATACCGTTAAAAGTCTAAAGACAATCCAAATACTCAAGCCTACTACCAGTTGGTAGCGTGCCCAGCATGCCGGCGGCATGTTTTGATTGATGCAAACTTGTTTTTGATTGATGCAAATGTCTGATTGATGAAAACTATCATAGCGCTTAACTTATTCTCTATTGCATATAGGTACTTATGTATTGTATACTTCCTTCTATTAGAAACTTTTATGTGGGTGGTTCTGGAAAGTATTATTATTCGTTTCTTTCTTTGTTGTATCCGGAATTTTGTTATTTATTAAATTGCTTTGTGTACAGAATGTAGGTTGTATTTTAGCGTAGTTTATAGCATTTTCAGTGATATTTATTTCGGAAGCTTTATTACGATAGCTGTTCAAATTCAAATTATTTATTTGTCAGAATATGGTAGGTACACATACAAATAAAGTAGCATACATGGTCGTAAATGGAGACGTATCTCATGTCCTTGCCTGTTACAGCGTACAAATGTTCGTTTTTTAACAATTTTTTAAAAATAATTTATTGTTAATGTTAAAAAAACGAAATTATGTCTATGTTAGAATATTTTTTAATATCATATTTTGGTTTAGTTGTATTTTATACCTTAATTAGATGTTTATTACTACCTATATAAGCTATTATCATTATTTTACTTTTTCCAAGTCTTGATTTTATGTCAATTATTTAGTCTACATTACATATCAAAACTTTGCTGTTAATCTCACTATCTCTGGCTCATGATTTTTTTATTTCGCATGTATGCAACCACAAATGACAATAATTAACACGAGCATAATATTGAGAAAAAATTACTGACTTTGGAAGTTTTTGTAATCGACGTATGGCAACTGTAATAAGTACATTTTGTAAAATAGTGGTAATATTCGTAGCGTTTTGGTGTCCGTCATCAATAACTCGCGTAATTCGTATTCGGGCGTGTTCTCCATTTACGATATTACTGAAAGAAACCAACTGTGATTCCTTGCTATTAACGCCGAGCCAGAAGCGTGCAGTGATCCGGCAAGGAGTCGTGTTGGTAACATTTCACCACACCCTTGGATCTCGCGAGTGGTTTCGTTCGTACGTGTGTAATAACGCCGAGGGCGATCCAACGTCGGTATTTGTGGAGTCCTTGTCTCGAGGATATCGTTATTCGGCCCGCGTAGCGGTGTTATGTGTAAAAGTTAGCGGGCGAAGTGGTGTATTGTGTGCGTAATAGACGTAGATTGATGGGCAGTGCCGTGTCTGCGAGGGAAGCGGCAGAGCGGCCGCACCGGCGGGTGTTTGCTTCGCGGAGGGTCTTCGATATAATCAGTCACACTGGAACTGATGGAATTGGAGAATATCGTCGCCAACACTGTCTACTTGAAGGCCAGAGAAGGTAAGTCTTGGATGCATACATCTGTAGGCATGAATTATGTATTATCTGTTTGCTTACTCAAATACCTTTATTTTGAAGTCAACAGTTTCATTATTATTATTAAGTAACAGCTTTATTTTTTGTGCTATTCAAACACCCAAAATCTACTAGTTCACCCCAAAATCAAACGCTACTAAACAGTAAGTGTCGCTAAATCTGTTATCCTAGAAAAGCATCTTTCGCCAGAATTGAGTGAGCTCGACTTTTCTTTGATGTTTTGTGTGATTTTCGAAACTTGCGGGCGTATTACAGAAGTTTGATTATAATTGCATATCATCCCGTTTACAAGATGGCACGTGAGGATCACAACTAGAATAATTACAAACAGACATCCATAAAGCCCGCTGCTCACAATAATCATCATAAATATGATCATTTTCACCTTTTTGTGAATTTGGTTAGTGTTCCTAACTACCTGTTCTCTTATCTCTGAGCGTCAGCTGATGACGATATTATTAAAGTTATATGATTATTAACGGGATATTTACCGTGGAGCTCATTTCACAACCTTGGAATGAGCTCCTGATATTTCGGCGCAGTTACATGCACTATGTTCACGGTAAGACTGAAGAATGCGGGTGGTTGGACGTACAGTTAAAAAGTAGGTACAGACAAAACGATCTAGCCTCTTTCTTAGTCTTACCTAGTAAGTCTTGTCTAGTAGTTCTTAGTCCTCTTTCGTAGTTTTACCTTACCACGGTAAATATCCCGTAAATAATCATATAACTTTAGTGTACAACCGTGATAATTTAAAACAGTGTTTGAGAATATTATTTTTGTAATACCTACCAATAAATACCAGTTTTTGTTGGCTTAGTAACTGACAATCAAATATGGATCATGGGTACTGCCGACAGCAGTAAAATTAAATCATTAGCATATCGGTGACGCAAACTCATAAGTTTTAGCCCTAACAAAAATCACTCAATGTTCCTAAAGAAACACTGTTTTAAACTATCACGGTTGCTCACTAAAGTTATATTCATGATTATTTACGGGATATTTACCGTGGTAAGGTTGTGGAATGAGCTCTCGATATTCCGGCGCAGTTACATGCACCATGTTCACGGGAAGACTGAAGAATGCAGGTGGTTGGTCGAACAGTTAAAAAGTTAGGTGCTCCTAAAGAAGTGTTCATTTCAAAAACACCAAAAAACTAACTCAAATAGTAGAAGTTATTGCTGATTCGACACTTAGTGTGTCCTTCAGATAGGTATAACTATTCGAAGTAGTGCCGAATAGTGTTTTTTGCTATTTTATTTTTAGTGAATCATTTAATTTATATGGTGGAAAGACATTTTGCATGGAACATTAAAATTAAACTAAAAAACAACAAATTAAAACCCAACTATTAATCTATTAAACCGTTACCAGTGGAAATTGTTCCCAAAATGCTGGCCCCATTACCACGTTGTATGGCAATGCTCACCCTTTGAGCTAAGTAGAGGCCGGCCATATTGGTCATGAGTTGCATCGACCAGACGTAAAGACAAATCTTTGTTTTTTTTTGGCTTCCGATCAAATAGTTATATTTTATTTTTCTTTTCTTTTTCAAAGGCACTTGTCAGGTCTCTTTAATAGTTTAACACAAACAAATCAGACGATTAAGTAGTTAACAATGAGACTGGTCTCCCAAATAGGCTACCACGGCTTTTTGTCAAAAATTGGCTTAAACATTCTCAATATAATGTTGTGAGTAGTAGCTTGGTAGTAGGTACTTATTTATCTTATATGCGTTGCTTTATGCAGCTGTTATTTTTTTTGTACTGGCCCTCTTAGTAACCGTGTTTGTAACAGATGTTCAATCTCATAGGCCAGGCCTTAATTTGCCTGCACAATGTAAAGTTGTAAAAGGTATTCTTACATCACATTTAATACACTAATAATAAACGAGAAAGTTTGTTTGCAGCTGTGATAGTTTGTTTTCACTCAGCTCTGTAATGGCTGAACATATTTGGCTGAAATTTGTTGTGTGGAGATAGATTGTGGATGTAGGATTACCCACAAATGTTTTTGTCTTAAAGAAACCTCAAAACGGGTTGCTTTTTACTTGATTATGCAAAGGCTAAAGGAGAGACGGGACCTACAGCCTAAACCGATTTTGATAAATGAGGTGTTGATAGATTACAATGTTATTGCAGCTAGCAGAGCAAATAAATCGAGTTGTAACCCAATCGCCATAATGATTTCTTAGGGTACACAATTGTCTCTAGGCAGGTTAGGAAACAAAGAGGAGCATCGGTATTGGTATTTCCGTATTAAAGAACATGTAGCTGACATGAAAAATATAAGCTCTACCAGGTTTGCAGTTTTTCCCCTTCATACCCTTGACAACCGTAACACAGCAAGATGCAAGGAGACTGTGGGTAAGCGCTAGTTCAAAGAGCTTTCCTGCTAAAGTTTAAAAAAAAAAAAACAGTAATTTTTGTACACATCTGACCCTAAACTAAGCAAAGCTTGTTATGTACTAAGGCTGCCAGAGACTGATATATTGTATATATACATATATATTTTTAAATACATTAATAGATTATTAACACCCAGATACAGAACAAACACAAATGCTCATCACATGAACGTTTGTCTTAAGCGGGAATCGAACCCACGCCCCCAAGTGCAGAAGGCACGTTCACTACCAACTGGGCGACCGGGGCAGTCAAAAACATTGCATTTGCCCGCAACTGTACCCCCTCAAGAAAATCTTGGCTTTAATCCTTGTTAAAACATCCCTGTTTTTGTGATGAGGATTAAAAATAAAACCGCCTAAACGACCGCCTAATGCGGTTGAAACTATAGTCGGAGTGACCGGCTTAATCATACGTGAGTAATTCCCGTGTAATATAAATAAAATGTGTGAAAGCCACATCAATTTCCATAATAAAACTTCCTGTCTATGCTATGTAGATTATTTAAGGGACACACATTTTATATGTAATTGTGCACATATCCTATGAATTAATGCACAGCAGTAATCACGGTTATCAAGTAACCCACGAGTTTCCTGTTGTTCCACTATCAATAGGAGCAGCCGTATCGCAATGTCAAACATTATATTGTACTCATATTGTACCTACTTTAGGTACTTTGGTTATTGGGTTACTAAGCGCCACATGATGTAATTAATCACGCATTAATTTTTAAACCAACCTCATCAGGGAAAGTCTCACTTCAGTCATCGATTCACATACAAAATCAAATATAGTCATAATCATGCCAAAAAAAAAACTGAACTAAAACTCGGCGCACTCTGCGAATTGCACCTACTTTTGGTTAGTTACAAGGTAACGGCGATCCAACTACAACGCCGCGTGATGCCAGAGCCACGATGACATAGCGGACAACTAACGTTGAACACTATGCAAGCGACATAATGTGTAAATTGGAGTAAATGTGGTATGTGAACTGTATAATTAACACATGTATGTACAAATTGTACAATGACGCAACTATCACGGTTGTTCACTAAAGTTATATGATTATTTACGGTATATTTATCGTGGTAAGGTTGTGGAATGAGCTCCCGATATTTAGGCGCAGTACAGGCACCATGTTCACGGGAAGACTGACAACCTTACCACGGTAAATATCCCGTAAATAATCATATAACTTTAAATAAATAGTAGTTTGGTTTTTATATCAAAATAACTGGAAAAAATATATCACCCAAGTAAACGAAATTGCGTAGGTATATACTAATTTTGAAGTAGGTTTTTTTAAATTGATAATTATTATTTTTAAATTATTCCTTGGCAGAAACCTACATTCTCTCTGAATGGCATAGGCTATGTTTTATTGAATTAAGAGGTCAATCGGCGAATCCAACTCGGCTGGGCAGCGTTCGGTAAACTTCGCAACGTCTTCTCGTCCAAAATTCTTCAGTGCCTTATGACGAAAGTTTTCGACCAGTGTGTGTTGCCAGTGATGACATACGGCACTGATACGTGGTCTCTCACTATGGGCCTCATAAACAAGCTCAAAGTCGCACAACGAGCTATGGCGAGGGCTATGCTCGGGGTTTCTCTACGAGATCGAATCAGAATTGAGGGGACCCGTAGACGAACGAAAGTCACCGACATGGCCCACTGGATTAGCAAGTTGAAGTGGCAGTGGGTAGAGAACATATCAAGCAGAACAGATGGCCGATGGGGCCGAAAGGGTCTGGAATGGAGACCACGGACCGGTAAGAGAGCATTTAAGAGAGCACAGGGAAACGTTGGATGCAGGCCGCTTCCAACCGGCCCTTTTGGAGATCGATGGGGGAGGGGGTTATGTCAGCCAGCAGTGGACGTCCTATGGCTGAAATGATGATGATGTTTTATTGACAAAGCGGGCGAAACAGCAGTCAAAAGCAAGTATCTAATACATACCTACCAGAATTTCCTGCATTTGATTGAGAATTCCCCACATGCCGGTTCCTTCATTGATTTAATATCCTCCTACCATTGACGTCAGACTGATTAAATTGTTATTATTAGGTGTACTTATTAAATGTACAATGATTATTGTTATGGTTTAATTTCAAAAGGTTATTAGCATGTTTCTATTTATAGCTGCTTTGTTTGCGTACGAGCAGGTGCGCAAACAGGTTCATTACATCACGTGAAGGTCATATTTAAAAAAAAAAAAATAGAATAGATCTACGTTTGGCCACCAACTCGCCTGATGGTAAGCGACGGTGTGGCCGAGTGTGTCATAGCCGTCACAAGTGAGATATTTATGATGGCCGCCGATCCTTGAAATTACCTGTTTCTGCCTTCTGAAATATAATCTGCCCCAATTTATAATTTAAGAGAACATCCAAGAGAAACTTTTACTGGGAAAATGGCTTATCTCAAATATTTCCGTGGACGTGGTTCAACATGAACACAAAATCCCTGAACCGCGCAGTAGTGTCCAAGATAAACAAAGCCCTAATGATAGCCAGTCTCCTGTAGGAGATGGCTCTTCAGAAGAAGATGCCTTCTTTTTGTCGAGTACTACTGTACAGCATCATACAGTTTTATTCGAACATTTTCTTCTCGATTGTTGCAAGCCTATTAGCGCAGTTAGGGCCGTCTCTACCCCGCAATGGTTGCAGTGACACCCGGACGCTGGGGCATCAGTGGTGCCTTTGGGAGCAGGTGCTGAGGCTTCGAGAGCGCCGATTTTCTGACAAAATTACACCACTGACGGGTGCTCAAATGGCTAGAAGGCGCTTGAACTGGGTTCGCACCCAGGCACTAGATAAGCTAGAGACGGCCCTGAGCGCATCACTTTACTACGCCTGATAATTGGCCGTTGCCTTTCAATGACAACGATTGAGCGGGAACGATTTGAAATTACGAAATGACGATACGGTTATGATGATGTTGACAAATGCATATTTCTCTGAATGAGTCCACGGTCCCGAGTCGTTAGCCCGCGTTTATGCATCATTAGTCGAAAAAAGCGCGTGTTATTCTGCGCGAGAGTAAATACTGCAGCGTGTAGATTGATTGATCGCGCGCGCCGTTTGCTCAGCTGCCGGGCCGTGCTCTCGATTTCAATTATAAACCACAATTATATCGAGCTTTGATGTAAGTATACTCTAATTGAAGATACGGGATTGTAAACCGCAGACCGGTGGAGTACGTCGGCTGTCAGGTGGACTTTGTGCTCCCATGGAGACGTGAAGTCTAGACAAAGGTCATCTGTCATCATCATTAGACAACTGGCCCGGTGGGTCAAGGACATCAAGGACCGATCGCGAGTCATTTGCGGATTAGATTGCCCCGACTTCTGATTGGCTTGGTGAGATTGTGATCAATGGCACAAGGGAGATGAGACTGCACTGAACATATTTACTTCATGGATGATAAACAGGCTGCGAAGGCTCGAGCATGTTCAGCGTATGGTGGAGGGTCTGGCTGTCAAGAGAGCGTACTTGGGGCGACCGACAGAGCGTCACTAATACCGCTGGTATGACGCCGTGGATGTGCTGAACTCTGCGGCCTGAGTGGCGTAAGATCGCACAGCGTTGCGATGACTAGCGTCATTGATTATCGGATGCTAAGACCCTTACCTTAAGCCCTTGGTGACTTTAGGGTCATCGAGCCAGCTCCGTAAATAACATCGAATCATCATCATCAGCCAGAAGACGTCCACTGCTGAACATAGGCCTCCCCCTTTAACCTCCACACTGAACGACAGCCTGTCTTTTGAATCCACTGGATTCCCGCTATGTCGTCGGTTCATCTAGTGGGAGGCCTACACACTGCGCCTTCCGGTTCGTGGTCTCCACTCAAGAACCTTTCTTCCCCATCGGTTGTCGGTTCTTCGCGCGATGTGGCCTGCCCATTGCCACATCAAATTGCAAATTTTAACAGCTATGTCGCTGACTCTGTTTCTTTGGCGAATATCCACGTTTCGGATTCTATCGCGCAAAAACTCCGAGCATAGCTCTCTCCATTGCCCGCTGTGTGACGTGAGTTTTTCCAAAATAACATAGAATACGCGTATGCAAAGTATCGACAACTGCGAAAACTCCTTCCTACGATAACAATAAATAATCCAAATGGTTGTTTCGCCGATAAAATAAATCGTCATCAAAATTCGAGAGTCATTTATCAAAGCGGCCCGCGGGCCGTAGAATGGAGATAATCGAGCAAACCCGTCTTATCTACAAAATACCCTCTAGGTATCTACTGATAAATGAGCTCTTAGCACATTTCTATTTGCGGAGGCTGTATGCTAGCCTTTGCTTGCTGCTTCGTTCGCGAGGTCTAAATAACGTGCTATACATTCGAAGCCCTGACAATAGGGCTTTCAAATAGGTATGTAGCTAGTGTAGCTACTTGCAGCGTCTCGCGGTTTCACCCGCTATCTCACAGGGATCGTTAAGTTTTCCTGTATCAAAAGTAGCCTGTGTTAACATCAAAATCCGTTCATCCGTTACGGAGTTGAGTACAGAAACAGAGAACAACAGATATTTTATTTGTGTAAATTAGAACGGCTGTCAATGCATTTTTATTTATTTTATTTTTTATTATTATATACACTACACAAATTACAATCTTACAAAACATTATATATATTATCGGTCCAGATCTGGATTGTAACTTAAAAATATGTGTAAACATAAAATCATAATTTTGTTGTAGACATTTGCAGTATATAAACGAAACGTCAGTCATTCGAAATCAGTTGCTAACTGTGATGCGGAGTTCGACGCTTTGATCAAAATAAGAATGTTCAATCAAGGTTCACTCATAATGCCTGGTAACAAACAGATTTTCGTTCTCATTTCCGTTCTATTTACTTCTCTTTTCTGTGGTACAAACATACATACTTTTACACAATCTTTACATATAGTTATTTTGATTTTAGATTAAACGTTTTATTGATAAGTATCAGATTTCGATTTTTGGACGCAATAACCCTGCTCCAATTAAATACTCAACTTGGAAACTAGAATTGTAGACGGGTTATGAAATAGTGCCTCCTAATTAACATTCTAGGTACAGACGCGGACTGTTCACTTTCATTGGCACTGTACTAACAGTAAACAATCCTACTAATATTATAAACGCGAAAGTTTGTATGTATGGATGTATAGATAGGATGTTTGTTCCTCTCACGCTGCAACGGAACAACAGATCGACCTGATTTTTTGCATAGGTATAGTTCAAGAGCCAGAGAGTGACATAAATAAGCTACTTTTCATCATCATCATCATCACCATTTTTCATCACTACGCGGGTGAAACCGCGAGGCGCAGCTGGTGTTCAGATAATTGCAAGTGACAGGCGGGCTAAACAGGAGAAATGGTCCTTACAAGTAGGTAATAAAAAAATGGCCCTCCAGTCATGCGTATTTGTTGCGACGCGTCATTTTTGGAAAATTTGTGCTGTGTATTTGAACGAATTGAGCGATCGTCGCATGTCAGAAAAAAAATCTGGCCAAGCGCGAATCAGGGCCCCAAGTACCGTTCTTTATCGATCGTCAAATTCGATAGAATGCCATAGAATCGATCACAGTGAGTACTGAACAAATGACATTTTATCGAATTTGACGACCTCAACTGTCATTTTGACGATCGATAAAAGGACGGTACTTGCAATGCAGGCACGCGCACTGAGGGTTCCGTACCAGCACAAAATACAATAATTATCAATAAAAAAAACTATTTGGTCCGACTTAATGCCCACCAAAATAGCCAAGCAATTGTTACACACGTCACATAGTTAATATTTTGCAAGTGACGCTCGGTATAATGAATTGACTTTTTTATTATTGGTTAGTTCATCCGCCGTGACATTGCATATTCTGTGAAAATTTCAACTGGCTATCTATTACGGTTCGAAAGATACATCGTAGGCTTAGTAATAGGGTCCCGATTTTATCCTTTGTGTACGCAACCCTAAAAATCGGGGAAAAAATATAGGCCATCGGGACGCGGGACAATATCATCAAAAATTGGGACTGCCCGGCAGATCCGGGATGGGTGACAACTGGCAACCATGCTTGAAAGCCAGTCAGCATAATTATGCGTCCTGTCTTCCGACAGATAACCATGAGTGCAAGTACCGTTCATTACCGATCGTCAAATTCGATAAAATGCCATAGAATCGATCATAGCGAGTACTGATCAAGTGGCATTTTATCGAATTTGAAGATCTCAACTGTCAAATTTGACTATCGATAAATAACGGTACTTGCACTGCAGGTTTGCCATTGTCTAGCACGGCGCTATAACATCAGTGCTGGGGCCTTACGGGCAACGCCTAACTCGGTATCAAACTAACGTTAAATCCGCACAGTGGGAAAATCACGCGACCGCAAACCGTATCTGGGCGCGTTAAGGTTCACGTTCGCGTGATTTTAGAGTAGATAGTAGAATTAAAGGCCCCTGCTCCCTTTATTTCTGCTCTGTAACCTAGCTTACTGCAGTGGCATTGTATACGGCGCCATTACAACACCGGTTCGCGCATCTCAGTTAAAATCGTCCATGAGCGATGCGGTCGTTCGCTAAATGATATTTAAATGATCGGTACTTTATTTGTTATCCTTAATTAAGGAACTGCTGGCGCCAGGCGATGATTAGACTCAGTGGCGTAACTACGTCGTTAAGGCCCGTGGTCAATTTCATCAGTTGGGGGTCCAAAGACTTAGTAGCTTTACCTACTCTCTGGATAGGGCCCTTCCTCAACACGTAAATTACGTACAAAACGCAGCGACAAAACGCTTTTAAACTCGTAATGATTGTGTGAAATTTTCATTTATCATCTAGTAACTTTTAATTCAAAGAGAGTATTGGATTTAAATATCCACCCACGAGACGCGCACCGGCTAGAAGGACAGACGACCTAAAAGAGACCGCAAGGAAACGCTGGATGCAGGCCGCTTCCAACCGGCCCTTTTGGAGATCGTTGGGGGAGGCCTATGTGCAGCAGTGGACGTCCTATGGCTGAAATGATGATGATGTTGGCGATGAATTAAAGAACAGCTGGCGCCAGGCGATGATTAGACACAGTGGCGTAACTACGTCGTTAAGGCCCGTGGTCAATTTCATCAGATGGGGGGTCCAAAGCCTTTCTTAGTAGCTTTACCTACTCTGTGGATGGGGTCCCTCAACAAGTAAATTACGTACAAAACGCAGCGATAAAACTCTTTTAAACTCGTAATGATTGTGAAATTTTCATTTATTATCTAGTAACTTTTAATTCAAAGAGAGTCATCATCATCATCATCCGTGAGTGACCCACTGCTGGGTATAGGCCTCCCTTTGTTTATGCCACTCTCCCCAGTCCCTCGCTAGCCACATCCACTCGTTCCCGACAGTACTCTTGATGTCGTCAGTCTACCTCATCCTCGGTCAGCCCGTGTTCCGCCAACCTAGTCTCTCTAGTCTCTCAAAGAGAATATTGGATTGAAATAATAATAATATGAGGTTCCTCACTCTGCAGCCCTAACCACCGGTAGCTAGGGCCCACCCCCACTGCCGGCGGCACCCTAGTTTTTAAGATTTTTATGTAATTTTTTATTATTTATTTGATGTAAAAAACTTAAAAATTAAGATATAAAATAAATAAAGTGAATAATAATAAAATTAAGTATACTCAAAATTCTATTTAATTATTTTTTTAGAGTTTTCTCTTTAGCTAAAGTGTTAATGACATAAGACATTATCAAAATTAAATTTTCGGACCATTAAATGTTCGATAAATAAAATACCTAAGTTTCGTAACTTTTCTAGTGCCATAGAATTTCTTAAGGCGCGGTCTGATCACGAAAGTTAGGACGGACAGACAGATGTCAGACAGAAAATGTAGGCTTAGTAATAGGGTCCCGTTTTTCCCAAAGGAAGGTTCCCAAAGGATTCGGGTACGGAACCCTAAAAAGATGGAGTTAACGAGAGGAGAATACCCAGCAGTAGGTAAAGACAGACTGATTATAAAGAGAGATAGAACAGCAAAGCTTTATTCTATACTTATAATAAAACTGTAACAGTTCCAATTCTGTACATTGAAGATATATTTTTTTAGACGGCACTCTATTTTCTATACGGCTCATCTTGCTGGAGGTTATGCATGCTTGCTTAATAAATCTTATTTAAACAAAAAAAATCCAAAAAGGGTCCGCAAATCACGTGATGCAAATTAATGGGGGTTACTATATTTTGTAGAAGGTTCTTAAGGAAAGAAAAATTAAGAAAATTGGAAATTTTTAGAAAACTTAAC
The DNA here is from genome assembly GCA_914767915.1 of Agriopis aurantiaria. Classification (NCBI taxonomy): domain Eukaryota; kingdom Metazoa; phylum Arthropoda; class Insecta; order Lepidoptera; family Geometridae; genus Agriopis; species Agriopis aurantiaria. The sequence goes on from OU612004.1 coordinate 10,128,379, forward strand.
AACGATTTTAATTTCGCGCGTTTTTCATTTCTAAGACAGGACAACGTCGGTCGGGTCAGCTAGTTCAGAATAAAAATCTAGTAAAATTTATGAAATAAGTTCTTACAGACTTTGGGAACGCCAGTCTTATTTCTGACGAAGAATCGCTCTCCCAATCACCAAGACTCGCCTTAACAAACATAGTGATTGAAATGAAAGTCCGGTTATCAAAGCTAAGCTAACAGACGGCTTTGTTTAATCAAGGGTTACAGCCCCGTTAACAATGCGCTAATAATAGACGCATTGATCACGATTTAGTCGAGACCGGAGAAGCGGACCCGTTTAATTGGGAATGTAATTTTGTATACAAACATTACGCCAAAGAACCAAAGTCACCGACATAGCTGTTAAAATTTGCAAGTTGAAGTGGCAATGGGCAGGCCACATCGCTCGGAGAACCGATAACCGATGGGGAAGAAAGGTTCTTGAGTGGAGACCACGAACCGGAAGACGCAGCGTAGGTAGGCCTCCCACTAGATGGACCGACGACATAGTAAGAGTCGCTGGCATCCAGTGGATGCAAAAGGCAGGCTGTCGTTCAGTGTGGAGGTTAAAGGGGGAGGCCTATGTTCAGCAGTGGACGTCTTCTGGCTGATGATGATGATGATGATACAAACATTACTTAATTTTAGAGCTAATACGGGAATCTACAGTTTGGTACGAGTAAGTCGATGACCTGCTTGAAATTAGACGAATATACTAACTAGATTGACGACACTGTTTTAAACTATCACGGTTGTTCACCGAAAAAAGTTATATGAGCTCATGTGGGAGCTCATTCCACAACCTTACCACGGTAAAATATCCCGTAAATAGTCATATAACTTTAGATTGACGACGTATATATTCCGCTCATCCACCCTGCGGCGGAATAGTGGAAAAGAAAGGCCACTCTTCGCTCCTAGGTGGGATGGCTGGGTGGATAAGTGGAATAGCTGATTCGACTTATCCACCCTGGGACGGAAAACCACACTCGGACTTCGGTCAAACCCACATAATGCCTAAGACAGATCCCGGCCATTGATCAATAGCTATTACCGAAATTGAAGTTCCCACATCCCATTCCCCTCGAGTCGATTAACGGGATCACCAGTCGAGTGGAGTGTTTGTCTCTTATCTCGAGAAGGCAAGTCTATAAGCATGATTGTTTACGCCTACTTGATGCTGGATAACTGTGTGGGAGTTTGGATGTTAGGCATCTAGAAGTTTCCGCGTTACGGTAAAGTCTGACTCCCAGATTCTGAAAGCGTGTTCAATTTAATCTGTCAAAACTCATGTCAAGTGTTTTGATTGGCTGATTGTTTTTTCGTTCAACCAATCACGTCAGTTGACATGAGATTTAATGTTTTAGTTAATTTTTGTGTTGATCAGCCTTTCAGAAACCGGGCGTCAGTCTCGTGAAATTTTTGGAAAATTACCTATTTTTAACCGACTGCGCAAAGAGGGTTATGTTTTTCGCGTGTATGTATGTATGATGGTTTCTTTGGTACGCCCTACAGCCCAAACGGCTTAAGGATTTACGGATTTCGACATGTGAAGTGTCATTTGAATCGTTAATAGTCGGTGTGCATAGAGTACAAAAATTCAAGATGCAGTCCGCGAAAGAAATGGGGAAAATAACCGAACAAAGTATTTTTTTTTGCGCGAAAAATTCCATAGTGTAATGTAATGACAACTGTCAGAGAAATTCTTTCAGCAGCCGCACTTTAGACTATGCGTTTCGAGTACGAGAAAGAACCCCTAAGAATCACGTCTATCCATTGTCTGTTGCTGCATGAAAGAGGAACAGACAAACAAACCAACAAATAAACACACTCTCAGTTTTATGATATTACTAGCTGACCCGACAGACGTTGTCCTGTCTTAGAACTGTCAATCGTGCGAAGTTAAAATCGTCGTTAAGTTTTCCGAAATTTGACAATTATCTGCGCAATTTTCTTAATTTTTCTTTCCGTTAGAACGTATTAGAAAGCCTAAAATAAAAAGATGAATGAAATCAGTAAAGTCGTTCTTAAGTTATGGCGTGACCAGGTAAATAGGGATACATTTTTATATATATAGATAATGGCTATCTCATTTACTTAAAATACAGTATGTATTTTGGTTGCCTGTAAAAACATTCCAACGGAACCAAATCAATAAAGACATGTGCCGTGCGGAGTTGGAAAAGTTCGGGAGTACGACGACCGAAAACTTCGATACGGAAGAAAGACCAACAATTTTGGCGATTGCTTTCCGAATCTTCCATCTTGATACGGCAGGAAACTTTGTATCGATGTTTACGGAACTCCTTGGGGAAAGGACGGTAAACATATTTTTATTTAATTAAAATTCTTTGCGAAGTTATACTAGAGTAAGTTTGGAACGGTGAACATTGTATCAAGATTTATTTTTATGATGAGACGTTTATTCTACTAGGGAAGGTTTTTTCTCCAGAATTTGCTAAAGACGTCACTATTGGCAATGCGTTCAACTTTTATCTTGACAACCAAACTGCAAGCTGAATTGGCAGTGGGCTGATATCTGTCGCAGAACTGATAACCGTTGGGGTGGACGTGTTCTAGAATGGAGACCACGAATAGGCACACGTGGCGTAGGATACCCTGAGAATCGACGGAGTGACGATGTTCGTAAGGTAGCTGACAGTGGCTGGAAGCGAAGAACCGAAGATCAGTGTCTTGGGGGAGGTCTAGCAGTGGATTAAGACAAGCTGATCATAATGATGATGATGAAGTATACAAGGTGCTATGGGCGGCGACCTCATTCTCTGGCATATAGTAACCCAATATTTCTATCACCTGTCACTCCATTGAGTTATTATGTCCATCTCAAGGAAGTGATGGGGACACGAACGATATCGATTTCCCTAGAATTGACCAGACGGTCGTCTGGTTAATGCTGGCTAATGGCTTTTTCTTTTCCTTTATTAATATTACATTTTCTATTGTTTCAGGAGGTTCCGATAGCAATAAGGGGAAGAGCAAAAAGTGGCGGAAGATCCTCCAGTTTCCACACATATCACAATGCTTAGATATAAAAACAAAAATAGGTAAGTCTTAGATAAATATAATGTTCTTTTTTCCTATATTCTAACATGTTTATTTATCTTTGGACACAGCATACGAAATAGTGGCTAGAAATATGCCCTCCTGATTATAGCGCGCTGAAGGAGAATCTTATACACACCTAAACCAAAATTGATTTGATAGTTTATTGAGTCAGGCGTAAATTTGCGGAAGTCCATCCGCAAACTGTTTTTCTGATGAATCTCTGGTGTACAGAATATCTATAGAGTAAAATAATTTATTTTGGAAAAACTCAGAGTCACACAGCGGGCAATGGAGAGAGCTATGCTCGGAGTTTCTTTGCGCGATAGAATCAGGAATAGGATATTCGCCAAAGAACCAGAGTCACCGACATTAAAATTTGCAAGTTGAAGTGGCAATTGGCAAGCCACATTGCTCGAAGAATCGATAACCGTTGGGAAGAAAGGAGTGGAGACCACGAACCGGAAGACGCAGCGTAGGGAGGCCTCCCACTAGATGGACCGACGATATTGTGAGAGTCGCGGGCATCCAGTGGATGCAGATGGCAGGCTTTCGTTTAGTGTGGAGGTTAAAGGGGAGGCCTATGTTCAGCAGTGGACGTCTTCAGGCTGATGATGATGAAATTAATTTATCCCAAATTCCTTATTTTACTTGAAGCGACGTAGAAGCGGAATTACACTAGATGTTCGTCAGAAAAACAGTTTTGAATATTGATTTGATTTTGGAAGGCCTCAAGGTCCGTGCGGACGGTGCAAAAGAGCCCTTCCGCTACAAATTCTCTCATATCAGCTGCATTTCCGGTTTTACGAAACATCCGAAATGAATCTCGGCAGAATCTACGGCCCTTTAGAGGCTAGCTACCTGATCTAAATGCAATAGGTATGTGCATCACGTACCGTGTCGAGGACGTCTCTCATCTCAGCGGGATGCTCCCGACGTTCTGCTCGTGAATGGTCGCTTTTTACGAGAATACCTAATTGGATAGACCTTGTGAGTGATTGATTGTGAATTTACCTTAGGACATCTGAGAAATAGATCCGACTCTGTAATGTTTATTGCAAAACCTATACGTTGTGTGTTAAGTAGCCATAAGTTAGCTAACAGACGTGACGGATTTGGCATCGCCATCTGACCAACGGGAGAGAAAGATACAATTTTCTTTCTCTCCCGTCGGTTGGATGCGTAGCCTTAATTTATATGTATTATTCACTCAACATCGACTCGAAAACAGAAGAAGAATGCTGAATATTGCTGAATTTTAAATCTTTGCTCCATATATAGAGTGTATTTTAAAACGGCACCACGCAGTTTTTCAACATTACCAATCCTGTATATCCCCAAATATTAAAAAAATCTACTATAAATGTTAGCCAGAGTGTAATAAATCCAGCATTTCGAACCATATATCAAAGGGAGCATACTGGCTATATTAACTCTAGCTCAGAAAAATAATTAGGTCATATGAAGTCACCTTGTGCCACACCGCTGTTTTTTAACCACTTGTTCTTGTAATCCAATTTGACGATTAAACTTTGGTATCTGAATTTAACGAGCAAAACACGCTCAAATACTAAACTAATTACCACTAGGTGAGGTTCACATTTTATCATCTCAATTTCAAAGGTCAAACTCGACTCCAATTGATCAATTCCATTTCGTTTCACGAGTAGAGTCGACTTTCAAAAAGCCTGGGCCATTTCGCCGAAGTAGGTAATTGAATTTGACTCCCGTGCGACAACTTAGGTCAAATTGTGAAAATGTGAAACAACAAAATAAAAAACACCGGCCAAATGCAAGTCGGGCGCGCGCTTAAGATCTCAAACTGAATTAAAGAAAACACGTTTTTGGGTGCGGATCCCTCGGTGCGCGAGTCCGTCTCGCACTTGGCTGTTGTTAATTATGTAGTCATGCAGGTAAAGTTACTACGGCGAGTAAAACATGGTAAAACTAACCATCTACGGCAGCATCGCAGACTTTTTATATCAATTACTTAATACGCTTTGATGCATGCAATTTAGATTTCATAAGATAATACATAATAATGTTATGGCATTTAAATTTGAAGTTTGAATATGACAACGGTTCTCAGATTGCGGTGTACGCATTTTTATGGTAACTGCAGTGAGACAGTATTACTTGCAACGGAAGAGGGATGTTACGGAGATGGTTTTATCGGAGCCGAAGTTGAAGTCGAAATTTTCAAATTCGGCTTGTCGGAGTCGGACCCGAAGTTTTCAAATTTGGCTTATCGGAGTCGGAACCGAAGTCGGAGTCGAAGTTTTCAAATTTGGCTTGTCGGAGTTGGAACCGAAGTCGGAGTCGAAGTTTTCAAATTTGGGTTGTCGGAGTCGGAACCGAAGTCGGAGTCCAAATTTTCAAATTTGGCTTGTCGGAGTTGGAACCGAAGTTGGAGGCGAAGTTTTCAAATTTGGCTTGTCGAAGTCGGAACCGAAGTCGGTGTCGAAGTTTCCAAATTTGGGTTGTCGGAGTCGGAACCGAAGTTGGAGTCAAAGTCGAAAGCAGAGGCGGAGGCAAAAGAGACTAATAATAACTTGAAATCTTAAATCATTTTAGATGAAAGAACATTTAATTTACTACTAGTACCATTTAAGTGAAATGGTCCTTTGACTCTTCTGAGTCAATGTAAGGTTTCCGAAGACGATGACGAGAATAGAGCGAAGTAGAGGAAAAAAGTAAGGAAAGAAAAAGGCTGACCCTCGCCACCAGTGAGACTCATAGTCGGGAAGAGTGAGAGAGACAGAGAGAGAGAGAGAGGTCAGCAGTGCAAATACCGTTTTTTATCGATTGTCAAATTCGATAAAATGCCATAGAATCGATCACAGCGTGTACTGATAAAAAGGCATTTTATCGAATTTGAAAATCACAATCAAATATGACGAACGAAAAAAAAACGGTACTTGAACTGCAGAGGAGTCAAAAATTGGCCGCCTATTACTTAAGGAAAGGTTGAGGCCTTGTCAAATTTTAGTCGAAGTGTGTTCTTCATGTAATGAATACATTAAATAACATGTTTGAAAAGAAAAAAAAGTCTAGAAACATTAACACACATCGGCATTATCAAGTCGTTCACCTCAGCTAGACTGTTTTATATTTTTTCTAAAAACTAACAGTGTTTGCAATATTATAAATGCACCGAGCCAGCGATGTTAATTAGTAAGTCATTTACGCTGAGGTATGCAGAGAATGGTTGGATAACTCTAGCTCACACCTACTCAACTTGCGTGATTGCACTCGTGTCCATAGAGAGCAACCTGTCAACTTCTTAATTAAAACGTTTAGTTAGGCGTGATCATAATAAATTATTAATAATTATTATGATGATAATTAAAATTTGCAAGTTGAAGTGGCAATGGGCAGGCCACATCGCTCGAACAACCGATAACCGATGGGGGAAGAACGGTTCTAGAGTGGAGACCACGAACTGGAAGACGCTTCGTAGGTAGGCCTCCTACTAGATGGACCGACGACATTGTGAGAGTCGCTGGCATCCAGTGCATGCAAAAGGCAGGCTGTCGTTCAGTGTGGAGGTTGAAGGGGGAGGCCTATGTTCAGCAGTGGACGTCTTCTGGCTGATGATGATGATGGTAATAATTTGTTACCACAATTGACAAACACAAATTGTGTTGTCTTCTCTGTTGTAGATTTATCAGAAGAGTCGCGGATTGTACATCGAGCATATTATTATTATTATTTTGCGACCCATAATATCGTTTAAGGATCGAGAACATTAGGACGGGGCGCATCGCAAAAATCACGTTCATACATTTTATATGGAAATCCGTTCGCTACGGCCCGGCATAATATGCGATACTTCATATAAAATATGTATGAAAGCGATTTTTGCGATGCACACCGGCCCGCTGCGGCCCGTCCTAATGTGCTGGTGCTATCATGAAACGGACATTGGCAGAATTGTGACAGACGTCGCGGAAGCCATATCCCCAAGAAGTCAAGTCAATTTGTTACCAAAGTTTGTATTAATTGAAGACATTTTTTACAGAACTATCACCCGAATTGTTCGGATCTTTCAACTCTCAAATTATTTAGATATACGGTTAGCTTTTTGCATTGAAAGCATTATTTATTTTTCAACTGTAAGAAAAAGTACATACAGATAACAGTCACACAAGTTGCTTTGGTATAACCAGTGCAGTAATATCTATGCAGTGTCGACGAGGAATATTACTCTTGAAGATTAGATTGAGAAGATTTTAGTGGAAATGGTTAGCGCGGAAGTAATATACTGCTTCCAGTGTTTTAGTCAAATTGAAAATAAAGAGAAAGGTTTTATTCTTCCATGCTAAATAAATGGGAGTAGTTATTTACCTATACTTGGTCCTAGAGCAGTCTGAGCTTATGTAGAAGAGTTATTTGTTTCTACGGTCCAAGTTTTGTTTCATTTAAAGAATTCAAGCCTGATGCGTTCGCACCCGCCACGCCACTTTACCATATCTCGCTTGTTCCTCTGATCTGGGAGTATACACAATCGGTTCTTTTAAAACGTCTTTTTGTAAAGAATGAGTACCCTGTCCGAAAATATCCATCCATAGAATTTAATGGACAAACGTCCGGAATGCGATTACGATTTTATGGGCACATAACTGTGAGGACGGGAGGATGTCCCTATTTATTACATAGCGGTGGGGACGTAGGGAAGGGAGGGGAGGGGAGGGCTGCCAGTGCCAGCAGTTTACACGCTTCAAATCGGCCTGCGTGATACGAGTGTGTGGAACTTCGGAGAGGCGATCAAGACCAGCGTTGCCAGATTTTTGTTCGGATTTTGGAACTTTTTGAGTGAAAAAAAGCGGGATTCTGTCGTCGAAAGCGGGACATAGTAAAAAAAACCGGACAAGTACGAGTAGGACTCGTGCTCTGAGGGTTCCGTTAGACGGAACCCTCAGAGCGCGAGACCAAAAAAAAAACTAACTGAAGTTAAAATATTGAAAGACAAACTTAAGTTTGTAGTTTTTTTTTACTGGGCAAGTGCCTTTAATAACTAAACAAAATACAAGCTAAAACTAACACTACAAATACAGTTAGACTGCCCATAGACCGTTGAAGGTCTAAAGACAATCCAAATGCTCAAGCCCACTACCAGTTGGCAGCGTACCCAACATGCTGGCGGCATTACCACGTTGAATGGCAATGCTAATGCGTTGAGCCAGAAACACGCCAGCATTTTGGTCACGCGTCGCATTAACCAGGCGCTCTGAAAGATTTTTGAAAATGAGGTGAGCTCCCGGTCCTCAAGGGCCCAATGTCTCGACCCCAAACGCCTCAAATATGTAACCACTGCCGAGGTTAGCATATTTGCGACGCTTGTGCTGCTCTGCCGAATTAGCAGCCGCGCCAGCCCTACCCTGTGTCTCAGGAAGATGTGACGGCGCCAAAGTATCGACACAAGTTGCGTCCCATACAAGGGCCGCCCCAACCTCCAGGGCACAAGTGTCATACCGTCAGGCCTCTTTCCATCGTCACGCGCAAGACCACTCGGTTTGAGCACAGCTGCGACATTGGCGGTGGAAAGTGCCCTGCGTATGATGTCGTTCAGGCTAGCGTGTCGGCCAATACGACCAGCGCTTCTCGAGCAAGAGAGACCATGGTGACCGAGCTGGTCAACAGCAGTACCACACTGACAGCGATGGGCCTCACAGCACCTTGCACCCAAGCGTAAGCTGACAGCTAGACGAAATGCGGTTGGATCTAAAAGGCTACCTGTGTTAAAAGAGGGCATGGCTTTCAACCAAAGTCCCGATTCCCAAACAGAGACAGCAAGAATACGAGCGCGATCTGCAATACTAGGACACGTATCTAGTAGCGATTTCCATGCTAGTTCGCAGATCGGCCGATCCCACAGTCTCTGGGAAGACAACTTTGAAGTTTGTAGTTGACAATAAGGTTCTTCCATACATCCCAACTACAAAATGTAAGTTTGTAATAGCAAAATAATTATTTTTAAATACCTTCAAATTTATAACTTTCGGATTTATTCCTATATATGTACTATGAGACCTTGCCTCTTGCCAAATTTCATGATTCTAGGTCAACGGGAAGTACCCTATAGGTTTTGATTCCCCTGTGAAATCGCAAAATATACGACATAAAGGAACCCTAAGAGCGCGAGACCAAAAAAAAACTAACTGAAGTTAAAATATTGAAAGACAAACTTAAGTTTGTAGTTGACAATAAGGTTCTTCCATACATTCCAACTACAAAATGTAAGTTTGTAATAGCAAAATAATCATTTTTAAATGATATACCTTCATATTTATAACTTTCGGATTTATTCCTATATATGTGCTATGAGACCTTGCTTTTTGCCAAATTTCATGATTCTAGATCAACGGGAAGTATCCTATAGGTTTTGGTTCCCCTGTGAAATCGCAAAATATGCGACATAAACGTTCATATATCTTTTGATTGCGTTGACTTAAATACCTAAAAACCAAGACCTAAAAACGTATATAATCAGAAGTTTTTAAATATTTATCTTTTAATTTGAGTTCAAATTATATTTAAGTGACAATAGATAGCAAAAATAGCCATAGAAAATGTATTTTAATAAAAATATGATATATTAAAGCAGATTTATAATTGAGTCTTATTCGTCTTCCGAATATCGAGTTATCCCCGTAAAGCGGGACTTAGCCTGTCCCGCGCGGGACATTTTAAATTTGATTTAAAAATCGGGACATCCCGTCAAAATCGGGACGTCTGGCAACGCTGATCAAGACCCATACTAACCGGTCAGAGTCAGGGTCAAAGTTACCTAACGTTAAACCTCTTAAGGGTGACTTAGGTGCATCAAGGCTAACGACTTTTGTTCTACAAGTTTTCGAAATTCGCGAAAAAAAAACAGAGCTGATCAATACAAAAAATTTTTTGTAGATAAATCACAATCTAGGCATCTTCAAGGGTAGACTGAATAGTTGTCTTCTAGATAAACGTGTTCCATCCTCGGCCTGTGCGTCTAACAGATCATCATCAGCCTTTCTTATCCCACTATAGGCCCCGTATAGGCCTCTCTCTTGCTATGCCATCTGCCTCGGTCCTGTGCTAATCGAGTCCAGGTTCGACCCGCGATAGTAACAATATCGTCGACCCATCTTGCAGCTGGACGACCAACACTCCGCTTACCCTGCCTCGGCCACCACTCTGTCAAAATCTTACTCGTAGAATTACTACCTTTTTTTAACTCTAACAGATAGATAAAACGAATTGCTAAACAAACTCGCCTCTTTAGTTATGCAGGGCGATACTCAAACAACTTTTAGCAAGACTACAAAGCAGGATAATAATTCTTTTCCTCAATGAACGACTAATTGACATGCTTTCTCATTTCTAGAGCGGTGACGCAGGAGATCTATTGTACGGTTTGAATGTTATCTCTTTGCACTATCTTCATCTTGCAGACATTTTGTAGGAAAATTATTTGACTATTAGCTATTGTCCTCTCAATCTTGTACTGCAGACCTGGGCTGTATTTGCCTCAAATCTTTCTCGAGATTTTTGTACCTTCGGTCTTCGACCAAATTAAAATTAATGGACGGGCCCAGGAGACGCGCATTTTTGAAGATTGCAAAATGACCGCCGGCGCTCACTTCGTTTCAGTCGGTCTCTAGCCGTAGGAAGTGCTACACATGACTTCTGTTACAAACATGATTACGAAACATCTGACAAAATTGTCTTCGTGTGCTTTCCCGAAGTGTAATAACATAACAAAAAAACCGCTATCTATTTTTTGTAACAAATGTACTGTACATGGTTATAATTAAGTGTTGAAGTATATGACCGACGGTTTTGACTCGTTTTTACTGAAAACGTTCAACGGTTATGGCCCGTCCATTCATTTTATTTTGATCGAAACCTTCGGTTTTGACCTGCCTAAAAATATAAGACGTTCTTGAAATAAAACATTCAAAGTTACTCTTTGAAATTTATTTTAGGTATTTGAGAGCATGTCTGCGAATTGGACGCCGGCTTAAAATCGATAGACCATTTGCCCTTTAGGGACCATCCCAATATAAGAAAAGGTAGCCCGATATTTAAAAATACATATTGGTAATGACCCTGTGACGATATTTATGAAATAACACGGGAACGCGTCAGTCTGCCATGTAATGGATCATTTCTATTTATACGGTTATGGTGGTTTATTTGACTTGCAAAGTGTGGAATGTGCTTCCTCCAAAGATCTTCCCGCCGAGCTCCTACATGAAGCGTTTCATAGAGTGTTTGCAACCACCTCTCCAGGCGGACAAAGCACCGTTAACACCGCTAGTGTTGCCGGTGTCCATAGACGGCAGTTTATGTTTAGCATCCAGGCGGACCGCATGCTTTTTGCCGAACTTTTATACATTTTTAGGGTTCCGTACCTCAAAAGGAAAAACGGAACCCTATAGGATCATTTCGTTGTCCGTCTCTGTCCATCTTTTCGTCTGTCAAGACCCTTTTTCTCAAGAGAAAGTGTAAGGTATCAAGTTGAAATTTATACTAAATATACTTGGGTCTACGGTTTCTTTCGGCTGTAAAAAAATAAAAGTTGTATGTCAACGCAATCAAAAGATATGGACGTTTATGTCGCATATTTTGCGATTTCACAGGAGAATCAAAACCTATAGGGTACTTCCCGTTGACCTAGAAACATTAATTTTGGCAAGAGGTCTAACAGCACATTAAAAAAAAACAGGAAAAAAAAAATATCAGGAATAATATAAGGAATAAATCTGAAAGTTGTTAAATTGAAGTTATATCACATAAAAAAATCTTGCTTACATTTTGTAGTTGTTATGTATAGAACAACCTTATTGTCAACTACAAAGTTAAGTTTGTATTTCAATATTTCAACTTCAGTTAGTTTTTTTGGTGTCTCGATCTGAGGGTCCCGTCCAACGGAACCCTCAGAGCAAGAGTCCTACTCGTACTGGTCCGGTTTTTTTAATGGCTCTTCAATGCTTAATTAGTTCTGAGACAGTTTTAACCGGATTCCTTCCAAAAGAGTAAAGAAAACACCAAAACTGGTTCTTAAGCAATAATTGCTACTAGACTAGGCCATGAGGGCGATTAGACGTTTCCTATCAATGACGTCACGCGGCCGCGAGCAACCTCTGACGTCCAAAAAACATCGTATTGTAGTCAAAGAATCAATGCAAAGAGATTAATCTATCCACCTAATCAACTGGACTGGAGATTGATGATCGAGGAAGCTCGCCAGATTTGAGTGCGGTAATTGATCGAGTGACGTGGCGACAGACGGCTTGCTGAGTTTGTCGTCAAGCGAAATTATGGAGTACTGGGACCTTGCGGCTACTTCCTAACGCGGGCTCGAAACAGCGCAGCTCGGAAAATCACGCGAACGTGAACCTTAACGCTCTGGGATACGGTTTGCGGTCGCACAACTTTTCGCAATCACCTAAACAGGAACCCGTAAGACCCCGTAGCATATAGAAAGGATGGGAGGGGATGGCGTCGTAAAATGGCTTACTTGAAGCTGCTGGAGGGTAGAAGGATTCGAAGGCCTGTGGGCCGTTCCAAGTGTTAATGGAACTTTTTTTTATAATATGCTTGCGTTTGACCGCCTCCTCGCCTGATGTTAAGCGATGATGCAGTCTACGGTGGAGCACGCTTGCCTAGAAGAAACCGATTCACTCGTGATTTGAAGACACCCAGATTGTAACTATCGGGGAACACCCATTCAGGCAGCGCATTCCACAGACTAGCAGTTTGCATAATAAATGTGGAATCAAAGCTTCGTACGGGTTTTCGGAATATCAACCATAAAGCGGTGACGATTTTTCGTGTCCGCTCTGGCAGTCCGATAGAAAAATGGGCAGGAGGGAATTAGATCATGCAGATCCGATGCACACTCAACGAAATGTATCCGTATATGTACTATTACAATGATATATTAAAGATGTAGTGGAAAAGGATCTGCGGATACTGGACGTTTATGATTACCATGATCTTGCGCAAGATAGGGAAGGGTGGCACCACTGGTATCGGAGGCCAAGACATATTCGGCTCCCAGTGCCAGCATAGTTCAGAATCTGAGATCTCCCTTCGCTCGGTCGAGTGCGTAGAAAGTTCACAGATTCTAATGGGAAAAGTCGGCGTTTCTAGGTACGTGTTTGTATGTTTGTATATTTGTTCGACGATAACATGCGTACCGTTGATCCGATGTTCCTGAAATTTTATAGGCAAGTAGTTCGATAATTACAAATTATTCGCGTGTTTTTCTACTATAATTCCTGTTGAACAAAACCTCAGTGATTGGCAAGTTTTGCTTGTTAGAGTTGTCCATCTGTACTTTTTACTCTGTGTAATATTTATTTAGTCCTATTTGCGAATGAAGAAGCCAGACCCTTCCCGGCGATTCACGATCCACCTACGTTCCTGTAAACTAAACATTTACCTTGTACTTGCGTGAGCCCATAAGCAAGCTCAAAGTCGCACAACGAGCTATGGAGAGGGCTATGCTCGGGGTTTCTCTACTAGATCGAATCCGTAATGAGGAGATCCGTAGACGAACGAAAGTCACCGACATAGCCCACCGGATTAGCAAGTTGAAGTGGCAGTGGGCAGGGCACATATCACGCAGAACAGATGGCCGATGGGGCCGAAAGGTTCTGGAGTGGAGACCACAAACTGGTAAGCGCAGCGTAGGACGTCCACCCACATGATGGACAGACGCCCTAAAAGAGAGCGCAGGGAAACGCTGGATGCAAACAAACCGAGACAAACCGCTTCCAACCGGCCCTTTTGGAGATCGATGGGGGAGGCCTATGTCCAGCAGTGGACGTCCTATGGCTGAAATGATGATGATGATGATGATGTGTGAGCTTCGAATAAATTTATTGCAAAGACAAGCTGCGTGCCGCGTGATCATCCGGTTGGACAATCTTACATGCACCGATTTTTTTTGTAATAATTATCAATTTAAATAAACCTGCCAAGTGCGAGTCTGACTCACGCAATGAGGGACTAAATTTCCATACCACCACAAAATACAACAATTATCAATTTAAAAAACCCGATTTCAAAATTAGTAAAATGTTGCATTTCGATTTGGCAAAAGAAATTATAAGGTCGGTTCGTAACGAAATTACCATAGACATAGACATCATTTATTTGTGGCAAAAAAATACAATAATTAGAATGGTAAAAAAAAAAAAAAAACTTAAACAAATCTTAACTAGAGCTTATCATATTTTTTTGTCACAAACCGGCTCCAACTCAGCAAGATGCCGGTCGTAAACAACCGGCGCTGGTCTTCCGTTGGGACCGGCTGGCGACGTCACGTACAAACGTACCACACGGCACGCGCACAAGCTACTCCATCCGTATACTATAAAGCTCAGAGCTCGGGCAGAGCATACCACCCCCGATCCGACTGCTCCTAGCAATAGGAAATATTCAGTTTTTGGTACAGGCGTCGGTTACCAGAGGCACACACACACACAGCGATCCCGCCGGCAGGATCGTAGACCCACAGGATCTGTTAGAAGATCGGTTAGATTCTCTCCAAATAATCATTCAGTTCAACAAACCGTTAGGGCTCCAGGGCACACCCCCTCTGGGGTGCCTGGGCAAGTCTGATTCCCACTCCCGGCGACGGCCCAAGCCGAGGTTCGTACCTTCGAGGTGCCCTTGTGCTAGTCGCCTATAAACTTAACCACCAAGTTATGCCGAACGCACTCTGCGTTCGCTAACTAGTCCGGTCAAGCTGTAGAGGCCAAAAGGCCAACAGTAAAAGTCAATCATAAAAAAAAAAAAAAAAAAAAAAAAAAAGAGCATACCAGTTATAACTTGGTAATGCACAGAAACTTGTCTCCGTCTCGCACTTGGCCATTACTTGTTATTTGTTGTTATACTTTAGAGTGTCTATAATTATGCCAAGTTTGACGCTTGTACGTATTACCGTTTTACATTAAAGCTAATACAAAAATACGCAAAAAAAAATATTGTTGTTTGTTGTTATTCTTTCTTTTTTACTTTTTTTATTATTTCGTAGTTAATCCGGCGTAACTTTACATATTTTATATTCTGTGAAAATTTTAACTATTACGGTTCGAAAGATACAGCTGTTAAAAGGTGGGAAGAACGAACGGACAGACAGACAGCGTAGGCTTAATAATAGGGTACCGTTTACACTCTTTGGGTACGGAACCCTAATTATGAAAGTAACACTGATTTGCACTTCTCTGCCTGTTTTTTTGGAATCCTAAAAAGTATACTTTTCATGTTGTGTTGTGTAAACATTACGATTCCAATTTCAAGCAAAACATGAAGCTCATCCCTGACAACAAATGTTCACGTATAAATATACTCGGGTTTGTTTAAATATAAACATGGGACAACGACGCGGAGACGCCCTTTTTACTCCACTCATGCTTTCTACGTTTTTTGGACCGTTTGCCCTCGTCGTAAAACAAGTGTTCAATAAATAAAATAAATATTCAGGACATTTTTGCACACACGGTCATCTGACCCCAAACTAAGCAAAGCTTGTGACATGGCTGCCAGAGACTGATATACGTACATATATAGTTTTAAATACATACTTAAATTGATATTAATACCCAGATATAGAACAAACACAAATGTTCATCACATAAATGTTTATCCTAGATGGGAAAAGAACCCAAGCCCCCAAGCGCAGAAGGCAGGTTCACTAACAACTAGACCAACGGGCTATCAAATTTATAAAAACTTTAAACTATAAAGATTGATTTCTAATGCCATTAGGCAGATTACAATATCACGAACCACTTGCCGGCTGAATGGCCAGCTCATTTGCCGTGAAATTGCAATTAACTGATAACACTGCATTGTCAAGGCTATATACAATATGCCTACAATAATACAATGGCGGTATTTCTCACAGCGCAGAAGCGGATACAGACGGGGGCAATGGGTGCAATCGGCCCCTGATACACGATCGAAGTCATCATCATCATCAACTATTTTCCACCCACTGCTGGGTATAGGTCTCCTTCAGCGCGCCATCTTTTCCGGTCCTGTTTTAGCCTTGTCCACTGCTCGAAATTATCTTTTACGTTTCTTGGAAACACCGCGGAAGGTAGCTCATTCCACATCCTGCAGGAAAGATGGTGTGAATCGCACAGTGTGCGATTTCCACTGATCTATGATTATGTGGATGAGATTCAAGATGGTGGCGGCTAGTGCGATGGTAAAACCGTCAAACAGATCAAACAGTTCTTCAGAAGAGACGTAAATGCGATAAAAGATACAGAGATACAACGTCTCTGCGTATGCTGAGCGGCTCTGTCTAATACATAAAAAAAAAAACTGAATGATTGATGAAATAACACAAAAATTGCTCCATAACCGAAACCCTGTGTAGATAGATTTTGTGAACGAATGTGAGCTCTAAATTGTTGACATCCGCTTCTTACATACGCATTACACAGGGTTGCACGGAAACGGATGTACCTACTGAGTCGAAAAGCGCTCATTGTACTCTCTTATTATGGGCCCAACGAACGTCTTACTGAATACAGGAATACACGGAAAGAGTGTATTATTAAAGCAGAAAAGAGCTCATTATACGCTGCCTGAATGGGTGTTCCCCGATAGTTACAATCTTCAAATCACGAGTGAATCGGTGTCGTCGGCACCGTGCGTGACCGCATCATCGCTTAACATCAGCCGAGATGGTGGTCAAGCACAAGTCAATAAAAAAAAACTTTTGCTGTCCTGAGAAAATCGTAAGTGACATACTCGGCATTAGGGTTTCTATTTAAAATTTTGGTACGGTAACCCGCAAAGAAAAACAAATATATAGAAACAACAAAGAAGTAAATTTCGATCACTTGCAAATTGACATTTTCCTACTTCCCTTGCAACAATGGAATGCGGAAAACTGTTCATTATATGCTTCATTCGTCTTCACTATTGTTTTGAAATGTTCATCTTTCAAGACTACAATGTTATTTTATCGATTTCTTTCCCCTTGTATATAAAATTATCATTGTTACCTCAAAAGGAACAAACGGGACCCTTATAGGATCACTTTGTTGTCCGTCTGTCCGTCCGTCTGTCCAGACCCTTTTTCTCAGGAACGCGTAATGATATCAAGTTGAAATTTACATATTATATCAAATACGTCAATCTACGGTTTCTTTCAGCTGTGAAAATAATCAAACTTGTAAGTTTGCGCGATCAAAAGATATGACCGTTTATGTCGCATATTTCGCGATTTCAGAAGGGAATCAAAACCTGTAGGGTACTTCCCGTTGACTTAGAATGGAAAACCCATTCAGACAGCCAAATGTTTCTGAAAATGACACTAAAGTAATAAAAATATTTACTGGAAGTCATTAAACAAGATCTTTATTCATCTTCTAAATCATACACACAAATAACAGTTCCTTATTCGAAGCCGGTAAAAAAAATCACAAGAGTCCAATTCTGTAAGTTTTTCTCCTCACTGCTATATAAAAATAAAACACAAGACAGAGGGGAACGAAGATTTAATATCCAACACAAGTTCGTAAGAAGATTCAAAAGACATCAAAGATTCTCCGCATATGCTAAGCGTAGCACAAGGTCTTTGCCCTGGCGTCGTTTAACAAAATACTCTGATTAAACTTGTGATACTACGTTTGAATATCTTAGAAACTGAGGGCTGATATTGCTTTTCGAATTAATGAAAACTTATTGCCAAATAAATTGAAGATATTGTACCTAGGTACTTCTGCGATTCTTTGCCCAATAAAGCTTGGTTCAGACTATATAGAGGTCCCGTTTGAGCTTGGCTGTATCTATATATGTATAAAAGGCGATGTGTGTATGTATGTTCCTTATGGACTCAGAAACGGCTGGACCGGTTTTGACGGGACTTTCACTGACAGATACCTCTTGTTATAAGGAGTAATACACGTGTATAATGAAATCGCTTACCATCAGGCGGGCCGTCACCTTGTTTGCCACTTATGGCATAAAAAACCGCGGGGCGTAACTATTTAGTCTATACTTAATATTATAAAGAGGGAAGATTTTATTGTTTGTTTGTTTGTTTGCATTGAATAGGCTCCGAAACTACTGAACCGATTTGAAAAATTCTTTCACTGTTGGAAAGCTACACTATCCCCGGGTGACATAGGCTATATTATATATATTTTTAAATTAGGGATCCTCACTAAAACTCCAAAAATATAACCCAAGGTGTAAAAAAATTGATTTACACCCGTGCGAAGCCGGGGTGCGTTGCTAGTCATCAATAAAACGTATTAAAATTTGATTTTAGTCTTAGGCTACGACTAGATTGCATGTAGACTTGTGGAGCAAACACGAACTCACGACCGAGGTCAGTGGGCTAATAGGTTATAAAAAAAACGACAGGAGGTCCGAGAGATCAATTGCAGTAATCAGATAAAGCTGTAAAGTGTAAGTTATGACTTGCTATGACGCACTCATATAAATCAGTTAACTTCATGATTGTCTGACAGAATACGACGCGAAGCAAAATGAGGTTATGTGTTTGTTTGTATGTCAACTACAGTCTAAACGCCTCGACCGATTTTGATAAATAATGTGTCGATAGATTTATCTAAAGTTGGAATGAAATAAACTTTTCATTACTCATACTCGGAAAGTAGGTCTGAAGTTGCCTGAGGAGCGGGTTGAAAGTAATACATTTCAGCCCTAGGGAGAATCACTTTCAACTGACAGTGACAGTTGACAAATGACAGACACGCAAATTATTTAAAAAAAAATAGTTCTATTTTCACATTTGTTTTGAACCATGTTCCTACTTTTTTCTCAGGATTATGGTCCCGCACTTTTCGTGCATTTGCTAGTGTCAGGATGTTCCAATAATACTTCAAATAATACTTTTAAAAAAAAAGCTTTTTCTATACATATTCTTCTCAGCAAACCCTTTCATATGATACCCATATTATGATGGTAGCACAGTAGCACGCAGAGATGGCCGACGGGGCCGAAAGGTTCTCGAATGAAGACCACGGACCGGTAAGCGCAGCGTAGGATGTCCACCCAGGATAGGATAGGATATCCACAAGATGGACAGACGACCTATAATTAAGAGACCGCAGGGAAACGCTGGATGCAGGTCGCTTCCAACCGGCCGTTTTGGAGATCGATGGGGGAGGCCTATGTCCAGCAGTGGACGTCCAACGGCTGAAATTATGATGGCGACGATGATGGTAGATAAGAACATTTTGCCCGCCATCTTGGGGCGTCCGCCATATTGAATTTATTATCTAGGACCAAAGTGCTTGGGAAGACAAATCCAACGAACCCAAACTCGACGGGGTATGTCATTTCGTTTAAGAGTTCCTATGGCCACCTGTCTCCATCATCAGGCCAGCTAGATGGTACCATAACATTGCATTCTCACTGAACTAACATAAGTATGCCAAAATTCAGCTCAAACGGTTGAGGATCAAATCAGAAAGCCTTGGCTTCTTATAAAGCTTATGGGGGTTGAGTTGCGAGGTCCAGTTAATAATTTAAGTTGCTTGTTGGTTACATACATATGTATAGCATTTTACAGCAATGCCTTCGACCAGCACCCCAAAGCTCATTCCGATTCCATCCGTTCAGTGGGGTTAATGAAAACGCAGCTTAACGACGCCCGACCAATCGGATTTTTGTCCGGACCCCGGCCCAAAGATAATAAAACCGTTTTAGGGCCAATTGGAGTGACGAATGTATTCCCTGTAGTGAATTGGGGTTTTAGTGCGCGAGAAACGTGGAACAGCTTATAAGAATAGTAGTTATAAGATTAAAAGAAGTATACTGGCGATAAAAATAAGTAAGAATCAGGAATTTATATAAAAACGCATACGTACTTTCATCACATATTTAACTCCTTTAGTTTCCAAAAACGCTTATACAGCTGACTTTTACAGTAATACCCCGCTTTACGCGACCCCGTTATGCGCGGTTTCACTATAACGCGAATTTCAAATTTCGCGCTCAAATGCCTCGCATTACGCGAAAGACAATAGATGTATTTTTCCGTAAAAAATAATTAATAGTATGTATTGCATAAAGTGTTCTTAGAATTAAAGTGATTGATTAAAATGATTCGTATTTTTTTGTATTAAATTTTGACTATGTTTAATCATAAACCTCGATATACGAAGTGAATTTCAGTTAACGCGGTTTTTTCCGGAACGTAACCCTCGCGTAAAGCGGGGTATTACTGTATTTGTAAACAAAAGCCTAAATACCACTTTAAAAAATTACGAACTGTCATACAGGGTTACGCATATAGACTGTACTAGAAAGGAGGTAATTGTACTCATCATTATGAACAACTTTTACCATGTGACCAACCCATAATTTTGTCGAGTGGCAATGACCGTTTTCAATGGAACAGCTGTTTTTTTCCGCGATTTCTTGGTTTGAGATACCATAGTAAGCGTTTCCGTAGGGAAACGCTGGATGCAGGCGGCTTCCAACCGTCACTTTTAGAGATTAATGGGGGAGACCTATGTCCAGTAGTGGACGCCCTATTGCTGAAATGATGATGAAAATGACCATGGTAAAATATATATTCATAGTGATGAGTACCATGACCTCCTTTCGGCTTAGTACACCTTTTCTGCGTAACCCTGTGTATCGTCTCTTGAAAATCGACACATAGTTTGCCCTTCAAAGCGGAGCACAACATATTTGCACATATTTCAATGTGCAATGTGCGCGGTGATTGGCGTCTAAAACTGGCAAAGAAGTGGTATTTCCCCAGGCAGGTTCTGCAAGAGAATTATAATATTACTAATACTATTTTAGGCGTCATAGAGGAAAAACTTTAAAAAATACCCCATGCTGTTTCCTAGAATAATATTTTCCTTTTATTTGGGTAGAGACTTCACTATTCTTATTCAGCCGGCATTTCCTGCGTTGCTTCCTATTGCTTATTCTGTTTTTATAGCAAACAATTCATTCGTTAAAGCCTCTTTCAGACAACGCTATAAATTAAGAAAACCGTGCGACATAGTAAGTTTTAAAGCTATCGCCATCATCTTAGCTTATATCGATCCACCGCTTGCCATAATAAAATATTTTTACCTGTAGATAGGTTGTGCCACCATATTGACTAGCTAGACGAATGCAAGGCTGGCTGCCCGACTTCGTTCAGTCGTCTCTCTGACACGCACTCCGAGTGTCCACAACAAATTGTATTTTTGTCTCTTTCTAACATCAGATATAGCGTAAAAAGTCTTTCAAATTCTTTCCCTTATTTCACAAAATGCACATATACATGCGTAGGTAAGCTATGCTATGTTATGATATATTATGCTGCGTTTAAGAAAGAAAATAAATTTTATTCGACACCTTTACAAAAACTTATATCTAAAGGATACAATCAGTGTGTTTAGTAAGTTTTTAAAGCCGTGTTGTTCGCCTATAACGTCTCTATTATTACACTTCATCGTTTATAATATAGATTTTATAGCTTCCAGCTACGTTCTATTTTATTGTTATTTATTTGCCTTATTAGGTTTATACACATTTATCTATACTAATATTATAAAGAGGAAAGATTTGATTGTTTGTTTGTTTGCATTGAATAGGCTCCGAAACAACAGAACCGATTTGAAAAATTCTTTCACTGTTGTCAATCTACACTATCCCCGGGTAACATAGGCTATATTATATATTTTTTTAAATTGGGATCCTTACTAAAACACCATTAATGTAACCCAAGGTGTAAAAAAAATTGTTTTACAATTTTAAGTTTGCGTGTTTGACAGTTCTAAGACAGGACAACGTCTGTCAGGTCAGCTAGTTCTCATATAAGATGTTACATCACTTTCGTGAGAACACCGCTAACAATAAATTATTGATACTGTTCGCTGTCGTAAAATAACTAAATAAATTAACATTACAACATGTAGAATGTAGAATAAAATAATATAGCATACATCACAATATCCATCTAATTGATTATCCATTGATTTGATAGCCCATTGGCCCAGTTGGTAGTGAACCTACTTTCTGAGCTTGGGGGCGTGGGTTCGATTCTCATCTAGGACAAACATGTTTGTGATGAACATTTGTGTTTAAGTTCTATATCTGGTTGTTATATCTATTTAAGTATGTATTTAAAAACTATATATATGTATGTATATCAGTCTCTGGCAGCCATGTCACAAGCTTTGCTTAGTTTGGGGTCAGATGAACGTGTGTGCAAAAACGTCCCGAATATTTATTTATTTATTACGTTTAATTATCCTTATAATAATTATTAGTATACGGGTAGCGTAGTCGGAAGAGACCTTGTTACGTCACTGGGTATCAAATGTTTGCTTTTGTTTGTGTTTATTTATATGCCTTTTCGGGGAAAATCAAATGCCAAGAAAGCTGGACATTATTTTTGGCCCTTCATGTTGATTCAATCATCATCATCAGCCAGAAGACGTCCACTGCTGAACATAGACCTCCCCCTTTAACCTCCACACTGAACGACAGCCTCCATCCACTGGACGCCCGCGACTCTCACATTGTCGTCGGTCCATCTAGTGGGAGGATGTTGATTCAATACGTATTGCAATTTGTTATTTATGTGGACTTTGTACGCGTAGGGCTCCGCTGCCGCGTTTTTGCTTGAACACACGTGGCTTTTATCATATGGTTATAGTAACGCATACTTTATTTGATTGATGGATAGACGACCTAAAGGAGACCGCAGGAAAACGCTGGATGCAGGCCGCTTGCAACCGGCCTTTTGGAGATCGATGGGGGATGCCTATGTCCAGAAGTGGATATCCTATGGCTGGAATGATGATGGTGTTGAGCTGGTCTATTATTGTTATTATCATATTAATCTGATACTCGGTAAGTAGGTTTTCGTTTGCGCCAGTTTTCTAAACTTGAGCACAAAACACAGTGTTATTGACTTGTCGCATATTGAGCGTGTTTAGATTTGCATGTTTTTCGAGATTGTTGGGACCTGTATTCTGAGGTTGGACAAACAAGTTTATGTAACTGTTGTCTCTGTATCTTTCTGTACCCAACTGTATTTGATCTGCATGTTAAAAATATAGTAAAACCAACTTAAATTCGAACCGAGCATTTATTTACATGGGGTTCTTCAAAAGGCGAGCTAATCGAGTTCTAAAGGGTCGACAACGTATTTGTGATGCCTTTGGTGTTACAAGTATCCATAGGCGACGGTGACTGCTTACCATCAGGCAGCCCGTCTGTTTGTTTGCCACCTATGGCATAAAAAAAGCTGTCAGAGCAAATAAAAGCTTAGACCGAGTTTAGTAGTTTAAACTAATATCAAAACTCTAAGGAGCTACTAACTCATTTTACGTACAAGTTTCGTTTTGTCAAAGAAGTTCGCTCACTCGGGGGGGTCTTAGGTCATCTTTGCTATAAATATGTTACAAGTTGCTAGTCAGCTTTGGTAACATGAACAAGCTCTTAGAAACTTTAAGCACTTTAGCTTGTCATGTTTCTAAATCGCAAAGATGTTAAAGTACTTAATGGTTTGAATCTCTTTGCAATTGTTAGTTGATGTGGTCTTTAAAAGTTTGGTTATGTTTGGAGTCTAATTTTATTCAATACATAATTCATCATCATCAGCCAGAAGACGTCCACTGCTGAACATAGACCTCCCCTTTTAACCTACATACTGAAAGACGGGGCTGCCATCTGCATCCACTGGATGCCAGCGACTCTCAAAATGTCGTCGGTCCATCTAGTAGGAGGCCTGCCTACGCTGCGTCTTCCGGTTCGTGGTCTCCACTCAAGAACTCTTCTTCCCCCTCGGTTATCGGTTCTTCGAGCGATGTGGCCTGCCCATGGCCACTTCAACTTGCAAATTTTAACAGCTATGTCGGTGAATCTGGTTCTTTCTATACATAACTAGCTGAATCCCGCTACTTCGTACGCGTAGAGCTCGGCCTTCGGCCTCGCTACTATAAACCTATATGCTATAAACTTCACGGAGCCCGAGACCTTTCCAACGAATGCAAAACCGTGGAATTCGATTCGTGCGTTCTGGAGTTATAGCGTCAGGAAGGAAAACCCGACTTATTTTTATATAGTAGATTATTAAAGGGAAATTTACTGTCACTATTTTGTCAATGGAACATAACATAATAACGGACTTTATTTATATTTGGAATTTTTTCATTGAACGGTAACAACGATTTAAAATCGCATATATCTGATGATCTATTTCCCTCCTGCCCATTTTTCTATCGGGCTAACAGAACGAACACGAAAAATCGTCACCCCGTTATGATTGATATTCCGAAAACCCGTACGAAGCGCTTTGAATCCAATTTTACTATGCAACTGCTAGTCTTTGGAATGCGCTGCCTGAATGGGTGTTCCCCGATAGTTACAATGTGGGTGTCTTTACGAGTGAATCGGTTTCTTCTAGGCAAGCGTGCTCCATCGTAGACCGCATCAATTATAACTATTGTAACACCTCTCTGTTTGCATCGAGGGTTATTAATTATTACAATGACCTCCTTTCAGATTCGCAGTGAACCGACAATAACCCTGTATATGTGTGAACAGAGCAATGTGTCACAGAGTGATAATGCTCATATTTAGGTCAGCTTTATTATGCATGCGCGGAACAACAGACGATGAACATCCGAACATGATATTCAGTATCTACTCGATACTGTCCCCTTATTATGGATGATTCGGATCGTGATCGCGATCGCGTGCCATCTCACTTACGCTCGGGGAGCGAGTAAATAGATGCGAACGGGACGGCGTGCAATCTCGATCCCGATCAAACTTCTATAATAAGGCCCCTGCTTTGCACGTGTTCCGAAACATGCTTAAAAATCCACTAATCTTCACATTATTTTGTATCATAAGCCTTTAATGTTCCCACTTCTGGGACACAGCACAGGCTTTCTCTCAGGGAGGATGGACCCTAATCCACCATGCTGGCTCAGTGCATGTTGGTGAATGTCATATGATATTTATCTATACTAATATTTTATGAGGAAAGATTTGATTGAATGTTTGTTTGTTTGCATTGAATAGGTTCTGAAACTACTGAACCGATTTGAAAAATTATTTCACTGTTAGGAAGCTACACTATCCCCGGGTGACATAGGCTATAATCTATACCTGTGCGAAGCTGAGGCGGACCGCGAGTTCTATATAAATCTAAACTAATATCACAGAAGACATTATTATAAAGAGAAAAGATTTGATTGAATGTTTGTTTGTTTGCATTGAATAGGCTCCGAAACTACTGAACCGATTTGAAAAAATATTTCACTTTTAGGAAGCTACACCATCCCCGGGTGACATAGGGTATAATATTATATTAAAAAAAAAATAGGGATCCTTACTAAAACACCAATAATGTAACCCAAGGTGTAAAAAATAAGACTTACACCCGTGCGAAGCCGGGGTGCGTTGCTAGTATCTTATATTTTGATAGCGCCGTTGGTCTAGTTGGTAGTGAACCTGCCTTCTGCGCTTGGAGACACCTCCAAGACCAGGGTTCGATTCCCACCAGGACCAACATTCATGTGATGAACGTTTGAACAGTATCTGGCCATATTACAAGCTTTGCTTAGTTTAGGGTCAAATGACCGTGTGTGCAAAAATTTCCCGAATATTTAATTGTTAATGTCTTTGATTTGCTATGGATGGAGGTAGCATAGCCTAGATTATCATTTAAGCTACTTTTTATCCCGGAAAGACACACGGTTTCTGTAGGATAACGAGTGAAACCGCGGGGCGCTCTTAGCTGTATATATGTAGTTATATGTTTTCTCGTGTCACATTTGTGTCGTATAGTTACATATAAATAGTTGTCAAAATACAAACTTATCTCGTCTATTTATTTACTTTCCCCGTATCTTGCGTTTACTATTGCTGTGAGACGGATGCCGGGGGATTCGTTATATTGTGTTATTGCTTGTTATTATGTCGTATATTGAGGCTGTGCCACACTGGGAGCGAATCAAAAACGTAGAGTACCGTGACACTACTGCGTTAAAATGTTACAGAATATCTCTATCTCTTCTCTTCTCTATCTCTATCTCTATCATCATCATCATATCATCATCATCATCATAGTATAAATTAAAGTCGCTTTCCACGTCTGTCTGTCTGTATGGTCGCTAACTCCTCCTAAACCACGCAGCGGATTTTGATGCGGTTTTCACCATCAGTTAGATACATTTTCACGGAAGGTTTATATATATAACTAGCGCCCCGCCCCGGCTTCGCACGTAAATTACACCCGTGCGAAGCCGGGCGGGCGGGTCGCTAGTAATTTTATATTTTGCGCTAACGGTAGCGTGCTTCTCGTAGATCTCTGTCTTTTTCTTTCCTCTTGGGAGGATTTTGGCGTCGCACGTTTTGTGTGTTAAGTCAGTGTCAAGTATTGAAATATTTTCAAATATTGACTACTTACTGAATTGAAATATTAAATACTGACACGTGTTGTCGCGACACCGATTGAGCAGACTGATTTTAGCCGAACACAATTATGACGATTAATCATAATTGTATTGGAAATATGACATGCAAGGTAGGTCGACTTGTGGCGACTACTTGGATATAGGACTGTGGCATTAACACTCGAAAATACACAAATTATTAAAGTAATACGACGAAGCGTCATGTTTTTTTCACTTTGACGCCAAATCTCCTCATGTGTTGTACATACACATACTCAAATCACAATTGTGATACAATTTGAGCGAACCTCAGTCGCTTGAAGGTTTAGGTATATATATTTTTGCAAGTTATTAAATGGTTTACAAAACGGGAAGGTAACGAAAAGAGAAGAAACCCTACGAAACAAGGTAGATAAACTCTTTATTGTTAACAGCAGAAATTAAACACCTGCAGTAGAACAGCTTTAAAACAAGTGTAACAACTGGCGGCCTTATCGCTAAGAGCGATATCTTTCGAGGTTCTCGCGCTTCGCTCGTTTTCAGTGTGGCAGGACCTTTCCAACAGTTCACCGAACTTCTATGCTAAAACAAAAATCTATTCATATTCTGTTACTAATTCTCTTTTCTAAGTATCGTCTAAATAACTAGACACAAGTCTTAAGATACACAAGATTTCTTTGAGACATGTATAAAAAAACATTAATTCGTATTCATTTATTCTATTAGAGTTAGGGTTTAGTGGTTGAGTCGATAGGTTTTGATACTTAGGAGTATTAGATTTTATGCACGATTAGAATGCGACGAGCGACCGACTCTATTTCTTGTAGTGGCTCTATAACTGCAACGCTCTCTCTGCCTTGGGCATTTCGGCATTTGTAATAGTAATAATATTAATAAAATTTATTTCAGACTAGCTGACCTGACAGACGTTGTCCTGTCTTAGAACTGTCAAACGCACAAAGTCAAAATTGTAAATATAATTTTTTCACACCTTGGGTTACATTATTGAAATTTTAGTAAGGATCCCTATTTTTTTTGAAAAGATAATATATCCTATGTCACCCGGGGATAGTGTAGCTTCCCAACAGTGGAAGAATTTTTCAAATCGGTTCAGTAGTTTCGGAGCTTATTTAATGCAAACAAACAATCAAATCTTTCCTCTTTATAATATTAGTATAGACAATGTTCATATGTTACAAATTAAAATTACAAAATTCTATATCATTACTTAATTAAAAATTTCAAATTGTAAAACATTAAATAAATATAAACAAATTAAAAACACTAATGCAAGATATTAGAAAAATATAGGAAACTTAAATTATCTTAGCCTAAACTTCGGTTTGGATCCGGAGTGCTCGATGTGCAAACTTGTCCAGTGCTGCATTATCGGGCAGTCCAATCCATCCGCCAGGCGAACAGCTGCAGGTAGCTGTTGTCGCTGCACATCACGCACGCGGCGCATCAGGGACGCGACTCGCTTGGGCATGATCGCTGCGAACCCATCTATGTGCGCGTCCGCAAACATCCCCGACGCGCTGCAGTGGCGCGGCAGCCACATCAGCGCCCTGAAGGCTAATTATTGACTAGTTGTCTTTGTCGCACCTGGACATTTTAATACCTTGGACATTTCGGCATTTGGAATTATTGACTAGTTGTCTTTGTCGCATCTGGACATTTTAATGCCTCGGGCATTTCGGCATTTGAAATTATTGACTAGTTGTCTTTGTCGCATCTGGACATTTTAATACCTTGGGCATTTCGGCTTTTGTAATTATTGACTAGTTGTCTTTGTCGCATCTGGACATTTTAATACCTTGTATATTTCGCCATTTCTACTTATTGACTAGTTGGCTTTGTACCATCTGGGCATTTTAATACCTTGGACATTCTGACACTCGGACTAATTACATATTAACTTAATCTAAGTAGAATTAGATATTTGATTATATTCAAAAGGAATTTGCCTGGATTACCTGGCAAATGTTATAACTGGCTTCTCATCAAATCACTAAGTAATGTTTTCTTTTCAAACCGTTTTGGCTGTGTCATGTCTCTAATAGTACTAACAAGACATATGGATTTGGTTGGCGATCCGCTGTCCAACCGTCTGGAGGGAAAGATAAAATTTTCTCTTTCTCTCCCGTTGGTTGGACGGCGGTTCATCTACCAAGTCAGTCTCGTTTGTTAGCACTATACGTTTTCGTATCAACATTCTGTTGTTATCTAGATGTTGACGTAGAGCTCCTCTTAATCGCATTGCTGTTATCTGATCACTCGAGGGCGAATCGCGGTTTGAATAACTTTGTAAGTTACGGGCATACTTACGCGACGAAAGCGTCGTAGAAACGAGAGCGTCAATCGCGCGGCATTCGCTAGTTCGCTACCAGTGAACGCAGTGCAGCCACGCGTGCGTGGCGAAACTGTTTGAAACTGGTATATGAGTTACATACTCAAGTGAGTTTGGTGCGCACGCACGGCGCAATCGAAGTTGGTTTACTATCTGCCAGCAGCATTGTCTTGTTTCGTCAAAAAGGCAGCGGAGTAGAATGAGTCATGTATATAACAAAAAAAAAACAAAGAAAAAAAAATAACCTGTCTAAAGAACAAATGGCATAGGGCTAAACCAGAAGCCTTTATTGAAAACCAGCTTTAGACGCGTTGCACCATGTTTAAAAGGGTACAAATCTATGCGACCAGTACAAAAGAGTTCATAATTAAATGTCATTTCTCAATGTAGTCGCTGACGCTGTCGCACCGCAGCCGTTCAAGTATGACCGAAGCTTTATGCAGATAAATCGACTGGCACGTCTGTTTGTTACATTTGAATAATGTACCACACAGACTGGATTCTACGATCTTTATAGTAATACCATACTGGTTTTAAATTGCCGTGATTGGTTTGTAATAGAGTCCACGCTGAACTTTGTGACCGCACTGAACCCCAAGCTAAAGGGGCTAAGGGGGGGGGGGGGGGTTATAAAACTACTTACTTACTTTTTACTATTTACTTATAAATTTACTTAGCGGGATATTTACTTCGGGAAAGCACACGAAGGTATAATTTTGTCAGATGCTTCGTTATCATGTAATAAACGCGTGTCGCACTTCCTACGGCTAGAGACCGACTGAAACGAAGTGAGCGCTGGCGCTCATTTTGTAATCTTCAATAATGCGCTTCTTCTGGGCCCGTCCATTTATTTTATCTTGGTCGAAGTACTTGGTTGTTGGTTGTAAACAAAGCGAGCGGCACTCTGACGCGAAGTACACGTACAAAGCCGTACAAACGTACTTACTTCGTACAACGTAACTAGAATCGATCGCATTCCATCATACTATCTATCAACCCACCGCCAATGCCCCGGGTATTGTAGGCGACGGTGACTACTTACCATCAGGTGGCCCGTCGCTTGTTTGTCTACTATTATATATATATTTTTTTTAAACTACTACTTCTAGGGCAAATTCAAAATCAAAATATTTACTTGTCGGAACATGGTAGGTACACATACATATAAAGTAGCATACATGGTCGTAAGAATGGAGACGTATCTCATGTCCTTGCCTGTTACAGTGTACAAATGTTAGTTTTTTTTTTTTTTTTTTTTTTTTTTCTTCATTAGCATTTCATCAGGGCCCTCTTTTCCGACTAATAGGAATTTTGGTCATTATAGTTTTTTTTTATAGATAAATTTTTACCATGGACAAAATCGTCCACGCCTTTATTTGCTCATTATTAAAAAATATAAAAAAATTGGTTATTATAGTTTAGGTGTATCTACTTCCATGGTTAGCTTAAAATTATAAAAAAAGTGTCATATCAAAATTGAACGTTTTATGTAGGGAACCCCAAAGACCGAAACACGGTTCATTTATTTCAATTATTTCAACGAATCATTTCGCTCGATAGTTTTTTTAAAGTAATAAGTAGTAAGTAGTTTTTTTTTCATCAGGCGTGATGGTGGTCAAACGCAAGCCTATTAATTATAAAAAAAAAAAAAAACACAAATTTGCGGTTTTCTCTCTGTTTTTAAGGATTTATTCAAAAACCTATTTACTAAATGTCTACGATATATTAACATACAGATTTCATAATTACTTATGAAAATCGCAATAAGTAAGACAAACGGACAGACAGACAGACATTGGGCACAGTAATAGGTAAAAACACGGCCATTGTAACATGGTCGAAACGTCGAGCGAAAGGTACATATTTTTTACCTAAATTAAATAATACGTGATAAGTCCCGATAAACATTTAAAACATGTGTTCAAATAGAGAAAGTTGAAAAAAAAAAGAAACATAGTAATACGGTCCGTTTTTACCCTTTGGATACGGAACCCTAAAAAAAAACAAGTGTAAGTGACTGATGGGCCGAAAGGGTGACGCTTGTGGTGTGATGCAGATGCTTAATGCCGATTCCTTATTCATTCAAATTCCACTTTTATTAACAAAGGAAGGAAACGGTCCATTCAATGCCAGCCTCATTATGCGAAAGGGAAAACAATACAAATATTTGATAAAGCGTTTTTAACGGCGCCGCGCATATTTCTAACGTATGACGTCAATTGAATATCGATGACATTACGTGAACCGGTCCTAACTACTTCGACAATTAACTGACCGGTCTGAATAATGTTCCGTTTAGCAAGTCGTGTACGCAGGGGCGGATCCAGGATTTCATTTGGGGGGGGCATTCTGACAAGGTTCGAAGGAATCAAATCGAAAAATTGTGTCGAATGCATGGAATTGCTAGGTGTTTTGGGAGGGGTGGGGGGGGGGGGGGGGGGGGGGGGGGGCTGGATCCGCCAATGCGTGTACGACAGTACCTGTAGAACCAACGACTTGATCGGTATCATAAAATATACAATAAAAAAACAAAAAAAAAACAACAACACGGTACAGTCATCATCATCATCATCAGCCGGAAGACGTCCACTGCTGAACATAGACCTCCCCCTTTAACCTCCACACTGAACGACAGCCTGCCTTTTGCATCCACTGGATGCCCGCGACTCTCACAATGTCGTCGGTCCATCTAGTGGGAGGCCTCCCTACGCTGCGTCCCTACACGGTACAGTACTTGTGTGACATTCAATAAACGGGATTCATCCGCTGATAATGATAACCGTGATAATGGTAGCGTATTTGGGAGACTAGACTTGAAAGCGTGAGGTCGCGGGTTCAAACCCCGGGCCCGTACCAATGAGCTCTTTGGAGTTTATGTACGGATTTTCATACCACTGGCCTTTCGGTGGAGGAAAACATCGTGATGGGAATCTGCATACGTATGTATAAGAAATTCAATGACGTATGTGAATCCACCGACACGCAACTGGGCCAGCGTGGTGGATATGGCCCAATCACCCTTTCGGGGGTATGAGGAGATCCGTAGACGAACGAAAGTACCGACATAGCCCACCGGATTAGCAAGTTGAAGTGGCAGTTGGCAGGGCACATATCACGCTGAGACCACAGACCGGTAAGCGCAGCGTAGGACGTCCACCCACAAGATGGACAGACGACCTAAAAGAGACCGCAGGGAAACGCTGGATGCAAGCCGCTTCCAAGTTTTGGAGATCGATGGGGGAGGCCTATGTCCAGCAGTGGACGTCCTACGACTGAGATGATGACCCTTTCGGGGGTAGGCTAAAAGTCCAGCAGTGGACTGTTAAAAGGCTAATTATGATGATATGATGACATAAAAAAGTGGAATAGAAAACCTTTTTTGAAGTCTGTTGGAATAAACGGTGCCTACTTGTAGCGGGATAATTTACGAGTGATTGTGGTTAAGGTAAATATTAGCTGATTCTTTTCTGAATTGGTTTTCCCATTTACATTGGCTATTTGCATTGATTTATTAATCAAGTATATAAATAGCTGAATTTCGCTGTACTACCCAGCATATTAATATGCTGAATTTGCGAACGCTATCTGCGTTTGCCAACCCTCCGGCGCGGCGGTTGTTTTATTATCATGTGAAATATCATACGAGCGATTTAAAAATCGATCCCCATCTTATACGTTCTAAAAGCTAGTAAAAGTGATCAGAATTTACTGTTTTCGTTCAACTTTTTACAATGTTATGGCAACTGTCAGACGCATTCTTTGAGCGGCCAAACTTTAGCTAGGACCTTTGGGCATTTTTTTGGTTGAGAAATGCCTCGTGACAAAATATTACTGGGTTGTCATTGTCACTATAGCTTTTGTTAGTAATTCTGAGAAAGTGGATATTCCGGAAAAGGAATCATTCTGGAGTTTCTTAACTGTGACTGTGAGACAGGGTACGATATCTTCGGCAGGGAAAAGTTTTGACGAGTTTTACGTTTTACAATGGAAGTTCATTACTAACTAATTAATTATACGGGTTTAGACGGTGTATTACGGGCGTGCACACTTTTATGACATAAATAAGTGCTTTGTAGAGGTGCTATTTTTTACATGCTTCATATCATCAGCCAGTTAACGTCCACTGCTGAACAAATTAGAGAGGGGTGTTGCCATAATTCCCACGTTTGGCAGGCGGGTTGTGGATCGCAGTACGTTCACCGTGTACTAATAGGACTGCTGCCCATCCTCCGGTGGTTCTGGTCGCAGTTTCAAGAAACCAGAATAATTTATTAACCGATTTCAAAAAGGAGGAGGTTATCAATGCGACTGTGTTTTTTCGATTCCAAAAAATTTTTAAATAGGTATACTTATAATGTATCAATAATTTCGTTGATTGTCCTTTAATGCTCATTGCTTTGAAGTAATTTTAATATTATTTTTAACTTTTTAGTTTAAGCTTGTAAATGTAGGTATAGTTTTGAAGTCGGTTCTTCTCTAAAAGTTTACTTTATTTTGTGACAATGAAATATAGAAAAAGTAATATTAAAAAGTAAAAAATATGAAAACGGGTATTTTGGCTGGAAATCACGTGGTTACAACGTGGAAATAAAAATACGTTGGCAACCAGCTTGGCTTCCAATTTCTGAGAACCATTGTTTGTAAAGTTTGATGATTGCTTCCAATTTAAATTAACAATCTTAACTTTGTTAAAATAATCCATTGTTTGACTCTGGGACCTATTCAAATCAAAATTTAACATTGGAAGCTAAATAAATCTATTCAAAACATTTCAGTTGCGAATCCTAATACCGGGCTGAATACTTTTGAATGCGATTACCATAATTAAAAAGACGTAACTTTTAATAATTAATTTTATAACGCGTAGTATCAACATCATTATTATCCTATCACGTTCCCACTGCTGGGACGCAGGCCTTCTCTCAGAGAGACAGGATGGCCCCAATCCACCATGCTGGCCGAGCGCATGTTGGTAAATGTCATTGTCTTCGAATTTTTGAGGTTCTTGAACATACTGGTTTTCTCACGATATTTTCCTTCACCGTTGTCGAGCGACGGCATCGAAACTGCATTTTTTTATTTAAGTACTCAATAAGCCATTGGTACAGGGCCGAGGATCGAACCGGGTGCCGTCAGATTGTAAAGCACACATACTACCGCCCGCGCCCGGCCACCAACGCCAAAGACACTTTCTGGAGCGCTGCGCTGAACCGTTATATACTGAAGTAAACAGACTAGAAATATCACAAAATAGGGTTAAAAGCATCTGAATTGTAAATGTTGGTGACGCAGTTGAAGGCACACGGGAGCTCACTGCCCCTGGACAATTGACTGCAATTACTAATTAATTATACTAATGCTAACCAGCCCTCCGTGTACTTCTAGGGATGGGAGGGGACATCGTACCATCGATATTCGATAGTTTAAAGAAGTCGAAGAACAGCAGCCCTAGCCCATGAACTGCGATAAAATTGTATTCACTCATTTTCTCCTGCGAGAAAGAGACAGATGTACCAATGGTCTAGCTTTCTGCACGATCTATTCTGCACTCCTGCCCATTTTTTTATCGGACTGCCAGAGCGGGCACGAAATATCGTCAACGCTTCATGGTTGATATTCCGAAAATCCGTACAAAGCGCTTTGATCCCACACTTATTGTGCGAACTTCTAGTCTGTGGAATGCGCTGCCCGAATGGGTGTTCCCGATGGTTACAATCTGGGTCTGTCTTCAAATCATGAGTGAATCAGTTTCATCTACGCAAGCGTGCTCCAATGTAGACAGCTTCATCGCTTAACATCAGGCAAGATGGCGGTAAAACGCAAGCAATTATTTATAAGAAAAAAAAGAGCTTTATCTCGTTTATTCATGGATTAAAATGGTGGTCAATTTTTTTATCGCGGCGCTTGTAATAGGCCTGGTTTTCGGCTACCAGTTATAGCGGTGATCTTTTGCCAAAAGAATCACCAGCTATTGCTTAAATGTAAGAAACGATATCAAGAAAACATGTCATCATCATCATCATCATTTCAGCCGTAGGACGTCCACTGCTGGACATAGGCCTCCCCCATCGATCTCCAAAAGGGCCGGTTGGAAGCGGCCTGCATCCAGCGTTTCCCTGCGGTCTCTTTTAGGTCGTCCTTCCATCTTGTGGGTGGACGTCCTACGCTGCGCTTACCAGTCCGTGGTCTCCATTCCAGAACCTTTCGGCCCCATCGGCCATCTGTTCTGCGTGATATGTGCCCTGCCCACTGCCATTTCAATTTACTAATCCGGTGGGCTATGTCGGTGACTTTCGTTCGTCTACGGATCTCCTCATTTCGGATTCGATCTAGTAGAGAAACCCCGAGCATAGCCCTCTCCATAGCTCGTTGTGCGACTTTGAGCTTGCTTATGAGGCCCATAGTGAGAGACCACGTTTCAGTGCCGTATGTCATCACTGGTAACACACACTGGTCGAAGACTTTCGTCTTAAGGCACTGAGGTATTTTGGACGACAACATGTATTTAATTTAAATATCAAGAAAACATGTATTTAATTTAAATATCGGAGCGAGAATAAAGCCCCAGCTCTAGTCTAATAAATAATTCTAATAATGGCATGTACTCGCAGTAATGAAATTGTCAACTGTCTCTGGAATATAACATGTAATTACAGTTAGACGTTTGGATATTAAGTTTTAATACTCGTGTCTTGGCTCGGGGGAATGGAATAAAATCGATAAAATAGTAACTACAGTAGGGCCTCGGTAATCCGGACTCCCGCTTGTTCGGTGATCGCTGTAATCCGGCCGGGCAATGCTTCGCGGGGAAGCCGTGCGGGTATAGATGCGGGCTGCCATGAGCCAATATCGCCTTTCGTATAGTACGTAGTGTCAATTTAGCGCGCTCGGTAACATCATAGCGCCGCCACGTAAACATTCAACATTAAAAGACAAATCACTACATAGTATAAAACAAAGTCGCTGCCGCTGTCTGTCCGTCCCTATGTATGCTTAAATCTTTAAAACTACGCAACGGAATATGAAGCGGTTTTTTTAATAGGTAGAGTGATTCAAGAGGAAGGTTTATATGTATAACGAGCGACCCGCCCCGGCTTTGCACGTAAATTACACCCGTGCAAAGCCGGGCGGGCGGGTCGCTAGTTATATATAAATATACTATAATCCGGACGCCTCGATAATCCGGAAAGGGTCTTGTTTTTGCCTCTCCGGATTAACGAGGCCCTACTGTACGTCGTTTCTCTTCTGTCTGCCTAGCCTGTATCCCAGTATCAGCTTTGTTCAGCTTTCCAGCTGTTTTCTCCACTACACACGGTCGTTACTTTATCTTCTGCCTAGCATGTATCGGCACGAGCTTTGTTCAGCTTTCTAGCTGTTTTCTCCACTACACACGGTCGTTACTTTATCTTCTGCCTTGCATGTATCGGCACTGGCTTTGTTCAGCTTTCCAGCTGTTTTCTCAACTTCACACGGAGTCGCATGGTGAGTTGGTTGGCGTTTATGTCATATCTCACGATGTCAGGTTATTGCCACACTTTACCAGCAAGAGTTTGCTCCGGGTAGCACCAAGTCTATTAGAAGTAGGAAGAATTAAATGGATGATGATGATGATGAATTAATACTTGTCTCAGTGTGAATTTGAATTCTGGTAATTCCTTGTTTTTACTATTTAATAATTAGCGTTAGTGAATTGTATGTATTGTATTGTATGTTGACGTAATGATAACTTTAAATTTATTATTTTTGAATTTAAATTATTAACATGATTCTGACTGTATTTAATTGCATAAATAGAAGCTAGCATGACTAATTTCATGGGTTGTACCGACATCATTATCATCCACGGCCTTCGTTATCCCACTGCTGGGTATATGCCTCTCTCTTGCTATGCCATCTGCCCCGGTCCTGTGCTAATCGAGTCCAGGTTCGACACGCGACAGTAATAATAATTGTACCGTATAAGTTAGCAAATAAATTTATAAATTACCTGTTAGCCGTACTTCAACAGTCTGCTGAGTACACGACCCATCCACTTCTGTTGTCGATATAACTACGATTTTATCTATAGTTATAAAGCGTTTATAATCATTACGTTCGAGTACGTTCTAGTTTTGGCATCCACGATAACCTTTATAAAATTCTTTAAGAGGTTATATGTCAAAGATATTGACAACATGTCTGGGAATTTGGCTCTTTCGGTGTAATTGCAAAACAAGTGATAGTAAATTTTGCAATGCTGTAGGCAAAGACTGATCCTTGGCTGAGTCTGTGTCTATGCGGTGCCATCGAAATGTATTTGCGTAATCTTCAATCAAACACTTTTAGGAGCACTTCACATTTTCACACCTGAACGGGGTTCCTGATAGTTACAATCTGGGTGTCTTCAAATCAAGAGTAAATCGGTTTCTTCTAGGCAAGCGTGCTACTTCGTAGACCGCATAGGCGAGTTAGCGACCAACCGCAATTAATTTTTTTCTAAATAGAATAAGTGGCAAACAATCTTCGGGCCACCTGATGGTAAGTGGCCGCTACCTATAGACACCTACAATTTCAGTGCGTTGCCTACCTTTGAGGACTCTATTCACCCATCGTTTGAAGCAGTCCAAATTATACTTCGGAGGAAAATCCGAATGTGATTATTAAATTTAAAAAAGTGTGCCTTACCATCTTCACTTCCTAACTGCATTAGTACAGGGTCTTTCTTTTGCTATGCTAACTGCCTCAGTTCTACAGTTGGGTCCAGTTGGTCCAAGATGTTGACAATGTCAGCCCGTCTTGTCGCTGGACAACCAGTTCTTCGCTTACCCTGCTCTGGCCCCTGTCACTCCTTTACTCCACTTCAGCAGTCATCACCTTGTCAATTTGACAAGAAATGTCGTAACCAGCATAAAGGTAGACAAACTTCCGTGCATCGCGGTCGGTCGCAGTCGCGTGCGGCTGAGACTCGCGTCTGATGCCCACTGCTGATGCGATTTGAAAATGTATGGCGACGTCAGTTGTCGGTCGCACGCGTCTGACGCAGATGTCGGAAAAGGCGCCATACATGTTCATAGTGCGAAGTATTGTCGCATTACCCGCGTGCGTCAGACGTGCGCGGCTGCGATCGGCCGCGATGCATACTTACTTGTTACTTGTGTAGCGGGCATTTTCCGCAACTAGGCCATTCATTGGCCCATTTTGCGTCACCCGGCTGCAGCTAATTCAGCCACCCGGTCTCCTCCAGGAAAGCCAGCAGCTCGCTTATGCCTGCGCAGGCCTCCCAGAGCGTCCCCGGTGATCCGAGGATAGTGTTTCGTTGTTCTGCCACGCTGCTGCACTCCAGCAGCATATGTGCGGCCGTTTCTTCAGTCTCCAGACACCCTCTACATAGGGGACTGTCAGTAACCCCAATTTTAAAAAGGTGTTTGTTTAAAAGGCAATGTCCTGTGATAACCCCAACAATTTGCCGGAGTTTGCCACGTTTTAGATTCAACAATCTACGGGAGTATCTCGGATTGAGTTCCGGGAAAGCTTCCCTTGATTGTCTACAGTTTTTAGTACTTGCCCAGTATTCTTTGTGAAGTCTTGTAGTACGTTGACGAATCCAGGATCTGATTTGGCTAAAAGGTAAGGGGATTATCGGCTCGGGCCCTACCGGTCGTATGCTCGAGCCTCTCCGCGCCAGTTCATCAGCCGCATCATTTCCCCTAGACCCACTGTGCCCCTTGATCCATTGGAGAGTAACATGATTGTGTTTACTTACGGTCTCCAGCAGGTCATGGCACTGTATGGTTAGTCCTGAGGTATGCTCGTATCTCTGTAATGCTTTTAGCACTGCAGCACTATCCGAGAGAATTCTGATAGTTTGGTCAGTTACCTGTCTTTGTAATACCGCTGTTGCCGCCTGGATGATACCTACACATTCTGCTTGGAAAATGGAGTTATATTCACCCAAGGTTGTTGATAAATGTATATTGAGGTCTTCCGAGAACGTACCAGACCCGGTGCCTCTATCTGTTTTAGACCCATCTGTATAAATTCTCACTTCCCTTATCCCAGAGCTGTCGCTGTGTTCTTCATATAATTGGATATTGTAGCTCCTTGTGAAGATATGTTTCTTTGGCACCCTATCATATAGTGAGACCATTGTTGGGTTACAGTCTGCGTAGGCAGCTAGTATGGTGGTATGTTTGGCTAGATCATCTTGTACCCAGAGGCCTAAAGCTCTGAGCCTGTATGCGGATGCTGCTGCTTCTTGCTGTATGAAGAACTGCAGCGGTGTCAGCCCCAGTAGTGCTTCCAGCGCTACCGTGGGTGCAGAGCTCATGCAACCTGTCGCCGCTACACAAGCTAATCTCTGTATCGTGGCTAGTTTATCTATTGTTGTACTTAGTTTGGTTCTGGGCCACCATACTACTGCACCATAAGTCAGAGAGGGTCTGACTACGGTATTATATAGCCAAAGTGTTATTTTGGGGTTGAGACCCCAAGATTTCCCTATCATTTTCCTACACTGCCAGAATGATATGGTAGCCTTCTTTGCTTTGTTTTCGAGATGTTTGGCCCAATTTAGTTTTCTATCTAGTGTGATTCCCAAATATTTTACTTCTTCCGACAAGGAGAGCTGTTGTCCAAAGAGGGAGGGTAGTTTATAAGGTCCCAGATTCCTTTTGTTTGTAAACATTACAAGTTCTGTTTTACCCGGGTTGACGGTTAGCTCATATTCATTACACCATCTTTCTACAATTTTTAGTGCATTATTCATGAGGTTGCATGCAACGCTGGCGAATTGGCCTGAGATCAGGATCGTCAGGTCATCAGCGTACCCCACCGTAAGAAAGCGTTCTGTGTTCAGTCTCGTAATTAGGACATTTACTACCATGTTCCATAGGATCGGCGATGCTACGCCACCTTGTGGGCAGCCCTTCATCACCATTCCCCTCGTCGCGCCATCCAGGTCAATCCGCACTGCCCTTAGTCGCAGCATGTTTAGTGTCCATTCTATCAGCGTTGGGTTAGTGTTGTGTTTTATCAGTGCTGTTTCGATGCTATTAAAATTTGTCTTATCAAAAGCACCTTCTATGTCTATAAAAGCTCCCAGACATAGGGCTTTATTGTTGATATCTCGTTCTATGACTTGTACAACTCTGTGTAGAGCTGACTCAGTGGATTTCCCCGAGCTGTATGCATGTTGTTGTGGGTGTAAAGGGTTGTTGATTAGAACGTTGTCCCTAATGTGCCTTTCTACTAGTCTTTCTAGAGTTTTTAATAGGAAAGATGAGAGACTGATTGGTCTATAGGCTTTCGGATTTGTGTAGTCGCTTTTACCCGGTTTTGGAATGAAGAGTACTCTTACCTCTCTCCATCCAAGCGGAATATACTTAAAGGCTAGGCAGGCCCTGAAGAGTTGTTTTATGGTTTCATTTAGTAAGTGTTCTCCCCATTGTAGGAGTCCTGGAAAGACTCCATCTAGTCCAGGTGACTTGAAAG
Source organism: Agriopis aurantiaria (assembly GCA_914767915.1). Classification (NCBI taxonomy): domain Eukaryota; kingdom Metazoa; phylum Arthropoda; class Insecta; order Lepidoptera; family Geometridae; genus Agriopis; species Agriopis aurantiaria. The sequence continues at coordinate 10,168,692 of OU612004.1, forward strand.
TTTGGAATGATTTTATTGCCCAGGTTAGCTTATCGCTTGTTACTACTGACCGTGCGGCCGCCCAGTCTGAGTCTGTTGCTATGGTCCCATTGTTCTCGATCCATGTGGATTGATTACTAATAAGACATCCTGGGAAGTGTGTTTGTAGTAGTAGGTTATTAGTTTCTATTTCTGTTCTAGTGTAGGTGTTATCGGATCTTTTGAGTGTTCCTATATCACGGTTTGGATCAGCCGCTAGGATTTTCCTGACTCTGTTCGCTGCAGAGTTAGACTCAATATTACTAGTAAATTTTTTCCATGATCGTCGCTTGTTAGTTCGTATAATTTTTTTATATTCTCGCATCGCCATTTTATAATTGTCCCAATCTACATCGCCATAGGTGTTCATGGCGCGATTGTACAGCTTACGTGTCTTCTTTCTTAGCTTCTCTGCGTCCCTGGACCAACACCGGTTACCTTTACTTTGGCCTCCCGGAGTTGATAGTGGGCACGCTGCCCTGAAGCTTGTGGTAAGGTTGTCTGTCAGTACAGTCACAGCATTTTCTATTTCTTTAATGTGCGTATAGGTTGTACCCGGGTGAATAGGGTTAAGGTTTAGTTTTAGGGCTGATATGTAACCTACCTTGTTAGTTCTACGAGGGTTTCTCGTCGGTGTTGGCATTGTCTGGGTCAGTGCTAGGTCATACCTGATCCACCTGTGGTCTGAGCCGGAGTGCTCGTTTGAGACTCTCCAGTTCTTCACAAGGCTGCAGTCACCCGAGACTAAGGTTAGGTCTATGATGGTGCGGCTTTGCCTTGTCACAAATGTTGGCTCTGCCCCTAAATTCGCAATAGAGAGATTAGTAGTAAATAAAAAGTTTACCAGTTCCTCCCCCCGACCGTTTGATAATGGCATTCCCCACAGAGGATGATGTGCATTTCCATCTGTTGAGATAATAAGCTTGAAGTCGTTAGTTTCACAGTAGCTTACCAGATCTGTCACCGCTTTAGGCGGTGCTGACTCATCAGCAGGCATGTATGCCGATGCGATAATAAGTTCTTCGGTGTCCTCCCCATTTCCACTCTGGAGTCTGGCTGTTGCCAGGTCTCTAGAGCAAAATTGTGTGACCGGTACTGCTGTTATGTTTCTCGGGAAGTACATGCACGCTCGGATATTGTCACAGGTATAATCGAGTATTAACTTACCCCTTAAGCTTTTGAGACCACATACCCGTCCTGTCCTAATCCAGGGCTCCTGGATCAAAGCTATGGTCTCTACGTTTGCCTCCAGCATTCTGCGCAGGTTAGCTGTCGCCGTGATGTTGTGCTGAAGGTTTACTTGGAGGACGCTAATCTTTGAGGAGTTATTAAGTTCACGTCCTTGGCCTCTGCCACCAACAGATCCGTCAGTCATCGCGGACAAGTCCACGGTGTCTGACGGCGGTGCAGCCGGCTTAGGGATGCAGTTAGTATTATTATTGTTATTCGTTATTATCTTGCTCTTACTGCGCTTCACTCCGGGGACGTGAGCCACCTCGGAGTGAGGTATACTGGCGCTAGGACCTCCGGCCAAAAGCCGTTGCCCCCCAGCCCGGTTCCCCTGCCTGCCTTTCGGCCTTACAACCGTCCTGCCAGCTATGTCCACGTCACGGCCGGCGTATACAGCCGCAACATTGGTCACCGCGGCTATAAGTCGGGACGGTCCGGCAGAGCTAGTAAAGCAATCCGTTTCCATTGGTGTGTTAGGTAAATTAGTTGGGTTGGATGAGCTATCCATATTAATGCTCTTATAGTTCGTCCCCCAGGCTCCCCACCCTCCACGGAGCCCGCACCTAGGGGATGTCTTGTTAAGACACCAGGGCTACCTGGAAGGATATAGAGGGGCAGATTAAGTTGTTCACGAGACACAGACAGCACCACCGAAACCGACGCCAACTATTCGCCGAAATACGGCGTGCACTGCGGACTGCAGACCCCAGAAACCCACCCCTCTCGCCAGGCAGTAGCAGAGGGCTGCCTACCATGCTGGATTGCCAATGGTGGCTAGTCATTGGCCCCCCGTTTTAGGTGAAATTCACACCAAAGAGGAGTGTCGCGACAGAGCTGTACCGTAACTGACAGCTCTTTGCTCAGCCCCCAGGATTGTTGCATCCCCCCGTACGGGCTACCACGCGCAGCATCAAACACGTGGGTGGTCAACCCCCCACCCACCGTCTCTCCTTTGGGGATGGCGGGCCCACAATGACCTGACCACTACGTCATCACAGCTGCTTGGAATGGAATAGGATTGGAGATGATGGTGCGGTAGAGGAATAAAGAAGATCCTACCAAGCATGCCTGAACATGCCTATCCAGTACCTAGGAGTTTCAGGATGGGAGGGGAAGGTTGGGAGTTAAGAGTTGCGTCTATAAGTTTTGGTTACATCCGTTCCTGAGGGGACCAGACCAATAACAGGCGGCAACCACGTGTAGGAGACTTATTAGACTTGTTATGGATATCGCTGCGACCTGCGCTCCTTCCGTAACCATTCACCGAACCTGCTCACCGGACAGGTGGCCAGGTTAGGGTTAGTCCTGTGGTCATCAGCTTCGGAGTGTGACGTAGTCCTAACCCTGCCCGGCCGCGATGCATGGAAGTCAACCTTTACTATTGCGGTTACAATACTTGGAGCTGTTGATCTTGGTTCAATTTCAATATATTGAACTCAATATTGAAGTCTCTGTTTTTGTGCACATCCTCAACGTGAAGTGTACTTAAGTATACTTAATTTAGGATGTAAGCTTCAACCAACCGTCCAAGTTGACATACGAGTACTCTCTATACCAGAATCATCCCTTAACAAATCTCAAATCACTCGGAAGGCTCCTATTACGCAATCAAAGGTCGAGTCAGACTCCGGGGCTATCGACCTGTTTCCTCGCTGGCGTACAGATTTTACTACTCTCGGTCCAAGCATTTATTTGCCCTGACAGCTGCAATAAACATTGTACAAAGCCGAATAAAAACATTTCCTTTTAATATTTCACTGAAGTATATCTTGCTTAAATCATTCAGTAATTTTTTTTGCAATGTTATTGCAGCTGTCAAAGCAAATAAATGCTTGGACTCACTTAAGCTGCAGCCGCGGGTTTTCCCTAGAATATCTAGTTTTGTAGCACTAATCTACACAAATAAGCTACAATTTTCTAATAAAAATTGTTAAATTTTACCAACTGTTAAATTTATTCTTACTAAGCGAATTTTCCCACTCTCACTGGATGGACCGACGACATCGTGAGAGTCGCGGGAATTCAGTGGACGCAGATGGTGAGCTGTCGTTTAGTGTGGAGGTCAAAAGGGGGAGGCCTATATTCAGCAGTGGACGTCTTCTGGCTGATGATGATGAAGCCAATTCTATCTTTTAAAATGTGCGAAAGAGTAAAGGCCGGTCGCTGCCTTAATCTTTAAAAAAAGAGGTACAGAGGGTAAAACAGGCCTGTTACAGCATGTTCCAATGGGGAAAGCTTCTCACCTTGCGCTTATCGATTGTTCACATTGGCATTGTAGGCACGTCTCTTCACGTTTCGCACAGCTGAAGTACTCTGATCCAGAATTGCAAGACAAAATTAGATGCTGACGAGTGTAGTGCTGTGTAAGATTTTGAAGTTCTCACGAGCAGTATTTCGATGGTCTAAGTCCTGGATACAATCATGGCCAAGTGGTAGCATGTGCGCTTTACAATCTGACGGCACCCGGTTCGATCCTCGGCCCTACACCAATTACTTATTTGGTACTTGTTTATGTAAATTATGTGCTGTTTCGATGCCATCGCCCAAAATCCGGGAATGAAATCATCGTGAGGAAACCGGTATGCCTAAGAAGTTCAAAAGTTCAAAGACATTTGACGTTCACCAGCATGCACTGGGCCAGCATGGCGGATTAGGGTCCATCCTCTCTCTCTCTCTGAGAGGAGGCCTGTGTACCAGCAGTGGGAACATGATAGGCTGATTATGATGTCACACATGTTACAACCTAACAGTTTAGAATAAAATTTGCTAAGGAGGTAGCTTATACCCTGAATAAATATGTAGGCTACTTTTTAACCCGAAAAAAAAAAACTTAAGTTACTGGTAATCTGTTAGCATCCTCTTAAGCGGCTTCAATACCTTAAACTTAAAAAAAATAAAAAATTGTTCAATGAAAAAATTGCTTGTTTGTTCATACATTTTGTCGGGAGTTGGCTAGTCTGTGGAATTCGCTGCCTGAGTGGGTGTTCCCCGATAGTTACAATCCGAGTGTCTTCAAGTCGAGAATTAATTGGTTTCTTCTAGGCAAGCGTGCTCCATCGTAGACCGCATCATCGTCTAACATCAGGCGAGTTAGCGGCCAAGAGCAAGCCTATTTATAGTTTATATTTTTTTGTTTTGCCGATTTTTTCCGCGAATTTCGAAAAGTCGATGAACAATAGTTGATTGTTTTGGTTTACTGTAACTCCTAAGAAGATGCTAACTGATTACCAGCCAGTATACCTGTAAGATAGCGGGTGAAACCACGGGGCGTTGCTAGTTTCACATATCTCTGTGGTTCCACACAATAGTTGGATGGAACACATCAATCAGATCTCGTGAGCCGCAAAGCGACGAGATTAGGATGGATTGCCACTATTCTCGAGGGACCAGCTCGGCTTCTGAGCTTTGCCGAAATAAATGCGGAAACTAAGCTTTTTACTGAAGCTTTGCTGGAGCATGGGATAAAGGTTTTTACCATTGCCACTCGAAAAAGGGCATTTGTATCATCGATAACATTTGATAAAACTCTATTTTAATCACTAAGTGAATAAAAACATTTTAAATTTGGAACAAGCACGAATTATTCCGCAGGGTACCGCTGGATGCAGGCCGCTTCCAACCAGCTCTTTTGGAGATCAATGGGGGAGGCCTATGTCCAGCAGTGGACGTCCTACGGCTGAAATGAAGATGTTGATGACGACGAATTATTCGTACATATCAGTGTGGAGATTGGATGGCGTACTTACAAGTGACGCCATTTATCAGTAGTGCGCTTTCTGTTTAGATTATATATCTTCCTTAGTTTTGAACAGAACATCATGCTGAGTTAGGCCCGATTTATGACAAAGTATGACTTTTAGTGATTTTTTAAATTTAGTTGGTCACAAATAAACTTATTTTCTTTATTTCAATTTTAATTTAGTTTTTTGTGATCTGTTCTGATTATGGTCAGATTTTGTCAGTCCGGTAGCCTATTCCCATCTAACTAAAATCATAGAAAATAATGTAATAGTTCACCGTGTATTCAGACCCTCCTACGCAAACGTAGAATGTAGTACTCGACTACTCCCGGTCGGATTCCAATAACAGTGTTTAACTGACACGATGTCTGTTTGTCGGTCCATCAACTGTTAACGATTGATTGGCCCCAAACCTAGATGCGAGTTGCCAGTACTAACAAAACACCCTTTGCTCGTTCCAATAAAGATACTTCGTATATCTAGATTAGCTACTAATTTACGATGGTAATTTGTTTCGCTATACAAACAAATAGACGGCTTGCTTGTTTCGCGAGCATTCGTTTGTAATGTAACAGTCCAGATTCGAGCATAACATCAATAAGTGAGGAGTACCGAGCATTACAGTGGAAATGCAATTTATAACATCAATTCGCACCACTTAAAACATGATCGTTCGCGGCGCAGGCTCAGTGATTTTAATTTATTTAGTAAATAAACTAAATCCACAGTTTAATAGATTAGTGTAGTTTAATATATTTTTATTTAGTGTCTTTAGGTTAATTTGATTTCAAATATGTATATAAATAGTTATTGTATTGTATAATTATTTATTGAGTTTTTTTTTAAGTTCACAATTCTCAAAACATTTATACCATAGATAAACTTACAGCCAATAACGGATTTACATTTTGTGTATATTATATTTTGTTAAAAATTACAATCGCTAAATAAACTAAAAAAATATATTAAATATATAAATTTCATAAATAGAGCTAATAAAAATATTCATACATAAAAATTATAAAAATATTCTTATGTACTTGTATATTTTAAATTTTGTGTAGTGTCCCTTCCTGCCCTTCATCATCAGCCATTCCTTACTGGTTGTGGGAGTCCCGTTGGTTTAGCTCTCCCTGGTATCCCTGGTTTCTCGTCAGTGGCATACACCAGTTTCCTGGTGTCTTTCTAACATCTCGGTGCGCTTAGATTGTGAATTTTCGAATATTTTTTGCCTAGAAATTGGCTTAGCAACCAACAAAGCATTACGCTAAATGCTAATATACCAGGGAAAGTTTGAATCACAAACCTTACGACAACGCGGAACGAATCAAGTAAACCTTATTTTTCCTTCCTGAAAATAAGTGAATCAGCATAAGCACAATATGAAACTTTCCCTAACTACTCTGTCCCTAAAGTTGGTTCATTTGGCGAGTGTTGCCCTGGCAGCCCTCTTAGAACACACTGGGAATGACTTATAACCAGTATGGGCACTACGAACGGTCAAATTTTGCCTAAAATTACTAGTCTCCAGATCTGAGTATCCCCACGCAGAGTGATCTAAATTTAAACAGCCCTTATATGGTCATCTCCAGTAGTACTGGTAGGAGATGAAGTCCAAATAAGTGTGCCAGGTGACAAAACTAATATCCTGGGTTCTAAAATAAACCATCTGACCCATAGTATTAAATAACGTCAAACAAGTCATAGTCACAGTCGGAGTAAGTCACGTTCAAGTAAAACTCAGTAAAGTGGTGGAGGCTTTACAATAGGCTTCTATAGAGTTTTGGAAACAACACGAAAATACATATTTCACCTCGTTATATCACTGTCCACATCAAGCACGTTCACGAGCACTTAATAAATAATATTCCACCATAATTACACATTAACACTCGCCTCACAAAAAATACAACGAGCCGACATGTTTTTTCCACGTTGGCACCAAAACTCCAGCGTCTATTATGCCATTGAAACTGTGTGGATTTGACAGCTGTCAAAAGTAGCCATTTAGCCAATTATTCGCAGCTATTTTGGAGGTTCAAGGGCGCGGGTAGCGGGTGGACGACCATTATTCTGACATCACTGAATGGTAGCCATCTTTGCCGCCGAAATTTAAGATTTTTTTTCACTTTGGTGCCAAAACTTCCCATATTCAATGGTTTCCTCCGTATTGCCATAGCAGTTCTCTGTCATGGTGTCCTTACTGGCTCCCTTCACAGCTGCGCATGGGGGAGCAGAAATACCGACAATACGACGACGGATATAAAATAACACTTCGCGTTACGTCTGCCTGTTTATTTGTACTCCAGTAACTCCCACTGCTGACCGATTTCGATTGAACTCGGAGGCAAACACTGAACTTGTTGTTGCTACCACAAAAAATACGATCGATGTGTACTAAGTTATTTTCAGCCTTTTGTTGGGCTTATTTTCGTTGTGTCAGGAGATGAAAAGAAAGGATGTCTCGTTTTGAACAGATCTTTTCAACATTGACAGGTGTTTCTCTGAATAACAGCCGTGAAAGAACTGATCGGTCTGTGAAGTGAAGAATAATTATAGGACGTGATGGAAAAAAAATACTGGGCAAGTGCTTTTATTACCGGAACAAAAACAGGCTACCTTAAAAAAAAAAAACTGTCGAATTGTTAACCTCGGCCTTTTTGAAGTCGGTTAAAACAGTTAGACTGCCCATAAGACTGTTGAAGATCTAAAGACAATCCAAATGTTCAAGCCCACTATCAGTTGGCAGCGTACCCAGTATGCTGTTGGTTATTAGCCTTCTTCGTTATCGTTCTGTGTGTGTTTAAGAATATTGAATTTCTATTTATGAAGATTGACGAAATGAAGTTATTTTGCTGTATTTCAATCAGCAAACAATACTCAAAGAGTGATCTGTTAGCAGAGAAAGCAAATGAATGCTTATTTACTTCTGACGAAGCTAGCATAAATCAGGGTAACAAAAAACTGAAGGGAGCCGAGAGCGAGCCCCGGCCGTCGGTCGTCAAACATCAATCACAACACATTAATTCGGCTTCCAGTGGAAGCAGCCTAAGCAGCGAATGATGTAAAAGCCATTACTGCGAGCCAAGAGGGCTATAGGCCTATTTTATATGGAAACTTCTGAGTGGTACTTGACGGGTTTGACGAGTTCAGTGGACAAATTATGCGAAATTTATGGACTAAGTTCAGAAGCGTGAAAACAGTTTTGGATACTGGATGCTTCGGTCAGTAGGAAAACTTAAAGCATAACGTAGACTGTGTCTAATCCAATCTTAGGGACAAACTGTATGAAACAATCAATAATTTGTCACAAAATTTTCGTTGGTAAGCTTAATTGTTTTGATCACGAGGTGTAGGGATTAGGGACAGCCACGTCGGTTGCATTCTGGAACCACTTTGGGCCACAATAACAACTCTGAACTCTACAACACACATGTGCCCTTTGCAAGCTTAGGCAAAGATGGCACGATGTCATCGATGCGCACCTGAAGGACTAGGCAACAATTACTTAACATCGAAAAAAGTGGGAGGGTAGGAAGACCGCAAAGGTCTTCCTGTGGGTCTTCCACATTTATGGTTCCTAATAATAATAAAACGCTTAGTTACATGGTACATGGTACCTTTTGCCAGACATATATCCAATTCTCGACTCGCTTTGGGCGATATTAGTGGAAAGTGGAATGGGTATTCCACTTTCCACTAATCTCGCCCACGATTCACCTCCATTCGAGAGTACATCTACATTCCCTACTGCTGGTCCTTTAATATAAATTCCTTTGACAAGTGACAAGCAAATCCTTATTCCAGTCAGGCGGCGGACATTTTAATCAAATCGCGAACGGAATCCTCTTTTACAATCGGATTTCAATAACGTACGGAATTCTCGGGTCACGTTTGCTTTGGACGTTAACAGTCGTTTGGGAGTAATTGGCCAGTATTCATTTTTGGAACACGTTTGAATGGGAAGGAAATTGATTAGTGCGATGGCATAGGAACTAACTTTTTCATTTTACGGGTCTCTTTGGTCATCGTGCAATAAATTAGTTCATTGATACATGTGATGAATCTGATGAAACACCCGGCTTAAAGAACCTGTTCTGGAGGTGGCTCCCGACCAGACTTATTTCGCTGTATGGCTCATTGGCAGCGCGTCTGCCTAATGAGCCAGAGGTCCCGGTAGATGTTTGACTGATGAATTTAAATGTCTTGATCTTGGTTGTTCTTGTCAGTTTGTGTTCCATGGAATGACCAAAACTAAATCCTAGTGGGAAATGAGCGGGAAGCGTTATTTATATCTATATCTTCTCTTCTCTCTCTCTATCTCTTCTCTCGCGTCTGTCTGTCTGTCTGTCTGACCGCTAACTCCTCCTAAACCACGCAACGGATTTTGATGCGGCTTTCACCACCAGGTAGATAATTTTTCACGGAAGGTTTATATATATAACTAGCGACCCGCCCTGGCTTCGCCCGTAAATTACACCCGTGCGAAGCCGGAGCGGGTCGCTAGTTTATTTAAATTGCCTATTGCCCTGAAAACGGGACAGGACGTGCAAATCGAAAGAACATTCTCCCGACGATAAGCGTTTGTCGTAAAATCGATAGTCAAACTACGAGATTCCCCATTTTAGCAAGTTAAATGAGCCATTGCTAAGGAAAACCGCCTCAAGGTTGACTCAAAGAAGCCCGCTCGAATCGCTCCGAACACAATTTCGGTTGGAAAATGTTTAGGCATTTGTGAAACTGAAGGAGAATGGTGGGGCGAAAGATGGCGTGGTACTTTCCCACTGCGGAAATTGGAGGAATGCGAAGTTCGTTTTTCGAAAAATCTATATTTTATTATATAAATATCTCTGTTGATCTGGTGGCCGAGCGGTAGCATGTGCGCTTTACAATCTGACGTCACCTGGTTCGATGTTCCGCCCAACACCAATGAGTTATTTAGTAACTAAATAAATTATGTGCAGTTTGGATGCCATCGCTCAAAAACGGTGAAGAATACCATCGTGAGGAAATCGCGGCCAAGAACCTAAAGTTCAAAGACATGATATTCACCAACATGCACTGGGTCAGCATGGTGGATTAGAGCCCCCCTAGAGTCTCTGAGAGAAGGCCTGTGTCCCAGCAGTGGATACCGGACAGCAGATGGTAGTAGATCTATTTTGTATAAAAAAGTGGGGACAAGTAAGGCTGATAATCATAATAATGACTTATAAAATATGGGCATCTGATCTTCCATTACCATAAGTGGCAAGAACCGGTGTTACTCTAACAAGTAGTGAGCAAACAAGTAACCCCGCTAACAGATATGATAAGCCTCGATAATACCTCTCATTGATAACATCTCTGATAACGCTTCTACCCGCATTAAACTCATTCACAGCTGATTGTTATCTTATCAATGAATTGGAAGTACTTTAATTATCAGATTCTGATAATTTATGTTAATGTAACTAAGTTTTTCTATACTAATATTATAAAGAGGAAAGATTTGATTGTTTGTTTGCATTGAATAGGCTCCGTAATTACTGAACCGATTTGAAAAATTCTTTCACTGTTGGGAAGCTACACTATCCGCGGGTGACATAGGCTATAATCTATACCCGTGCGAAGCTGGGGCGGACCGCTAGCTTTAAATAAAAAGATCGACGAGCAATCTTGATCCGCCTGATGGTAAGCAGAAACCGCCTATATGGGCACCTGTAACACTAGCGGTGTTGACGGTGCTATGCTAGCCCGGAGAGGTAGTTGTAGACACCCTTTAGTTTTAAAACGTTTCATATATGTTGAAGCTCAGCGGGAAGACCTTTCGTTGACTCATTGAAACTTAATAGTACAATCTCCTAAGACGAAAGTCATCGACCATGTCGACAGACAGACAGACATACATCGTAGGCTTAGTAATAGGGCCCCGTTTTTACCCTATGGGTACGGAACCCTAAAAATCAAGCAACGCCAACTCCAAACACATTCGCAAAACTTTAAAATAATATTGAAATTACCAATATTTCATATAACTTCTTAGCATAAACAAATTATATTAATTTCACCGCGTAAGTGGTATAAGTTTTCCTTTTGAAATGCGAAGTTTGAAGCATAGAAGCCTAACAAACGTAATAAGGAAACGGCTGTTCCGTAACTCCTGTTTCGTCAACCTTATCACGGTAAATATAATAATCATATAACTAAAAAGCCGTGATAGTTTAAAAGTGTTTTTATCCTCACTCCACAAGTTGCTCATTTTGTTTGGTATATCAACCCTCATAAGTGTTACCACCTTTCTGTTACAGCCTGTAGATAACCGGGAAAGAATTAAGTTTTTTTTTTATTGACTTACGCTGTTAGCCTTACGACCTCTACAGCTTGACCGGACTAGTTACTTGGTGGTTAAAATTTTGGCCGACTATTTCAGGGGCACCTCGAAGGTACAAAGTACGAACCTTGGCTTGGGCCGTCGCCGAGAGTGGGGATCAGACTTACCCAGGCAGGTTTTCTCACGATGTTTTCCTTCACCGAAAAGCCAGTGGTATGAAAAATGACTTGATATGAAAATGATATGAAAAATATGACTTGATTGATTATTTGGAGAGAATCCAACAGATCTAACAGATCCTGGGGTCTACGATCCCAGTTTAATACAGTGTTTTTGTTTAGCAAACTTGTATTCCACAAGTTGCTCATTTTGATCGGTATATCAACCCTCATAAGTATTACAACACCTTTCTGTTACATCCCGTAGATAACCGAGAAAGTGTAAGGTAAGAAAAGGTAGAGGGCATGACCTACCATTTATATTCCTTACCCGCCCAGCTTTTCTAATAAACTTATACCGCGTTCGCCTCATTCTAGCTGTTTATTCCCAGTGACGTTTGTCGTAACTCAGCGCACTCGTAAAGGAATATCGTACGGAAAGTGGCTTCAAAGATAATAAGAAATATTCTGAAGATGCCGTTACGACGCTGGGACCTAATTCTCGCTCTGCGATATTCTTTAACCGAATTCTGGAGATAGGTTTGCAATTCGTTTCGTTTATTTATTTATTTTAATCATGGAAAATGAGGTATGTTTGATGTATGGAAGCAGTCACGAAAAATAGATGGCCGATGGTAAAGATTCTCGAATGGGGACCACGGACTGGTAAACGCAGCGTAGGACGTCCATCCACAAGATGGACAGACGACCTAAAAGAGACCGCAGGGAAACGCTCGATGCAGGCCGCTTCCAACCGGCGCTTTAGGGGATCGATGGGGGAGGCATATGTCCAGCAGGGGACGTCCTATGGCTGAAATGATGATGATGATGGAAGCTGTCTGCGAGAAGTTGATGGCTAATTACAACACACAATGACAAGGTAGGCATTTGACTACAGCCCACCTAATCCGTACAGCGTTTCTAATCCGTGCGGGCAAGGATTGGAACAACCTGCCATCTTCCTTGTTTCTTGAGAGATATAATCTGTGTCTTTTCAAGGTCAGAGGGAATAGGTATCTTCTAAGTCTGTGTGCTTCATCTTTGACCACATCGTTACTTACCAGGCGAGTTAGTGGTAAACGCGGACTTATTGCGATTTCACAAACCCCCTGATGACCTGGGGCCTTACGTCCAACTCCTTACGCGGTCTCAAACTAACGTTAAAACCGCACAGGGGCCTTACAGCTAGCTGTGTAAAGCAATCCAGTTGAGGTGATGAAAAAAATGTTGCGCTACCGCAAACGCGTTAAGGTTCACGTTCGCGTGATTTTCCGAACTGCGCGGTTTTAATGTTGGTTTGATACCGCGTAAGCAGTTGGCCGTAAGGCCCCAGTTCGGAAGCCTTAACGCGCTTAAATACGGTTTGCGGTCGCGCAACTTTTTTCATCACATAAACTGGATTGCTTAAAACAGCTAGGCGAAAGGCCCCTGGTGTCAAGTGACGTGGTCGAAGATGGTAAACAAGCCTAGCCTAGAAGTGAGGCTTCAACAACAACTCGAATTGTTTTCGCATCATTAATTTCTATAAAGACATTAATTACGACACGCTGATTTGTGTTCATAACCCACTGAGCGGTGGCGCAATGTCAAAACATGTTCTTAACTACGTAAGTAAATTGTTGCCCGACCAACTTGCCTGTGAAGCTGAGTGAGGGAGCCACCATTGTGTTTTCTGAACAAAACTATATAGTCCACAGATCTGTACTAAGATAGAGGCCGCGAGTTTATTTTTAAATTTAATATTTTTGCCTTTGTCTCACCCTGTTTAGGAGCAGGCTTGCCTAGAAGAAACCTATTCACTCGCGGTTTGAAGACACCTAGATTGTCACTATCAGGGAACACCCATTCTGGCAGCGCATTCCACAGACTAGCAGTTCGCACAATAAAAGTAGTAAAATCAAAGCGCTTCGTAAAATGAATGGTATATTTTTTTTGCATAAGCGACGATGATCGTACTGTATAATGCGGCATGGTTAGCATGAAGCATTGATCCAACCTCTAATCAAACAAACAAGGGAGATATGATATGGTGAGTAGGCGTGGCGGGTGCGTACGCACCTGGCCTAAATCAGGCTTGATGCCTTTGGTAGAACTCACCCAAATTATTTATTTTTCGAAAACATGGGTAACATGCAGATGGCAATGTATTTATATTCACATTGCAATCGCATTGCTATAATAAAACGCAAGCCTATTATATAAAAAAAATACTTTATTTGAGTTTTTTCTTTTTTTTTGCTCGCGGTGTCTACCCAAATAATGGTCTGCGTGCTAGCCTCAATTGGTAAACCTTAATTTCTACATTTACCCACCTCACAGACAATTTGGTATTGTATCGGCATTGATGACATTCGATACTTGCGCCGCAGTATACATAGTACAACCAGTTGTGCGTAACCGCGAGATGTTAACCAACGAGTCAATAGACATGCGAAGTGCTAACAGGATTGTGTTTGATTTGGTTTAGATCTCCGTCCTTGGACGTAGAAATAATATGTGTACTACACAAATATTTGAAAACATTGATTCTGTGACATTGGCATCTCGCAATGACGTCAATTCTGTTGTCATTATCATCATCATCAGCCCGACAGCCTGCCTCTGCATGTCTGCATCCACTGGATGCCCGCGACTCACGATGTCGTCGGTCCATCTAGTGGGAGGCCTGCCTCTGCGTCTTTCAGTTCATGGTCTCCACTCAAGAACCTTCCTTCCCCATCGGTCTTCGAGCGATGTGGTCTGCCAATTGCCACTTCAACTTGCAAATTTTAATAGTCGGTGACTCTATTTAACCTTAAAATCCATAAAGTCGCAGGCAAAACTGGGGTGCAGTTAGATAAGATTATTAGAATTTTCCTAAATCCAATCTCAATGAAAGTTGGCGCACCGTGTTTACAAGTGCAGCTGTCTCCCATAACTCGTCGGCCGACGGTCGGATAAACCGACGTGATCTGTTGCTTGTAAATCTGTCAGATGAACGCCGACATAATTATTATGACCGGGGAATTCATTCACTATTTGTTTAGTTGAATTGATTTTCGCGAGCAGTGTTCGTAATTCAAATTATATAAAGGTATGATTCCGAACTAGCCGAACTAGAACTCCGAGACTAGCTGTTGCCCGCGACTTTGTACGCGTAGACTTTCATATAAAATTTTAAGTTTCATATAAACTTTCAACACCTTTTTATGCTCCTTAATTCGGCCCTTTCGTAAAATCCTTTCTTAGCGGATTCTCATAAGGAATCTACCTGCCAAATTTAGCAAGATCAAGCTTAATACCCCTCATAAGCTTATTCGTTTTTGTCCTCTTATCAGTATACCAAAATTCTACACTAACTATAGACGTAATTCATACATGTTGAGAGTGAGCAAGAACTTTAACACCATCGATAAGCGCTTAGGGTTGGATCTATTCTGCATGAGCGTTGTGGCGGTTAGGCAGCTGTTGAGTAGGGAATTCTTTGTTTAAGCCTATTGTTATGTCATTTTTATTTTTTCGACAAACGCATATTGTGTAACTGCGTAATGTCAATAAAATTGTTACTTTTAAATTTTTATCCGCGAGGACCTGTAATTAGCTTCTGGATCTATTAAGATTATTATATTTTTTAAGGCTGTTGGTCTTCCTCTGAAATAAATAAATTTCAGTTTCGTAGATCACGTGGTTCTCGAGATTTCGTGATTGTCGATTGAATGAGTGAGTAAATGAGTAGATGAATTTCGCTTTTATACACATAGATAATTATGATATTTTGTTGTCAAACAACCGGGACCTAAAATTTATTTCTAAAATCGTATCATCCGACCCTCTTGTAACTTTATAGACCAAAAACATGTCGTTGCTAAACTCCCGTTACCTAACTAGTCATTAAAGATGGAGTCTATTATAAGCATCATGCTCCACAGTACCTCCGCGGTGCTTCCTCGCAGCCATATCGGGGCACTTAGCG
This sequence comes from Agriopis aurantiaria, assembly GCA_914767915.1. NCBI lineage: Eukaryota > Metazoa > Arthropoda > Insecta > Lepidoptera > Geometridae > Agriopis > Agriopis aurantiaria. Next base: position 10,184,100 of record OU612004.1, read on the forward strand.
AGGATAACTCGTAGTTAAGATAAAATATAGCCAAGCGACTCGCTCGGGTTGTCGTCCTGGGGGGCTACCTCGACCTCATGAACATTCACTCAAACTTATAATGAACTGGGTGTCTTCAAATCGCGAGTGAATCGGTTTCTTCTAGGCAAGCGTGCTCCTTTTAATTCTCCTCTTTTTAATTTAAAAATTTGTTAGATAATAGGCTTGCGCTTGACCGCCAACTCGCCTGATGTTAAGCGATGATGCGGTCTACGGTGGAGCACGCTTGCCTAGAAGAAACCGATTCACTCGTGATTTGAAGACACCCAGATTGTAACTATCGGGGAACACCCATACGTCCAGGTAGTCCCCCTGGACGTATTAGGTATTTGTTAGCTTTTACTGGGACCCCGCTTTAATATAGTAGAAGCTTGAGTACATTGGTATGATGGCTGCTGCAATTTGGAGTATGCTAAGATGTTGATCTTCAACTGAATAACTGAATTGTTGTTTGAGGATTTGTTTATATAACTAGGGGAGTTTGAGTTCACTAAGTCAAGCTGTAAAGGTAGCTTTTACCCATCCTACTTTTTAACCCCGACTCAAAAAGAGGGGTGTTATAAGTTTAACGTGTGTAATGTGTATCTGTGCCATCATAATTCCCAAACGGCTGAATTTTGAGTTAGTATTTTTTGATTGTAAGGTCACTTGATCGAGTATTTTTAAGGCGAGGTTTTCCCACTTTTAAGCACGCCTGTTACTACATATGACCATAAGGCTTAATATATTGTGTTTAAATCGCATTTACTGGAGTAAAACACATTCGCATTTTGGTAAGGAATCCTAAAAACATTCCTTTCTCAAATGACTGAATCGAGTAGTGATACTGTGATACCCAACACTGTCAGAGGCAGGGTTACCACCTGTCCCGATTTTGATCCTGTTCCGCGTCCCGGTAACCTATAACTTTGTCCCGTTTTTTTAAATATAACATGCGACGATCGCTCTATTCGTTCATATTCATAGCACAATGACGTCTACTAGAGGGACAGTTATGTCAACGGCGACTGGCCGGTAGTCCCGACACTTTTTTAAAAGCAGAACTAGGTGAACATTTCTACTCAGAGGCTATGCCCATACCACGTACGTATCCTAAAATCGCTTACACGTGTCCCTAGAGAAAATATAAAGAGCACTTCACGTGTCATTGCACGAAACGTCGGACGTTTTGCGCTATCGACATTTTTGTTGGAAACGTTGCCAAAAATACTCTGTATCTGGATGAGAGCAGAAATCGAATGAGAGATATGCGCGACATTATCAGCAACGATTCCGAATTTCGGACGAGTCTTTTTTTCCAAGAGATCTTGGGAAACGTAGACTCTTAACAGGATATTGTTCGCTGATAAAGGTCATGGTTCACAGAACTAATTATATTGCTGGCGTGTTTCTGGCTCAACGCATAAGCATTGCCATTCAACGTGGTATTGCCGCCAGTGGTAGTGGGCTTGAGCATTTGGATTGTCTTTAGACCTTCAACGGTGTATGGGCAGTCTAACTGTATTTGTAGTGTTAGTTTTAGCTTGTTTTTTGTTTAGTTAATAAAGGCACTTGCCTAGAAAAAATACTTATTACTATCCTCCTACTCCTTAAATAGTATTCCTCATGTCTGATGTTGACCACCATCTTCCATCAATCTCTCTCTGATGATATCTTTCCTTCGTCTTCTATCTTCAGCAACATGGAGTGCGTCTATTAGTACTATAACAAGTATATAAATCTTTTTGAATCCTCTCATAAAACAGCTGATAATCGATACCCCACAAAAACACTGTACGACGATGCTAAATGTTTTAACTGTACGTCAACTATTTCTCCTTCGTGTTTTCCTCCTCCTCTCGAGAAACTAAAAAATCGCACTTTCAGAACTCCCCATGCGTTTGTTCGTACCGAATTCGCTCAAAAACTTCCTAACTTTCTGATTCCATTCATTTACAACATAAATGTTAAAACTCTAGATGTCAAATACTTTTGGGTTAACCAGGCAAAGCGCATTGTTCCAATTTACAAAGGCAAAAAGGCTTCTATCCTTATCTTATGATGATAGTGAAAAGTTTCTTAAAATTATTTCTTTATGTTATGTTATTTGTTTTGTTAATCTAGTTTTTGTTATGTGTCCTCTTGTCGTAGTTTCGTAGAAATATAAGTAAATAATTTTTGTTAACTTGTTTTAAGGCCTCCACGAGACAGGCTTTGTCCTAGTGTGGAGGGGGACCAACAGTAAAATATAATTTTTAAGGTGTTACTTTATAAGCAATAAAATAAATCTTTAAATCTTCAAACGGCTGATCAGATTATGGCGTTTTCATAGTGCCAGTATTGTCGCAGCCGCGATGCACGGAAGTCTACCTTGAGGCCCTCTTCCCACTATTAGCAATTTTGGTCATTCTAGTTTTAGTTTGTTTACTTCCATGGTTAGATTAAAATTATAAAATTGGTGTCACATCAAAATTGAATGTTTTATCTAGGAGACTGAAACACGATTAAGGACATTTCGCTCGATAGAAAAAATAATAATGAAAGTAACAGTGATTATTAGTAATTTTTCTTCATGTTTTTTTTATTCATTTAAATTACAATTTACGAAATGATGTCTACGATATCTTAATATACATATTTCATAATTATGGAGGGAACTGTAGAGGTAAATTTTACACTACAGCTATACTACTACTATTTTTATGTTATCCTTGTTTTGTGGTGTTTTAATAAAGAGTTTTTGTATTTTGTATTGTATTGTATACTTTTTGAAAAATATGATGTAAAAAAAATATGTAGCGAAACGCACGACTGTGAGTAAGCGTTATGGTTTTGCTCCCCTAAATGCGACTTTAATACAATATAACATTAAGCTGTATGGTCATCCATAATTTGTATTTGTATTTATTTATTCAATTAGCATGGTTAAAACACCAATTACACTAATGATAGACAATGATATATCATAATTATAGAATTTAAATACCTACCAGATTAACACATGTCCAAGAGTACTTACATTTATGTCAAAATAAACAATACAATAACAAGAGAAGCTTAAAAGGGAAGACCTCGCCTTAAGTTTTTATATCACTATCATAATATGATAGCGATAGGCTTATATTGTAAGTCTTGTCAACTGTGTCACAAAATAAAAGCTTTACCATCGTCCCTGTACGCAAATTCTAATTTATACGACGATTTGTCGTCTGCGTCACGCGACGCGACAAACAACTACACAATCGTAACATTTTATAGCAGTTCCAGCGTAGTTTTGTATAGAAAAAACTTAACCCCGTTAGGAATCAGGACAAATGTATGGCGTATGCCATCAATCCTCATTTGCCCCCCATATAGCGGCAGCGATAGTAATAAAGACCCATCCTATTGCCGGCCTATTGTTGGAGCAGTATGGATTTCGTGTGAAAACGGTTGGATTTTCGTTAAGCGCACTTTTTACACGTCGACGACAAAGCCAGAAGGAGGGGGACGTATTTAAGGGCCAGAATACCGGGTGCAGCGAAATAGCTTGCGAATTTGATGTTTTTAGGGTTCCGGATGGAAAGACATCATCAGAGAGAGATTGATGGAAGATGGTGGTCACGACCCTCAGACATGAGGAATACGATTTAAAGAGGAGGAGGGTTCCGGATGGAAAAAAATGGAACCTTTATAGAATCACTTTGTTATCAGTCTGTCTGTCTGTCCGTCCGGCCTACCTTTAAACAGCTGTATTTTTCGAACCGTAATAGATGGCCAGTTGAAATTTTCACAGAATATTCAATGTTACGGCGGATTAACTGAGAAATAATAAAAAAGTCAAAAAGTAAACGAAAGGGGGGTCACTTCATCAAAACTCGCGTGGGGTTTTGAAGGGGTCCCCATACAACAAACATATTTTTTTTACGTATTTTTGTATTAGCTCTAATGTAAAAAACTGTAATACGTACAAGCGTCAAATTTGGTATGATTATAGTACAAACTCTAAAGTATTACAAATAATAAATAATGGCCAAGTGCGAGTCGGTGACAAATTTCTGTTCATAACCAAGTTATTATACTCGAGCGCCTGTAGAAAATTGCGTAGTAAATTACTCCGACGATTGGAAGGCGTTATAATAACTAGTAATTTAGTTACTTGGACAAACTTATTGTATTTTGTGGTGGTACGGAACCCTCAGTGCGCGAGCCCGACTCGCACTTGGCCGGTTTATTATATACTTAGTTGGGCAATTGTTCTTACTGGAATAAATTTTCGTAAACCGCACAGCCAGCCAATCCTTACTGCTTATCAAAAAAATTCAGCCCTCAAGCCAGTTTACTTGACAAATTCGCGTCGTAAAGAAAATGGAGTTACCGCTCTCGTAGATATGGGGATCTACGGGGGTTATAACCAGCTTATTTTAGTGGCCGCACAGGCGTGGAGTAGTCATATCTATTTGTCAAACGTACCAGCTGGTGGTTCAACTATAATCTATAGGTACTAATATTATAAAGAGGAAAGATTTGATTGTTTGTTTGTTTGTTTGCACTGAATAGGCTCCGAAACTACTGAACCGATTTGAAAAATTCTTTCACTGTTGGGAAGCTACACTATCCCCGAGTAACATAGGCTATATTATATTTTGCAAAAAAAAATAGGGATCCTTACTAAAAGTCCAATAATGTAACCCAAGGTGTAAAAAAAATAAGATTTACAATTATAACTTTGCGTGTTTGACAGTTCTAAGACAGGACAACGTCTGTCAGGTCAGCTAGTCTTATAATAATTATGACATGACTTTTAAGCCGTCCATCAACATTTAGTATTTCATCATCAGTAAAAGCATACGACTTGACCTAACCATAGGGTAAATAATAGTAGAAGCAGGAAGACCAATCGTAACTTTAGTTAACTCCGGTTCGTAAACTTCCTGTAGAAATTGAGATTAGTTTTCTTGGTAGTTATTTACTTGGAGACACGAATTGGCTTCCTACTATGTATTAACTACGGTGAACGGTTGAATGGAGACTTACAAATTTGGCCGTAAATTACGGCAATTCGATATTGGAATAGAATAGAACAGACTGCCAATAAAGTTAAGTTGAAGCTGAGTATTTGTCTTGAAAGTGTAGGCATTTCCTATATCGTATTGTTTGTTAAATTGAAACGTTTTTAGGGTTTCGTACCCTTCGGGACCGTATTACTGAGCCAACGCATTACTTCCCAGAATTCGATCCTTATTAGCGACACTATCGAATGCTCTATACAGCGTGATTTTTTATTCAATATCAACGGGTTTGATCCAAGGCTAGGAATAATGATTTAAAAAAAATCCAATGATGCTGTTTTAGTTTTCATCAAAATCGGGACCGACACTCCTATTCGCTATTCCTCATAATTTCGGCCATCCACTACAACATGTAAAATTCAGCCTGTTTTATGTGCAGTGTGCACGTGGTGCTCGGTTGTCATAGCAGCGGTTCTTTCCTGTGACAACGACCTATAGCTATAGACCCAGGGCAAGCAGTTGAAAATGGTAAAAACGAAAAAATTTGATGAAACCCATTGGAAAAGGAAGAGAATATAACAAAAATTAAAGGAAAAATCATTTACGAGCGATCTGAGGTCGGGAAGGGGAAGGGGGCGAGTTTTAAGGGTAAAAAACGGTTTATCTCGATTTCCGGCAAAACTACAAGTCCTATGGAAAAAAGATAAATGACAAAGTTGGTAATAAAAAGATCTAAAATTTTTGTATGCACACTTTTTTCAAATAACCTCAAAATTTATGTGAAAAATTCAAATGACCAAGTTTTTGGTTTTATATTTTTATCTTAAAAAAAAAAAACACGAAATTTGTTCAAAACTAACCTTTTTATGTTCCAAACACAATGTAATTTTTTTGATTTAAAATACATATTTTTAGGGTTCCGTACCTCAAAAGGAAAAAACGGAACCCTTATAGGATCACTTAGTTGTCCGTCTGTCTGTCTGTCTGTCTGTCCGTCTGTCCGTCTGTCAAGACCCTTTTTCTCAAGAACGCGTAAAGGTAGCAAGTTGAAATTTATACTAAATACTTGGGTCTACGGTTTCTTTCGGCTGTAAAAAAATAAAAGTTGTAAGTCAACGCAATCAAAAGATATGAACGTTTATGTCGCATATTTTGCGATTTCACAGGGGAACCAAAACCTATAGGGTACTTCCCGTTGACCTAGAATCATGAAATTTGGCAAAAAGCAAGGTCTCATAGCACATATATAGGAATAAATCCGAAAGTTATAAATATGAAGGTATATCATTTAAAAATGATTATTTTGCTATTACAAACTTACATTTTGTAGTTGGAATGTATGGAAGAACCTTATTGTCAACTACAAACTTAAGTTTGTCTTTCAATATTTTAACTTCAGTTAGTTTTTTTTTTTGGTCTCGCGCTTTTAGGGTTCCTTTATGTCGTATATTTTGCGATTTCACAGGGGAATCAAAACCTATAGGGTACTTCCCGTTGACCTAGAATCATGAAATTTGGCAAGAGGCAAGGTCTCATAGTACATATATAGGAATAAATCCGAAAGTTATAAATTTGAAGGTATTTAAAAATAATTATTTTGCTATTACAAACTTACATTTTGTAGTTGGGATGTATGGAAGAACCTTATTGTCAACTACAAACTTCAAAGTTGTCTTCCCAGAGACTGTGGGATCGGCCGATCTGCGAACTAGCATGGAAATCGCTACTAGATACGTGTCCTAGTATTGCAGATCGCGCTCGTATTCTTGCTGTCTCTGTTTGGGAATCGGGACTTTGGTTGCAAGCCATGCCCTCTTTTAACACAGGTAGCCTTTTAGATCCAACCACATTTCGTCTAGCTGTCAGCTTACGCTTGGGTGCAAGGTGCTGTGAGGCCCATCGCTGTCAGTGTGGTACTGCTGTTGACCAGCTCGGTCACCATGGTCTCTCTTGCTCGAGAAGCGCTGGTCTTATTGGCCGACACGCTAGCCTGAACGACATCATACGCAGGGCACTTTCCACCGCCAATGTCGCAGCTGTGCTCAAACCGAGTGGTCTTGCGCGTGACGATGGAAAGAGGCCTGACGGTATGACACTTGTGCCCTGGAGGTTGGGGCGGCCCCTTGTATGGGACGCAACTTGTGTCGATACTTTGGCGCCGTCACATCTTCCTGAGGCACAGGGTAGGGCTGGCGCGGCTGCTAATTCGGCAGAGCAGCACAAGCGTCGCAAATATGCTAACCTCGGCAGTGGTTACATATTTGAGGCGTTTGGGGTCGAGACATTGGTCCCTTGGGGACCGGGAGCTCACCTCATTTTCAAAAATCTTTCAGAGCGCCTGGTTAATGCGACGCGTGACCAAAATGCTGGCGTGTTTCTGGCTCAACGCATTAGCATTGCCATTCAACGTGGTAATGCCGCCAGCATGTTGGGTACGCTGCCAACTGGTAGTGGGCTTGAGCATTTGGATTGTCTTTAGACCTTCAACGGTCTATGGGCAGTCTAACTGTATTTGTAGTGTTAGTTTTAGCTTGTATTTTGTTTAGTTATTAAAGGCACTTGCCTAGTAAAAAAAAACTACAAACTTAAGTTTGTCTTTCAATATTTTAACTTCAGTTAGTTTTTTTTTGGTCTCGCGCTCTGAGGGTTCCGTCTAACGGAACCCTCAGAGCACGAGTCCTACTCGTACTTGTCCGGTTTTTTTCTCCCTATTTTGACTTTATCGAATAAGCACCCTAAACTGAATTATAGACTAGACTGAATTCGGAAGACAGGCCCCGCTGCAAAAAGCAGTGCGCCTACTCAATGCTGTGCTTGACCAGAATCGAGATCTTGATTTGTTCCTTAGTTCCTATGACGAGTTTCACAGAGCGGCAATGGATTTAGTCATTACCAGTCCAAAGCTGGCGTACTTATAAATTCTTAAGCTGTTTTATTTTATGGTTTAGTTTAGATAATAGGGTTTAAAGTTATATTACATTTTATATCATTGTTAGTATCTATTTAAATTTTGTTTAATGTTTTAATTAAGGTCTCTTTTTAGTTTGTGCTGTTGTTTTTATTTTAGTTTTAGTTAACCTTGAATGGGTGAATTGGGAAACTGTAATGCCCATTCAAGGTATGTATTTCATAAATAAAATAAAATAAAATAATTTTCAATCGAAAATTCTCACGCCAAGTCTCTGGTCTACTATGCGAGAGAAGCGCTTTGATTTTAGATTTTATTCTATGTGATTTTTGCTACGCCCATGACGTGGATTATAATTGGTTGTTCCTATTGTTGCAGATGTAGGTTACGACTACGTGGTGGACCAGCAGCCGATAGGCAAGCTGCTGTTCCGGCAGTTCTGCGAGCGGAACCGGCCCGAGTACCATAAGTACAACACCTTCCTCGATGCGGTAAATATCAAAGCTGACACAACGCCACACACTCATAGCTCCCCACTAGGGTTCCTTGGGTCGGGGATGATATGGAACACAAACTAACACCTAGACCCAGATTTATCATTCAAACGTCTGCGAAATCGAATCCAGGACCATGGGCTCATGAGGCAGACGATTGTGACTACGATTATGCTGCCGTGAGGACCTTGGGCTCATGAGGCAGACGTTTGTGGATACGCTTATGCTGCCGTGCAAATACGTCTAATTTTTTGGGTTCTGTACTCGAATGATGACAACGCAAACGCTAACTATCTATCTATCTATCTGTCTGGTCCGCCTGTGGCAACATGGTTCGATCCGTCAGTCTACGTGGACTTTTTCCTTCCTTTTAACGGATATTTTGAACCATAATAAATAGCCAGCTGAAAATGTCATAGAATATGTAATGTTAAGGCGGATTAACTAAGAATTAATAATAAGCGTTCTTCCAAAAATAAATGGGGCATACAAAAAACGTATTTTTTTTAAAACATTTTTTTATTTTTGATCTAGTTTAAAAACGGTAATACTTACAAGCGTCAAACTTGGCAGTATTATAAGTAGTACACAGTTTAGAGTAAAATAAAAAAGAATAAACATCGGCCAAATTCTAGTCTGGCGCGCGTTAAAAATCACGAACTGAATGTAAGAAAACACTTTTTTTTTGTGCGGAACCCTCGATTCGTGTCTGATTCGTACTTGGCCGGCGTTTTTCTTACTAAAGATAAATAATTACTGAACATTATACATATTTTAAAGCTATTTTCTTGTTTATATTTCATATTTTGACGGAGGACATTGAAAGAAAACAACTTCATTCGAGTTTTTTTTTAAGTACCGGCAAAACGACGCTGTCTCTTTGCGATCAGTGGACGCCAATCACCGTCCGCGACGGAACCGTTTCAATAGCCGTGATTGGGTGTCTGTCTATGGCGACTTGACCCTGCCGATTTATAACTAAACTTTGTCAGTCTTTCACAACCTCTGCCTTCGAAATCATGTCACCACCCCTCATTGGTCCCTTCACCTTTTAAAGGCACGACCGTCCAGCAACGTCGCATCCACCGTAGTGATCAGCAGATCATCCAAAGACTCGAAGCAGTTGGTGTGTCTATTCCAGGCGGAGCGGTACGAGGTGGAGGTGGACGAGACGCGGATACTGCACGCCTCCGAAGTCTTTGGGAAATACCTCAAGAGTGACGACTTTGAAGCCGTTAACGATGTCGTCACCAAAGAGATCATTGATGACGCTAGTTCGCATTTAGAAAGTGAGTATTTTAATGGTCCCGGGGCCTTATTATGATTCTTTGATCGGGATCGAGATTGCATGCCGTCCCGTTCGTAACTATTTACACGCACCACGTGCGTAAGTGAGATGGCACGCGATCGCGATCACGATCCGAATCATCCATAATAAGGCAGCCGATCACAGATCAGATAAACAAGGGAGATATGTCTTAGTACAACCATCGTTCGTGTTCATCATCATCAGCCAGAAGACGTTCACTACTGAACATAGGCCTCCCTCTTTAACCTCCACACTGAACGACAGCCTCCCATCTGCATCCAGTGGATGCCCGCGACTCTCACAATGTCGTTGGTTCATCTAGTGGGAGCCTTCCTACGTTGCGTCTTCCGGTTCTTGGTCACCACTCAAGAACCTTTCTTCTCCATCGGTTATCGGTTCTTCGAGCGATGTGGCCTGCCCATTGCCACTTCAAGTTGGATTCACATTCGTGTTCAAATGTCTAAAAATGAAAATACCAATCATCAAATTGTTTGCGAAATTCATGGTACATATGTATTCTTTCTTACTTATAAATACTAAGAACTGGACCCTGGTATGTCCTAAAACAGCGACCAGAACTACCGGTGGATGGGCAGCAGCGTCCTATTAGTACACGGTGAGCGTACTGCGATCCCCAAGCCGCCTGCCAAGCGAGGGGATTATGGCAATACCCCTCTCTAAAACGAAGGCATTTGTTCAAGTGGTCGTTTACTGGATGATGATGTGATGTGATTCTTTCTTACTTCGTTCTCACCATAATCAGCCTTTTAACAGTCCACTGCTGGACTTTTAGCCTACCCCCGAAAGGGTGATTGGGCCATATCCACCACGCTGGCCCAGCGCGGGTTGCTGGATTCACACACGCCATTGAATTCCTTCTCCGTACGCATGCAGGTTTCCTCACGATGTTTTCTTTCACCAAAAAGCCAGTGGTATGAAAATCCGTACATAAACTCCAAAGAGCTCATTGGTACGGGCCCGGGGTTTGAACCCGCGACCTCACGCTTTCAAGTCTAGCGGTCTCCCAAATAGGCTACTACGGCTTACTCCGTTCTCATTTAGCTTTAATGATTAACGCTCTATTCAAGTTTCCACTATGTGGATGTTTAGTTTTGTCGATTAATATATAATTTTTTTATTTTAGTTGGCGCCAGAGACATATTCTCAGAATGTGTCCGCTGCGTGAAGAGTTTCCTCGCGGGGACTCCGTTCGCGGAGTTCGAGCAGTCCATGTACTTCTACCGCTACCTGCAGTGGAAGTGGCTCGAAGCCCAGCCCATCACCCAGCACACCTTCAGGATGTACCGGGTACTGGGCAAGGGCGGGTTTGGAGAGGTCTGCGCTTGTCAGGTATGTTTAAATTCATGATATAGGTTTGAGTTTGTTCACATCATGCCTGATGATAAGCAAAGATGCGGACTAGCATAATGTTACAATCTGGTCTTCTAATCGCAAGTGAATCGGTTTCTTCTAGGCAAGTGTGTTCCGCCGTAGAGCCCATCATCGGTTAACATCAGGCGAGTTGGTGGTCAAACGCAAGCCTATTATTAATTGACCAAATATATTTTTCCCTAGAATTTCAAAAATTCGTAGATCAAAAGTTGTTTGATTTGACGTTTATAAGCCGCCCTTAAGAGGATGCTAACTGATTACCAGTAACCCTGTATATTAAGGTGGTACGTTTTACCTATAGCGGGAAATTCAAATTTCAAACAGTTTTTTTGTCTGTAGCTAGGCTGGGTAATTATTTTAAAATGACACAGTGTTTGCGCAAATCGTTGGTTGTTTTTTGCACTATCATGTACAGTTTTCAACAGTAACTCACCATATTACTTACATTTGTCAATAAACCATTTGAAACAGCAATAATTTTTTATTGACAAATGTAAGTAATAATGTGCATTAGAGATAAATAGCTTTACATGATTTTGTAAAGAATAATAACCAATTTGCGCAAACATCATGATCGTTTACAATAATTACCCGTTCTAGCTATGAGGACAAGAAAACTGTTTGAAATTTGAATTTCCCGCCATATGTGGAACGTACCACCTTAAGCGGGAATGTTCTTTTGTTTTACCGATACGGTCCTTAAAGTCGCACCAGCTGTTTTCGCACACTTCTCGTAACAAAACTTGTCATAAATTCTAGGTCCGGGCGACGGGTAAAATGTACGCTTGCAAGAAACTGGAGAAGAAACGCATCAAGAAGCGGAAAGGAGAGGCGATGGTGCTCATCGAGAAGCAGATCCTGCAGAGAATCAACTCGCGGTTCGTCGTCAACCTCGCGTACGCTTACGAGACTAAAGACGCGCTGTGCCTCGTTCTCACTATCATGAATGGTAAGCTACTACAGCATTTGTAGGACGCTCTTTGTGGTCTGTCCTTGTAGGTCGTCACTGTGGAGATCCTCGTGCCCTGCGTCAGGCACAAAGGCAGGCAACTGATGGGGTTTCATTACCATTTCAGCATGTACCCACTGCATGACTGCTCCTAGTCCACCATCCTACATGGTCTTTAGTATGTATTAGCGGTCCGCCCCAGCTTCGCACGGGTATAGATTATAGCCTATGTCACCCGGGGATAGTGTAGCTTCTCAACAGTGAAACAGTGAACAAATACCGTAAAAAACGCGATGTAGGCACACTTATTTGACCTTTGATCTGTCATCACCGTTTGTTGCAGGCGGTGACCTGAAGTTTCACATCTATAACATGGGCGCGCAAGACAACGGTCTAGGACTCGACCGGGCGCGGTTCTACGCGGCGCAGGTCGCCTGCGGACTCGAGCATCTGCACAGGATGGGCATCGTTTACAGGTAGGGTTACCATATCGACATTTCAAAATTCCAGGAACCTTACGGCTACCTGTTTTAAGTGATGTCTGTGTAGGTGATTGCGAAAAGTTGCGCTACCGCAAACCGTATTTTGGCGCGTTAAATAAATAAGAATAAATCGCGAGCGTTTAAAAGTTACTTTTACACACGTAATTGTCACAAATCATAAAATCCCCTCCCCATATCGTGGTCATTTGTGATTATTCTAACCCCCCCCCCCCCCCCCTTTTTTTTTTGTACCTCATAAAGGACGACCCCATAGGTAGGACTGAAGCATATATGTCATAGCAAGAGGCTTATATTCAGCAGGGGGATAATGATGAAGCGATTAAGACGATGAGGCCATTTGAGTTTTTTTTTAAAGATGTTGAATGTCTTCCAAATGATTTATTTTCGCGACTACTTATCATTGAAATTAAATGTTCAGTTAATCCTTGAAAAGTGTTGGGTTAAACTATTTTCATAGTTATGCTTTTTGTCAAATGTTTCATCAATTTGTTTCCCGTATCATAAGGTTCCACATTGTGCAAGTCTAAGTTATTTTGTAAAACTTGCAGAGATTGCAAGCCGGAGAACATCTTGCTGGACGACATGGGGCACGTGCGGATATCGGACCTGGGCCTGGCGGTGGACGTGCCCGAGGCGGGCTCCGTGCGCGGCAGGGTCGGCACTGTCGGCTACATGGCGCCCGAGGTACTGCACACTACTACAACTTGTTATTATTCTTGGCAACAGAGAAAATAATGCAGTGTTATACCTACGCGTGCGATAACTCTTCATTTTAACATCCACAGTCAAAATATATAAAGCCTTTGTAAATCGGGAAGACTATGATTACCTGGTGGTTCGAAGTGCCTTCAGAATCATCATCATAAGCCAGAAGACGTCCACTGCTGAACACAGGCCTTCGTCTTTAACCTCCACACTAAACGACATCCTGCCATCTGCATCCACTGGATGCCCGCGACTCACAATGTTGTCGGTCCATCTAGTGAGAGGCCTACCTACGCTGCGTCTTCCGGTTCGTGGTCTCCACTGAAGAACCTTTCTCCCCCACGAACGATACGACCTGCCCATTGCCACTTCAACTTCCAAATTTTAATAGCTACGTCGGCGACTCTGGTTATTTGGCGAATATCCACGTTCTGGATTCTATCGCGCATAGCCTTAAAATGCCTATCCCTAATTATGCCTCTACTAGGTTTCGAAGCCCAGATTTTGCCTACCCCAATACCTATAACAATGTATGTAGAAAATGCGTCATTACAGACGGCAACCGCAAAAAAAAACTGCTTTGCACAAACTTTTTTTTTAAATTATAGGTGATAGACAACGAAAGGTATACATTCAGCCCGGACTGGTTTTCATTTGGCTGCTTGGTGTATGAAATGATCGAAGGTCGAGCGCCGTTCCGAGCGCGCAAGGAGAAGGTCAAACGGGAGGAGGTCGACAGGAGGGTCAAGGTCAGTACGAGGATACTTAGATAAAGAAATGAACAAGAATTTTTTTATTCAACCAACGCATGACTACTTTTTATTCCGAAAATACTCGATTCCTGTACGAAAGTTTTCACAAATGAAACGTGCCGAAAGATTATGTCGCTCTACCTTGATCAAAGATTAGTTTTAAGTAACTGCTTGTATGCTGACAAAGCGGGACCTGGAGAATTATAATTTTCTTACACATATACCAACTTTGTAAACCAGGCTCATGTGCTCAATAAATTGAATTTGAAAGGCTAAGGCCGGCACTGTGGTCCACTGCATGGAGCCTGCCCTAACCACGTTGGGGTAGGGTCCGACCCTGCCCGCTTGACCGCTTGCCCCATCCTGGCTGGCCTGACTGGCTCTAGCATGATCTCTGGGGTGGCCGATTTTTCAATTTTACAACACTTCATACTTAGTTACGGTCAACAACGACACAAAGCCGGCTTTTTAGCTTGTGTATGATGAGTGTGCATAGAAAAAAGATTCTAGAAGCGAAAAAATTATTTAAAACTGAAATTCTGACTAAATTATGCCAGAACCCTCGTGGGCCAGTTTTAAAAGAAAGTTTCAGTGTAAGGATAGAGGTGTTTATAAGATTAATGTTTAACTAAAAAAAACGATACCTCTAGTTTTTTTATGCCCCACTATGCAAAACCTGGTTGCGCCCATGGTCCATGCTGCCCTGTCAGTTGGTAAAAGAAAGAAATAAAGAAAGAAAAAGAAAAAACTTAATATCTTTTTTTTTTTATAATGTTTGTTTTGTTTACGTTGCAGCACGAGACGGAGAAGTACTCGAACAAGTTCACGGAGTGCGGGCGCTCGCTGTGCGCGGCGCTGCTGGCGAAGAGCGCAGGCGCGCGGCTCGGCTGCGGCTCGTGCGGCCGCCGCGGCGCGCGCCAGGTGAAGGCGCACCGGTTCTTCGCGCAGATGAACTGGGCGCGGCTCGAGGCGGGCATGATACCCGCGCCCTTCGTGCCCGACGTGAGTAATATCCTACAAAAGGGTCTAGACAAGAGCCACTCTCAGTTTGGAGAATGTGCACAGGAGCTGTTTAAGCTGATCCCGTCAACCAATTTTCGCCATAGATCATCGAGGCGGACATTCCATCCTTACGTCGTGAACTTTGAAAGTCCGCACGCAGCGTTTCCTAAACTCCTTCGTAATACGAACTGCACAGGAATGGAATGCCTCGGTGTTCCCTATAAGGTACAACCTGGGTCTCTTCAAGACAAGAGTGAATAGACACCTCATGGGCAAGCGTGCCCCATCTTAGACTGCGTCGTCGCTTACCATCAGGGGGGGGGTAGACAAGACCCACTTGCTGTTAGCGTTCACGCCTGCGGAAAGATGAAATTGTATGAAATCGTACAATTTCATCTTTCCGCAGGCGTGAACGATAACAGAAAGTGGGTCTTGTATAACCCCCCTGGTAGTAGTGTGCGCCCGCTGCAAAAGGCGCAGTGCTGTTTTTATACCGCTAAACAACTTAATGCAAAAACTGTACCTACCTAAGTACGGCTCATAAATTTTTTACGCACCATAAGTAACTTGCAGCGACACCAATAAACTAAATAATAGTCCACATGCAAAAGGGCAACAAGGTCGTCTGCGGGGTGAATTGTTCTAAAGGCATCAAGCCTAATTTAGGCTTGATGTGTTCGCAACCGCCACGACACCTACCACATCCACTTTGTTAGTCTGATCTGAGGTCGTCCACTTTTATACTATCTGTATACAATTTCCTGTTTCTATCCGGATCATCATCATTTCAGCCATAGGAAGTCCCCTGCTGGACATAGGCCTTCCCCATCGATTTCCAAAAGGGCCTGCATCTAACGTTTTCATGTGGTCTCGTTTAGGTCGTCTGCCCATCTTGTGGTTGGACGTCCTACGCTGCGCTTGCCAGTCCCTGGTCTCCATTCGAGAACCTTTCGGCCCCATCGGCCATCTGATCTGCGTGATATGTGCCCTGCCCACTGCCATGTCAACTTGCTAATCCGGTGGGCTATGTCGGTAACTTTCGTTCGTCTACGGATCTCATCTTTTCTGATTCGATCTCGTAGAGAAACCCCGAGCATAGCCCTCTCCATAACTCCTTGTGCAACTTTGAGCTTGTTTATGAGGCCCATAGTGAGAGACCATGTTTCAGATTCCATCCGGATACTCCTATGTATCGCTGTTCTTGAATCCCAACAGAGGAACAGTCTTGCCTTACTAACATAATATCGTTGTGTAATTCCAGCCGCACGCAGTATACGCTAAAGACGTGCTGGACATAGAGCAGTTCAGCACCGTGAAGGGAGTGAACCTGGACGCGGGAGACGACACCTTCTACGGCAAGTTCAACACGGGCAGCGTCAGCATACCGTGGCAGGCGGAGATGATCGACACCGGCTGCTTCACCGAGCTCAACGTGTTCGCCAGAGGTACCGCACCAACTACCACTGGAACCAAAGATAATTATTGCCATTGACTGGAACTGATACACTTCATCATCATCATCATCATTTCACCGGTTGGAAGCGGCCTGCATCCAGCTATTCCCCGCGGTCTCTTTAAGGTCGTCTTTCCATCTCGATACACGATTCGGGTTGATTGTCTTCTCTGATACACTTACTAGTACATTATTAAGAAAAACTAAATATAAAGAGAGAAAAGTAACACGAAATTGTTTATTGAATTAGCTCGTGCACGCCTTCGACCAAAATAAAATCAATGAACGGGCCTCTTGAACTTACTCAGTAAAAACTAGTCAAAACAGTCGGAAATATACTTCAACACCTAACTACAACCATTTACAGTACATTTGTTACAAAAATAGATAGCGGTTTTTTTGTTGTGTATTTACACTTCGGGAAAGCACACGAAGGCATAATTTTGTCAGATGTTTCGTTATCTGTAACAATAGACTTGTGTCGCACTTCCTACGGCTAGAGACCGACTGAAATGAAGTGAGCGCCGGCGCTTATTTTGTAATCTTCAAAAATGCGCTTCTTCTGGGCCCGTCCATTAATTTTATTTTGGTCGAAGGTGCACGCACTGTGTGAGATGGACACCGGCGCCGGATGTTTACTACCGGCATCTTGCTGAGTTAAAGCCAGTTTGTGACAAAAAGAGAGTTTAGTTAAGTTGTTTAGTTTTTATTAATGTTCTATAATTTCTTAGAAAGTCGATTTCCGCATCCGTCTGTCTGTCTGTATGACCGTTAACTCCTCCTTAACCACGCCACGGCCTGGCACGTAAATTACACCCGTATATAAAATACTAGCAACGCACCCCGGCTTCGCACGGGTGTGTCTTATTTTTTACACCTTGGGTTACATTATTGGAGCTTTAGTAAGCGTCCCTATTTTTTGGAATATATAATATATCCTATGTCACCCGGGGATAGTGTAGCTTCCCAACAGTGAAAGAATTTTTATAATCGGTTCAGTACTTTTTGAGCCAATTCAATGCAAACAAACAAACAATCAATCAAATCTTTCGTCTTTATAATATTAGTATCCTACTTCCTACTAATATTATAAACGCGAATGTTTGTATGTATAGATGTATGGATGTTTGTTCCTCTTCCACGCTGCAACGGAACAACGGATCGAACTGATTTTTTGCATGGGTTATAGTTCAAGAGCCAGAGAGTGACATAGGCTTTTCATCATCACCATCCCATTTTTCATCACTACGCGGGTGAAACCGCGGGGCGCAGCTAGTAGATATATATACATAATTCCTGTATAGTAGCGTTGTGTAGTTAGCGATGAATCTGCAGCAGCCAACTGTCACCTGCGCTGAGTTGCACTATACCGTACCTGGTGTTTAACAGGTGAGGAAGGCCGCGAGGCGCCAACGCCGGACCTGAACCTGACGCCGGCCGCCGCGCCCGAGGAGGACCCCGGCTGCTTCATGTTCGCACGACGAGTGAGTACACACACACATTCTCATATATTCTTTTCTCTATGAGTATATTTGCTAGTGACAAGAATTAAATTATTATAAAATTTCATTAAATATCTTCAAATAAGTCAGATTCAAGCAAAATGTGGAATGAGCTACCTTCCGCGGTGTTTTCGAGAAGCTACAACATGGGGTTCTTCAAAAGGCGAGTTAATCGAGTCCTAAATGGTCGGCAACGTATTTGTGATGCCTCTGGTGTTACAAGTATCCATAGGCGATGGTCAGTACCGGCGTTAGGGTAGGGTCTGGTTGGGCGACCGCCCAGGGCGCCAGATATAAAGGGGCGTATCAGGCGCCTATAAAGGGGCGCCCACAGCCATATTATACCCCATGCATTAAAAAAAATACTATTCTTTTCCTTTTTTCGGTTTGCATGCTCAGATTTTTGGGGGAGGCGCCATAGAAATCTCGCAATAAAAAAAAACTTTATCTGTTTCATTGTTGCTACGTAAAAGAAGGACAAACAAAGCAACAAACACACTTTCGCATTTATAATATTAGTGCGTCTAACCGCCAACTCGCCTGATGTTAAGCGATGATGCGGTCTAAACAAGCTTGCTCCATCGTAGTCCGCATCATCCCATAACATCAAGAAGGTATAGGTCAAACTTTACGTGGTTTTTTGGGCTACATTTTCGTGAATCGTATATTAACAGTTTGTTGATTTATTCCTAACCTATACTGTCCCACTGCTGGGCGAAGGTAACCCCCCATTTCCTTCAACAAATCCCTAAACAATTAATAAGATCTATTTTTTAAATTATTTTTAAACTCGAAGCATCCAATCGTAATCGGCCATAATCGAGTTTGTTCTGTATTCGCAGGTACTGTGTCCTCAAAAGAAAATCCCCGCGCGGCTTCGCCCCGTGGCGGTCCCGGAGCACCTGCTGCCCGCGAGCCCCGCGCCCCCCGCGTCCCCCGCGGCCGACGCCAGCTGACCGCTGCCCGCCACCGCGCCGGAGTGAACCACCCCCTCAGTACACGCACGGTTTGCGCTGCGTACCTACATACTACAGTAAAACCAAGTTACCATGTCACTTATGATGTTTGCTGAAAGTGATGGGATACGACATAACTGTCATACCGATAAAGTTATGTTATAGTTTAAGAGCGCGCATAGTTTATACTTTCGATAGGAACGTCAAGACAAAACTGAATAATCTTCGTTACCATAATCTGTGGACTCGATAAAGTATCGGAGCTAAAGAGAACGTCAATTCAGTTGTAAAGAAAACCCAGCGTCCATGAAATATGGTTTTCTTTTGGCTATGATTACTTATCAATAAATAATGGAACTTCATAGGCGTGCTTATGTCAAGAGTGACTTCTTAGTTTGGCATTATTTTAGGTGTCTATATAGCGTTATTTAAATAAACGGCACTGACATTTATACTGGTGTCACAAGTATCCATACGCGACGGTGAATGCTTACCATCACGCAACCAGTCTGCTTGTCTGCCAACTATGGCATTAAAGAAAGGACACCAATGTTACACGGACGGACGAGTAGTGACGACGTTCCAGACATCAGCTCATTTTCATACAAACATACGTTTTGATGAAAATTTGTATGTATATTTAATTGGCAATATGGGTGCTTGTAATGACATATTTTCTTATTCGAAAGGAGGGCGATGAATGCGGCCCTGACGTCTCGTGTATTTATTGTGTATTTCCCCCTACCAGCATCTACCAGAGCCAACATAGCTCCTTGAAATACTGGAGCGAGGCTCTGAGGATCTGGCACATTTGCCACATTTGCTAAATTGCCTTAGATGGAACTGCCCTGCCAGAAGCTACCCGAGCCAACCCAGCTCCTTAAAATACCGGAGCGAAGCTGAGGCTCTGCCACATTTGCTAAATTGCCACAGATGGAACTGATAATGCCTCTTGCAACCCGGTAGTGATTACCATAGTTTCTTCTGTGGCTTCTCAATGCCACAGCACAAGCTCTACAGTTTCATTCTTCTTCATGCCGCCGCGACACTGGAATGTCCGTACCTTCAAGTTTACAAGGTCAACTAAAAAAATATTACTTCTTGCTTGGTTTTTTTTATCGTATCGCATTTATATTGCAAATTTAAATATACATATCAGATTTCATCAAAATCTAAAGAGGAGTATTATTAGTTTAATATGAAAATGAATGATGTCTTAACGGAAAATAACAGGTTTTAGACAGGGTTAAACATAACTGGTATGTTAAGCCAAAAGGAAAGATTATTGTCTTCCTGGGCCCTGATTCGCCAACTACAAACTCACTCGTAACGCGGTGCGTTAAATTAACCTCAAAAAGTTGGCCTTTATTTTCTAGGGAATAGAGGCCAAATTTTTACAGGTTAACTTAACGCGACGCGTTACGTACGTTGAGGTAGTGAATAAGGGCCCTGAGCAGTTATTTCCATACATTTTCGATCAAGTGTCAATGACCTTTTTCTATGGAACAGCTGATTTCTCTTACGATTTCAGTGTTGATGATCTAAATTGTTTGGCACTGCAATGTATGAGCGACCTGCTCGAGTTTTTACTAGGGGAGCGTTTCGAACAGCACTAATTAGAACCAACAAAGCACAAAGAAAATTTCTCTATGCTGTGTTATTTCTCATTAGCGCTGTTGGAGAGGTTTCGGAACGCGCCCTATACTTTTTATAAGCAACGTTGTAACGTTGACTTGAGACTTTGATATGGGTTTAAATCCCGATTTGTCAAAAAAGAGATCTCCAATTGAGAATAAACTCAATTGTGTTTTATACTTCTATGTATTTATTAAGAACTACGAATGGGGTAGAAGGACGCTGGATCGTCATATCTAACCCCCCTTTTAAAATAACGTATAGACATTATGCTCTCTCGATGTACCATAGACATATCTTTCGTTTCACGTTACGCAGCGCAAACCACTGTCGTGCGACAGAGATAGATATAGCAAGCTTCGTTTTCGACATGTCATTTAAGCGTAAGTGTTACTCGTGAAGTGATTTCGACTTGTATACGTAGTGTTATGTTACTTGGGTCCGTAGTCCAAGTGTGAGCGAGACGAAACATACAAGTGAAGTTTCACTATTTGTAGGGGATGAAAGAGGGAGATAGGAATGTTTCTCTCACCCAGATTCAAACGTGAACGTGTTTTTTACGGAATCAGGGCCCTGAAAAAAAAGTATTTAAATGTCAACCCTATAATTACGCACTACATAATTTCAAATTGCAAACTCGCGAAGTTTGTTATTAGAAATTGTCATGTACGCGACCGATATAGGTCTCACAATTCAATGCTCCTAGTCTATGCTGTGAGTTATCCATAAAGAGAGGCTGCGGGCCCAGATATATGCATTTTTCGGTGTACCTGCTAGTGTGTCCTCTGCTTTAGCGTTTTGTAAGAGTACAGAGGTTGGGGCTTGCTTGTAAACTATGTAGATTACTCTGAACTAAAGTATTTATTAAAAAGGAAAATATATTTAAAAAAACTATTTTTTTTTTACTATACTTGATACTGGCTAAATAGACAATGTGTATGGAGCCAAAACATAAAAAAGCGTCCTGACAATATGTCAAGTTAACATCCCACAGAATACAAATAATGCATCACCTGTCACAGATGTCATAGGTCCTGTTAGCATGGTAGGTAGGAAGGCTATGGAGAAGCTGTATATAAATAAGCTGTGTATAAATTACAATCCAAAATTTCAAAGCAAAAGATGGCGGTGTCAGATTAATGTTTGCTTATATGCGCCCTTCAACCTCCAAAATAGCAGCGAACAAATGGCGAAAAGGCTTGACATCTGTCAAATTCTTGGAAATTCAATGGCAATAGACGCTCCATAGTAGTCCTACTAACCCTGATTTTAAAAGTGTTAAAATTGAATTAGAAATTTTCATGAAAACGGACAACTTTTAAGGAGGTATTTACATAGTTCACAAATAAATGCCAAGTATAAAATAACGAAGACGAATACGTAAGAAAATCAATTGGATGTGTTATGCGAAACGTTGTTGTAAATCGTGAACAATTTAGCTTTAGATTTCGAGAACAGTTTTATATATTGTTGTTTTGGCTGAGCTGAGGCCAACATAATCTCACCGTTGTTAGTGAGTGTTACGACTGACTGAGTAATCATTAAGGGTCTATTCAAATGTACGTGATAGGTACGCGGTAGATAAATCTGAGTGTGTGAGAGCATTACCAGTTTCGTTTCTTGTATTGCGCTAGCCGCGAAAGTTCAAGCCGCTCATACAAATATAGTCTATACAATCTTCGATGACGTGTTCTTTCTCTTAATAACTTATAGCTCAAGTGTACAATGATATACTTAGATGTAGCGACCCAAAGTGGGTCTTGGCCTCCGATACAAGAGAACATCGGTCCCCTGTCTCCTGCCAGTCGGCGATTTAGAGCTTGCGCTGGTACCTACGGCATCTTATGACATTGAGAACACTAATGGCCGCCGACTAGACGCCTTGCAATAATCTGCTAGTAATGATAGTTTTACTGTAAGTGATTTTGAGAAATAGCGCGTGTTCGTGGATTGAACAAACTACCTGGCTGAATAGCGCTTTATAATCATCATATTCGGCTATCTACTACGTCAGCGGATATGGCGGCGTTTATTTGAATAGGCCTTTATCATGTATTTGTAATACGTATTCAGCTCAAACATAACTTCGTATGGAAAAGAACTAATTGTTATTATTTTTATATATTTTAGATGATCAATGGATGCATCTTTCAAGCAATATTTTCAACTTTTTTTTTCAGTATGCCTATTTTTCTAAAGGTTTCTATAATACTACCCGCAATTCTTAGAAAAGTATTTTTCGAAACAGAGATAATTATTAATTACTCTGAATTTTATTTATATTAAAACTCGTAAAATATTATAATTTTACTACATTAATTAGTATCGATATTTTACGGAAACAAGCAATAATATGGAACAAAATAGTAAAATACTTTGTCTATGGTATTCTGTCCTGTATCTATGGTGTTAGAGAATTATTATTTTGGTGGAATTGTTGAAAATTTAGTGTTAAAAAGTATTGTTTTAGAACTGAATGAAAAAGGCAAAGCTTGTGAAAAGCATTTGGCATCAATGAAACTAAAGGCTTTGTCACACTGACAACGAGTTATAATCACGATTCAATACAGGACGTTAGTAATATTACGAAAACATAATTACGAATGTTTGTGTTATCATAATAGGCCTGTCATAATGTTTTATTTATTAGAAATAACAGGCTTAGCGAAGTATATAATTAAATACATTACACATACTGAAAAAATAACACAACACATCACAACACAAGCATGACACAAGCGTACCCTGCGCGGTCCCAAGTTCAAATATCACTTCGGGCCCGTTGATAGTGTGACTTAGCCTTAATTTTGTTGACATCGTTCTTTCAATGCATCGAGATACAATAAAATACATATAGAGTCACAATCGTGCCAAAAAAAAAAATCGAGCCAAAACTCGGCGCACGCTACGAATTCCGCAGACTTTTTTGTTAGTTCAAGGTAACCGCGATCCGACTACAACGCCGCGCGATGCAGAGCTAAGATGACATAGCGGACAACTAACGTTGAACACTATGCAAGCGCATAACGTCTAAACTGGATTAAATATGGCATTGTGCAATATATAATTGATAGAATGTATGTACAATGACGCTCGGACGTTTTTTTGACTGATTTCACTGAGAGATTGTGTCTCTATAGGAATTGTGTCTCGATGATTCAATGGGTCACATTTGTACTGTAATCCTAATTATCGCACAAATCGGTAGATATAAAATCATTATTTGCAATCTCCATTCATTTCCATTTTTCGATATTTTAAAAGGGGAAAAAAATATAACCAATTTTTAACAGTTGAAACCTGAAACCTTAAATGTATAGATATAAAAGTCTGTTTTTCATTACTTAGGAGTGAATGTACAATGCCAGTACATCTTCCAATTCTAGGCGTAAGTATTAAGCATTTTGATGTGTACTTTTACTATATCGTAAACTTTGATATTTTCGAATGCCTAAAATGTAATTTTCTAGCGTTGCGGTGTATTGAATAGTCGTATGGAATAAATATGGATTCTTGCTGCAACGCTTCGTGGCTACTAGAAGCAGAACATAGAAATGTGAGCTCTGGAAACTGGAGAAATATCAATAGAAACTATAACTAACATAAAAGAATGGCAATAATCTATGACCAACTAAGAAGGATGCATAAAAATGTGGCGATCACACATGTAAACTTGTCTATTTACTTTAGTCGGGTAGTACGTTTGTTGGGCGCCAGTTTATAAGCCAACTAATTTATAAAGACGCATAAAGTATGACGGTCACATGTAAATTAGCACTGTCTATTCTAGTCGCTCAATACGTTTATTGGGCGCCATTTTATAATCTGACTAATTTATGAAAACGCATAAAATATAGCGGTGACATGTTAACGGGTACTAATTATTTTAGTCGGGTAGTACATTTGTTGGGCGCCAGTTTATAATCCAACTAATTTATGAAGACGCATAAAATATGACAGACACGTGTTAACTGGTACTGTTTACTTTAGTCGGACAGTACATTTGTTGGGCGCCAGTTTATAATCCAACTAATTTATGAAGACACATTAAAATATTGCGGTCACATGTTAACTGGTAGTTTACTTTCGTCGGGTAGTAATTTCGTTGTGCGCAAGTTTATAATTCAACTAAGTTATGAAGAAAAAAAAAAAAAGACGCATAAAATATGGCGGTCACTTTGTAACTGGTACTGTTTACTTTAGTCGGACAGTACATTTGTTGGGCGCCAGTTTATAATTCAACTAATTTATGAAGACATATAATATGGTCGTTTTATTGCAACTAGTACTACGTACTGTATACCACACGTGAATGGGATAAAAACATCAATATCTGTCTCGCTCACTCTTGCTAATGATGTGATGCGTATATCCTCCTCATTATTATTGCTATAATAACATATTGCTCATACTCGAATAAAGTAAACCCGAGTCAAATCAATGACAAAAGCGTCCTAAATTTGAAGTTTGTCATTTGAAATCTTACTATAATACCACAGTATAGGGGTCATATTACAATGTTTTGCTTTTAGCTTTCTCGGTACGATGTATCTTGAATCATTATAGAATGTTTGCGTAAAAAATTATGTATTATTCAACAGTCAATTCTTTTAAACAGTTTATTTTTACTTCTTTTTCTTTTATTCACACGTAATGTAAGATGAGCAGTACATATTGTATATTCGCACAAGTGTTTTCTAGTGAACGGTGCGTTTCGTTGATTCACTCGTTCATTCAGAACTGACGTCCATTCCAAATTCAAATTGCCATAGACTATTTATTGTATATTTTTAGAACAATTTGAAAATAGAGTTGGGAATGAGTGAGTGAATGAACGGAATTGGTTCAGCTTTTGTAATGCTTCGTTTATATGAGTGATGCGTTTGGATAGTAATTGCATATTATTTGGTAAATGTTAATATTTTGCCATGCATTATATTGCTATTCGGTTAATAATCCAGCGCCTAATTTCATACCAAATTTTGTGCAGGTACTGGGTTATGCCCTTAAGTGAATAACTAGAATTCATGGTTGAAATGAAAAACTGATATCGGCATCATCCATATCAAATTGTGGGTATGTTGACACAGTTAAACAAAAAAAGCATAATTGTGGGTATTTTACCAAGTAAAAAAAAAGAGACTGCCACACTGCTGTTGAGTTAAGAATACGGGTCAAATAGAGATCCTTCCTTTTTTCTGGAGTTGGTTAAAAAAGGGTGTCTACAACTACCTCTCTGTGCTGGCAAAGCACCGTCAACACCGCTAGTGTTGCAGGTGTCCATAGGCGGCTGTTACCGCTTACTATTAGACGGAAGGCATGCTCGTTTGCCGCTCTCTTTCTATTAAAAATATTTGAAATTTCACATCAGAAGTGTGAAGGTTTTTTTTTGTAATTACTGTCCAAATACACCGTCGAGCCAGCTTAACTTCTGTCAACTGTCGTATAGTATCTAATTGACGGATACCTTAACACAGATATTATATACAGGGTGGTCACATGAGACAAGGTAGCAAGTCTACCTTAAATATTATTACAACTGTCGACAAAAATGTAAACCAGTAGAAAACCAAATGGATTCTTTATTTTAAAACATCAAATACTTTTGTATAAGAAATATTTTTGGATTTTCCACTAATATTTGACAAATCTTAAAGTGTGGCCGCTGAAAGAATGCAACTAACAGTAAATTCTGATCACTTTTACTAGCTTTCAGAATGTAATATTGAAGCTGGTACTATAGGAAAATATTAAAAGAAAATGTTTTTTTAAACCATGTTATTGCAGTCGTCAGAAGCATTCACTCAGCGGCCGGAATGTACAGTACACCACCTTAGATGTTCAGTTGACAGCGTCGCTAGTGGAGAATTTGGTCTGAGACTGCTGCCTAAGAAATTCACCAAGAAAAACTGTATTTTCAATTTTGCCCATCTGGGGGGTTAGACAAGACCCACTTTCTGTTAGCGGTCACGCCTGCGGAAAGATGAAATTTTCTGAAAATTACATTATCTTGAGATAACATCTCTCAAGCTAATGTCATTTTCAAACAATTTCATCTTTCCGCAGGCGTTAACGCTAACAGAAAGTGGGTCTTGTCTAACCCCCCCTGAACAGCTAAGTTGGTGGCACTGTATTTCCGTGTCTTTATGTCGCACTGTACACAAGTTTTTAATGCTTACATCCAGTTTCTGAAAGCGTGTTCAATTTAATCCGTCAAAACTGATGTCATGTGACTTTGTTGGCTGTTGTTTTTTCGTTCAACCAATCACGTCAGTTGACATCAGATTTAATGTTTTTGTTAATTTTGTGTTGATCAGCCTTTCAAAAACCGGGTGTTAGTCTCGTTTCTAGTGAACACTCTGTATGTAGGACGGTGTTAGCTGGCAAGTTTTAGAGCATGTATACCGATGAACCGCTGTCGCGGAGCTCAAACGTACAGTTAGAGAATGTGGCTGAGTGACTGATGGTGAGTTCTGTATGCCGTCCTTCTTGCGAATGATGCTTCACGTCAACTGTCTGTAACCAGTTCCATGACCTGCGATCTGTCACTGTCCCTCTTATTCCGATGGACACGAGTGCGAAAGGGACAAGAATAGTCGGTCTGGCTTAGTATCTGCGTCGCGACATTTTATCTAGTCTATCATTGCACCAACAACGGCAATAGAAACCAACATTGCACGAAGAAAATTTCTTCGTGCATTTCTTTGAAATTTAGCGTGCGATATGAAACGAGTACTTTGTCGACGACATACGCGTGTAAAATTTGATAAGCGAATTTACGTTTGTATTTTCGCACGTACTGAACAAAATTTTGTTGCGAGCACGCTAGGCAGACAAGCACAGGCGACGGTGACGTCACTCACGTCGATTTTAAGGCCGCTACGTGATTGCAATGTTGTCGCACCGGTCGTTTATAATTCAGCTTTATGGCCTTTTACAGCATTTGTATATCACTCTTATCTTAACTTATATGTCCTAGTCGAAGCGAGATTGAAATAACGTTATAATAATATGAGGCAGTGATAGGCAACCGCTGTTGAAGGTTGAATTTCAAAAACGTTCACTCAGCAATGTTATTTGTAAAAACAAGAGTTGTTGTGGCAATGTTTGCAAGAATGGCGGCGAATTTAAGCATTTACGAAGTAATGTATGTGTCACCGAATTTTTGTATGAATTTATAATAATTGTGTATTTACCTGTGTCATACTCATTTGATGCATTTTTGACTATAGATGCGAATAGACGGGTCCTAGTTAATAACATGACAAACAAATTATTTACTGTGAAAACTGAGATTTCTTACGAATTTAAAGGGATTGCCACCTGTCCAAGTAGCGCTCGCTAGCGAGCATAAGCTCTTTTACTCGCTTGCTTAGCATTTACATTTGTTGTGGGGTGTTGTCCAAAAACTAAAACTATACTAGTGCTATCTGTGAAATTTGGCCAATCCCATTAAATATTAAAATTTCTAGTGTCATGGTAATGTAGGTAAGAATTTCATGATAGGATTTAGGTAAGTTTCATTAAGCCTGGCTGTAGAGATTAATTCACGAAAACGCGTCCTCTTTCTCCTAAATTGCAAGTGTGCAATGTTGTGCAAGTGAGCAATGTTGTCCTAGTGTACAATGTTGTCCTAGTGTGCAATGTTGTACAACTTTGCAACGTTGTCCTAGTGTGCAATGTTGTACAACTTTGCAACGTTGTATAAGTATGCAATGTTGTGCAAGTGTTGAATGTTGTATACGTACCTATGCAATGTTGTACAAGTGAGAAATGTTGTACAAGTATGCAATGTTGTTCAAGTGTGTAATGCTGAACAACTTTGCTACGTTGTATAAGTATGCAATGTTGTGCAAGTGTGTGTGTTTTCCACATCAATTATCTGTGGGCACAAGCACACTATGATACATTAGCTAATATACACATACACTTGCTTGTGATACACACTTGCACTATAAACGGTTAAAAGAAAGGGCGGGGGCGCGTTTTAGTTTAACTGTAATAGTTTTGATCACAATTGCATTTATTTTAAAACGATGTTAAAAAACTTAAAATGTTTATTGTAGAAAGAATGGGGGTCTAAATGCAGTGCGTGTTCGTAGACCTCCCCCCGGTTCAAAGACGGGGTCAAGTGGGTCCTCTATTCGCATCGTGCGTTTATCGAAGATATTAAGTTTTTTTTTTAAATAAATTGTTGTAGTGTATAGCCAAACTATATCTCGAAATCATCAAGAAGGTATATTTTATTTAACGTAATCGTCGAGCTTGTATGATTTGAAGTTATAGTGTAGCTCGATATTACTGCACATGTGTACTTGAAGGATTCGATTTTAAATATATACAATAAGTAGTTGAGTGTTTAGAAACTATGAAAATAAGTGTTATTTATTTTTCAAAAATGAAATTCAATAATAGGCATGATTCCTAATGTTTAATTTATTACAAATAACCGGCTTAGCGATGAATATAACTAAATACATTACACATACTGAAAAAAATATTTGTATTGGCTGATAAATCTCTGAGATATGAGTATTTAAAGTTTTAGGTGGGGATAGAGAGGGGATGTTCTATCCCTTTTTTCGCAAAGCGTGTGTTAGTATAGCATTTGTATGGCGCTCCTGAGCCGTGACGTCACGCGTCAGTATAGTGCGCTCTCTGTCTAGCATGAAATTAAATTAAAATGCTTATATCTTATTTATTTTTGAACTAATTTTAATTTTGTTTTCGTTGATGTGCTCTATTTATGTCAGCTTTTTTATGAGGTAATAAAAAAATATTAGTCATCATGCCTATTGTACTTGATTATTCAGAAAAGCCAAAATGTGCTTTGTTTCGGTTTCTTTTCGACGGCAAATGAAATGTTTGTGAAAAGGGAAGGTTATATTATATTATTGCCATCGCTTGTCACTATCGTTAAGATGGACATAGCAGTAGGTTTGAAAGAGATGGATACAATCTAGATCTATCCACATTTTGTCCTTGTATTTGTAGACATTTTTCAATCGTATTCTTCAAGTACGTTATTTAGGCCTGAAACATTGCTCCGAGCACATATAGCAGATGCGATAGTCAAACGCACGATGAGTTACTTTATTGTATAACTAGCTGCGCTCTACGGTTTCACCCGCGTGGACAATCCCAAACGGTTGCGTACGTTACGTGAAAGAGAAAAACACTGACATATGGGCTAGGGATTTCAAAAACCATTAAAAAGGAACTAATATACAAGTGTGATGGGATACTATACCTACACCATACTTAGCTAGTTAGGCACCTTACCTATACAGGGTGTTCTATATCTCGTGTCCGATCCACGAAGGCCATAAAGATGCTCTAAAACCACAAAAAAAATGTTATAAAAAAGTATACCCGCATAGAAAATATCAGAGTAATTTATCATATTAATTATTTTGGCAACATTTTTGGAAATTTTACCTGTCACCATGGCAACTTGTGAACAGACTTAGCGGGTGTCAGCGGAAAATATATGCCATATATCGTAGTCAGTTATTTGCATTTGTTATTTATTGCCATATAAGTTTCTCCATTCAACAGTATTTTAAAAACATTAATTTCTTACAAAGGTGAATCATTTATCGCTACTGAATAACCCTTGCAGGTCTGACACGAATTTCAGAACACCCTGTATATAAATGTGCAAGTAACTTTATCGCTTTGTTAGCTCTTCACTGCTCAGACCGTAAAGGAATTTGTCAGGGAAACATTGTAGTCATCTCTACATAGTATAAATTAAAGTCGCTTTCCGCGTCTGTCTGTCTGTCTGTATGGCCGCTAACTCCTAAACCATGCAACGGATTTTGATGCGGTTTTCACCTTCAGTTAGATATTTTTTTACGGAAGGTTTATATATATAACAAGCGGTCCACCCCGGCTTCGCACGTAAATTATACCCGTGCGAAGCCGGGCGGGCGGGTCGCTTGTTATATATATATAAACGTTCCGTAAAAAATTATCTAATTCAGAGCATCCTGTATATATAAATGTGCAAGTAACTTTATCGCTTTGTTAGCTCTTCACTGCTCAGACCGTAAAGGAATTTGTCAGGGAAACATTGTAGTCATAAGATATAAAATACTTGTATCCAAAGAAAGTGCGGGAAATAGTTATTTGCGGGTAAAAGTTGTTTGAAACGTTCCTATATTTTTTTTTTGTTGTCACATGTCTGTGTGCTCGCAGCAATGTACCGGCGCCGAGGTTGCGCGTACGCTGTAAGTAGCTTTGTTAGTACGTAATTAGCTTCCCCGATACTGTTAGTCGTCTACGCAGTATTTTGATGAAAATATTATTATTTAATAAGCGTATTCATAAATAAATAAATTGACTCCGATATAGAGTTCAGCGTTTTATTTTATTACATCTATTCATCGAGATACAATTCCTATAGAGTCACAATCTCTCAGTAAATA
Organism: Agriopis aurantiaria; assembly: GCA_914767915.1. Lineage (NCBI taxonomy): Eukaryota > Metazoa > Arthropoda > Insecta > Lepidoptera > Geometridae > Agriopis > Agriopis aurantiaria. The sequence continues at coordinate 10,215,099 of OU612004.1, forward strand.
AGTCAAAACGACCGAGTGTCATTGTACATACATTTTATCAATTATATACTTCACAATGCCACATTTAATCCAATTTAGACGTTATGTCGCTTGCATAGTGTTCGACGTTAGTTGTCCGCTATGTCATTGTAGCTCTGACATCGTGCGGCGTTGTAGTCGGATCGCGGTAACCAAAAGTCTGTGCAATTCGTGCGTGTGCGCAGTTTTGGTTCGGACTTTTTTGGCACGATTGTGACTAATGGATTGTGTCTCGATGCATCTAGTCTAACCTATTCTAAATTATACATTGCATGGCGGCGTAGTCTTTTGTAGCATTTCTAAAACTAATTACGAGCACACATTTTATTATAACTATAAGAAAAGGAAGACAACATTTTTAATTTTTAGTATTTAATTTAGAAAATGGCGCTTAATAATCGACGCCTATTAGGTACATAGACTATATTACCGGCCTTAGCTAAAAACCTTATTGATGCTTAAAATTGCTATGTCAACTTCTTGGTTGTTTTTATTTTTTTGTTAATTTTTTCATGACCATGGATACAGAGTCCTTCATACGTAATATTAAACAAGTTAATATTAAATAATGTCAAGAGTCGAGTCAAACTCATGCCCCAGTAAAGAGGTGGAGGATTTACAAGATGCATCCATGGAGTTTTAGAAACAACACGAAAACACATGTTTCACCTCGTTATATCACCGCGTTTTTTTCCGCGTTAGCTCCAAAACGAAACAGCAATTTTAAGCATTAATTAACTTTAAATGCCTAATCTAGATCAACGTTCAGTCACGATTTTATATTACAGATAGTAATAACGCTTCAACAGGGTCTAAAAATCTCATAAAATACAAAACTACACAAAACAATAAATAAAAGCCACATATTATAACAATCATCACACAACATTGTGGCAAATCCCAGGCCTGCTACGCTTGTATGCGATATAGTACCAGCTTAACGCAATTACAAAAAATAACCCGCCATAAAAAGATTTGATTTCGCGATTTGAACACAATCCGTCTTACCACAAAAGATTTAAGCACGCTTTAGACAAGTGTTTAGCATATTTTTCGCAGTGAAACAATTGCTAAACACTTGTCTAAAGCGTGCTTAAATCTTTTGAGGTAAGACGGGATATGTTTTAAATGTTTATCGGGACTTATCACCCTGATAGATGGGCCCAGAGGATCACACAGTGGGTGCCTGAAAACGGACGAAGGAGCCAAGGCAGGCCTAGAAAACGCTGGCGCAGATACAGATACAGTGGACAACTCTGGCGGGTGATCGCACTGTCTGGAAAGTAATAGGGGAGACCTTTGCCCAGGAGTGGGACAGTAAAGGTTAATAAAAAAAAAAACAGAAGCATTTAAAACAAAATAGCTGTTAATTTTCAAACTTTTGGACAGATTTCCTTGAATCATAGCTAAGACACCCGATAAAGTGACTCAAATGTACTCGTTAACTAAATCGGTCAACCGTTTTGTAAATGTATTTAATTACATCCTCCTGTTAGCCAGTACCCTTAGTACAAGTTTTGATAGTATTCGAAAACTTTTTATCGTTTTCGTATTGTTCCATACATTGCTGGGCTAAAAGGTATTCGAAAACTTTTTTCGTATTAGAGTGAAGCAATCTATATCGCCGATTACTACCGATTTTAGTTCCTCCGCGTTACCGCTGGAGGCGCTTTACTAAAATGTATGGAACAATACGTAAACGAAAAAAGTTTTCGAATACTATCAAAACTTGTACTAAGGGTACTGTTATTTGTAATAAATGAAACATAAGGACATGTCTATTCTTTGATGATGCGAGATCTCCTAAATACCCTTTTGTACACTTCAAGCTTAACCCTGTTCAACTTGAATATACTATATGAGCAGTCACTGAAATCCTCTTTTAACATCAAAATTAAGCACTAGCTTTCTTCTTCTGTTTCTCTTTTTTCTCTTTCTTTTCCTGCACTGCAACATTGACATCCTTTTTCTGTTTGTAAACCCTCTCAAAGAGCACAAACTTGCCGCTTTGTATGTGCTTCAATTCAGAGATGGCGTTAGCGTCGCTCCAAGATGGCGTCAAGTGTTGCCAACTTCTGCAGTCTTTATCTATCTGTAGCTTATCTAGTATTTTTTCAGATAGATCTGGTATTATTGGCTGTAGAATTATACCACAGATGCGTAGAGTTTCGAGCGTTACGTGCAATATAGTGTCCAGTTCCGGTTGTCGATCGGGGAGTTTCTTCAGCTCCCAGGGTTTGTGGGTTTCGAAGAATAGGTTGGCGAGATGCAGGACGTGGATGACGGCATCCACCACCTTGTAGAATTGGAAGTTTGAGTAGTGTAGGTGACAAGTTTCTGAAAAAAAAAGGAAATCCACTTTATATTCATGCTGTTGGTAAGCGCTTGAGAACGGCAGGACCGGTTTGGATATTTTAAACCTGGTAACTGGGTTTGGTTACTTACCTGATAACTGGGTTTGGTTACTAACCTGGTAGCTGAGTGCACTCGTGCAGCAGTGTATCTGTGGAGTCGTGCAGCATCATGGTTCGCAGCGGCTGCGCCAGCAGGGGCGGGTACTCCGCGCGCGGGTTCAGCGCCGCGCCGCAGCACCGGGAGACCAGGTTGCCCAGCGTGTCCGCCAACTCAGAGTTGCAGATGCTGATCAACTTGTGTTCACTGTAATCTGGAATAGAACATTAGTACAAAAAACTATAAATAAATAATAAATAAATTTTTATTTCCATAAAAATACATTTCCTATGTGACACAGCAGATAAGTACCTATTAGTTATTATTTCAGTTCAGAATGTTCTGTTACATAGTCAGTGCTATACCAATGAGCCCCAAACTAGGCGAGTATATATAAATATATACGGTGTATATAGTTTTAAAAACTGAGCAATGGTGGCCGGGTGGTAGCATGTGCGCTTTACAATCTGACGGCACCCGGCTCGATCCTCGATCTCCACCAATCACTTATTTAGTACTTAAATAAATTATGTGCAGTTTCGATGTCGCTCGAACACGGTGAAAGCAATGACAATATAAATTATCTTGGGGCGAAAGGAAACATCGTGAGGAAACCGGTATGGCCAAGAACCTCTAAATTTCAGTCATATGACATTCACCAACATGCACTGGGCCAGCATGGTGGATTAGGGCCCATCCTCTCTCTCCGTCTCTCTCTGAGTTTGAAAAACTAAACAATATGTGACATCTTCCATTTTCGGGCCGGTTTTTGTGGAACGCGCTGCCTGAATGCGTTCCCCGATAGTTACAATCTGGGTGTCTTCAAATCACGAGTGAATCGGTTTCTTCTAGGCAAGCTTGCTGCAACGTAGACCGCATCAATGCTTTACATCAGGCGAGGTGGCGGCCAAACGCAAGCCTATTATGATTGTAATGAATAAATAAAACTTTTATTATCGCAGACCAAATCACGTTTTGGGTGTTTTATTTTATGTGCAAAACGTACAGTGTTATTCTTATCTAGGTTATGACTAACATTATTTCTTAACACAATTTAGTAGTTTTCGCATTTACATCCGCACTCAGAGACGTTACTTAAGCTAAGGAATACTTAAAATTGCTCTGTTAACTTCTCGTTCACGGAAATTGTCACATGAAAACGAGACAGAGCAATTATAAGTACTCCTTAGCTTAAGTAACGTCTCTGAGTGAGGCTGTTAGAGTCTAGATTGAGTTTTTTACTACGAAAATACATAGAAGAAGTACATTTCTTATTTATAAAACTCTTGAGGTAAGAGGTACTGTCAAACCAATTTTTGGTCAATAATAATAGTTTTTGAGAATTTTGAGTTATTTAGTTAGCAATTTACTAGTAGATGTCAGTTCGCGAGTTTGAACCCCCTAAGACGTACGCCACTAATGATAAAATTATGGATGGCGCCATAGTAGATAGGCGCCTTTTATAATTTTGGCGTACCTAGCTCAGTAACCTCTAGCTCGATACTCACTGATGTCAGCATGCATAGTGCGTAGTAGTCATCATCATGATCATCATTTCAGCCGTAGGACGTCCACTGCTGGACATAGGCTTCCCCATCGATCCCCAAAAGGGCCGGTTGGAAGCGGCCTGCATCCAGCCTAGCCCATCGTGCGTAGTAGTGCGATGGAGCCATTACATAGTCGACTGACGCAAGCGCCATAAAAGATGAGAGCGTCATGGTAGATTATGATAATACTGGCGCCCTTGCGTCGATAAATATTTGGATACTCACTGGCGTCAGCGTGCATAGTAGCCTCTCTCAGCAGCATGTACCGCAGGGCGCCACTGGGCACGCCAACGCTCGAGGGCGCCACCACGTTGCCGAGAGACTTGGACATTTTAGCGCCATCTACCGTCCAGTGCGAGTGGCAGACCAGCCGCCGTGGCGGGTGCCATTTTATAGCCATTAGGAACGCTGGCCAGTATATGCCGTGGAATCTGAAATACAAATTATCAACATCATCATCATCATCATAAGCCCACACTTGTGTGGCGGGCATTTTCCGCAACTAGTACATTCATTGGCCCATTTTGCGTCACCCGGCTGCAGCTAATTCAGCCACCCGGTCTCCTCTAGGATAGCCAGCAGCTTGATGCCTGCGCAGGCTTCTCAGAGCATCCTCGGTGTTCCGAGGATAGTGTTTCATTGTTCTGCCACGCTGCTGCACTCCAGCAGCAAATGTGCGGCCGTTTCTTCAGTCTCCAGACACCCTCTACATAGGGGACTATGTCATAAGCCCACCAGTAGAAAACGATCGATCGGTTCGTTTTTCGACCCTGCACCAATGGCTTATTTACCATCGCTCAAGAGCGGTAAAGGAAAACGTCGTGAGGAAACCGAATATGGTTACCTGTTTTAAGCGATTCTGTTTGGGCGATTGCGAAAAGTTACGCGACCGCAAACCGTATCTCGGCGCGTTAAGGTTCACGTTCGCGTGATTTTCGCGCTGCTCTGTTTCAAGCCCGCGTTAAGGGGTAGTCGTAAGGCCCCAGTACAGGGCACCACGATGTTGATTCCTTGTGCCCTCCGAATGACGTCAGCACTCACTCGAGTACATCCTTGCCGAATGACGTCAGCACTCACTCGAGTACGTTCTTGCCGAATGACGTCAGCACTCACTCGAGTACGTTCTTGCCGAATGACGTCAGCACTCACTCGAGTACATCCTTGCCGAATGACGTCAGCACTCACTCGAGTACGTTCTTGCCGAATGACGTCAGCACTCACTCGAGTACATCCTTGCCGAATGACGTCAGCACTCACTCGAGTACGTTCTTGCCGAATGACGTCAGCACTCACTCGAGTACATCCTTGCCGAATGACGTCAGCACTCACTCGAGTACATACTTGCCGAATGACGTCAGCACTCACTCGAGTATGTCCTTGCCGAATGACGTCAACACTCACTTGAGTATGTCCTTGCCGACGAGGTGCACGTCCGCGGGCCAGGGCCGGCCGCGCGCCTTCATCACGTCCTCGTCCGGGTATCCGGCCACCGTCAGGTAGTTTATCAACGCGTCCAGCCACACGTAGATACTTTGCTCTTCGTCACCGGGCACCTGGGGAAGGAATAACATTTGGAATTACTTACCACCTTCGGGTTTTCCTCCAAAATATGACCTCAATTGCTTCAATCGAAGAGTGAATAGTCGTCAAAGGTAGGCAGCGCACCGGCAATGCCCCGGGGATTGTAGGTATCCATAGGCGACGGTGACTACTTACCATCAGGTGGCTCGTCGCTTGTTTGTCTTTTTTTTTTTTTTTTTTGTTAACCTATACTGTCCCACTCCTGGGCAAAGGTCTCCCCCAATTGTTTGTCTTACATTAAATAAATATAAATTTAAAAAAACGTTTGAATGGTGGTCTCTGCGAGTACAGAATAGTTTTTACTAGATAATAGGCTATCAAACAGGTGCTTGATTTGTGAAAAAAACATTTTAAAAAATTACTAGCTGCGCCCCCGCGGTTTCACCCGCGTTATATATCTAGTAAATAAATAAATATTCGGGACATTTTCACACACAGGGTCACCTGACTCCAAACTAAGCAAAGCTTGTGATATTGCTACCAGAGACTGATATACATACATATATAGTTTTAAATACATACTTAAATAGATATTAACACTCAGATATAGAACAAACTCAACAACAAACTGGCTTTTCGGTGAAGGAAAACATCGTGAGGAAACCTGCATGCGTACGGAGAAGGAATTCAATGGCGTATGTGAATCCACCAACCCGCAACTGGGCCAGCGTGGTGGATATGGCCCAATCACCCTTTCGGGGGTAGGCTAAAAGTCCAGCAGTGGACTGTTAAAAGGCTGATTATGATGATAGAACAAACAAAAATGTTCATCACATGAATGTTTGTCCTAGGTGGGAATCGAACCCACACCCCCAAGCGCAGAATAAAAACATCTTTAAAATCTAAACCTTACATCTTTATTATTATAATTTATCTAGATAAGATAGGATAAGATCAATAAATAAATCTAAAAAAAAAAACTATCTATCTATATACCTCCTTGAAGCAACCTCCTTGCTAGCGACAGTAACCTCCTTTGACTTGGACGACAATTTCTTTTTCTTTCTATAATGTAATTGAACTTCTTGCCGTTCCATATAAAATATATGGGAAAGTGAATTTTTCTTCATAATTAATTTTTTCGTGAATTTTTCCAACCGTTTTTGTGTTATTTATGGTGTAACTAACCCGACTTTGTTTTACATACTTTGTTTTTTCATACTTTTTATTTACGACTTTGTTTTTTGTATAAATTTTTTATAATATACAGTGTACCACGTGCAGTATACCCTGATAGCCCAGTGAACCCTGGAGGAAGGCCGGCTGACCGATATGTCGGGGAAGTACGTCTCGCTGTCTAGCAGGTCCTGTAGCTGCTTCTGGAACTTGGCAGGAGTTACCACTCCATCTGCAATTATTCAACAGAATTTAATTAATAACTTTACCGCGCGGTTTTATCCACTATCTTGAAACCATACATTTTTTTAGGATAAAAATATCCCAAAGTTTACACTAACTTGAACCCAAAAAAAATTTTAGGACAAAAATATCCCATATGATAATATCTTGAAAACATATTTTTTTAGGATAAACAACATCCCATAGTTTAATATCTTGAAACAATACATTTTATGGATAAAAAATATCCCATAGCTTTCTATCATGAAACTACATATACATATATATGTATTTAAAACTATACATGTATGTATATCAGTCTCTGGCAGCCATATCACAAGCTTTGCTTAGTTTAGGGTCAGATGACCGTGTGTGAAAAAATGTCCCGAATATTTATTTATTTATACATTTTTTACAATCAAAATTATTCCATAGGTTTCATGAAACCATAATTTTTTTAGGATAAAAAATATCTCATAGTTAACTATCTTGAAACTATACGTTTTTTAGGGTAAAAAATATCCCATAGATTACTTGAAACCATTTTTTTTTTTTGGGTAAAAAATATCCCATTGGTTACTCCCCTGTCTTTACATTCTGGATTCAGTCAACTCTTAGATTGATTGGTTGATAGTAATTATTCTATTTTATTCTTTCAACGTTGGATTGAAGGTTAGTTTTTGAACTCTACCTTACTCTATGTTTTTTAAAATACATGGCAAGCATACTGGCTTCCTCTTGCTTCCGCCGAGTGGGGCGTTGGTAATTTCATTTTACGCTGTAGGGAGCCGTGGCGATGAAGAATTTGGGAATCCCTGATTTAAATAGTAAATCAAAATATAAAAATTACTTTTAAAATCTTACCCTTTCGGAGCCACTTCTGCAGTTCAGTCTTGAAAGCGCTGAGTCTGAACATGTAGTTGGTCTCTTCTGTCCATTCCACTTTGTGCCCAGATTCTATTGATACTTTCACCTGTAATAAAACAGTTAATCTTATACAAGGCAAGCGTCCCTACATCGTAGATAGATAGATAAACTCTTTATCGTTCACACCACCTGAAAGTTTATCCACGTATCATCATCAGCCAGAAGACGTCCACTGCTGAACATAGGCCTCCCCCTTTAACCAGCACGCTGAACGACAGCCTGCCTTTTGCATCCACTGGATGCCCGCGACTCTCACAATATCGTCGGTCCATCTAGTGGGAGACCTACCTACGCTGCGTCTTCCGGTTCGTGGTCTCCATTCAAGAACCTTTCTTCCGGTTAATCGGTGCTTCGAGCGATGTGGCCTGCCCATTGCCACATCAACTTGCAAATTTTAACAGCTACGTCGGTGACTTTGGTTCTTTGGCGAATATCCACGTTTCGGATTTTATCGCGCAAAGAAACACCGAGCATAGCTCTCTCCATTGCCCGCTGTGTGACTCTGAGTTTTTCCAAAAGGCCAACAGTTAAGGACCACGTGTCAGTACCATATGTCATCACTGGCAACACACATTGGACAGATTGTTCAGTTAGGTAAGTCCAACTTAGACAAAGAGGTACCTAAAGACAAGGGTCTTTGACCACATATCATAGATCGGTGGAAATCGCACACGGTGCGTTTTACGCGATCTTTTTTGCCTCGCACCTGCAATGAGCTCCGTTTTTTTTTTTTGTTACGCGGCATTTCCGAGTAACTACATAACAAGGGGTTCTCCAAAAAGGCTGTTAATAAGAGTCTTTAAGGGTCGGCAACGTGTCTTTGATGCCCCTGGTGTTGCAGGTATCTATAGGCGACCGTGATCACTTACCATCAGGTGGCCCGTCACCTTGTTTGCCAACTATGGCATTAAAAAAATACCACAAATTACATACACACGATATAAAAAAGCTTAAAAACAATCGGCGGCCTTAAAGCAAAGTCGATCTCTTCCAGAGGGATTACAGTAGGTAGAAGCAGGGACATGCAGTAGTACAAAAACATCTGATAGTACTTGTATAAACTATACATTCTAACAATAATACATACTAACTAGATGTGGTATTCTACGACCCCGGGGCTCCAGGGATATAGGTCTGTGGTTCTACCACTACAAAAGAACAGTTAGATACCGTGTCTCCATTAACAAGTTCATCTTTGACGTGTGTCTCCGGCACGAAGGACTCGTCGTTTACGCTGTACCAGCCGGAGTACTTCGCCTTGTAGATGTAGTCATTTTCCAACAACTTGTTCTGTGGAATACAGAATTGATTAACTCTTTATTGTTCACACCATTAAATAAATAAAAAAAGATTTTGTTTTGATGAAGTGACCATTAAATTTAATACAGAAGACAAAAAAACTCTTAAAAACTAGTGTAACAACTAGCGGCCTTATCGCTTAAAGCGATATCTTCCAGGCAACCTTAGGCAGAATGCAATTAATATACCTCATTAGATAGACTATATTTCGGACTGTCAGAGTGGGTACGAAAAATCGACACCGCTTTATGGTTGATATTTCGAAACCCCGTAAGAAGCGCTTTGATTCCACTTTTATTGTGCGAACTGCTAGTGTGTGGAATTCGCTGCCTGAATGCGTTCTCTGATAGTTACAATCTGGGTCTGCAAATAACGAGTTAATCAGTTGCTTCTAGGCAAGCGTGCAACACCGTAGACCACATCATCGCTTTACATCAGGCGAGGTGGCGGTCAAACTAATAATTATAAGGGTTGGATTGGACGGTTGGGTCAAGGATCAGATGCAGAAAGCACGGCACGCATTGTCAGGAGGTTCCTCACTCTGCAGCCCTGACCACCGGTAGCTTGGGCCCTGCCCCGCTGCCAGCGGCACCCTAGTTTTTAAGTTTTTTATATTATTTATGTTTTAATATTCATATTTAATGTAAAAAACTTAAAATTTAAGCTAATAATGAATGAGTGAATAATAATAAACAATAATCATTTCAGCCTAGTATCATGGTGTCACTACTGGGACAGAGGCGTCCTCTCAGAGAGAGGATGGGCCCTTACCACCATACACTGTGCATGGATCCACCATGCTGGCCCAGTGCATGATGGTGAGTGTCATGTCTTTGAAGTTCATGAACATACCGGTTTCCTCACGATGTTTTCTTTCACCATTGTAGAGCGATGGAATCGAAACTGGTGCATAACTCATTTAAAAGTGATTGGTGCAGGGCCGAGAATCGAACCTGGTGCTGTTGATTGTAAAGCGCACATGCTACCGCTCAGCCATCATGGCTCTCCGCTACAAAATGTTATTAAGGTTGTGGAATGAGCTCCCTTACCACGGTAAATATCCCATAAATAATCATTTAACTTTAGTGAACAACCACTATATGTGATTATGTTATTGCTTACCCAAAAATGTGTGACAGCCTTTTTATGCCTTTCTTCCGTAGTGCGAATGAAGTCCGTATATTGAACGTTAAATTGTTTGAACAGATCCCGGTATTCGTTGGATATTTTGTCACAGTATGCTGCCGGGGAGAGGTTCGCTTTGGCTGCTGCATGCTGGATCTTTGTACCATGCTCATCTGTACCTGTAATTAATAGTTAGGTTTCATTTATATTACACGGGAATTACTTTACTTTACCTTTTTGACTGGTTTAATCTTATGTGAGTAATTCCCGTGTAATATAAATAAATATTCGGCACATTTTTGCACACACGGTCATCTGACCCCAAACTAAGCAAAGCTTGTGATATGGCTGCCAGAGACTGATATACATACATAATATATAGTTTTAAATACATACTTAAATAGATATTAACAACCAGATATAGAACAAACACAAATGTTCATCACATTAATGTTTGTCTTAGGCGGGAATCGAACCCATGCCCCCAAGCTCAGAAGGTAGGTTCACTACCAACTGGACCAACGGGCTATCTGAAATATAAACACCATCATCAGCCAGAAGACGTCCACTGCTGAGCATAGGCCTCCCCCTTTAACCTCCACACTGAACGACAGCCTGCCTTTTGTATCCACTGGACGCCCGCGACTCACGATGTCGTCGGTCCATCTAGTGGTAGAAGGATGGAAGCTTTGTGTAATAGCAGTTGCATTTAATTTCCCAAAGCAGGTGTAAAGACTGTAAAAAAGTGTTTTTTTTTTTCTGTTATAGTATCAGTAATAGGGTATTTGACTACTTTTGGGAAACTATTGCACATTATTGCCTGATATAATTTAATGTATACTGCATTTATATTTTCTGGATATCAGTCGTATTTGCGATATAAATCGATGTTAAAGTTTGAATAAAAAAATATCGCGCCAAAACGCAGACCTGCGTCATAGCTCCGGTCGAGCGACGATTGACGTCACACAAAACAAAACAGCTGCAGCCAGGCAGCAAAAGTTTGATAATCACTAATTTTCTAATAGAAGTAATGGTTTATAAATGTTGTGTAGTGCTACAATGTACAAATACTTCCATAAAACACCGGAAAAACTATTCGTTTCTGTTCCAATGGACCCCAAAACTCGCAACAAGTGGTTGGTACTAAGTAGCTCGTAGAGAACCCAAAAGTATTGGAGCTAATTCAAGTGTTTCTATGTGCGAAGATCATTTTGAGGTACATATTTGAGTCTATATATTTCTATTAGAATTTGTGTTTTTATTGCATTACTATTTTATGTACTGTTACTTTCTTTTTAAACATTGTAAAGACATAACCTAACAAAATAGTGATATCCACCTACTACAATATACTTTTTGTACAACTTGATTGAATGTTTTGCTTGGAGAACAATTAAAAATTAATACTTACATTGTAGTTTTTACGTTTTGAGTTCTGCAGCATAGAAACAATGACGTAGATTATTATTGAAGAAATATGCAACCATAAATACATTAATTTTGGGTAAGTTAATGCTGTCTGCTTGAACAAAATGTTTCTCCATTCTTCTCACATTTAACCTCCGGACTGTTTTTGGTGATAATTTCTGGATAAATCGCTCTCAAAATAGCTTTACAACATTAAATTCGCAAATATCAATACAAAATCTGTTTGTTTAGATTTGTGTGACGTCACTAGGGATGAAGCCAATTACAGACCGTTTTCGATCACGTGATCAAATGTCGAAAATACAGTTATTTTATTCGCGTTTTTTACAAAAAATAAGCATATTTTTATTAAAATATCAATGAAATATGCTTTTTCATTATGTCATGTTTATGGATGATGTCAATTGGCATAATATTTTCAATACAGTCAAACACCCTATTACTAGCACTATCACCAGTCTTCGTTTTCGGGAGTGTTTCCCTTAAGCCTGGTATCATTCACTAAGCCTTTTTATTTGAACAAATTAAGGTGGTACGTTTCACCTATAGTGGGAAATTCAAATTTCATACAGTTTTCTTGTCCTAGTAGCTAGGTTGGGTTATAGGCAAGTGTACTAATGTTTAATTTATTGCAAATAACAGGCTTAAGGACGAATATAACTAAACACATTACACATACAGAAAAAATAAATTAAATTGGCTGATAAATCTCTGAGATAAAAGCATTTAAAGTTTTAGGGGGTAGAATAGAAAGGGAATACTCTGTCTCTTTCTCGCAAAGTGTGTTTAGTATATCATTTGTATGGCGTGCCTGAGGCGTGACGTCATAGCTCAGTATAGTGCGCCCTCTGTCTAGCATGAAATTAAAATACTTAGAATAGAATAGAATAGACTTATAACTTATTTATTTTTTATCCAATATTAATTGTGTTTTCTCTATTTATGATCAACTTTTTTATGAGGTAATAACAAAATATTAATCACCATGCGTATTATTGTACATGACAAGGTGTTTGCGCAAATCGTTGGTTGTTCATTACATTATCATGTACAGCTATTTATCAGTAACACACCATATTACTTACATTTGTCAATAAACCGTTTGAAACAGCAAAAAATAGTTTATCCACAAATGTAAGTAATAACGTGCATTATAGATTGATATCTTTACATGATTTTTGTAAATGATAATAATCAATTTGCGCAAACACCATGATCGTTTACAATAATTACCCGGCCTAGCTACAACAACAAAAAACTGTTTGAAATTTGAATTTTCCGCCATAAGTGAAACGTACCACCTTAAACACCGGTCCAGTAGGCTATTATTATACGTGCACTCATGAACGTACCTGTACTGAAGATAACATTGCAGTTGGGGTTTGTGAGCTTCTCGAACCTCTGTATCGCATCAGCCACTACAGCTGTGTAAAGATGACCCAAGTGTGGTGCTGGAACAATAGAATCGGTAAAAATCAAGGATTTGTTTTAATTCGTATGTAAGTGTTATGGAACACATGTTGTACTGGATGCAGGCCGCTTCCAACCGGCCCTTTTGGAGATCGATGGGAGACGCCTATGTCCAGCAGTGGACGTCCTACGGCTGAAATGATGATGTGATGAGCTTAGCCCTGCGAAGTTGGACGTGAATGACAAATAAAGTCATCTAAGATTTGGGGGAATCCCACCCACCTCTACGCCAAGCCACCCCACCCTCCCTAAGGGTAGGTAATACTGAAGTATTAATAATTATTTGTAGAGATAATACTGTTGTGTGATTTTTCTTACCGGCATTAACGTAGAATATTGGCGTTGTTACATAAAATGGTCTCCTCTGTGCTATCGCAGATAACAGGCGTAAGGTCACTCTCATTTTGTAAGAAAATTACAAATATTCCCTCCTCTTGGTAGGTATGTAAAGATGTAAACAGCTGTTAGATAAGGTTATTTTTTACAATAATGAATAAAACATTCAGGAATTAAGATTCTTTTCCCGCAGATCCTATAGCTAATTTAATGAATGTGAGCTTACATCCTATTTAATTAAATTATAATTTAATTTTACGCACAAAAATACAAAATGCAACAAGACAAACTTCACAATCCTCACATGACACTTGATAGTTGACACTTGACATTGGCATCAAAGAGAATGTAGTACTATTGGCATTGGCATATAATTGTCTTTTGAGTTTTGACTTTAATAGTTTGTTTCATTTCACGATGAAAATGCGTAAAGATAGGACCGCTAAATAAAAAAGCCAGCGAAATTCAACGAATACTTGGCGAAGTTTGCGAAGCGAGCGACCGAACGAGCGTTTTATGTATTTAGTCGGTTATTAAAAAATCAATCAGTTTCTACATTTTTAGTGAGGTTTGTTGTGATGTGAAACGAGAAGAAATTGAAAATACGCAGTTTATTGTACAAAATCCAATCATTATTGATAGACAAAATGTCGCAGGGGAAGATAGTGTTGATGGCCTGCGGCAGTTTCAGCCCTCCAACTTACATGCACCTTCGAATGTTCGGTGAGTTTCTTTGACCCATTGAAGAAATAAAATTTGATATTTTCCCTTGCACTTGCATTGATTTTATGATTTATTTATCCTTGACCTTCAACATAGTCAAGCACGATAAATGTAACTTTACTATGTAACTTTTCAGTGCTTGCATAATGTTGACATTTTTTAAGATGTTTTTTTTTTAGAAATTGCAAGGGACTACATAAACTCCCTTGGTTTGGGGACTGTGGTCGGTGGCATCATGTCTCCGGTACATGATGCTTATGGGAAAAAGGATCTTGTGGCTTCCCCACATAGGTAAGAAACTGTACATATATTTCTTGTTCACATCAATATTATAAATGTGGAAGTACTTATCATGAATAATTCGATAAACAAATCTGCATCAAATTTGGCATGGAGTTAGTATGAATCACAAGTATGTAATTATGTATGGGGGGTTTTTCTCTTGCAAATTATGAGGAAATTACGGAATTGCGGGTAAAACAGGCGCTGTAATTGTAATATACCTATTATAAGCAAGTTTTGACTTGTAATTTGATATGACTCATTAGATAATAAAAATAATGCCGACGCAACAAATTAAATTTATACACAGGTTAGCAGCCAGCGCTCTTGGTGTCTGAATTTCTAGAATTTAATTAATTAAAGACTGCAGCCCATATCTTCAGCCATGTACACAATCCAATTTGTTTTAATGCCATTGTGGTGGCAACACGCTGACAGGCTACCTGGTGGTAAGCAGTCACCGTCGCCTATGGATACTTGTAACACCAGAGATATTACAAATACATTGCCGACCCTGTATAATCTATTAACTCACCTTTTGAAGAACCTTTTGAACAGTAAAGTTATATGATTATTTACGGGATATTAATAATCATATAACTTTAGTGAACAACCGTGATAGTTTAAAACAGTCTTTTGAACAGTGTTCAGTGTTTGTTCAGTGTTTGTGTTGATGTCATGTGATTGTAATGCCAAGTTAAATTCCATGTCGTATAGTAAACAATCAATTCGTTAGCTCGGTGATAACACTGAACCTTGAAATTATTCAAATATTTGTGATAAATTTAAGCTCTTTATTAAGTGTTATTTGACCTGTTTCATGCACTGATAAGATTGTATAGTGACGATAATTTGATTTCAGCATATATAGGGCTACGCAGAAAGGGTGGACTAAGCCAAAAAGAGTTGAACAGTTGACTACTCGGCCACATCAGAGGCCTTTAGGCAGCTTAATATCTCTGACATTAGGGCTAGCCACTTGGCCTACACGATAAGCAAGCACTGACTGGCTAATGGTCGACCAATCAAATCAATGAGCCAAACTAGAACTGCATTTGTAACTTACTTGATTTGTGGTGTCGACCCTTTCCGTGGACACCTTTTTAGACCCGCCACAGGCTAAGAATCCAAGTTGTAAATGATTTCAGGATAGCGATGCTAAAGCTGGCACTGCGCTCGTCGGGTTGGATCAAAGTGTCGGAGTGGGAGACACAGCAGTCTGGCTGGACGAGGACCAAGATCTCCATGCAGTACCATCAGGTAAGTTCTTTTATCATCTACATTCTACCTTCCACATACAATATGGATTTGCTGCTTGCATGGGTGTTCCCCGATAGTTACAATCTAGGTCTTCAAATCACTAGTGAATCGGTTTCTCGTAAGCAGGCGTGCTCCATCGTAGACCGCACCATAACTTAACATCATGTTCTTAAAGAGGCCAAATGCAAGCCTATTAAAAAAAGATATTAAGGATGTTCCGTTTGTTTTCAGGACACAATAAACGATCACATGTCGTCAAACTACGAGTCGAACTACGAGTCGCCGTCGTGGATCCCGGATGACATTCTTAACGTTAACAGCCTCGACGAGCCAGACAACATCATCGAGAGGCTCAATGGAAACCAGGACGATAAGGTAAAAAAAAAGTATTTTCATCTCAAAAGATCCCACTTCTGACAAATGATCTAACGTCTAATTACGATTCCGGATGCTATTATTAACAAAGTAATGACTGATACTCTCGACGAGTCGGATATCATCACATAAAGGCTAATGATAACCAGGATGATAAGGAAACTAAAAACAAAAACAGACTTGTTTCCTGAGAGATATTATCTGGGCCTTTTCAAGGCCAGAGTGAATAGGTATCTTCATCTTCGACCACATCGTCGCTTACCAACAGGCGAGTTGGAGGTCAAACGCGGAGTTATCCGCGTAAAAAAAAAGCCCACCAACCACAAGTCACAAAAAAAAAACAAGGACATGAATACTCCCTTTTCGAATAATGTCTAAGAAAGAGAAACCTAAAGAATCATCATTATTATCAGCCTATGAAGTTTCCACTACTAGGACACAGGCCTTCGGTCAGAGAGAGAGAGAGAGGAGGGAGGGGGGGGGGGAGTGGGCCTTATACAGCATAGCCCAGTGCATGTTAGTGAATGTCATGTCTTTAAACTTTTGTGGTTCTTCTTTCACCATTGTTAAGCGATGGCATCGAAACTGCACAAATTTTATTTAAGTACTAAATAAGCGATTGGTGGGCCGAGGATTGAACCGGGTGCCGTCAGATTGTAACGCGCACATGCTACCGCCCGGCCACCATCATTCTATGTACCCAAGGAATAAGTTATCACAATGCATGCACTCTTAAGATTTTAGAGGTGCGATTTATGTTTCACCATCCATTTATCCCACTTCTGATTTTATGATTGGAATACGAATGCTTCTCTTTTTAAAGGTGACGGTAAAGTTGCTATGTGGAGGTGACTTGTTGGAGTCGTTTGCAACGCCAGGTCTCTGGTCGGACGAAGATGTAAGCATTTTAATAATATTAATTTTTAATAATAATCAGTAATATTATTGATTTTATTTTTGTCTTTTAAAAATATAACAGTTTGCAGCGGCAGGCAACTGAAGCATTTATGGACGGACCTGAAAATGCGAGTCCATATAAATGCTTAGTTGACGCCAAGGCTTGTATGGTACTTTTATCGAACACTGCGTGGTTATTCACGGGCTTGTATAGTACTTTATTCAAACATTGCGTGGACATTAGTAAAAATATACCTAAAAATATTTCGGAGTAATTTATGCATTTCATAAAAATGTCGCATAGCAACCAAAATTCGAAAAAGAAAACAGAAAGCCATGGGTTGTACTTATGAACCAACCACAGTATATTACTAGAAATGTCTGTTATTTTTGGTCTCAAATTCTAATATAACCTCTGTGCATTCGCATTTTTTTTTGTGGAAAAATGCAATCAATCCTCTGTACCAGGGATGTAACAGAGGTAGTTTTATGGGAACCGAAGGCGGAGTCGGAGTTTTTAAATTTGCTTTATCGGAGTCGGAGGCAACGTGTGGTGGAGGTGAACGTGTCGTGTGTGTAACAAATTAACAAGTTATAAAATAATTGACGATAGAGTGCACGTAGTGAGAGTCGGGGGGGATTCCCCGCGCGACATGTATGAACCTGTTCATAACAGTCGACACAGGCCGCCGCCGCCGCTATGTTATGCTTCGACCTCCGATTAAAACCTTCGATTTAAAAGTGTCGGAGCCGAAGTCGGAACCGAAGGTGTAATAATAATCGGAAGTTCCGACTTAACGGAACCGGAGTCGAAGCTCCGTAACATCCCTGCTCTGTACATAGAAATATTGTACGCATGCACAAGATAAATAGAGGAGATAAAAATTAAGACTAGGAGACAGGCTAGATATTTGACCACAGCCCAATCTGTGTATTAAATGCAATATAGAGTCACTTTGTTCCCAGTTGGAGACGATAGTAGGTAAGCACGGACTGGTGGTGGTGACGCGCGCCGGCACAGACCCGGGCCGGTTCATATACGAGTCAGAGATGCTGTACAAACACCGGGTAAGTCACCAAACTCTTAACTAAAATTAACACGTTTTTACTATCTCTAATTTATGACAAAAAGAATCTGGATTTTTGTGGTTGTGGTTCTTGTAGGTAACCTATTATGTATTATATTAATTTATTCTATCTATCTATTTACACTATTCAAATCATTTATTATATTTTATTTCATATCTAGTTAAGTATAGAATTACACTTAGACACACATAACTCACATACATTACATTTCATACATTCATCACACCAAACAAAATAATATATTATATTACACACGAGCTACGCCACGCGCGCGCTCCTACTATCTCGATTTACCGTTAGCTGCGCGCGCGCCGACCATCCTTGCCTTGCCGGCTAGTGCCGCCGCACGACCAGTCGCTATTCAGCTACGGCGCGAAGCTCATGTCCCGCGGCACAATTTATCCGGCCAATAAATACACTCCAAAGATTCAGCCATCTATTATTCCTCCACACGCATCTCCTCAGTTCTATCAAATAAAAACATCTAAAAAAAAACTATTACTGTAAAAAATTAATCTGTAATTTTTTAATTGAAAATTTTGACGTAAAACGCCTTCAAATTTTGGAAAAACTCAACATCCGTGTTATTCCAGCTGGTTTTAAAACTACTGAGCCCTAATTAATGAAATTTTTGTGGGACCACCTTGAAAGTTTCTTCTTCATGAAGAAATAAGATACACGCTAATTGGTTTACAGATGCCGGCGGAATCGATGTGACATATAAATAAATAAATATTTTTGGGACATTTTTGCACACACGGTCATCTGACCCCAAATAAGCGAAGCTTGTAATATGGCTGCCAGAGACTGATATACATACATATATAGTTTTAAATACATACTTAAATAGATATTAACAACCAGATATAGAACAAACACAAATGTTCATCACACGAATGTTTGTCCTACATAGGAATCGAACCCACACCCCAAGCGCAGAAGGCAGGTTCACTACTAACTGGACCAACGGGCTATCAAATATCTAGCTATCCAAAAATACGGGTCGAATTGAGAACCTTCCTCCAAAAGGAATCCAACAACAACTCTCTTGTCAAAATCTATCCAGCCGTTTGGGCTATAGGAGGTAATAATAGAATAAAATAAATAAAACTTTTCTTTTTCCTTCATTTTTGAAGTCTGTTTAAAAACATGAAGATTCTCATCCCCATTTCAGAAAAATGTTCTCCTAGTAACAAACTACATAGTTAACGAGGTCAGCTCGACCGTGATCCGACGCCTCGTGCGGCGCTCCGAGAGCGCCAAGTACCTTACGGACGACGCCATCTTGCAGTACATCAAGCACCACCGGCTTTACAACGCACGCGGAGATACGTGAGTTCAACTAAACTACTTCTATGAAGTCTTTGTAAACACTAATGCCCGTTTTCACTAACCGTAGGAGTCGCCTAAATCAGATGCCTTTTAGGAGTTGCCGGCAAAAAAGCGTTTCACTAAACTTGAGGTGACAACTAGTGACATTAGACGTCACCTGAAGTTACGACACCGATTCGGGGGTGCCTAATGTAGCCGTGTGTAAATCAGTTCTGCGGCTCTAAAACGGCCACTTTGAGCAATTCACCAAAAAACAATTCATATAATGAATTCCTGGCAGATCATTAGCAATTCTGCTTTTTTTCGTAAAATGGTCAATTCATTTCGTGAATCATACTCAATTCATTTCATTTGCAGATTCATTTTAGTTGTTAACATTGCCATATGAAAAAAACAAAACCGTAACTTTCCGGTACACATATTTTTCGCTCATTTTAATATCTAGAGGGTACTTTTTTCGATAATTTGTTTATTTTACTTATTTTCTTTACCAAAAGAGTAGAATTGTAAAAAGTGCGGCTATTTATAGGCTTAAAACAATCAAGAAAGATATTGAAATTAATTTGGTTTTTACCCTGGCAACAAAGTGGATATCAATCCTCCTTGTGAGTAATATTGTTCCTTGTTATCAATCGGTGTATATATTACTCTATGGTTATCAATCAACAAAAACATTACCTAAGTTAATGTATAACTTTATAATTAATACCACTCGAAAACGAAACCAAAAAGAAGCTTTATTCCTCGTTAATCATAATTAATAACTCAATGAAAATGTGAAGTGAATGTTAACACCGTCTCTGGAGAGAGTGGAGACACTACCAGTTTGCTTACTTCGGATTATCTTCATTGGGATTGTTGATGAATGATGAATGCCGAACTAATTAACAGGCGAAAATAATCATAGCAAGTTATTATGCAACGAAGAGCAACCCCTCTACATCTGCAATCCAGTTAGGATGGCAGTAAACGTTTGTGCAAGCAAAGACAATAGGACACTAGGTAGAATTCCTTCAAGAGAAAGCGGCGAGGGTCGTTTTATGAGTAATTTATAAAACACAACTTTTTTTGTTATTATCTTAAATATTATACTCGTCTTTAGATCCCTTATTTCCTTATTCGCTTCCCTTTATTTCCCTTGCATTAATCCATTTTTTTTCCCGGAAGGAGGATCACCAGAAGAACTGCAAAAAAACAATATTAAAGTATTATAAAATATCAATTGTATATAATACAAAAAGTTTAAGTAATAGAAAATTACGGAAAAGAAAAATCGTTATCGATAAAATTATGGTAACGCTTGTCAAGGGCTATATAATCGAAATACTGTGAAATCACAAAATTATCAGCAATTTAGACTTACCGGTGATAGGATATTCCTCCTTTATTTAAATTAAAGGTGTCTAAAACACGTGCATGTTCAAAAAAGTTTTGATAAAGGCCTAAATCCGCCATCATTTATTTATTTATGACAAAAATGTGCAAAATGAATTGTAAAAAGTTGTTCTTGAGTAACTTCTAACGATTCTGCTAATAGACGCCTAAGCAATTCCTCTTTAGTGGGCCATTTTACGATAATCCATACGAAACTGTCAAACTGATGAATTGCCTAATATGAATCGTATGCAACACCTATTATGAATTGACAATGTGTGGCCATTTTACGATTTGTAAAGTAATTCATAATAAGATCCTAATATGATTCATTAAAAGTGGCCGTTTTAGACCCGCTGATCTGATTCATAGATGCAGATCACTTGTGTTTGACTTACTGAGTGCGTGACAAAAAAAGAACGATAGATAGCTCGTGAGTAAGAGAGAGAGAGAGAGAGAGAGAGCGCGCGCTAACTGTACAGCTCCATACAGATAGTACAGAGTTGATTGAGAGGTGAGCTAAGCTACAACTGAAGACATCCACTGCTGAACATAGGCTTCCCCTTTTAACCTCCACGCTGAACGACAGCCTGCCTTTTGCATCCACTGAATGCCCGCGACTCTCACGATGTTGTCGGTCCATCTAGCTAGTGGCAGACCTACCTACGCTGCGTCTTCCGGTTCGTGGTCTCCACTCCAGAACCTTTCTTCCCCATCGGTTATCGGTCCTTCGAGTTATGTGGGCTAGCCTAATGATAGGCAAGTCTTAAACTGACAGCTCGCTTCGCGCTCGTTCACTCGCATCAAAGCCATAGACTGTCACCTTATGTAACTGTCAAACATTTAAGCAACTCTTAGCTTAGGAGTTGCCTATTAAGAATGGATTGGTGAAACAGGAGATTACTCTTAAGTCTCTGCTTAGATTAGGAGTACCTTAGTTAGGCGTTGTTCGTGGTTAGTGAAAACGGGCTTTAATGGCGTAAATTAGGCAACATAAGCTTATGGACCAGAATACCAGGTGCAGCGATCTCGCTCGCGCCTTTGATGATTTTTTTTAAGTCATAAAATGTCTGTCTTCTTTTGAAAAATGTGCTTCGGTCATTTTACGACGTTACTATTCAAACACATTTTGGACAACTTTTTGTTTCATATTTTTTATATTCACCAGAATAAATGAGGAAAATTGTTTATCCCATTTTTTGTGGTTATAATAAAAAATATTAAAACAAATTTGTTCTAAATAATAACTTCGGAAAAATTATCTGAGCATATTTTTCATAAGTAGCCAATGATTTTCTATAAAACATTAATGAGCGATTGTGATAGCAGCGCGCCATATTCTGGGCTTAAAGGGTTTCCGCCCACTACACTAGATACTACGAATGTGTTGGCTGTTAGCTCCAAAATCCTTGAGCAATTTTTTATGGTCCTTCGTTTTTGCCTGCCTGGCTTACTTAAAACATTCTAGAATTAGATTAAGAATTACATTATTTCTAGGCCGTTTAAGTAAGTCAAATAGGTCAAAAATAGAAGGTATATAAAAAAAAAACTAACACTGTTAATGTGCGGAATAAAGCTGGCAACACAGGCTAACGCACCCGACACATTAGTGCTAACAAAGGTAATAAAATCAAGGAACCACATTAAAGGACTCAGACCATACTATGAATGTACCAGACATAAATAAAACTCGATAAGTTCACTAGAATTATAATCAACAAAGTAATAAAGTTGTGAATTCACTGTCATGACACACTAAGGTGATGGTCGGCGATGCAAAGATCTAGTGGTTGTTATTTCATATCAATTTCGACAAAGTTTTATTTTTCTGGCTGGTATAGTGGGCTGAGACCTTGTGCCTATTTTCTGTACAACATGAAACTACCTCATATTTTAAAACTATTACGAATTCTGCTAGAAACTAATATACTAGCATAATATTACACAGAGATGACTAACAAGTGCCTTCCTTCCACGCATACAATGGACACAGTGAGTACTTGTCAGACCTCTTACACTACGGCAAAAGATCTCCACAAGACGTCACCATGATGTCACCAGAGGAATCTACCTTCAAAAACATTCTCATATCCATCCGAGATAAACCATCTATCGTCGATGAGACCATCACAGTGAAGCGTCAGAGGAAAACAAACTTTCTAATGCCAAGTCATACTGATTCTGTCAGCCCTATTATTAATACACTAAAGCCCAAAATGGCGTACGTAGACAAAGTCCCGGCTACATACGTCCCGGGAAAAGCGGTCAAAATTGTCAGTGATGCGACTCAACATTCCATTGATGATGAAAAGGTAAGTCTGAAAGATGAAAAGGTTAGTCTAAAAGGTGAAGAAATGAAAGATGATAAAGTAAGTCATGGAGAGTCTACATATTGCTCTTTAGACAGTTACTTACGGAAAGATGATATAGAATACGAGCTTTATAGGCGGAGAGTCAGTGAAGGTAATGTTGAACAAAACTTACAAACGGAACCGATTAAAAAACGATGCTCCTCGACTATAAGAAAGCTAAGACCGGAGGATCTAAAGAAGAGCAAGTCAGAAGTCAGCAAACTTTGCGATAAGATGAAAAGTATAAAGCTGAAAGAAAGAGAGAGTAAGAACTATAAAACGAGGAGTTGCAACGATATTGTAAGATTGATTTTGACAAAACATGGCATTCATGTGATCAGTGACACTGAAGCTATAGTGTGAGAGGTTTATTTTTGATTGTCAAGATAATTGTTTTGAAAGATATATGGGGGTGACAAAATATGGACAAAGATGGATATAATATCATACTGAGAGCTTAAAAGAGTACCAACTTAGTATTAAGGTGAAAGGGGCGCAGGAGTGGGGACCCTCATTAGGGAAAGGCATCACAGTTATACTATAACATGGCTAAATGAGGGTTCGACTCCCATGGTCGCACGGGAACGTGATGAAGTGTTTTTTTAATTATTATTTTTGGTAAGATGGGGTATCATATAGTTATAAAACTCATTACCGCAAAAAAACGGCCGTTTTCTGCGTTTTATGACCTATGCAATACGTTGTGTTGATGGAAGTAGTACTCCAAAAATTCTTCATTGCATTCTCGACCGACTATCGGAGAAAAAAAATTATTTGCTTTTCTTTTAGTATGCCTATTTTTTTCTTAGCCACTCCTGCGCTCTCTTCACCTATAAAGACTCTTTAAATTACTCAGTATTACTGAAAAGAAATGGTATAGCACTTCAAGAAGAACGAAAGAATTTATTTAGATACCATAGTTGTTTGGTGTAGTTCATAGTTGTCACGTTGAATTTAGATGTCAATTGTTGTCTAAATATTAACTTAAAATAAACAAAATCCCTTAATTGTCAAAAATATTAATCCAAAACTTGTAATTCTTCTTACAAACATCACGATTCTGTGCCAAGATAAAATGTAACATGCAATTTCTTATGCAGGGTGGAAAGTTTATTTGGGCTGGTGGGCTACCTTTATATTTATAGCTAATTGAAAATGGTCTGAAAAGACAGTCCGTGGATATGGGAAATATTTCGAATGTCGTTCACAAATTTTATTATGAGATTTCCACTCTGCAGATAACATCCAATTATAAAAAAAGTTATGAAACAAATTATCTAATTTAGATTTATAATCACAGCTTTATTCAATATACAAATTTCTTCCAATTAAGACTTACAAGAGCACAAATAAATGTATATGAATTGTAGCCAAATTTTGAGCCCTTATAAACCTTTTGCTGTATTATTTATGCAGTATTATAATATTATTATACTTGTTAGATTGTTAATTATGGATCTGATCTATTCAATTTAAAAGTATACTTTCCGTAGATGTTAATTTGTTATATACATATAACCTAGTATTTATTAGTCGTATTACAATATCGAGGGCTTTTCACGGAGACGAATTAAAATAAACCTTATTCGACGGACGCGATAAATGGCTCTATTTGCTAAGTAAGAGTCAACTTCTGTGTCAAAAAGTTAACTGTTGTCAATGTCACAGTCAAATGGCTCTGCACGTTTTGTGTATTTGGCTAGTATTTTGTAATTGTATTTTGAAATAACTAGGCATATAAAAATATAGGGAAATTGGGGTTAGAATTGAATGCGCTAGTAAATTTATATTTAAAACAGAATGTCAGATGTCAAAATGTTTTAAATATATCCTTTAGATATCGAGAGAGAATTTTTCATGAATTTATACATATTCGTAAAGTCTTATTGTATTCAATGTATTATCTTTATACCTATTCCCCTGTGATGGACTTCTCATTTGATAGTTATATAAATTAGTGCCAATTATATATCTGATTATTAATATAAATACCATTGATACTTAAATGTTACGCAATTTGTTTCTGTTATAAACTATTACTTATATATAATATATATGTTAAATGTTAAAATATATAACTTTAGGAAGTAATTTTCTTGTAGAAACTTAGTTCCTTGTCGTTGTGAGAATAATTTTGTAAACTTATAAGTAAAAAAAGTTTAGGAATAGTTTGTCTGATTATTTATTGTTTAAAAGTTTTAATATGACGAAATAATCATATACAAGTTTAATATTTTTGTTATATTTCCAAATGTTGCATTAGGGGTAGTTTTTGTGATAGCTTTTGTTATTTTACTTAACCTGATCATTTAGACCCCTGGAGCTGTCAAACTTCGCTCGTTGACGCTCTAGTGGTAGCCCGAGAGAGAAAAATGTATGAGTGGAATTTTGACAGTTTTAGAGGTTTTTTTCTTCTTAAACCAATTCTTAATACTCAGTAGATTTTTTATGTACTACTCTTTTCGATGTTGTTCCTTTATTTAGTGATATTTATTGTTCAAATATTAAGATCCCGGTCAAACGCCATTTACTTTTTTCTTTTTGTCGGTTAAGATGCAAATTTTATTGTTTGTTTACTTAATTTTGCCCCCATTAATGTAGATTTGTATGCCCCTTAAACTTTCCCTGGTATACATACTCATAAAAAAAAACTCTTATGCAGTGTTGCCGGCAGTCAAAAAAGTCCGATATCGAATCTGAAATTACCCATTTTGACTTTGAGATTGCCCGTTTTACAATATTTTTTTCTAAACCTCTGGGTCCACCGCTGTCGAATTTCAAATGAAACTTGATTACTTACCCTACAAAGCCTACCCTGCGCTACGTTTTTCTGAACTAAATGAAGCGATGGCCACTGGATTACCCGAAATTACCCGTTTATAGCCGTAAATTATACGAAATGGGGTAAAAATATATCGTGCCGGCAACGCTGCTCGGAGCTGTCAAAACGTCGACGCCCTATCTCGAGAGCGACGACAGCGGGAATATAGATTTTGAAAGATTTCCATGGATCTATCAAAATCTATATTTCTAGTACTTGTCATTTTATTTGCGTTCTTCTGTTCAAGGATCTAATTCAACGAAGGTACTATTTTTTACTACTACAATTAAAGTTATACTTTTGTCTCTTTAAGGCCCTATTTTCCCACTATTAGCAATTTTCGTCATTCTAGTTTTAGTTTGTCTACTTCCATGTTTAGCTTGAAATTATAAAATGGTGTCATATCAAAATTGAATGTTTTATTTAGGAAAACTTAGACACGGTTAAGGAAATTTCGCTCGACAAAATGTCCCCAATATTTATTTATTCAAATATCTATTTACTAAATGATGTTTAAGATATCTTAATATATATATTTCATAATTATGGAGGGAATCGTAAAGGTACATTATAGATATACTTTTCGAAAAATATGTGATTAACCTCAAAAACAGAAGTAGCGAAACGCACGACTGTGGGTTTGTGCCATAGTTCTGCTCCGCTAAATGCGACTTTAATACAATATAGTAATCCTTATTGTCATCTGTAGTAACAAGTTTGCATAAAGTGGGAAAACGTCGCCTTAACACTAAAGAAAAACTCCGATAGTACACGTCGAGTTAGACTCTTGTAGTGCAGTGTCGCTGCATCCTTAGCATAGACCCCGACCGATAGCAGGACCCCGGGGAAAAATTTGTGAGAAACAAATAAAATTACCATTTTATTCATAAACATAATATTCGTAGAAGACATCATTTTGTACAGTGTCAATGCTAAGGGTGCTGATTCTGTGCTGAAGGGTCTTCTGTAGGGCGTTTAAGGAACTCATTGAATAACTTTCATACATTTTGACCCGGGGAAACTAGATAAGTATGCCTATTTTTTGTTTTTCTACTTGCACAAAATTAAGGACATGTTGTTAACTGAATATCTATGTCCTAGCACCAACCAATATTTTATATACAATGCTTTAACAAAACACACTTTAAAAAAGTTTCAAGAGGACAATAAAGAAAAAAAAACTAAGGTTTTTTATGTGATACAGACTACTAGCCAGACTAACAAAATAAAACAAGAATAAAAGCAAACTTGTCGATTTTTTTCGGGTCTAAGTTCTGTATTATTAGTGAAGCCCTTAAGAAAGCATGCCTCCCCTTCCCCCCGTTAATAGTGTTGTGTGTGTGCGTAGGGAGGCTGCGCCTTGTAGCTGACATGCTGCGCGCGCGCCGATCCGCCCGACCGCCCGATATAGCTGCAGCGGGCCGCAGAATACGTAGTACTTACTACGGGGACGCGCCGCGTGTGAATGAGATAAACATAGACAATTGTAGTGCTGTCTTGCTTCCATCTGCCTCGCTGCTTGGTAATCCGCTGGGTCGCTTGGGAATATCCATTCTGATAGCATTCCGTCCGGATGCAGGCGCGACCGGCATCGGCAGGGTTATTAGCCAAATACTGCGATGATAGCTGTTAAAAATGCGATTAGCACTCGTTTAACGATTACTTGTGACAGTTGCGTGACTATTTCTGTTTACGGTTGCTGCCTCGTGGCTATTTCGATACTCGCTGTTTGTCACCGTCGCTGTTAAAAAGCGATAATCGTAAATTTTGACGTCGAAATTTGATAGTTGCGCGACTATTATCGTTTACAATTACCGCGGGTGCTACGGCGCTAAAGCCAATGCCTGTTTTCATTCGTCATTATAATAAATATATTAAAATAGTCGCGTAATTGTTGGAAGTTATTGTCAAATATGCGATAATCGCTTATTATGACACCGAAAAAAAATCTCAAATTTCCTTGCCTTCGCAAAGTAATTTACAAAATAGCACTGGGTGGTGCCGAGAGCATTACATGCGAAGCTAAATGTAGATACATCCAGCACAGAAAGCTCAAAGTCTTGCTAGAGTGCATTAATTAATTAATATGGAAGCAAAAAATATGGAATAAAACTATTTCAGTTTATTATTAGCCATGCCGGTCACGTGGTGGTTTGGCAAACTAGCATAGGTGCATACATCGAGATGCTACAATGTCAGGCTTAGGTTGGATATTCCCATGCGGGCGAATAGTGCTGCTGTGCAATTGAAATAGCAGCGATAATGATACAAAAACTTATCGATAAACTAAATTTATCTAACGCATGATGAATTAACAAAACGAATAATTCTTACGATGAATAATATTGTTTATAAAATTTAATATTTTGATAGCAATAGAATTGTTACAAATTAAATCGATAAGTTTATAAAAACATGCCATAGTAATCCTATAAATACTCGTAATAAAGAAGTAAAGGCCAAAATCGCACTGGCTGGTGGCTTGTTTAGTCTAAAGAGTTGTATGGCCACTCGGTCATAGTACAGTGATCTGCAAACATCGCGAATGCGCAAGAGTCGTATTCTAAGTGTATTGGGCAGATCGAACGTGATACAAGGGGATTTTGACCGCGCGATTGGTTATAAAGGGTGTACTAAGCCGCAAGATGACCGTTAAACTCGTCATTATGACAATTTTTACTATGGGACCAACTCAGCAATAAAAAAAAGCTGCTTCTATATCGAGAGTGAAAGACCATGTTCTGTGGAACGGCTGATATTTTTTTCGCGATATCAAGGTTGATTCAGTAAACGATGTTCATATTGATGACCTTTTCGGTTTAGTGCACCCTCTATGCGTAACCCTGTAGAATGTGCATTTGTACGTGCGGCATTTTCCCCCACTACGCCGCATTTTTCTCAAGATGTATTTTCAGCTGACAACTTGAGTAAAACAGATGTAAAGTTATATGATTATTTACGGGATATTTACCGTGGTAAGGTTGTCAGTCTTCCCGTGAACATGGTGCATGTAACTGCGCTGAAATATAGGGAGCTCATTCCACAACCTTACCATGGTAAATATCCCGTAAATAATCATATAACTTTAGTGAACAACCGTGATAGTGTAACACAGTGTAAAACAGATGTTTGCCGGTCCCTGTACAAAAATGTTTTAAGATATTCAGCATGCATTGCGCGCTTGGCGCTTCATTCTTCCTTACATCTGCCAGTGTTTTCGGCCTAACAGATTAATTCCTTGATCTTTGTTGTACTTATTTAATATTGCGGCCACTAGCTTCGAACTCGCACCATTTGTACTTACAATTAGTATAGTATTCATTGAAAACTATAAAGTTCCATTATTTTAAATTGGCACCACACTTTTATGTAGAATCTGAATAGCTGACATGACCAACCTGGGCCCTGATTCACACTAACCACAAACACGCTCGTAACGCGGCGCGTTAAGTTAACCTCTAAAATGTTGACCTTTATTCCCTAGGGAATTGAGGCCAATTTTTTTATGTCTTCTAAATGTCAAGTTTGCTAACGCGATGAGGTTCGTAAAGCGCTCGTTTTGAACCACAGAAAAAATAATTGTTTAAATTAGAACGGCTGTCAAGGCACTTTTGCACCCATATAAACGAAACGTCAGTCATTCGAAATCAGCTAGCAACTGAAATGCGGAGTTCGACGCGTTGATCTAAATAAGAATGTTCAATCAAGGTTCACTCATGCCTGGTAACAGATTTTCCTTGTCATTTCCGTTCTATTTACTTCTCTTTTCTGTGTTTTGAACAGTCAAAATAACGTGGAGCAAGCTAGCACGTTTGTCAAGAGAATGTAGTATCCAATCCGAGGACGCGTTTGAGTCGTTTGACGCGTTTGAATTTTGTAATCATGGTTACTGTGTTATAACACGTTTGTGACGTGTTATTGATATGGGAGGTTTGTGGTTTTAAGGTAGCATTCCGATCTTGGCGACCGGAATGAATTTATATGGAGTGCTAAATAATGAAAGCGACCGCGTCGCGTGACGTGTTTGTCGCTTTCATTTGCGGTCGCCAAGATTGGAATGCTACCTCCATACGGAATTAGGGCCTAGTTACTATTAATACAAAACACGCGGGCCTGCGGTCAACCTGAGCTACGTCTACAGCTTTGGTCTGTCGTCTATTTTCAAACATTGCTAGCGGAACTGTTTAATTGTAAATTTTTGTTTGTAAAGGCGCCAACTTATGATGATTGACCTTTACATTTTCTATGTTGAGTTGTGCATGATAAGTTAAACTGTAGAAAATATATTTTGTGAAACAATATTTTATTAGAATAAGTAGTGAATATTTTTGGATTGTGCATTTTTCCAACTTGCTTTGTGCGCTTTAGATATACCAGTGAAAAGCTAGTGGTCGTAAATTCAGCCTTTTTGCCTGCGCTTCGTTTTAGACTCTAGTTACACGAGCTGAAGAAAGTACTAAATCGTTAATATAATTATTTGTTGTTTTTTATTTAAGTATTAGATTGGCATGTATTTTGATAAATGCGTAATAGTCGATTTTTAGATCTATTATGCGGATCGAAGCGGGGTGAGAAGATTTGGAGTAATTTTTATCACGCGATTTTTGTCGTAGTGTGTTGTGTACACCGTGTTTAAGAGAAACGGTATTATTATATTTCTAAAAACACAGTTAAATAACAATTTGCCATTAATATTTGTTATTTTAGTGGTAAAGTATTTTGCAAACCAGCAATGTAAAGCGTACAACACTCGGGGTCAATGCACCGCGTAGGTAGGACAGCGAGCGTGTGTCGCTGACTGTGTACGTGCGGAGATAGTCCGTTGACCTCTAGCGTCAGCTGGATTTTTTATTTGTATTACATTGCGAACTTTAAAAAACAGTTATTGTAAAAACAGTGGTGCGTGTCACCTATGGCGGGAACTTCAATTTTCAAAAAATAATTGTCCTTGTAGCTAGGCCGGTTAATTATTACACACGATACACGTAAACTGCAAAATACGGCGGCCTCAATGCCGGTTGTACACCTTCGTCGAGATACCCCGTAACAGAGCGAGTGTACTAGACGGTCTCGTTGGCCGTCGCTCGCTTTGCGCGATTCTGGCCGAGACCTGAGTTGATCCGACGGTGTACAGCCGGCATATCACTTCAGACGTATTTTTGCTTGAAGTGTTCTTTCAGTTATGATTATGTCCAATTCTGTTGTATCAGTAACTAGTGTCCTATATTTAAATCCGTTCTCTATCGGATGATCGCTGATAGCTGTAAGTAATTATGCATAAGCGAATGAAAATCCGCTTTCCATTTGCCTTGTTAGTTTTTCTAAAGAAAGGTAATAAGTTGCAGTCCATACCATATGTAGCTTTAGACGACGGACATTGGAGGATATCATTGAACTCAACATTTAAAAAAACCGTTTACTACTTATACCAATTTATAGTAGAAGTAAAAAAAAACTTTACTATTCATATATAGCAACAAAAAGTATTTTACGTTTTTTTTGTGACTATTAGGGTTGGTTGGGTGGGACCAACCCAAATTTTGCGGGGGAAACGGAGCTGTTCCAGAAATTTTGTTGCGTTTGAATGACATTTTTCAATCGAATCATTGGCGGATCCATGGGGCCATGGCCTACCAAAAATACCTAGCAATTCCATACATTCGACTCAATTTTCTGATTTGATTCCTTCGAACCTTGTCAGAATGCCCCCCTCCTCCAAAACGAAATCCAGAATGCCCCCCCCCCCCCTAATTTAATCCTGGATCCGCCCCTGTATAGAACAGTAGGTTTTTTCTTAGTGATTTCAGAAAATGTTGTTTATAATGATACCCTGGAATATATCCGACACCTAGATAAACAACCTGTATAAAAAAAAATACTAGTTCTCAAATTTTCTGCAAACTATCAACGATTGTACAATAGTGAAACTAACTGTGACTAAAGTTTATCAAATTTTCTGCCTCGCTTTACAAGTACTTGTTTCTTTTTCTTTTGTGTATAACAAATGCTCAAAAATTACGAAATCTCAGTTACAACGATTATTTTATAAAAATAATTATATTTTACTTGTTTTTTAATTTTGTAGCATACTTTTTTAGCTTGCAACATAGTTTATTTCGCATTTATTTAATGTTATACATATTCAATGTGTACTTAATAATATGGTAAATTATTTTATGGACTGGCATAAACAAACTTAATTATGTTCCTGTTATTTTTAAGTTTAATGAGTTACTGATGACCATTAAGTTTTTATGTACACTTC
The DNA here is from genome assembly GCA_914767915.1 of Agriopis aurantiaria. Lineage (NCBI taxonomy): Eukaryota > Metazoa > Arthropoda > Insecta > Lepidoptera > Geometridae > Agriopis > Agriopis aurantiaria. The sequence goes on from OU612004.1 coordinate 10,247,391, forward strand.
GTTATGTTGCGATGTTCCATTTTATTGTAGACACTGGTCACTTGCTAAAAAAAAACAACATTCGTATATATGCCCAAAGGGTCGTAATCAGCGTCAAATTGATTTTAGTGTTCAGAGTGGTAAAAAATGGCACAAATTAATTTATTCGTATGCTGTCTGAGTACGCATAATAATATACTAGCTGACCTGACAGACGTTATTCTGTCTTAGAACTGTCAAACACTCACAAGTTAAAATTGTAAATTAAATTTTTTACACCTTGGGTTACATTATTAGAGTTTTAGTAAGGATCCCTATTAAAAAAAAAAAAAAAAAATATCCTATGTTACCCGGGGACAGTGTAGCTTCCCAACAGTGAAATAATTTTTCAAATCGGTTCAGTAGTTTCTGAGCCTATTCAATGCAAACAAACAATCAAATCTTTCTTCTTTATAATATTATACTATAGATGATGTAAGCATCCGAAGTGGTCAATATAATCTTAGTAACACAGTTTTCAATGTCATGTTAGATGTCAAGCTGTATGTTTTAAAATATACTTTAAAAAATGTTTTATTTTATTTTTATAGTTAGTTATACCTTTATTGATTGTTTTGGCAACACTGAACGCTATAATCAATGTGACGCTGACACCTCGGAATATTAAGCAAATAATAAGTCGACACGTTATCACGCAGCGAGCGTCTAGGAGCGACTGAGTGAAGTGTGGTGCAGTAGCCACAATTAAATAGAACATTGCAATCTAGTGCGGTGTCTCTGGTATGTACATGAAAGCTCAATGCCAATGATAATATATTATTAAAAATAATCCCAATGGAAATGCATTTTATTCATTAAATTTATTGTATTATTCTTATGAATCCCTGTTACATTATGTAAGTTGTTTTAATTTAAACCATTCTGCATTGAATTGATACGGATGTGATTAAACGCAAAGCAGTGAATAGTGAGCTTTATGATCGTGTCATTTAGGTCCACAGATAATATAACCACTGTCATTGTTTAGGCCCAATACAGTCGCGGCGGACAACTGGACAAGTGGCTTGGAAAATTTAACTCTTACCGTCTCTTACAGAAGGTTCAAAACCCCTTCCGCGCCTCGAATGGATTAAACTAGTAAGTGGGGTACAATTTTGAACCCTAGCGGAAGTCGAAGACTCAGCGTAGGGCCATATGGTAGAATTTCCAATGACTTCGAATGCGACGCGTTTGTTTCATTTGGGCTAAGCATCAGTGTCATTTTAAATTCTGCTCTACATGACAAGAAATAATTATATACCGTATCTGGGCGCGATAAGGTTTGCGGTCGCGTGATTTTCCAACTGAACGGATTAGGTGCCTGTAATAGCAGTTGTCCGTAAGGCCCCTGGTGACCCATAATCTGTTTGCCATTTCAATCCTATCCTCTATCATAGAGAATTCTTGACATGGAATGTTATTAGACCTCACATTTTCAATGCTTTGCTTTTATTCACCGGTGTCGGGTTTTGTTCTGTCATATTTTTGCTTACTGTAAGAAATAGACGGTTATAGCTTGTGATACTTTTAAACAAATTAAATTAAACTATTATTTATTTTATATTGCAGTTTTATTCCTATCTCTTATAGGATTTTATTTACAGTAACTTGTTTACAATACATTTTATCTATCTATCTATACAATAAATTTACATCTAGGTATCTAAATACAGTTCTTACATGGATTATTTAGTTAAATGATAAATTAATACAAAATATTAGATGGGTAGCGAAATTATCTGCTATTTTAGACATAATTCTCAATGACTGGATTTTTCTATCTACTTAGAATGAATAATTTTTCTATTTTAGGCTCAATTCACATCAAAGTGGCAGGGTCCAGTAGCACATTGCAGAGAATTTATATTATTATATATTTATAATAATAGGGTTACGCGGAAAGGGCTTACTAAGCCGAAAGGGGTCCATTAAACGTATGTTTATCTATGATTATACCCATCATTATGAACAACTTTTACTATGGGACCAACCCCATCAGGCGAGTTGGTGGCCAAAAGTAGATCTATCTATGAAAAAAAAATCGCGGAGGGAAAATTCTGCTATTCCATACATTTTGTCGAGTTAATTACCATTTTCTGTGGAACAGCTGATAATTTTTTCGCGATTTCAGAGTTAGTCCCATAGTAAAAGTTGTTCATAATGATGGGTACTATGAACCCCTTTCGGCTTAGTACACCCTTTCCGGCGTACCCAGTATAATGTTAAATATAATGTTGCAGTTAGATAAGTATGTGTGTATGTTTATACAGGCTGAGTGGACAGCCCTCATGTCAGAGTTACTAGTCAGTCTAAAAACTTCTGACATGGCTAAACGGATGTTTTAATAAAAACAACTGGGACCTACAATTTAACGTAACATCCGACCAACGGTAGTTCTCAGTTGTAAATACTACTCGCGGTTAGATTAGCGCAGCCGGACTGCCATTTCAGCGAGTTGATCCTTAGCCAATAGGTACATCAATTAATCTCAAATACAAAAATTTATTTACAGTAAGTATTTGACTGTTTTTACAAAACTTATCTCCTAATTTTGTCTATAATATTTTAATAAAGCAATCTTGTCATTTATTCCTTATAATTTTTAGTATTTATATAATAAATGGAAAATAAAAATTCAAATTATTGTACTACCGCGTTAAGCTGGAAACAAACTATTTGACGCGACTGATAAGTGTGCACAGTCTTTTTAGACATGGCTTCGGCTGATAAAAACATCCGGCGCACCAGATTTCTGTCGGACGTCCGAACGCTCAAGGTCAGCCTGAGAAGTCATGAGATACTTACGTCTCCATTCTTACAACCATGTATGCTACTTTGTATGTATGTGTACCTACCATGTTCTGACAAATAAATAATTTGAATTTATTTTCCTTCACTGTTGTAGAGCAATCGAAACTACACAATTTATTTGAGTACTAAATAAGTCATTGGTGTAGAGCCGAGGATCGAACTGGGTGCCGTTAGGTTGTAAAACACACATACTACCGCTTGGCCATCATCGCTCTCATCACAAGTGTGTATGTTGGTCCGCACTCAACTCCGTAACGGCTGTACGGATTTTGATAAAATTTGGTATGAAGGTAGCCAACATATAAACTATTTATCCCGAAAAATTTACAATTCTTGTAAGAGGGTGAAACCGCGAGGTGCGGTTAGTTCAAACTAATTTGCGAGCACTGATATTATTTGTTACTCTTTTCATTAACAATATGTTACAAAAGAATTGCAATAGTTTAAGAGCAGCCAAATTTACATTGATTTAAGTTCATACAGGCTGAGTGGCGAGCAAGGGCGGATCCAGCTTTGGTGCCAGGGGGTCACATACTCGTGGTCAAGTCAAGAGAAGTTATAATTAAATTTTTATATTAATTAGTGGTCTATTTAGTCTAGTGGTCTAGTGGCCATCTAGGTCCTGGGCCCAGCCCAGGAGGGGGGGTCATGATTGGTCAATGGTATATGTATGTGTGTGTTCGCTATGTGAATATCTTATCTTACAATATCTTAGATTGAGCATAACATTACTTATTTTATAGAATATAAATAACTAGAAAAATACACATTTAAAATGTCATGATTATTTCGTTTTTAAGTCAATTTCAACCAGAAAAACTGTTTGCCGCACGGTTTTAAACGTTTTTATTGTAAAATATGGAGGAGGGAATACGGACATGCAGGTTCGATGTTTTTTTTTTTAAATGTAGCCGATAAAAACCCATGGTATAGTACCTTTGCGCTGATGTTCAAGACTTTGAAGGTTAGCTTTTACACATAGGCTAAAGGTGCATTTTAAAGTGGCATTCTGGTAGGTTATAATATAATCCTACCTAATATTATAAAAGCGAAAGGAACTCTATCTCTTTGTTCGCTTTTCACGACTAAATAGCTAGGCTGACCTTAACCGAAATTTGGCAAGATAATAGTGTATTATAAGGATGGACATAGGGGACTTTTCCCCCAGAAAATGCGAAAAAATTAGCAATTGCCTGTAACACTGCGGATTCAGTTTACGTCGCAATAAGTCTGCAATGGTAGTCCTAGGTGGTCCTTAGTTCATAGAGTTAGACATAAAACAAAATAGTTTTGCACTTTTAAAGAATGCCTATTCTTTTAATTTTTACCGGCTAAATGTAAAAAGATTAGATATGATTACTCAATAAAGAATCAATCAAGTTACATGGCTAGCTATAAAATTATTTTTATCATGTAATAAAAAAAGTACTAATCTTTGAAGTGTTTCTGATAGAATACAAATAATGTTGCGAAAATGAAATGCCTACGTTTTTACACCCTTATTTTTTTTGTAACAAATCTAAATGTATTTTAGATTTCACTTGAAGGATATTAGAGAAGACCTTTCATTAAAACTGAAAACCTTAAAAAAAATGTGGTCTGTTTTTTTTCTGAAAAATACTACTCTTAGGTGTTACTAGAATATTGAATTGATTTAATTGTAAAGTTTTTTACGTTACTGCGTTTAGCCAAGTTTTACTGTAGACAGGTATCAGTTTCATCTAGGCGAGCATGCAAGCATGACGGTCAAACACAAGTTTATCCTTCGACTATAAAAGGGAGGACTTCTGAAAAATCAAGCATTTTGGACACCCAAGACTGGCATCCCTCGATTTTGAAATGGTAACCCTACATAGAGACCGCCATTCTAAATAGTCTCCCGTTATGACGGTCACTGGTAAGTTGTCCGTCACAGTTTGCGTCTAGAAGCTAGAAAAAAATTACTTAAAGCTCTTCGCTTAGTGATTTTTTTTCCATAGAGATAGTCAAAGGTCCGTAGAGTAAAATATGATTTTTGTTTAACCAAGAGTATTAACCAAATATGAGTGCACCCAGCGCAGCTAGTAAATAACTAAATGATTAAGGTTTCTTAGGTTTGACTTGTTCCGGGCAATGACACCACGGAGTAGCTGTCTGATTACACACAAGCTCCACGTTGATGACGGTCAGGGGGAAGTCGTCGACAGTCACTCGGTTCGTCCCGTGGATCTTGTAGGCGACATCGTGGAGGCCGGTGCGGCGGTCACGGCGACGCGTCACCTCGCGCTGGTTGTAGCACTTGCGCATGTCACGGCGGCGGTACGTCTTGTCGTGTGTATGTCTGGAATTTAATGTTTCTTTATCAACGGCAGGCCGGATGCAGCATTGCAAAATGTTGACTATTTGGTCATGGAAAAATTACAGATATTCATAAGCCTTATGAACTGGGGTTGTACCGTGGGCTCTTAAAAGTTAAGGTGACCGAGAAATTATGTGAATGTGAACCTTAACGGCCTCTTATATCAAATTTGACAAATCAATTTTATTCAGTTAAATTACAATATTTAAGCTGGAAAAAATTACATGTGACAGATACATCTGTGTTTGAGTTTATGCTTTGGTTCAAAACAAGATAGAATAAACTTTCAAAACCAAAAAAAAAATCTGAAACAAAGGCGATTTAGTATTTTTTTTTCGTTTTATGTTCTTTTGAAAGTGTAACAACCTGGAAATTGCATGTACAGAAAGATGATAGTGTATAATTTAGTTTTTTAGTGAAATTAAAAGCGTAAAAAGGTCGCGAGAATTTGCACTCCTCGCGCGGGCCTCCTGACTCATGCGTGGCAAAATACGTCGTCGCTCTAACTTAGCGGGGGCTGAGGGAGCGTTTCGTTGCCTACGCAACTCGGGTAACAGGCCGTTAATGCACCGAGATACGGGTTGCGACCGTGTAACTTTTTGAAGTCACCTAAATTGAATCGCATAAAGAGGTGACAATACGCGCTCAGATAGTTGATAAAAAAATTCTTTCTACGTGTTTTTCAAGCAAAAACGCACAGATTATAAAGGACATAGTTATCTTTGTGTCTAGCTGTTTATTTGCAATCTGAGTGTTTTAAAGTCGATGGTGAATCAGTTACTTCTAAGCCAGCACGCTCATTCGTAGAACATAGTGAACAAATCGATCGTGCGAAGCTCGCGACCCATTCTATTTGATTCATTCCTTCGCAAACGACACATGGCTAAAGTCTACAATTCCATGTACCTACAAAGTTGGGCTGGTTGACGGGATACTTATGTTGTTTAAGGAGTTTATTGTTATTATCTATTATGTGGGGAGTATGTATATTGTTATAGGTTAAATAGTCTACGAATGGACTAGCTTGTGCGCGTGCCGTGAGGTACGTTCGTATGTGACGTCACCAGCCAGTCCCAACGGAAGACCAGCGCTGGTTGTTTACGACCGGCATCTTGCTGAGTTGGAGCCGGTTTGTGACAAAAAAATATAAGCTCTAGTTAAGATTTGTTTAAATCTAAATTATTTTTTTACCATTTTATATATTGTATTTTTTTGCCACAAATAACTGATGTCTATGTCATTGTAAATAAAAAACAACACAATGGCGAGCAATAAAACCTGTTTTTTAAAATCAGATTATACATAATTATCATATCATATCATACTAATATTATAAATGTGAAAGTGTGTATGTTTGTCTGGACTCAACGCCAAAACTACTCCATCGATTTAGATGAAATTTGGTATGGAGTTAGCTTATATCCTGGATTAACACATAGGCTACTTTTTATCCTGAAAAGCATCATCATCATTTCAACATTTTCATCATCATCATCACCATTTTTCATCACAATACGGGTGAAACCGCGGGACACAGCAAGTATATCAATATTACATCAATAAATAACAAAATTAAAGAGATGTCCACATACCTGAATGTATCCTCAGTACCCGTACTAATATTACTGGGCCTGGTGACAGCCAGGCCTGCATCCTTCAGTCTCACATAAAATTCATCGTCTTCCAGTCCCCATCCCCAGTAGTTATTCGACATCCCATTAACCAATTCATAATGTTCCCTTTTCACTAACAATATCCCTCCGATGAACGTATCGTAGTGGTATTTAGGATGCGTCTGTGGCGACGATATGTGTATAGGTCCAACAACGGGATAATTATACTTCAAATTGTCATTTAGAGGAAGTAAATCAACATCGTGCATTGCTAAGTAGTCATAATCGTTCCTAGTGTATAGAAACCCAACGTTTATCAACGAAGCTCGATTAAATCGGTAGCTATCTTTCTGTTGTATAACAAATATGTGAAAAGGAATGTTCTGTTTGCCAAGAAAATTAAACATGTGTGGGACAAATTCTAGTAGTTCTTCGAATCGGTCTCGAAAGGGCACGAGGATGGCTAGACGTTTCTTTGTGAACTCTTTGGATGTCAATTGATAGCGACCGTTGCTAGGTAATGCCACCTTTTCTGTAAAATCGAGAGAAAATCGTGTGAGAAAATGTTATAGATTGTGGGTAAGATGTAATTTGGGAAATTAGGTACTACATAACAAAGATTAAAGATTATAGGGGAAAAAAAGCGTATTTAATTTTTAGTGTTTTACTTACCGTTTTGTATGGGTAAAGACGCTAAATAGCATCCCATGATAAAAGTTAACACTAAACAAGTTATTAAACATTTTGAGCCGGTTATTCGGTAACCCATTAAATTGATAACACGGTACATCAACAAATGTGTCGAGCGATAGTATATGTAGTGATAAAACTCATAATTTACACGAATACTTTACGATTTAATTAAAGAATTCTAAAATTCCTAGAAATTAAAATCGGCATGCTCTGCCTATTACTATTTTGATTTATTTATCTGTCTGTCTGTCAGTGTCTATCTTCTGTCTATCTGTCAGTTCTGTCACAGTCAAAATGTGTGTAATGTTTGTTATGTTCCCTCCGAAACGGCGTGTGTGAGCAACAAAGATTTAGTATATTACTGTTTTCTTTGGTGAGCAATAAGTTTTTACTTCGCCCTTTTAAATTGGCAGACATTTTTCGGTACAAGTTGCAGTTTAGCGTAGATTCAAACTCTTATTATTTTATTCACACATTTATTTTTCTTCTTAAATTAAAGTTTTTTTACAATATCTATATAAAAACAAAATATTATAAAAAAACTTAACACCTTTCAGCATTGCTGTTGGCATCTTTGGGCGTTGTTGTGTTGATTCGGAACGTGTTAGCCAACGTCAAATCTATCAAATACAGGCGGTATGATGGCCTTAAAAGTTTTAGCCTGCCCCATAGGCGAACAATAAAAAAAATAAAAAATCAAATCAAATGTCAGACGGTGGTTGTTTTTTCCCCGGCCATTAGAGAAGGCTAAAGCTAATAAACCATACTGCCATGTCTTATGTATTTTACTCAATGATTTTAATGTTCTATCTTTTAACGCCTGTATCTTTCGAACTGTAATAGACAGTTAGTGGAAATTGTCACATTGTATAATGTTACATATAACATACAAATAATACAAACAAATATACAACAAACATATTTTTTTACGTATTTTTGAAATTGTTTTAATGTAGCAGTACATCGTCAAACTTGACGACTTGACACACACTTTAAGTAGGTATGTATAACAAAAAATTATAGGGCAAAAAATAATAAACAATGGCCAAGTCTGAGTCGGTGACAAATTTCTGTTCATTACCATAATTATTATAACTGGTAATTGGGTTACTTGGATGACGTTATCATTTGTTTCACCAAATTGAAATGTCTTATATTACTGATATTGAAATCCGTTTTTTTAAATCGATAATTATTATATTTTGTGATGGTACGGAATCCTCAGTGTGCGAGCCCAACTCGCACTTAGCCGGTTTATTTTTAATCCTATCATTTAGCACCATTCTACAGATGGTTGCACTGGGCCCTTTAGTACTAAGTCAAACACGCACGTTACGCGGCGTGTTAACGTCTAAATATTTGGCCTCTATTCCCTAGCAAATAAAGGCCAACTTTTAGGGCATTAGACGTATTTGAACTTTTATGTTATCGACTAAGTACCTTCAACGCCGGCGCCACCCATCACTAGCTATGAACATAAATGTGCGCCATTTTTAAACCATAAGTAGGTAGGTAGGTACTTTAGTTCACCGTGTGGGGGCGCCCGTATCGCTGGGAAGGTATTAATTAACCAGCAAAGCAATCGGCACTAAGTTTAGCCGTTGTTATTAAGCTAAATATGTTTGAATTGCTAATTAATGGTCAAGGAATGGCCGCCACGCACGCCATTCTGGTGATATTATGCGTAAGTATACTGGACACAATAGGGATGTGGCTCGTTATTGTTGCATTGTTAATTTTTAATCGGTAGTTGAGTTAAATAATTATGTATAAACAACTGCTTATATGTACTTACCTAAGTATTGGTTATTAAGTAGAGGTGAGCCGGTGAACTGAAGCAAGACTGTTGTGATATTTTTCTTAGTAGGTATGTATTTTAATTATTATTTCCCAAGTGACAAAATGTAGATATAAGGAAGTAGGTGCCTTAGCATAAGTACCTAAATAGCAAGTAGGTAAAGTAATTTAATTACGTATTTACCCTTGCTTGACACTGGAAATGACATACCTACCTATAGGTACATAGATACATAGGTAACTTGTTAGATACAAGGTAGGTACCTAACTTACTTATAAATGTATGCATCACGCCTCCACTGGCTGAAAGAGATCTATTTCAGGTGGCCTAAACTAAGTACCTACCTACTTGCTATTTACCCACTGTAAAATATCTAATACAAATTAGGAAGAAACTTACCTACTTACAGACTTGATACTTGTAGGTAGTCGATATATTTTTTAGATTGGCACGTCTATAATACCTACTTCACGTGATTCACGTCCTCGCTCCTCACTATTAACAAACCAAAATTACCAGCAACAAGCAATTAAAAAACCGCCTTACGAAAATCAACGGTAATTAACTATCGCGGCTCACGGCACGAAATGTCAAAAATAAATATCAATTTACACACACAAGCATCAGTGTCGTGCCCACAAAGAAAACACAATTAATTACCTAAAGTTTTTATGCCAGCCTAATTACATGGTATGGCTGAACGGGCCTGAGACCAAAGCCTCTGGCACTGGCAATCATTTAAAAAATACAAAACAAATACAGACTGACAAACTTACCTATCTGTGGAGTTGGGCAAAAGAAGGAATTAAACATTTTATTGAGATATTTAATATAAAAAAAAAAGTACGAGTAGGACTCGCGCTCTGAGAGTTCCGTTGGATGGAAAAATCAGAACGCAAGTTCAAAAAAAATAAAAAAATGTTGAAATATTAAAAGACGAACTTAACTTTGTAGTGGACAATAAGGTTCTTCCATACATTACAACAAAGTACAACATGTAAGTTTGTAATAGCAAAACAAATATTTTTAGATGATATAAGTAACTTAAAATTTCTGACTTTCGGATTTCTTCCTATAAATGTGCTATGAGAACTTGTCTCTTGCCAAATTGTATGATTCTAGGTCAACGGAAAGTACCCTATAGGCATAGTATATTTTTACTATGCTATAGGTTTTGATTCCCTTGTGAAATCACAAAATATGCTTACAAGTTTAATTTTTTCACAGCTGAAAGAAATCGTAAATTTGAGTATTTGATATAAATTTCAACTTGATACCTCAACGCGTTCTTGAGAAAAAGGGCCTTGACAGACGAACAGACGGACAGACTATGACAACAAAGTGATCCTATTAAAGGGTTCCGTTTTTTCCTTTTGAGGTACGGAACCCTAAAAATCGCGATGCTGGCTCCACAGATTAGTATATGGCTCACCCGTTCAACTTTACAAGTAACTCTGTAGGTACTACAGAGTTAAACTAGGTACCTACCTACATTTATACTTTTACCAAACTTTTCATTTGTAGTTGATTGGTGAAGATACCGTCGTATTTTCTGAACAAAATGTATGGTTATCGGTAAAAAAAGTCAGTTCCATTATTTGGCCAACTCTACAAATAAGTTGGTCGGACTGCGTAAATATAAAGATAGGGTTGTACATATTTAATGGATAAATAAATAGGTAGCGCTTGTTATCGACAGTTTTAAAAAGATCGTTTTAGGTTAGGTTAGGTAATTAATTTATGATATTAAAAACTAAATACCTACTTACGTGTTTTAGTTGGCCATGATCGTCACGCAGTGGATGCCCGATGGACGGCGCAGTCAAGGCAGGCCCAAGAAACGCTGGCGTGACGATCTTGACTCATTCCTCTTGCCAACCTGGCAAGAGGTGGCGGAGGACCGAGATTTGTGGAGGGAGGTGGGGGAGACCTTTGCCCAGCAGTGGTACAGTATAGGTTTTAAAAAAATACGTGTTTCTGTAAGGCGATGAAAGGGCAGGCTGCCAATTCTATAATACTTTTATTATATACGTCTTATGACCTGCCCAATTAAAATAGATGTTCTAGGAATAAAATTATCTATTAGGTGTATTTATACTCTGCCAGGTAAGTATGGGTAAGCCCTCGTTGAAACAGCTGCCCAATCGTTTCGACAATCCTACATTTACATATATACACAATTTTCTAAAAAAGTCACTTTTATACATAACATCTGCATTCTGACGTAGGTAAGTACTTAATTCTAATTAAAAAAAATCCAATGACCAATCTACGATCAAATTTTATTCTCAAGGTGACTCGATGAATTTCGGGATAGGTAATACTTAAGTACCTATCTACCTAGGTATACCGAAATATCGATAGGGGTGGGTACATCCCTATATCGCCTGTAATACATCAACGTCCTGTAGCCAATCGTCTAAAATACGTAGGTACTTTCAACGCGTGAGTTACGTCTCAGTTATACGTAATTAAGAATAAATAGTTACTGGCGTTTCGACACAATATAAGTAACAGCAGTATGAGCTCTCGGTCGAATGAATAAACATGCATAATTTTTTTTTTTTTTTTTTTATGAGTGACTTTTACTGTTGGCCTTTTGGCCTCTACAGCTTGACCGGACTAGTTAGCGAACGCAGAGTGCGTTCGTCATAACTTGGTGTTTAAGTTTATAGGCGACTAGCACAAGGGCACCTCGAAGGTACGAACCTCGGCTTGGGCCGTCGCCGGGAGTGGGAATCAGACTTGCCCAGGCACCCCAGAGGGGGTGTGCCCTGGAGCCCTAACGGTTTGTTGAACTGAATGATTATTTGGAGAGAATCTAACTGAACTTCTAACAGATCCTGTGGGTCTACGATCCTGCCGGCGGGATCGCTGTGTGTGTGTGTGCCTCTGGTAACCGACGCCTGTACCAAAAACTGAATATTTCCTATTGCTAGGAGCAGTCGGATCGGGCGAGCCCAGCGCCGCCGCGGTGACGACGGCGATGGGGTCGTCCGGGTCGCCCAAGATGTTTCTAGGGCGTCTACGGAGAGGAGGAGGGTCTGTCACGTCTGTCGAGTAGTTGGAGGATTTTACTACAAGAGGATTGGGGTGGTGAGGCGCCGCGTCAAAGTAGCGGCGGGAGGTATACTTAAGGTATTGAATCATGGATGGGAGGCATAAAATTTGATTTGAGCAGAAACTGCAGTTATACTACGTACCTACCTTCCGTCCGTCTGTCTTATTACTCATCTTTATGAACCTGTTTTACTTTGGGATGAACCCTGCAATTGCAAAAATAAATCAGCTGTTATATATACTTATGTACCTAAATTTCCCTAAGTTTTATTGAAAAGGGCCCGAAAACCTGAAAAAAATCAGCAGCATGACGCGGCGCTTTAAGTTTACCTCTAAAAGTTGGCATTTATTCCATAGGATATAGAAGTAAAATTTTAGACCGCGTTACGTGCGTATTAAAGTTACGGAATTAGGGTTCTGCTGATTTTTAGAGTTCCGTACCCAAAGGGTAAAAACGGGACCCTATTACGTAAAAACGAAAGGGGAAATACAACAAAAGTAGTATTTTTAAATGTATTTTTGTATTAGCTCTAATGTAAAAACAATAATACGTACAAGCGTCAAACTTGGCATGATTTATAGTACACACTCTAAAGTATAACAACAAAAAATAAATAATGGCCAAGTGCGATTCGGTGACAAATTTCTGTTCATTATCAAGTTATAATTGTGTTATACTCGAGCGCCTGCAGCAAACTGGGTAGCAATAGACCCGAAAATTTTGGAAGGTGTTACAAAAAATTTAAGTGCTATAGGGAAAAGGGGGAAACTTTAGGTAATAGGTAACTATTTAACATTTTTTTTTTTTCTAAGTTCAGAGGACTGGAAGTACCGTACTTATTGCTGTCAAAATTGAACGACGCCAATCTTAAATCTAGAACTAAGTAGACCTAATTTAAAGATTTAAACTTGGCGAGTCGGAATTTATGCAGTATCCTTACTGCTCACAAGTACCACCGTTTATTTTTCATACATTTAATTGAACGTTTCTGTTGGAAGGCAATTAAAGGAATTAACAAACAGAAATAAGTAGGGGTTGTTATTTATGTCTAGCCCGAGGGAGGAACCTTAATGAGCCATTGTTGGTTCATGTACTGATATTATTTGGCTTTTGTTTTATAAATTAGGTACTATTTGCGCCCCGTGGTTTCACCCGCGCTATATCTGGGATCAAAGGTACCCAAGTTACTTCTTATAAAATCAGGTATAGGTATCTGCCAGTGAAAGATGAAAACAATGCAACCTCCTTGAAGCTACCTCCTTGGTAGCGACAGCAACCTCTTTTTGACATAGATGTTTTTTTTCTATGATGTAGGTAATTATGTAGGTAGGTATGCTCAAAGTCGCACAGCGAGCTATGGAGAGGGCTATGCTCGGGGTTTCTCTACGAGATCGAATCAGAAATGAGGAGATCCGTAGACGAACGAAAGTCACCGACATAGCCCACCGGATTAGCAAGTTGAAGTGGCAGTGGGCAGGGCACATATCACGCAGAACAGAACCGATGGAACCGAAAGGTTCTGGAATGGAGACCACGGACCGGTAAGCGCAGCGTAGGACGTCCTCTAACAAGATGGACAGACGACCTAAAAGAGACCGCAGGGAAACGCTGGTCGCTTCCAACCGGCCCTTTTGGAGATCGCTGGGGGAGCCGCGGCTCCCCCAGGTACTTATACGCGTATAAGTACCTAGACTTCAATTCGTGTTCTTGTTTTTTGCGGAACATTGCAAACAACAAAAAACTGTCGAACCCATCGCTTCCAAACTTCACAGGATCGCTAATCTGCAGATTGCCTGTAAATGGCATCAAAATCGGTCCAGCCGTTTCGGAGTCCATAGGACATACAAACATACACATATCGCCTTTAATATAGTTATATATATCTACCTAAGTACTTACCTCTTTTAATTATAATTGTGAGCTTTGTTGACTGCTTTAACGCCTTTCTTATTTTATAGTATCTTTTAAATGGTCATGCTAAGTCAGTGCCTACTTAGCATGATCATAAAATTTAAAACTCCATCCCGTCTGCAAATTGTTGCCTATGGTACTCTGAAGCCTGAACATAATCATCATCAGCCAGAAGACGTCCACTGCTGAACATAGGCCTCCCCCTGTAACCTCCACACTGAACGACAGCCTGCCTTTTGCATCCACTGGATGCCCGCGACTCTCACAATGTCGTCGGTCCATCTAGTGGGAGACCTCCCTACGCTGCGTCTTCCGGTTCGTGGTCTCCACTCCAGAACCTTTCTTCCCCATCGATTACCTATCGGTTCTTCGAGCGATGTGGCCTGGCCATTGCCACTTCAACTTGCAAATTTTAACAGCTATGGCGGTGACTCTGGTTCTTTGGCGAATATCCACGTTCCGGATTCTATCGCGCAAAGAAACTCCGAGCATAGCTCTCTCCATTGCCCACTTTGTGACTCTGAGTTTTTCCAAAAGGCCAACAGTTAAGGACCACGTCTCAGTACCATATGTCATCACTGGCAACACACACTGGTCAAAGACCCTCGTCATAATTAAAAAGAATTAAAAAAAAAACGTTTATAAACTAGATTTTCGTATTCTTCTCAGCAAATCCTTTCATTTGATACCCATTTTTTTAAATGTCATAGGTGGCAAACAAGCAGACGGGCTGTCTGATGGTAAGCAGTCACCGTCCCCTATGGATACTTGTAACACCAGAGCATCACAAATACGTTGCCGACCCTTTAGGACTCGATTAGAACCCCATGTTAGCTTTTCGGAAACACCGTGGAAGGTAGCTCATTCAACATTTTGCAAGTACGAGGCAAGAAGGATCCTATGAATCGCACAGTGTGCGATTTCCACTGATCTGATGTTTAGATGAGCCTTCAAGCGGTGGCGGCTAAAACCGTGACGCCGGCATCAGATCAAACAGTTCTTCAGAACACTCCCCGTTGTAAATGCGATAAAAGATACAAAGAGACACAACTTCTCTGCGCATGCTGAGATAGCTGAGATGCGCATCAAGAAGATATGGCCATCCTCCGGTTCCATCATCAGGATTCTGGTCATGATCAAGTGCTTGGAAAGACAAGTCCAACGAACCCAAACTCGACGGGGTTACGTCGTTTCGTTTAGGAGTTCCTATGGCCACCTTCTGTCTCCATCATCAGACCAGCTCGATGGTACCATAACATTGCATTGTCACCGAACTTACATAAGTATACCAAGCAGCTCAATCTGTATGAGGATAACTAACTGGTATTCTGCTGCAAGATTTGTCCTACACATAGGTAGGTACTTACTTGGGTAAATTTGGAGCCACACGAGATCATCATCATCAGCCCTGAGTGATCCACTGCTGGGTATAGGCCTCCCTCTGTTTATGCCACTCTCCCCGGTCTCACGAGATTATAACACATTAAGACACAAGGGCAGGCTGAGAACACCTGCTCACGCACTTGCAAGATCCACTAAATCAGTGTATATTGGCAGTGCCGGATTAACCACGTAGCAAGAGTAGCAATTGCTACGGGCCCCGCGCGAAAGGGGGCCCCGCCACTCATCTCTGCCTGAGCGTAATTTTTAGAGTGAAACTTATTAAGATGTAGTATATTGAAGTTACTTGATGTCACAAAAACGTGAAACGTTACAACTTTTCCTACCAACTTTTTTACCACTTTATACTTAAGAACCCATAGTAGATCAAGGGCTCTGTGAAATAATTTGCTACGGGCCCGCGCGCTGTATATAGGTGGTGCTATTATATACAACCATCTGCCCGGGAACATGAAAGATGCAGCTTCCAACAACATATTTAAGGCCAGAATTGATCGATAAAGCATATTACTCTGTCAAAGAGTATATTAATCACAAATTATTATAATTATATATAAGTATCAGTATATACCTAGATGTACCTTAATAACATACTGAAGTGTAAATTTAAAAATTTATGAATAAAGAATCTGTATCTGTATCTGTACATATACTAACAGGGCAAGTTAAATAAAAGCTTGTTAAATAAATATAAATATTCGGAATATTTTTGCACACATGGTCATCTGACCTCAAACTAAGCAAAGCTTGTGATATGGCTGCCAGAGACTTATATACATACATATCGTATATAGCTTTAAATACATACTTAAATAGATATTAACACCCAGATATAAAACAAACACAAATGTTCATCACACGAATGTTTGTCCTACATAGGAATCGAACCCACACCCCAAGCGCAGAAGGCAGGTTCACTACCAACTGGACCAACGGGCTATCAAATATCTAGCTATCCAAAAATACGGGTCGAATTGAAAACCTTCCTCCAAAAGGAATCCAACAACAACTCTCTTGTCAAAATCTATCCAGCCGTTTGGGCTATAGGAGGTAATAATAGAATAAAATAAACCGGCCAAGTGCAAGTCGGGCTCGCGCACTGAGGGTTCCAAACCACCACAAAATATAATAGGTATAATTATCAATTTAAAAACCGACTTCAAAATAAGTAAGATATTATGGCATTTCGATCCGGTGAAATGATAAAGAGGTCATCCAGGTAATGAATTACCAGTTATAACTTGGTAATGAACTAAAATTTTACACCGACTCACACTTGGTCATTATTTATTGTTGTTATACTTTAGAGTGTGTACTATAATCATGCCAAGTTTGTCGCTTGTACGTATTAACGTTTTCAGATTAGAGCTAATACTCAAAAAACGTAAAAAAATACGTTTGTTGTATGGGGTACCTCCTTTCGTTTTAACTTTTTTTATTTCTCACTTAATCCGCCGTAACATTACCTACATATTCTGTCAAAATTTCAACTGGCTATCTATTACGGTTCGATAGATATAGCCGTTAAAGGACAGGCGGACAGGCGGACAGACGGACAGACGGACAGACGGACAGACGGACAGACGGACAGACGGACAGACGGACAGACGGACAGACGGACAGACGGACAGACGGACAGACGGACAGACGGACAGACGGACAGACGGACAGACGGACAGACGGACAGACGGACAGACGGACAGACGGACAGACGGACAGACGGACAGACGGACAGACGGACAGACGGACAGACGGACAGACGGACAGACGGACAGACGGACAGACGGACAGACAGACAGACAGACATACAGACATCGTAGGCTTAGTAATAGGGTCCCGTTTTTACCCATGGGTACAGTACCCTAAAAAATATAAACAGTCATCTATATACTATACCTATGTCCGAAAAACATTACCTTTCTTAAGCAGTTAGGTAAAATAGGTAGAGATAAGTTGGTAATGAATTTTGGTAGCCACATTCAGACTTTAGTTTATTTACCTGTAGAAATCTAGTTTAAACTAATAGCGTCCGTGCCCTTCAGCGGCACGCCATGGCAGGGAGGGAATTAAAAACATTGAAATGAGCTTTGTCTTGAACAATATTTCAGTGCGCATTTGTTAAGACCGCGATCACCAGCCAGAGCTAGCTTTATCACACATTTATTTACATCTTTAACAACCGAATTTAAGGTCCAAAGGCCTACTCCTTACGCAGTCTTGAGACCGAGTTGAGGCTAGTTTGAACTAGCGTTAAAACAGCGCTGGGGCCTTACTGCCCACGCCTTACGCGGTCGACGGGCGTAAGAGGTGGGTCAAATCTAACAACTGAATTTTAAAACAGTTATCCCCAACCGATTAAGCTGAAATTTTGTATACTACGTTAAGTTTGGATGACAATTAATGCATATTTAGCTAAATGGCGCTATTCTGAATCCAATATGGTGGACTCTCAAAGATGGCGGAGCAGTTATTTTTTTATGCACTCCCATGCTGGCTATGAAATGAAAGAGTTTGCTGAGAATACGAAAAATACAACGACGTTACGCTAAATTCAATATGGCGGACGCCTCAAGATGACGGACAAAATTTTCTGATCTACCATTATGTTAATATGGGTATCAAATTAAAGGGTGTAGAAGCATATGAGAAATAAAGTGACGTCACTATATATAAGAAGGGGGGTTTTAATCAATAATTTTGTTTTAATGTTGTAGGTGCACACTCAGCCCCTTGTGAACCGATTGTTTTTGTTCGAGCGTGTTTTGATTTGGCAATATCAAATCAATAATCAATACCTACATAGGAAAAACGAGGCGAACAAGTCACTCGCCTGAAGGTAAGCTTCATGGTTGCCCGCATAACCGTTCAGTGCCACCCTTATAGTGCTAACAGACGCTCGAACGCGGCTGACCTCAACCGCCGTCTGGCCAATGGGAGAGAAAGAGAGGGAAATATGATATTCTCACTCTTTCTCTCCCGTTGGTTGGACGGCGGTCCGTCAGCTGCGTTCGAGCGTCTGTTAGCACTATTAGATATAGATCTTCAATAGTTCAAACCCCACGTCGAAATGCCCTTCTATTCTATTTTAAAACCTAATGAGTCAAATAAGGATTCCATAATGACTCATCGATAAAAATAAAGTTAGTAGTAATTAAAACAATAAACCTTGCCCAAATAACATCGACAAACAAAAGGCTAATGTGTCGCAGGACCGCCCGCGTGGCCCGCACACACTTCTTGCGAAACAAAGGAGGTTTATGATTGATTCTGCCATTATGCTAGTGATGAGATCTGATATCGATAGTTAGTGTCGAGGTCGATGGTGACTAATCGATAATTTCTATTTAAGTGTGGGCTTTATTTGTCAACAACTTATCTTTTTAGGGTTCCGTACTCAAAGGGTAAAAATTGGACCCTATTACTAAGCCTATGATGTCTATCTGTCTGTCTTTATGTCCGTCCATCCTACCTATTAACGTCTGTATCTTACGAACCGTAACAGGTACCTATAGCCAGTTGAAATTTTCACAGAATATTTAATGTTACAGCGGATTATTTAAGAAATAATAATAAATTCAAATAGTAAAAACGAAAGGGGGTCCCCATATTTTTTAACGTATTTTTGTATTAGCTCTAATGTAAAAACGTTAATACATACAAGCGTCAAACTTGGCATGAAAATAGTACACACTCTAAAGTAACAAAAAATTACAAATTATGGCTAAGTGCGAGTTGGTGACCAATTTCTGTTCATTACCAAGTTAAGTAACGTATTTTGCTACTTAGATGACCTCATCGTTCGTTTCATCGAATCGAAATGCCACCATATTTTACTACTTTCGAAGTCCGTGTTTTAAATTAATAATCATTGTATTTTGTGGTGGTATGGAACCCTCAGTGTGCGAGACCGACTCGCATTTGGCCGGGTTTATAATGATAGGTGTTGTGAAGTGAAGTGTTGGGTGATTTATGGTTGTTAGTAAATATAATAAGTAAGTGTAGGTACCTAAGTGCTATTATGGAAGCTGATTGGTAACAAAAACTAGGTACTTAAAATGTCCGCATTGTGATTGTGTAATATTACGAATTGTGTAAAAGTTAAGAAGAGAAGAAAAACTTACCTACTTAAAAATATGAATACCTACCTCTATATATTCTATTAATTAGTAGGCATAGAGTAAAAAACGATTAAGCTTAACATTTATGTGACACGATTTATTTAGGTACCTAATTAAAGTTAGCGATGTTGTGGTTATTATTATGTTATCGATAATTTCATCGACTAACTCACATTCCATCACTAAAATCCCAATAAAACTCGGTACAATATTAACTCGGCTACTGCTAAAATAGTGTTTCCGAGTTCATTACATTAAGAAACGTGAGCTAACAGAAAATACAAACACCATTAACCGTTGCTCAGCCTTTTTAAGATTTAATCGATTTCCCATGAGGTCTCAAACTGTTATTTTTTTTTACCCACGACGGAACTGAGAACTTACACGTTTTGGTAAAAGATGTTGTATGGATGTTTGTAAATTTTTTTTTAAACCACGGATTTTTATTTTACCTGTGCAGGTTACCTATATTGCGTATTACCACAGAAGACATAATTACCATAGTAAATTATATTTTTACTATGGTATTACCAAGGACTTTATGTAGCCTAATCAAGCGTAGGTATTACTTACAATCACAGATCTCATCATCATCATCATCAGCCTATTTAATGTTCGTCCACTGCTGGACGTAGGCCTCTCCTAAAGAACGCCACAAGGCACGATCTTCTGCTTTTCGCATCACAGATCTACTACCTAATAATTCCTTTCTCAAAGTATTATACTAAGCATGAAACTAGGTGAGTAATATGTCACTGTCATAATCAAAAGTTTTTTTTTATTGGCTTAGGCTAGGGCCCCATTGGTTGTTGGGGTAATTTTGCCGAGGAGATAGTGAGATTGTCTAAAGACGAGATTCTGGTTAGTAACACTACTAACAGAAAATAACAAATGGAAAAACTAAAGACGGATATTATTAGATTGAATAAAATTAAGCAAGTAGCTAATGCAAAATTACTTTGTCTTTGAATGAGAAAAAAAGTTAATTTTCCAGATTTTGTACTTAGGTATTAGTATAGTAAAAAGCCGAGTTAAGTAGGTACTACATCTTTTCTAATACATAAAAATCTCGGGTCACGGTGTTTGTGGCGCACTCCTCTGAAACGGCTCGACCGACTTTTATGATTTTTTTTATGTATAGGTATACAATTTGGTAGGTATATGAGAATAGGTTGTAAAATATATTTCATACCGCTAGATCAGGGGTGTCCAACATACGGCCCGCCAAGGTTCCTAATCCAGCCCGCGAATAAATCAAAAGTTGGGTGACTTTTAACTTTTTTAGACGTAATTTTGTAAAGAACGGAGATTTATATCTATATCATCTATATCAGTGTACCTGTGCATGCAGTTACAAGTGAAACCTGCTGTGAATTCCGCCAAAATGTTATAATTATACTCTTTCTACCATAATATTACTTATATTAGTCTTGATTTGCTCAGTTACAAAACATCTCTTGGCCCGCCATAGTTACAAAGTTAATAAATCCGACCCGCCACTAAATTTAGTTGGACACCCTTGCGCTAGATGATTATAGTGTCATAGTAGTGAGGCGAAGGCCGAGCTCTACGCGTACGAAGTAGGTATAAGTAGCGGGTATCACCAATAAGTAGGTATATACAAAAACAAAGAGGTTAGGGTAGGTAAGTTTATTTTAATAGACGTAGGTACGTACCTACTTAGGTACCCATCAAGGGCATCAAGCTTACCGCAAAATCTTACGGTAGGTATATACCTACATGGTTACAGTAATTTTTTTCTTTTAATAATTAGGTACATAAGTATGTACCTAAGTACTAAATAAAAAATTGTCATCAAAATAGGACTGCTCAGTAAAAAAGTTAAGTTATGCGTAGGTAGGTAGGTATAGTTACCTACTAACGTATTTATACGTTATTATGTTTATAAAAAACGCGTCGTCTAGAGAACCTCCGCCCTTTATGTCGATAAAAAGAGGTTAGTAAGTAAGTATGTACCTACCTTACACGAAACTATTATTTTGTCTATATTAAAACGTGCAAAATAAAACGATAATCTTTGAACTCAGAAATATTTATTAAACAAAAATCAATCACAATATCGCTAAAGTCCGACCATAACGGTTTTAATTAAAAAAATCAAAGTATTTACCAAACACAGTTTAGTTTATAATGGCGTAAAATTTGCGTGAAATTCAAACTTTATCGAGTTTCATTAAAATTTAATTCAACAATGTTATTTATTCACCTTATTATTTTACTGACGATAAAAATTACCAATCAATCGCAACGATAGCCGTGTAAACGTCGTCGAACAAGTTAAAATTCGTCATTGTTTATAATTCTTTCAATTCTCACTTATCCGATGATTAAGTTTCTAAAGCATCGTAGTTAATTAAAAGTATTTCACCGTCGGCCCGCGACCGTGCGCCAGCTAAGTCACTCAACTATCCCAAAAGAAGCAAGTCCCCTCTCCCAATCTACGCCCTAATTGAATCATAACCAGCTAAATTCAAAAGCTCCAGCTGTCGCCGACGCGAGACAAATCCCACGTAACACGCCAACCGTCCGGTTAAATCACAAGCTCTTCACTAAAACCGCCCACTGCAAAAGCGTTCCTAATTCAAACAACACCTTCACGAACGCTGCCAGCCAATAACAGCAAAGATATTCTAATAAAGAGTGCAGCTCGGTGAATCGTCGACACCCACCGAATAATTTTGACCAATAAGCCCGCAGGAGTCCATGTTAGTAATTTTTTTGAACCGGTCGACGGGCGTTCGCTTGTAGCGGAGGGCTCATTCGGCCGCGCGCCGCCTTGGCGTTCGTATCGCGTTTGCGTCATGATGGATTGTGTAGTGTGACATGTGGTTTTTGTGATATTTTTGTGACGGACCCGTTGTGTGTGAAAGCATGATGCCTCTCGCACCGACCCCTGTGATGGCGGTGCCATCGAAGCCGAAGATAGGATTCAGTATAGACAGTATAGTCGGCGGGACTGACAGGTCGAAGGACGCGTCGCCGCCGCTGGCCAGTCCGGGGTCTCCCTCTCCCATCGCTTCTCCCCGGAGTCCGTCCCCTCGGCCGCTGCTGCGACCGAGCGCGTTGCCGGCAGTGTTTCCTTCTCCGGAGTTAAAGAGGCATCCGTACCTTGAGGCTCAGAGTCACCACCACCAGTTCCTAGCGCATTTTCAAGGGGCTGCGCTGGCGGCTGCGCTGGCGCACCAGCAGCAGAGTTTCGGAGGCCCTCTCCCGCCACATCCGCCGCCGCACCCTGCCGCGCCCGTGCCCCGGGAGTCCTACCAGCTGTACCCGTGGCTGATCAACAGGCACGGGAGGATATTCCCTCACAGGTTTCCCGGAGGTCAGTCACTTACATTTATAATCTTTGTTTTTACATGCAACATGATGTGGGCGTTTTTAAAGTTGTGTTTACAATAGAATTGTGCTGCTATAAGTAGGTACCTACTTAATTATGAAAGCACTTAGGAACTAAACATAGGTGCGATATTGATACCACAAATCTAAATAAGTACATCCCATATTTAAAAACGTAGGTAAGTATGCATCAAATTGATAAAAACATAACTGTACCCATTAACCGGCACACTATCTTAAGTAAGTACCTATAGCACAGAAGACATACCTAATAGACATCTATAGGTACTACTCTAGCCGTGGCAAGCTAAATTAATTTTCTTTTCAGAGAAAATCTTACAGCTGGGTAGTTGTAGGTTGGTACACAGTTAGACAAAAATATAGATAAGTAAGAAGAATAGATAATTTAATACTTAACATTGTAAAAGACGGACTCACACAAAAATACCCAATACTCTAGGTAATATGCAAGTTATATAACCATAATTTTTTTTGTACTTACATAAGTGTTTACCAATAAATTATGTTTATGTTTATAAGTTTGTAAACACAAATAGGTACCTTTTGTTAAACCAATACTTACTTAGGTAAAATAAGAAGATAACAAAATTAGATATTATATTATATATATAGATATTAATTTTTAAGGGCAGCTTCAATTTAAACTTAAGTTATAAAGTTAAACTTAGGTTAAGGTTAAGTCAATTTAAAGTTTTTTTTTTACAGTTAACAATTTATTTAATAAAAATAAAAACTATCTTAAAACTAAAACTAAAAAGACTAGATAATACAAGGTTTGCCATAGGCGTGGAAAATTGCCCAAGTTTTTCCGCGTGGATCACAGCCGCACTGTGGCGCGTTCCATGTCTCCGGTGATTCGCACCTG
Organism: Agriopis aurantiaria; assembly: GCA_914767915.1. NCBI lineage: Eukaryota > Metazoa > Arthropoda > Insecta > Lepidoptera > Geometridae > Agriopis > Agriopis aurantiaria. Next base: position 10,271,396 of record OU612004.1, read on the forward strand.
CCGCCACTTCAATGCATTCCTTTCCACCAACACTGATTGTGATATTATTTGGGACAATTGGAAAACTGTAACGAATGTGTTTTTGACTTATTGTGAAAACTTAACTGATCAATGGGACAGGGGCAAAAAAGCCGATGACTATGATGATAATTTTTATGACATACAAATTTCATGTTGACATATTTTTACAGCAATTTGTTTTTTTTTTTTTTATTCGTATTTTTAATAGGAAATCTATTTTAGTTTTACAGTATGTGAGATAAATGTTAGTGGAATTTGTCCGTTTTTATTCTCAATATAAATAATTTGATATTGACCCTATCTCCGAGCTTACAGTCACATTTTAAATTATATTAAAATCACTGAGGGTGATATTAAAAATCTTACCATAACATTTTGTTTATGATATTTTTACCACTTAGTTAAATGTTTATTTTAATTTCAACACAATATGTATTAATTTGTGAAGGTTTCGCAATTATTTTACATATAAATTGAACACTTTATTACTGATTTTGTCGCGTGTATTTTACATTAATTTTATTCCTGACGTTTCGAACACTGCATTGTCCGTGGTCACAATAAACTAAACAACATAAACTAAAGTTTGTTTATCATACAATTATAGTAATATCTATCTGTTAACTATTTAAATTAATAACATCATATCTTAACTATTTAAATTGATTCGACAGTTAATTAATACTTTTTTTATAATAAATAAGATTTACGGTATTTTTATACCATCTCTCTAGATTTGTACCTACGCCTACAAACTAGGCAAAACATGATACAATGTGACAAATATTTAAAATATTAAACCACCTATTGTGCATGCGTTTTAAATGTGTGTATGATGGACTCGTGTAACAAATTATCTTTATCTTAAAAAAAAACTAATAAAAAAAATATAAAAACTAGACAACGAATTGGTAGAAATGTTAGGAAACAATTTATAAGTTGGTGGTGATCTATTAAATGTTAAAAAAATATTGTGCCAGCAAGAGAACTGCAGACGGGAAGTGACCCCTTAATAAGACAATAGCTTCGATTCTGATGCACTCTAAACTAAACTAAATTTGACAGCTCTAAAATTGTTACCATTCTTCTCTCACGTATGAAAATGAAAAGAGAGGCAGATAATTTTAGTCCTGTCAGATTGGTTTAGTTTAGTGAGTGGTATGACAGAATAGGCCTCATTATGTTTGTCTATGTTGCTAGCCTAACGACAAAACGGGCACACACTTGTTTATGACAATTAAGTAATTATGAATGATGCCAGTAATTAATTCCACTTTGCAATATTGTTGCATATCTCCGGCGCGATTAAATAAGCGTGTTTACCTATATATAAGTTTATAAATACCTACTTACCTAGTCGCTATAGTGGGAGAGGCAGGTCATCATCATCATCAGCCTCAAGCCATTTATACCACCTTTACCACTTTTCAATTAATTTCGTGAAAGTAATTAAAAAGGACCCTAAAAAAATTGACGAAAAAAGATTCGAAAACTGGATTTTTTTGTATAATTTTTCTTACAACTAATAAGGTCTGTAGAAAATTCAGTTGCTGTAGGTATATAGGTACATCTGTATTTTTTATTGAATGTAGCGGCTTCAGATTTTGGTAAAACTCAACATAAGTTATTATCCGTTTGTTACCACCAATTTACAAAAGTAGTTTTTCGTAAAACTTTAGGAGGGAAAGTTTGAGAATGGATTTCGTTAAATTACTGTCATAAAATAAAAATAAATATGTTATGGTTTACTTATTTTATATTTATCTTGAAAATTACGGCTTTATTTATTCGTTTTATGCCCAAAAATACAAATATTTAAAATTGAACGGTTCATTTTGTAATAGGCCTCTTAACCGCTTTTAATACCGCCATCAGTTGGTATAACCATCATGAAATAAATTAGCAAATTTACATATATTAAAATGTACACCGATTATAAGATGCTGGCCGAGCGGTAGCATGTGCGCTTTACAATCTGACGGCACCCGGTTCGATTCTGTACCAATGACTATAAATCAAATGCAGTTTCGATGCCATTGCTCCAAAACGGTAAAGGATAACATGGTTCAAGAACCTTAAAAGTTCAAAGATATATGACATTCACCAACATGCACTGGGCCAGCATGGTGCATAGAAAACCACCCTCTCTCTGAGAGAATGTCCGTGTCCCAGCAGTGGGAAGATGATAATGATGATGATGACACTGATTATTCTGACATTTGTAAACTAATTTATGGTCCTTTTTTTATTATCTATACTTCTATACTAATATTATAAAGAGGAAAGATTTGTTTGTTTGTTTGCATTGAATAGGCTCCGAAACTACTGAACCGATTTGAAAAATTCTTCCACTGTTGGGAAGCTACACTATCCCCGGTTGACATAGGCTATACGATATATCACGGCACTGAAACGTGGTCTCTCACTATGGGCCTCATAAGCAAGCTCAAAGTCGCACAACGAGCTATGGAGAGGGCTATGCTCGGGGTTTCTTTACGCGATCGAATCCGAAATGAGGAGATCCGTAGACGAACGAAAGTCACCGACATAGCCCACCGGATTAGTAAGTTGAAATGGCAGTGGGCAGGGCACATATCACGCAGAACAGATGGCCGATGGGGCCGAAAGGTTCTGGAATGGAGACCACGGACTGGTAAGCGCAGAGTAGGACGTCCACCCACAAGATGGACAGACGATCTAAAAGAGACCGCAGGGAAACGCTGGATGCAGGCCGCTTCCAACCGGCCCTTTTGGAGATCGATGGGGGAGGCCTATGTCCAGCAGTGGACGTCCTACGGCTGAAATGATGATGATGATGATGATACGATATATCTATACCTACCCGTGCGAAGTCGGGGCAGCCTACTAGTGTCGCTATGTTTATTATTAGGTCTCAGATTTTTTTTATTAACTTTGGCTCGAGTTTTTAAGCAGCTCCGTTAGTATGAATAATTTTCGTTTCGGCCATATTCGAAACCAAGTTTCGAAACTAGTAGAGGCGCCTGTTGATTTGGCAATAGCAATAATTGTGTGCACGAACACTTACTTAGCTTACCTACTAATTTTGAAATCAGTTTTTTATTTTGACAATTACAGTAGAGTCTCACTAATCCGGCACTTCAGAACATCGGCTCGTCCAGTAGCTCGGCACTTTACGCCTACAGACCCCGCTTTTTGCGCCCACGCCTTCCACTTTACTCAGCCGCTACTTACGCTCTTTCTTCCCCAGATTACTTAAGTAAGATAGTTGTCATAAAGAAATTTGTAATCTGTAGGTATATTATACAAACTACGTAGTACTTACATATGCAATGTTAATTTTAATTACCTGGAATTTCCCTATATAATCCAGTAATCCGAATATTCCAATAATCCGGCACCTGCTAGTATTTATAGTGCCGGATTAGTAAGACTACTGTATTATAAAATCATTAAAAATACGTGTTCAAAATCTGGAGACTAAACTACAACTGCACCGTCAAAAATACTCATTTAAATTATCCTCGAGATAAGATCATGTCATCGCGTGTCTAAAGAGCTCTCGCTGACAGAATTAAGTGTTCCGTACAAAAAGCTTGGAAGCTTATCTCAAAACAACGGCCATTATGATAAAGCAACCGCGTTATCGGCAGACGCATACAAATCCGTGTCGTGGTTTGTAAAAAAACGTAAAAGGATAAGTTAATAAGTTAAAAAAATAACTCTTTAAATAAACAGGATTTACTCTAATGAAACAGTTATTTTAAACGGCGAACGGTTTTTAGATATTTGTTTGGAAAACGGTATTTTTTAATAGGCAAATAAAATAAGGCTAATCCGTCTGGATTAGCGCTTTGATGGTAAAAACCGGTTTGCTTAAAAGAATTCACCGGGAGATCATCCTTTTTGGAAATATTTAGATGAAAGGATTGGTTTAAACCTTTTATATTAGCTGTGCGATGTGCCTACTGTTTTTTTCGTAACGGCATTTTTATTTGTAAGTACATACTCAAATAAATGTATCCTAACAACTAATTTTTTTATTTATTTAATAATTTTGAATGAAAACCTGTTTCATTAGCTGTATCACCTACGTACTGAAAAAAATACTTGAAGAACGGCATTTTTGTATGTAACTCCTTAGTGAATATGTATTTTAACTAACTACTTACTTAGCAAAAACATTTAATTTTGTATGTACTTAAATACATTTTAACTACACTTAGTTAAAATTTATTTTTGATTTATTAATTTATGATTGAAAATCTGTTTGTTATGAACTAACTTTTTTATGGTGATATGGGCTAGCGTTTGACCACAACTCACCTGATGGTAAGTGACGATGCGGTCGAAGATGGGGCACGCTTGCCCATGAGGTGCCTATTCTCTTGTCTTTAAGAGACCCAGGTTGTACCTTATAGGGAACACCGATGCAGGGAGCGCATTCCATTCCTATTAGTTATTAGTATCTTTCGAGTTCATGGCGAGTAATTAACTTTAAATTTTCACACAACTTTGTGTGGAAATCAGGCGTTAAGTTGCCACCTTAAGCTTTAATTAGGCAGCCATCTAACTTATCTAAATATTATGCGTCAATGCAATAAATAGTTATTTTGATTCCGTATCAGCTGACCGTAGACCCCGTTTCGTAATTATGTGGGAGACGATAACTTGTGACATCTTACTATGTTGCTATTGACTTCATTAGTTGTAATTAAAATTTGATAACATAATTATGTTGATAATTATTATTGTAACGTAGTCTTGATTTATTTAAAATTATGTTTATTGTACTGTTTGGGTGTCAAAAGAAGGTCGTGCATGAAAAAGGGAGAGGAGGTGATTATGATACTTTTTACATTAGCCTTAACATAATACCTTTTTGGATGGTGATAGATAAAAAGTACGACTGGCATTTGCTATAGTGCAGAGAAAAGTTTTTCTGCCCATGGAACTCCGTGCCGTCCTTGCTTCCTGAGAACTACAATCTAGGCAGCTTCAAGGCCAGAGTGAATAGATTTCTTCTAGATCAACGTGTTCCATCCTCGGCCACACCGTCGCTTACCATCGGGCGAGTTGGCGGCCAAACGTAGATCTGTACAACATAAAAAATAAAAATAAAAACAATGAAAACCTCTAGCAAAGTTTTCATCATTTTACTGGGGTATGACTTCAACTTAACTGATGACATATTTGACTTGACTGTGACTAAGACTGGTTGAAAATAACTTCTAAAAACTTCTGAAAATTATCGATTACCTACTTGAAAGTTCCAATACTTGACTTTGGTTAAAAAAATAAGTTATCTCGCCCCAAAACATAGAAGAAAAAAAGGTACACTGGCTTTTAAAATAATTTGACAGATGAACAGGCGGTATTGCCCTTAAAGGGCAGATGGGCGAATTAAAAAAAAAATATAAGTAGGTGTGTTTGAAGTATGCGAAGTGATATACGATCAAAGTTTTTTTTTTTAAGTTTGATATTCACAAATAAAATAAAAAATGAATGACAACGTTTTATTTTAATATTTTTCTGTATAAATCCACCTGCTAAAATGACACGTTCATAAATCTAGGTAAAGTGATCAAATTAACAGTTTCCATTTAGTTTTTACAATCTACGAGCATTGTCAGGGCCACAGAAGAAATTATAGTAGGTACGTAGGTACAAGTATCAAGGCTAAAAATACTTGGAACGGACTTAGTAATTTTCATTAAATGTTTACCTAATTGCTAATTAACTATATATGTACTTACCTTACTTAAATGTAGTTATATAGACTTATTATTCTATTATACCGTTTTTATTCACTCATAAAATGGTAACAGTAGGTAAAAATCAACCCCCTATATAACTCCAATTTCCCGCCATTATCAATGTCAACAAAAAACCATTCCAATAATTTGTTCCCTTTTCGCACCCGCCCTTGTTCTGCAAATAAACTCCATACAGCACATCCCTTATCCAATTTCAATTGAGTGCCACCCCTATTTATCAATAATATTATTTTTATGAACACGCTACTCTAAAAAGAACCCAATTTTAATTAAACCGGTTTAACGCACATCACGTCATGCGCCGTCAGAATAAAAAAAGTTGAAAATATAACTACACAGGAGCTTTTGACAAAGAAGTCTTTATGTGACGAAGCGGGGACTGAACGCCCGCGATTATCAACCGACGCCATTGTGTTCGAAATTTGATTGTTTCCTAGTGATGTTCCGATGTATTTTATCTGCTTGATGATATTTTTATACGTTATAATAGTTAAATAAAATAGATAAACTTAAAATTTTATAATGGATATAACTGACGTTCTAAAAAAAATAATTAAGGATGATAAATATTTGCTAAAAGATAACATGCCCAATTGTTTGGTGTTAATTGATAAATACTAGAAAAAAATTATAATGCTAAATATACTTTTATTGCATTTATAGGTCTGAAAATGTTGTATTATTGGTATAGTTATTACACTCGGAAATGAATACTTCAAAAAGAATGTGTCAAATAGATGAACACTAAATTAAATATACTTAAAGTTAAGCAAGTCGGAAAGATCGACAATCTTCCCTTCACTAGCCACTTCGTTAAACAGTTGGTAGCACCCAAACGTCATCTTTCGTTACGCGCTCTTTTTTTCTTAATTACCAACGATTGTTGCAGCACATTTTTTCACAATATTACCACTAAAAGGATTGAATGGCTTATAATTGGGTGTAATTTGAGCACACTTTGTTGTGAGCTGAGCGATGGTGGGTTTTAAAAAGCAACGATTTATTAAGGTTGGTAACACTGAGGCAGCCATTTTGAAACGTTAGTGATGTGATAGGTACCTAGTTAGACGAGTGATTCACAATGTCGAGATCTCAACTCCGAAGAATTATGATTAATTAAATTGAGTTATAGTTGCTACAGAAGTCAGATCAGCTCATCCAATATATGTAGATACTTACTTACCGAGTTATTTATATTCTTTGGAAGGCATAAACTGCTAGGTACTTACCTATAAAGCTAAATATTTATGTAAGTAGTAGGTACTTAATTTATAAGAAAGTGAATCGGTTTCTCCTCGGTAAGCGTGCTCCATTGTGTACCGTAAAGATAATTTATATTGTCTTTGACCGCATCATCGCTAAATATTAGGCGAGTTGGCGGACCCACGAAAGCCTAGATATAAATAAAATAAACTTATTTTTATCTCATTCTTCTATCATAGTATAAGTTTACCACATAACTATTTTAGGGATCTATTTTATTTGATCTAGCTAACCTTGAAAACAATTTCTAAATAATAGTTAGGTACCTACCTGCATTCCTATATTTATCAAATATTCCATAAATTAAAAAAAAGTGTGTTAATAAAAACTTAGGCTTGTTTTTTTTATTTGTGGTCTAAAACGTACTCGCCAAAATGAAGTCTATGTCACGGTCAATTACCGCTAAATTTAATAGTATCGAATAGCAATAAATTTAATGAACCTAACTTATATTAACAAAAATTACGAGCGATTTAAAATTCATCACGTCGGATTGGATTGGTACTATCGAACCATAGATAAAAAATATTTTATTTAGAGTTCCGTAGGAAACAAAATACTTAGGCCTAAATATTAGAAATAATTTATTATTTCTTGGCAGGAGTTTAAAGTACAGTCTAAAAGGTTTTAGATATTGGTGTCAATTCTTTTGTACCATTATAACTTGGCAGCTATAAAATTGTTGCCATCCTTCTCTCACATATTAAAATGAAAAGAAAAGCAGATAATTTTAGTCCCGTCAGATTGGTTTAGTTTAGTGAGAGGTATGACAGAATAGATGCCATTGTAACGTGTTGGAGTGAAAAAAAGGCTCTTAATTTTTAAGGAAAAACTTAAGTCCCGTCTCAATTTTTTTTAAAGAAAATAGCAACTAAAACTGCATTTTGGCGTTCTGATTCTATCAAATAGAAAGATCTGTAGAAAATTCAATTGAAAATAACAGTTTTAATTTGGAAAAACTTAACATGTCGACTACTTGAATAAAATTAAACTATTATACAATTTTGATTACCTACTTCAATTTACAAAAGTAGTTTTTCGTGAAACTCTCGGAAATTTAGTTTGAGAGTGGATTTCATTAAATTGACTGACTTAAAACGAAGAATTTTAATGTTATGTTTACTTGTTTTATGTTTGTCTTGACAATTACGGCTTTATTTTTTCGTTATACCTATGTCCAAAAATTTAGTTACAAGCCCTATGCAATCGTTCAACTTTAGGCAAGTTTACCTAAAATAGAACGATTGCATAAAGCTCTTAAGTAAACCTTCCTTAAGGCCCTTTTTTCTGACTTGGCAATTTTGGTCATTCTAGTTCTAAGTGTGTCTACTTCCATGATTCTTATAATTTTAAAAATGGTATCATAATTATAACAAAATTGAATGAGTTTTTAACCCCAAGACCGAAACACGAATAAGGAAATTTCGCTCTATAGATTGATTCCCCCCCCCTTTTATCATTCAAATACCTATTTATTAAATAAAATTAAACTAAAATATATATCAAATATACAAACATGTAAAACAATTAAATGCTGTCTACGATATCTTAATATCCATATTTCATAATTATGGAGGGATTCAAAGGGAATGCGAGTGGAACCCTGTCATGAGAGCTAGCTGCACTCTTGACATCTTGTTCTAAGTTCATCGCGCAGTGACCTCGTCAGGGCGTCTTTAATTATACCAATTATTTTATGTGTTTTATAATTTATCAGTTTGTTTGTTAACTACAATATTTTTCCACAAATTTATCTGTGAATTATTAGATTTCGGCGAACGCCCATAAAATTATGGTAATAAAACAGTTTATATTAGTTTCGTGACACGTTACGTCTTGGGTTATCTTGTGAGATAATGATTGTTTATTTGGGCCTTCTATTGTATCTACCTACAATTTAATTTTATCACTGTCAACTACTATTGTCAATTTGTCACGATATAAAATTTAATAGAAGTAGCTAGTAAAGTTTTAACTAGTGAATAATTAACTTTAATAGCACTAACACAGTAACCATAAGAAAAATCTTTAAAATGGTTATTTTATTGAGATTGTAGGCAAATATGAACTTTATAATGATTAGAATACCTAAATGCAAAAAATGAAATGCATTTTTTTAAACAAAATTTTCGGTAAAAAGTAAGTACCTACTCGTAACACTACTGTAAAGTAAGTATAGGTCCCACTTCGGTATGTAAATATACTTCCTCTATCTATTTTTATGTATGAAAACTTATTGGAATCAAACGGCAAATGTTCAATAACATTTTTATAACGTTATTTTCGATAGTAATATGGTTTAAATATTTATATTTTCTAGTTTCTTGAAATGTCCGTGTTAGGTAGAGAACGCACAAAGCATGGAGGCTTACATTTTCTTAACTAGTAGCATTTCAGTACAAGGACAATATTCTTGTCAGCTATGTGTCTGTATAATTAAGAAGTAAGAACATAGGTACTTATTTGCTATTTTCTAGAGTGTAATAATGAAATTGCATTAAATTCCAGGCCCTCTGATACTCATTACGAGGATAACTTGAAGCCTTTCGCGGAGTTATCACGCGATATTCTCATTTGCGACCACACAACACCTTTAAAAAAAGTTAAATTGTCATTAAATTGCGATTATATTCTTAACTAGTAGCAGTAGCTGGATTTATGTTTTAAAAATATTCTGAGGTATGAGTATTTTTTTTGTAACTATGTTTCCTCTCCCTGTAAAGTTTAGTAATTTAACTTTTGAGGAGATTTTATAGTATTACATACTTATGAACTATCATCATTTAAGTAATAGTAACTTAGCTATGACTTTCGGGATGCTGAAAAATATATGATTTCAAGATTTTCTAATGTAATAAACTTTGTTAAATAATTTTCAGGTGTGAATGTATGCGTGGCTTAAGTAGGCAAGAAATCTAACAGGCACACTCTAATGCACGTATGTATACATATTCATGAGCATAACGAAATACAAGGTCTATGCGCTAGTATTGAAACAACTATACTAACCTAATCTCATTACGTCTCTACGAATATAATAAACAGAAAAACGATAATATCTCAATTTAAATGTCCCCGTGGCAGCGGTAATTGATATACTTCGGTTATAAACGCCACTTAATCTTGACATATGAAAGATTGCTTGTGTAAAACGTTCAAGAGGCCTGGCTAAAATGGTGGAGCACAATTATAATGTCATTAGCAAATGTCAAGAAATGGACGCTCAAGCAAGGTTAGCGCGGTCGCCACCCACGGAACTTAAGGGCCGTTCTTTGTTTACAGCTACTATTGTCACAACTTTTTTTTGGAACCGTAAGAGAGACCGCAGAAAAATTCTGGATTCTGGCTGCTTCCAACCAGCACTTTTGGAGATCAATGAAGGGGGGGGGGGGGACGGCTATGTTCAGCCGTGGACGTCCTATGGCTGAAATGATGGTGACAAGATAAATTATATTCTACGCAAATTTTCAAATCAAAGTCAAATACTTTCGCAAAAGGGATAAAAATACTGATTAATAAATATGACATGGGTATATCTTTTGCTATTTCAAAAAATATTATGGTAATGATATAAAAGTTTAAATTTACATTATTTAATAACAAATATTTTTTAAACACAATTTTGGAAATTAAATCTTTAAAAAAAAACTGTTAAGATAGTTTTGAATAGAGAACGGGACCTTAACAGCGTATTTAAGCTGTCGTACAGGGAACTTACACAATGACGTCATATAATGAGGATTGTATTAACCTTTATGGCTATTAAAATGTGTTGAGGCAATTTTAACCGATGATGAGGCTATTAAGGCTTCTAGGAATTAACGTTATTGCCGCTGTATTAACCGTAATGCATTCAAAATAGGCGGATTAACGTCTTTTTATAGCTATGTAATCGATAGAAACTTAGTGTTAGACTGCTTAGTGAATGATTAAAAACTCAAATTTATTACGTAATGGGAACTTTCAGTTCCAAAATTAAGTGTATTATAAAATAGAATACTAGGAATTAACAATTTATTTTGGCCATTATTTCACACATAATTATCAAAAATATTTTATTGTAACCTAACCATCTCTCTCTTTTCTGATAAACATAGAATAAGATCTCATGGGATAGTTGAATTGTCAAGTAAATAATTTGATTAACAGAAAATGTGTTGTTAATCTGAATTTTCAGTGACGGCTGAAACTGTATCTATACAATATTAGACAGCTACGCTGTAGTTTAATTGCAAAGTAAAAATTTTAAAAACACTTAAATATGAGTACGCTTACTACTTTTTTAAAGCCTTTCTCTTCTTTCTGCGATTATGTAATAAAAGTTAATAGCTCTAATAATATCCAAATACGTGACCAACCCAAAAAATGCTTATAACTTCTTATTTATTTAACGAAACGCCTCTCATTATAACTAAATATCAACTAATTATTAACCATGTTTTAAAAAAAAACCGAGTTTAACCAGTTATTAAACTTATTATGAACCACGTTTGGAAATTTAACCAACGATGGCCAACGCAAACTGAAGAACAATTTACTGTTCTCTCCTCTATAATTTGTAGTCTTTCATTACCTCATATTTCTCGACATGTACAGCGTAAGTGGATGATGGATGTATGTGTGTATGGACCCAGAGCGGTCGTTTAGCAGTAATCTTTGTTTAATTTAATTTTAATAGTAGGACGTCTCGACAAGGATACGGCGTCCGGAATTTTGTTTCATTTTTGTATGTTGTTCTACATTTAAATGTTGACGTTAATCTTTTTAAAACTAATGATGCATTCCGAGGGATATATAGAGGTAGACCTGAAAGTAAATAAGTGAAATTGTTGTTGTTTCACATTATAATGCCACTAGCGCCTTAACATTAGTTACTTACTTAGGAAAATAAATATAAATTAATTATTATTCATTCATTCAACAGTCTATCTATACTCACAGTGGCAGTACTCGTATTTCACGTCAATAACAATGTCATACATGACGTTAATTGACCAAATGGTAAAAACCCTTTATTAACTAAACAAAATACAAGGTACCTTACTAACAGTGGTGTCGATTTTGTTGTACCATTATCTAAACTAAACAAAATTTGACAGCTCTAAAACTATTGCCAAACTTCTCTCACACATTGAAATGAAAAGATACGCAGATAGTTTTAGTCCTGTCAAATTGGTTTAGTTAAGTGTGTTAGTAAGTATGACAGAATCAACGCCAATAAACACCTAAACAAATTAGCCAATGACGATTTAAATTATCTTTGAAATTAGCCAATAAATCAACAGGAATAAAAAAAAACCCGATAATCTTCAAACGTCTGATAGATTTTCTTTAGTCATACCGAAGAACACTCTAGATTTTCAAGACACCTTTCAAACAAACAGATAACGAAATCAAAATTGGTTGAGCCGTTTGGGAGCTACGTTGTCACAAATTTACTAAATTACTAGCTGAACAGTTTCACCCGCGTGGTGAAAAAAATGGTGATGATTATGATGAAAAGTAGCCTTTATCACTCCTTATAAACTCCTTATAGGCTTCAACCAAAATATGGACAGGCCCAGTAGAAGCGCATTTGTGAAGATACCAAAATGAGCACCGGCTCTCATTTCTTTTCAGTCGGTCTCTAGCCGTAGGAAGTGCAACACGTGTCTATTGTTACGCGATAACGAAACATCTGACAAAATTATGCATTCACCGAAGTGTAAATACACAAATAAATATATTTTTTGTAAAAAATATACTGTAAATTTTTGTAATTAGGTTTTGAAGTATATGTCCGACGGTTTTGACTCGTTTTTACTGAGCAATTTCAATGGTTAGGGCCCGTCCATTCATTTTACTTTAGACGAAGCTTATAGGTACCTAAAGTAGCTTAAGTTACCCTGAAAACTCAAAGATCTATTCAGAAAAAGTCCTGTCGAAATCGGTCCTGCTGTTTTGGAGTCTATAGGGAATATACATACACACATCACCTTTTATACATATATAAGATGATCTTTGTTCCAGGTCCAGATATCCCCGGGTTCCTCCTCCAGCCCTTCAGAAAGCCGAAGCGGATTAGAACAGCGTTCTCTCCCTCGCAGCTGCTGAAGCTGGAGCATGCATTCGAGAAGAACCACTACGTGGTGGGGGCGGAGAGGAAACAGCTGGCGCAGGTGCTGAGCTTGACTGAGACGCAGGTGAGATACCCTACCAACCCACAGACTAAATAAACAGTACTACATAAACCAATCTCTTTTGACAACTTCACTTACAATTCCGTGCCATGGGAAGTTTTTTAAAATTAATAATAGGCTTGCGTTTGCCAACTCGCCTGATGTTAAGCGATGTTGCGGTCTACGATGGAACACGCTTGCCTAGAAGCAACCGATTCAACCGTGATTTGAAGAGACCCAGATTGTCAATATCGGGGAACACCTATTTTGGCAGCGCATTCCAAAGACTAGCAGTTCGCACAATAAAAATGGAATCAAAGCGCTTCATACATCACCTTCATCATCATCATTAGCCAAAAGACGTCCATTGCTGAACATAGACCTCCTCCTTTAACCTCCACATTGAACGGCAGCCTGCGATCTGCATCCACTGGGTGCCCGCGTCTCTCAAAATGTTGTCAGTTCATCTAGTGAGAGGCGTACCTATAACCTACGCCGCGTCTTCCAATTCGTGGTCTTCACTTAAGAACCTCTCTGTCCCATCGGTTATTGGTTCTTCGAGTGATGTGGCCGCTCATTGCCACTTCAACTTGCAAATAATAGCTATGTTGGTGACTCTGGTTCTTTGGTGAATATCCACGTTCCGGATTCTATCGCGCAAAGAAACTCCGAGCATAGCTCTCTCCATTGCCCGCTGTGTAACTCCAAGTTTTCCAAAATGCCAACAGTTAAGGTCCACGTCTCAGTAAAGTCATCACTGGCAACACATAACTGGTCAAAGACCCATGTCTTTTGACCTTAACATCACCTTAACATACTTTATTACCCGGGGTCGTTCCCGTTTGTTCCTCAAGCGCTGTCCACAAAGGTGATGACAGGGAATTGCATCCTTAATTATTTCCAGCTGTCTTTACTGAACGACTCTACTGAGCGATGATGGGTGAGCGGTGGTATGTGTGCTTTAAAATCTGACGGCACCCGGTTCGATCCTCGTCCCTGTACTTATACAGTACTTAAATAAATCATGTGCAGTTTCAATGCCATCGCTCAAAAACTGTGAAGGAAAACATCGTGAGGAAACCGGTATGTCCAAGAACCTCAAAGTTCAAAGATATGTGACATTCACCAACATGCACTGGGCCAGGATGGTGGATTAGGGTCCATACTCTCTCTCTGAGAGGAGGTCTGTATCCCAGCAGTGATAGTCTGATAATCGTGACTGCATTCAGCAAAAATGGTTTCGCGAGAGACCGATTTATTAGGCTATGTCTATATGTTCAAAGAGAGAGAGAGAGAGAGAGAGCGAGATAACGTTATTAATAGGTCGTTATGTTGTAGGTAAGTGGTATTATAACTAGGTAATTAGCTACACCTTTCACGTTGTACTTATTAACTTTGTACAAACAACAGATTGAACATAATTTATCTCGAATTGTATTTATCGAGATAAAAAAATATTGTTAATTAAATCTAAAGGTCAAATGTGAACGCGTCGTTACTGTAAAATATAAAAAGATGATTGGTTATAAGTTATTTCGCGATGTTCGTAAAATTAACATCATTTTGTTAATTAGGTTACATTTGGTTACTGTTTACATTGTGACATTCAGGGTTGCACGGAACGGATACCAAGCCGAAAGGAGGTCATTGTACATCATTATAAACCCCTTCAGCCACCTGCGATTTCTATGCTACGTACCTAGCCAGTGTCGTACAAAAAACATTTTTTCGTTCAATGTAGGTAACCGTTTCAATTCAACGTAGTTTTGTACGAATATTTTTTTATTACTTGTGTACTTTCGAGTGTCGGCCTCTTATAGCAAATTTGACGGTTTTAAATCAATTTTATTCAGTTAAATTACAGCATTTGTGCTGGAAAAAAATACATGTCACAGATACATCTGTGTTTGAGATTATGTTTTGGTTCAAAACACGATAGAATAAACTTTCCTCGATCAAAAAAAAATCTGAAACAAAGTCGATTCAGTTTATTTTTTTCGTTTTTTGCTATAATGAAAGCTCGTAATAACCTGGAAATTGCATGTACTGAAAGGAAATTTTATTCAACATTTTTTCGTTTGGATAGAATTTTGATAGTGAATAGTTTTGTTTTTTAGTGAAATTAAAAGCGTAAAAAGTTCGCGAAAATTTGCGCGCACTTTATTCAGTACCGCGCCGGGCGTCATCGAGGTCGGACCTATGTCCGTTTTTGTCGTTGCACTCCCCCCGCGGGCGTCCTGTCTGTTGGGTGGCAAAATACATCGTCGCTATAACTTGGCGGGGGCTGAGGGAGCGTTTTGTTGCCTATGCGACTCGGATAACTGGCCGTTAATGTGTAATAATGGTGGATTATTAATGGTCGTGCACGAGTGTGGAAAGTGATATAGCGGCGAACGTGTATTTTCGTATTGTTTCCAAAGCTCCATAGAAGCCTCTTGTAAAGTCTCCACCACTTTACTAGGGCATGAGTTTGACTTGAACGTGACTTACTTTGCTTGACTCTGACTGTGACTGTGGTTCGAATACATTTCAATGTTAATTTAATACTTGAAACTGTAGAATGCACACGAGGGCGATGCCAAAATCCTTACAGAGGCAAGGCTGTTATTTTGTGTTGCAATGGCAATCGTATATTAAAAAAGTTAGTTGTTTTTACTAGGCAAGTGCCTTTATTAACTAAACAAAATACAAGCTAATACTGACCCTACAAATACAGTTAGACTGCCCATAGACCGTTGAAGGTCTGAAGACAATCCAAATGCTCAAGCCCACTACCAGTTGGCAGCGTACCCAGCATGCTGGCGGCATTACCACGCTGAATGGCAATGCTTATGCGTTGAGCCAGAAACACGCCACGATTTTGGTCAATCGTCGCATTAACCTGGCGCCCTGAAAGATTTTTGAAAATGAGGTGAGCTGGATGTCCCCAAGGGCCCAATGTCTTGACCCCAAACGCCTCAAATATGTTACCACTGCCGAGGTTAGCATATAGTTAGCAAAAGTTAGTACCACCGTTCCGTTTAACCTTGGTTGTAATCAAAGGTTAAGTTGTATCAGGCTAACCTCCATCACTCGTAAAACAATAAATTAATAAGAGAATAGAAACCGCTGCTGTGGAAACAACAACATTGCTACAAGCAATTAGTGGTAGGTATTAGCAGCTAATTACAACTAATGATTGAAAAATGCTCGCGGACCGAAACTGGGTCGCTGTAACCGACCACACCTAGTTCTAGTACAGCCAGCCACCAATGACTTTATTGATATACTTTTTTTTACTGGGGCAATCCTGGGCCGTAGGACGTCCACTGCTGGACATAGGCCTCCCCCATCGATCTCCAAAAGGGCCGGTTGGAAGTGGCCTGCATCCAGCGTTTCTCTCGTCTCTTTTAGGTCGTCTGTCCATCTTGTGGGTGGACGTCCTACGCTGCGCTTACCGGTCCGTGGTCTCCATTCCAGAACCTTTCGACCCCATCAATCTGTTCTGCGTGATATATGCCCTGCCCACTGCCTTTCCGCTTAGTTCAGTCTATATGCGTAACCCTGTAGATTAGAAGTGCACGTGTGGAGTTTAGGTAATATGATTACTTTAGCTATACGGGGTGGCATTGTCATTTTATGACAAAACCCAAATAAAAATAAAATAAAATAAAGTTACTGATGATAACACAACCGACCCCGATCTAACCTGATGAAAGGTGTCAGTGCTGTCAAAAATGTTGCAAATTTTCACGTTTCTGCTGACCGTACATCAGACACGCATGGCTAATGACGCGACCATTATGAAGGTAGTTTAACAGTTTTTTTACACGTTGCGTGCAATTAGGTGCGGTCGATAGTTGGCCGATTTCATTGTTTCATGGATGCAGTCTGTTGCATCAGGTGGATATACATACGATTATTCTGCATTTTTCACATCGGTAATTGCCTATTAGAATCCGGAACGTAGATATTCGCCAAAGAACCAGAGTCACCGACATAGCTGTTAAAATTTGCAAGTTGAAGTGTCAATGGGCAGGCCACATCGCTCGAAGAACCGATAACCGATGGGGAACAAGGTTCTGGAGTGGAGACCATGAACCGGAAGACGCAGCGTAGGTAGGCCTCCCACTAAATGGACCGACGACACTGTGAGAGTCACGGGCATCTAGTGGATGCAAAAGGCAGGCTGTCGTTCAGTGTGGAGGTTAAAGGGGGAGGCATATGTTCAGCAGTGGACGTCTTCTGGCTGATGATGACGATGAATTGCCTATTAGTATCTGCGGAACCAAGGTTTACTTGCTTGTGAAAACTCGATTATTTATTATGTGAACTGCTAGTCTGTGGAATGCGCGGCCTGAATGGGTGTTCCCCGTTAAATACAATCTAGTCTTCAAATCACGAGTGAATCGGTTTCTTCTAGGCAAGCGTGCTCCATCGTAGACCGCATCATCGCTTAACATCAGGAGAGTTGGCGGTCAAACGCAAGCCAATTACTAAATAAATAAAATAAAAACACAATAAACAAGTTTTCTCAGAGAATACACCTTTTTGTTGTCAAAGGAAAATCTACCAAAGAAACCTGGCTGCATTGGGGTACAGCCAGGTTATGTGGGATTACACCCACTCCAACGGTGACCAGCCTTAGTGCTTGATAAGAGGGTCCGGGAAGTCCAAAGGAACGCACCGGAGAGTTCCGCACTGCGCTGCGGCGCCTCTCGAGACAACTACTAATCCTATGCGTCTGTCTGAATCCGTCCTGCGTCGGTCACACATCGATGTCATCCTCTCCTGGGGCTCGCTGTTTCGTAAAATCAGTCAAATACCCTATTGAGTTCCTTTTGTACGGTTAAACCTTTTGGTAGATATAAATCAATATGACTTGAAACTACTATAACTTAGCTATATATATAACGGACGATTATCGACTATCCAGCTATATACTATTGCGGCTGCCGATTCGGTAGAGCAGCACAAGCGACGCAAATATGCTAACCTCGGCAGTGGTTACATATTTGAGGCGTTTGGGGTCGAGACATTGGGCCCTTGGGGCGCCTGGTTAATGCGACGCGTGACCATAACACTGGCGTGTTTCTGGCTCAACGCATAAGCATTGCCATTCAACGTGGTAATGCCGCCAGTATGCTGGGTACGCTGCCAACTGGTAGTGGGCTTGAGCATTTGGATTGTCTTTAGACCTTCAACAGTCTATGGGCAGTCTAATTGTATTTGTAGTGTTAGTTTTAGCTTGTATTTTGTTTATTTAATAAAGGCACTTGCCCAGTAAAAATAATAATTTATAAAACTATGTGCAGCTCCATCCATATAATCCAGCCCCTAACAGCTCATTATTGTCATTCTTTTCTAACACTATACATAGAAATGCGTCGTTCCATATCTTAGAACCAACGTTAGAAGTTTTAATGAATGCCATACATAAGCCGTAGAATTCCTCGCCTGATGTATGGAGTCTAGATATGGCGAGAAACTAAGTAGGTGATACACTGGTGATACACTTACAGGAACTAAGTGGACTGGTTGAGAGATTGATGTCGCGAGGGAAAGTTTACATTCGCATCTACCTCAGATCTGATTATAAGGGAGATATGCATTAGTACAATTATCGTTCCTGTCTCAATGTCTCCCTGTTTCAATCCAAAAAGTTTTGATTTCAAATGTTCCAATTTTTTTTCATTTCTTTCTATAAAATTCTGGACAACATGGTCCTTGACTTATAACAACAAAACTATAAACTCATAAAAGTAAAAATTTAAAACTTTACTGGGAATAAGATCATTTATTTAAACATTTTGTGCAGATAATTTCAAACTGAGGGTTCCGTTGGATGGAAGCCTCAAAGCGCGAGTCAAAACAAAAAAAAAAAGTTGTATTATAAAAGACAAACTTAACTTTGTAGTGAGCAATAAGGTTCTCCAACACATTCCAACTACAAAATGTAAATTTGTAATAGCAAAACAATTATTTTTAAATGATTTAACTTCAAATATATGACTTTCGGATTTATTCCTTTATATGTGCTATAAGACCTTGCCTCTTGCCAAATTTCATGATACTAGGTCAACGGGAAGTACCTTATAGGTTTTGATTTCCCTGTGAAATCGCAAAATATGCGACATAAACGTTCATATCTTTTGATTGCGTCAACTTACAACTTTTATTTTTTTA
The DNA here is from genome assembly GCA_914767915.1 of Agriopis aurantiaria. Classification (NCBI taxonomy): domain Eukaryota; kingdom Metazoa; phylum Arthropoda; class Insecta; order Lepidoptera; family Geometridae; genus Agriopis; species Agriopis aurantiaria. The sequence goes on from OU612004.1 coordinate 10,290,759, forward strand.
CAGCCGAAAGAAACCGTAGACCTAAGTATTTAGTATAAATTTCAACTTGATACCTTTACGCGTTCTTGAGAAAAAGGGTCTTGACAGACAGACAGACAGACGGACAACGAAGTGATCCTATAAGGGTTCCGTTTTTTCTTTTTGAGGTACGGAACCCTAAAAAGTAGTGTAAAAAGAAAACATCACGCCCAGGTGGTCACCCATCCAAGTACCGGCCGCGCCCGATGTTCATATGATTGAACGCGTATTAAGTCGCGACTCGCGAGCAATAGCTAGTTTAGTATAATTGAGTAAATAGATACAATCTAAATATATTAGGTCAATTTTAGCAATGGTATTTACTATAAGTATGTCAGTTAACTTGATTGCTTAATTACGCATTTTGCTTAAATGTCAAGCAATTTGTCTACATAGTTTTGTATTAATTGATCAAATTATGCAATTTAAAATAAATTTTATTGATTTAGTACCTATCTGATAATATTAGACAAGCAAATAAATAAAGTTATATGATTATTTACGGGATATTTACCGTGGTAAAGTTGTGTGGTCTGTTCGACCAACCACTCGCATTCTTCAGTTTTCCCGTGAACATGGTGCATGTAACTGCGCCGAAATATTGGGAGCTCCATCCACGGCCTTATCACGGTAAATATCCCATTAATACTTATATAACTTAAGCAAATAAATGCTGGTGCTTTTCTATTACAGATTTTCCAGTTCGTTTGCATTTTCCGGGAAAAGGTAGTCTTCATGAGAACTCTATAAACAGTTAATTACATTTCATCTAGATTGGTTCGGCCGTTTTGTCGTGATAGTAGTATTACTTATTTATGATATTCATTATAAAAAAACCGGACAAGTACGAGTAGGACTCGTACTCTGAGGGTTCCGTTGGACGGAAAACTCAGGGCGCGAGGCCAAAAAAAAAATCAAAAAAGAAATATTGAAAGACAAACTTAACTTTGTAGTTGACTATAAGGTTCTTCCATACATTCCAACTACAAAATGTAAGTTTGTAATAGCAAAATAATTATTTTTAAATGATATAACTTCAAATTTGTAATTTTCGGATTTATTCCTATATATGTGCTATGAGACCTTGCTTTTTGCCAAATTTCATGATTCTAGGTCAACGGGAAGTACCTTATAGGTTTTGATTCCCCTGTGAAATCGCAAAATATGCGACATAAACGTTCATATCTTTTGATTGCGTCTACTTATAACTTTTATTTTTTTACAGCCGAAAGAAACCATAGACTTAAGTATTTAGTATAAATTTCAACTTGATACCTTTACGCGTTCTTGAGAAAAAGGGTCTTGACAGACGGACAGACAGACGGACAACGAAGTGATCCTATAAGGGTTCCGTTTTTTCCTTTTGAGGTATGGAACCCTAAAAAGTCTTATATCCGCTCATTAAAACCTCGTTAGCCCGTTTATCTATTTTTCAAATCATTATAAAGCAAAATCAATGCAAAAAAACTTAGCACTTCACTAACGCTAAGAAATTAACCAACTAATATTGTAAAAACGTTTGCCCGCGTCATGCAACAATGACGCAGTAAGTAAAAGCATGTTAAAAGAGTTAGTTTACATTGTATTAAACGATTTATCTAATACAGTAGTAACCTATGTAAAAGTGAAATGCCACTTACTCACTCACTGGCTTATCACGAAATTTGACTGCTTGACCTATCAAGCTGACATTTTGTAGGTAGATTGCTTAGGGGGTGTAGAGGATTTTGCGACAGGGCTAAATTAGGGGGGCAAGTGGGGTTATAAGATTATATGAAGTCTACTCGAGTGAAGTATAGAACCGACGGTCGGGTCGGGTTCTTCATTGATTCTAAATAATACTCTGTTTATGAAGTCTTTTTTATTATATTTTTTTATTAACCTATACTGTCCCAGTCCTGGGAAAATTCATAAAAAAATATCATCGTTATCATCATCTTACTCTCACCGTTCTCTCGCCACTCGTAATTAAATATTTTAAATGGATTTATGATGATTAAAACCTTATAACATGCTGAGTTGGGGCCGGTTTGTGACAAAAAAATATAATAAGTTCTTATTTAGTTTTATTTTTAATTTAATTTAATTTTTCCGTGTATATTGTGTTATTGTATTTTTTTGCCACAAATAAATTATGTCTATGTCTATGTCTATGTCTATGTCTATGTCTATAACATTGGAATTTAATTATTATAAAACACTAGCGGTCCGCCCCAGCTTCGCACAGGTATAGATTATAGTCTATGTCACCCGAGGATAGTGTAGCTTCCCAACAGTGAAACAATTAAAAAAATCGGTCCAGTACTTTTTGAGCCATTTCGTTACAAACATACTTACATACAAATCTTTTCTCTTTATAATATTAATATAGATAATGTACAGAAAAAAAAAACACTAAATTAAAACCTAACTAACTAATCTAATCAACCACTACCAGTGGAAACTGTTCCCAAAATGCTGGCCCCATTACCACGTTGTATAGCAATGCTCACCCTTTGAGCAAAGTAGAGGCTGGCATTTTGGTCATGAGTTGAGTTTTTTATATTTCACTTCACTAACCCCACTTGCCCTCTTAATTCAGCCGTGTCGCAAAATTATTTACACCCCTTAAGCAATCTACCTGCCAAATTTTAGCTTAGGTATTTCTGGTATTTCGCTTCTACACAGTGACTACTGTATTAGATAATTCGTTTAATATCATGTAAACTATTTGAAATGCTTTTACTTACTGCGTCATTGTTGCATGACGCGAGCAAACGTTTTTACAATACTAGACGTCATGACAAAACCTTAAATATTTTTTTGGATCCTGTTAAATTTTTAGCCTTTTGGTGTCAAACCCCCATGGTTTGGACACCGAAAGGCTAAAAATGTATCAGGATCCAAAAAAATATTTAAGGTTTTGTCATGACGTCTAGTATTGTAAAAACGTTTGCCAAAAGGCTCAAAATGCACCCACTGTCTAGACATGATTCATCATCAGCCAGAAGACGTCCACTGCTGAACATAGGCCTCCCCTTTAACCTCCACACTGAACGACAGCCTGCCTTTTGCATCTACTGGATGCCAGCGACTCTCACTATGTCGTCGGTCCATCTAGTGGGAGGTCTAACCTACGCTGCGTCTTCCGGTTCGTGGTCTCCACTCAAGAACCTTTCTTCCCCATCGGTTTTCTGTTCATCGAGCGATATGGCCTGCCCATTGTCACGTCAACTTGCAAATTTTAACAGCTATGTCGGTGACGGTGGTCTCTCACTATGGGCCTCATAAGCAAGCTCAAAGTCGCACAACGAGCTATGGAGAGGGCTATGCTCGGGGTTTCTCTACGAGATCGAATCCGAAATGAGGAGATCCGTAGACGAACGAAAGTCACCGACATAGCCCACCGGATTAGTAAGTTGAAATGGCAGTGGGCAGGGCACATATCACGCAGAACAGATGGCCGATGGGGCCGAAAGGTTCTGGAATGGAGACCACGGACTGGCAAGCGCAGCGTAGGACGTCCACCCACAAGATGGACAGACGACCTAAAAGAGACCGCAGGGAAACGCTGGATGCAGGCCGCTTCCAACCGGCCCTTTTGGAGATCGATGGGGGAGGCCTATGTCCAGCAGTGGACGTCCTACGGCTGAAATGATGATGATGATGATGATGATGTCGGTGACTCTGGTTCCTTGGCGAATATCCACGTTTCGGATTCTATCGCGCAAAGAAACTCCGAGCATAGCTCTCTCCATTGCCCGCTGTGTGACTGAGTTTTTCCTTTTTCCAAAAGGCCAACAGACCAACAGACCTAGACATGATTAGGTACCTATATTAAATTTAGAATATTACTCTATTTATAACCAATATTTTACTCTGTATTTGGTAAAACCGACAAACACTACGACGAGCAAACGTCCGACAATGGAAAACGAGCTCGCAAAAACGCAATTTTTTATTCTAACATTATACTCGCACGTCGCAATTACCTGACATTAACATATGAAATTACTGGGTAATGAGGCTTGAATGATTTTATTTATCGCAACTACAATCTGGTTTGCTAGTTTTTTAGTTTTAGCTACACGGTTAGCTGATACTGAGGAAAATTAGTCATTAAAAGTTATTAGATGATAAGCGTTATGCAGCCCTGTACATTACCTGAATAAAATAAGGTAAATCATTAAATAATTATATTTACCTATTTTATTTTAACATTCCACAATGTAGCATTATAATGTTGTTTTTTCTTAATTTTTTTTCTAGGTTGGTAGTATTTTAGTTACAATTATGTAAAAAAATAGTAGTTAGGTTACTTAAAAGTATTTTAAATAAATACCTAAAAGTATTTCTGTTACAGGCATGATGACTAATATTTTTTTATTACCTCATAAAAAAACTGATCATAAATAGAGCACATCAACAAAAACAAAATTAAAATTAGCATTTTAATTTAATTTCATGCTAGACAGAGAGCGCACTATACTGAGCCGTGACGTCACGGCTCAGGAGCGCCATACAAATGCTATACTAACACACGCTTTGCGAGAAAGGGATAGAACATCCCCTCTCTATCCCCACCTAAAACTTTAAATATTCATATCTCAGAGATTTATCAGCCAATTCAAATAATTTTTTCAGTATGTGTAATGTCTTTATTTGTATTCATCGCTAAGCCGGTTATTTGTTATAAATTAAACATTAGGAATCATGCCCAATAGGCATGATTCTGGACCCCGTCGGACACAGCTAAAATACGATATGGAAAAGAGAAGGATAAATACTAAATATTTGTATATATATTATGTTAAGTATTCGTCAATGGATATTTTTCTTCTTTTTTTTAACGCTGATAAGTCCGCGTTTGACCACCAACTCGCCTGTTGGTAAGCGACGATGTGGTCGAAGATGAAGCACGTAGACTTAGAAGATACCTATTCACTCTAGCCTTGAAAAGGCCCAGGTTATATCTCTCAGAAAACAAGGAAGATAAAGGATATAAGATTTATTTGTCAGAAAATACTTAAGGTAGTAAGTTTCCATTATGGTATTTATGGAATTCTATTGTCATTTTTCTTTTATTAATAATAGGGTTCTCTACTGTTTTACATTAAAATAGTAGAGAACCCTTGACCACAGCTTAAAACTTGTTCTTAACCCCCATGACCAAATGACGTAGGTATACCTACCAATACAGGTTTAAACCGCGATGCTTTGCAACCAACTTATCTCTAGAGATTAATGACAGCGCCACCATCGAACTTTTTGAACAAAACTGATGGTCTCCCGCAGAAAACTTTAGTTCCACCGTTTTACCAACTCAACAGATAACTTTGTCTGTCTGCACAACTAATTTTATATTATTAAGTAAATTACACACAGCTGCTTGTCAGTGCGTTCGTATACGGGGTTACGCGGAAAGGGTGTACTAAGCCGAATGGGGTCCATAATACCCATCATTATGAATAACTTTTACTAAGGGACCAATACTGAAATCGCGGAAAAATATCGGCTGTTTCATACATTTTGTCGAGTGCGAATGACTTTTCTATAAAACGGATGATATTTTTTTCACGATTTCAGGGTTGGTTCCATAGTAAAAGCTAAAAGTAAAAGTTAAGTGGCTGTTAAAATTAGCTAGTTGAAGTGGTAATGGACAGGCCACATCGCTCGAAGAACCGATTACCGATGAGCATAAAGGTTCTTGAGTGAAGACCACGAACTGGAAGACGCAGCATAGGTAGGCTCCCACTAGATGGACCGACGACATTGTGAGAGTTGCTGGCATCCAGTGGATGCAAAAGGCAGGCTGCCGTTCAGTGTGGAGGTTAAAGGGGGAGGCCTATGTTCAGCAGTGGACGTCTTCTGGCTGATGATGATGATGACCATAGTAAAAGTTGTTCATAATGATGGATACTATAGACCCCTTTTCGGCGAAGTAGACTCTTTCCGCGTAACCCAGTATAGAGAGCTATTAAGATAAAATGTTTACCGTACTTAATTCGATTATTGAGAACTCGATTCTTCGAGTTTTGTTGAACGTATTGCGTGATCGGTTATGCTCATTATTTTATATATTTTAATCGGTGTATTTTTTTTTATTGAGTCTGGTTTTGTAACTGAACTAAGATTTTGTTTCTTGGCTCGCTATTGCAGAACGTTGTTTATGTTTTTGGATATGAAATGATTTTAAATGAAGTGTAACGCCTAATCAGGTGAACATGATGACTAGCTGAATCCCACTGTGTTACCCGCGTTGATAGCCCGTTGGTCCAGTTGGTAGTGAACCTGCCTTCTGCGCTTGGAGGCGTGGGTTCGATTCCCACCCAGCCGTATCACAAGATTTGCTTAGTATGGGGTCAGATGGCCGTGTGTGCAAAAATGTTCCGAATATTTATTTATTCAGCCGTTCTAAGTTAAACAAAAACAATCTTTTCTGTGGGTAAAAATTTATACATCTACTATTTCAGGCGACTGTACCTAGACTACCTAGCTATTGAAGCTAGATATAGCTACAGCATTCAAAAGCTACATCATCCCTTATCTGCCACCCCATAAACAAATATTACCTTTGTCCCGCGCATGCGCGAGTTTTATACTAACTGCTATGCATTCTGTGGCACGCAGGCGCGAGCTCGGCATACTAACTGCTGGGTATACTGTGGCTCGGGGCGGAGTCCTGCTGAGCAAACACGCACCCCCTTGGCTTGATGCGCAGATTTATGACGTCATAGTATGTTGTACTATCACATTGCATTCTCAATCGCTGAGCAATGTCTTTTTATATTAAAAATAGGCTTGCACTTGGCCGCCAATTCGCCTGATGTTAAGCGATGATGCGGTCTACGACAGAGCACACTTGCTTAGTAGAAACCGATTCACTCTCGACTTACACCCAGATACTTAGGACTGATTTATATTCATTTATTCTTCAAATTGGTACACTACTGTACACTTTTGAACGTCAGAACAATACTATAACACATTTTTAGAGACAATTATTATAGCATTTATAGGTTATATATCTACAAATCAACACTGACAATAATATTAGTCATAGGTTCAATATTAGGTAGTTATAACATTAATAAAGTCAATAAATAGAGCAATGAAAGAATTTGAATGTAAAAATAATGCAAAATGTCAACAATAATAACATAGAATAAAACAGAACACATTGGTAAATTTATCAAATTAAATACAATATTAATTCTAGTCAATTGTAAAAGTAGAACATACTTAATTGGCGAAGAGAGTCATTGTCACTGATAAAATGGCCAACTTCATATTAAGCTTTTTGATTAAAAAAATCTTTGGTATTTTTTTTAAGCTTTGTGTTGTTTTTTTGATAAGTAACAAGCCTGGGCTGCCAAATCTGCCTATGGGCATAGCCAGTTTTTAATTAAGGGTAGGTGAGATAGCGGTTAAACGCATGTCTACTATATAAAAAAAGCGTGGAGCATAAAATAAAAATCTTGATTAAGTACCGAAAATTTCTTTAATTAAACAATCATCATAAAAACACCAATATCCTTACATTACATTGAAAATTTCACACACAAATTCGTCAGTTCATTGACCTCCAACAGCCGAATGGCGTAATAACTCCAAAATCCGCTACAATGATCAATTTACGACCGGAAACACTCGAAGTGGAACTATAAAAATATTAATAATATCGGCTTGGATTTTAAGGAAAACCGGACGCGCCGGGCTGGTTTCCGTCTAGTGTTATAGGCGCTTTTAATTGGCCATAGACAATCACCCTTCGACCAGTCTCTCAATATGCAAGCTCAAAGTCGCACAACGAGCTATGGAGAGGGATATGATCGGGGTTTCTCTACGAGATCGAATCCGAGATGAGGAGATCCGTAGACGAACGAAAGTCACCGACATAGCCCACCGGATTAGCAAGTTGAAGTGGCATTGAGCAGGGCACATAGCACGAAAAACTGATGGCCGATGGGGCCGAAAGGTTCTTGCAGCGTAGGACGTCCACCCACAAGATGGACAGACGATCTAAAAGAGACCGTAGGGAAACGCTGGATGCAGGCTGCTTCCAAACGGCCCTTTTGGAGATCGATGGAAGAGACCTCCAGCCATAGGACGTCCAGCAGTGGACGTCCTATGGCTGAAATAATAAAGATGAATAAAAAAACATCGATGAATAATCATTCATTATCAATAATCAGACATTATTCGATAAGCTAACTAATCAATTGAAAATCGTCAAGTTCGCAAAGACAATGCCCAGTAAAAGATAAACGTTTAAAAACCGACCAAGTGCGAGTCGGGTTCGCGCACTGAGGGTTCCGTACCACTGTCCGCATAAAATACAAAAAGTAGTGCAAAAAGACAACGTTACGCCCAGGTGGTCACCCATTCGAGTACCGACCGTGGCCGACGTTGCGTACTTAGCTTGGTGGTGAACAGAAATTTGTCATCGACTTGCACTTTATTTATTGGTCCATTATTTATTAATCGTTGTTGTTATTTATCGTTTAGAGTGTGTACTATAATCATGCCAATTTTAACGATTGTACGTATTACTGTTTTTACATTAGAGCAAATTTAAAAATACACAAAAAAAAGTTTGTTGTATGGGGACCCCTCTTTAGTTTATAATTTTTGACTATTTTTTTTTGTTAATTCCCCCAACATTTCATACTCTGTGAAAATTTCAAACATTTCATTAGATAGTGGCGTCGATTCTGTCATACCACTCACAAAACTAAACCAATCTGAAAGGACTAGAACTATCTGCCTCTCTTTTCATTTTAATATGTGAGAGAAGGATGGCAACAATTTTAGAGCCGTCAAATTTAGTTTAGTTTAGAGTACATCAGAATCGGTGCCATTGCCTTCAATTCTAATTCTACCAGTGCCCTGTAGTTTCAGCGTTGATTTTCAAGTTTCCCATTTTCCCGTTAGCAAAAGCAATTAATCATTCTATTGCATTGTATTCTACAGGCATTAAACCCTTCCATTTTCTTCACTAACACAATAATTCCCGTACACAACCCCTGCAGAACCGCCTGGAAACTAGTCCGGGCCGTCCGGAAACCGGCCCAGCCGTCCGGAAACTGGGCGAGTCGGAGCGCCATTTCCGAGCTTAACTCGGCTATCGCAAGCCTTTACGTGATAACATCTTAACTGTACGTTTCAGGACAGTTTCTATTCTTCAAGCTGAATTGAAACGTATTTTTGTTTCGTTAGGTTTTGGAATTAAGTTAGTACATTACTTCAGCGGCAGGCAAACTGCTAGACAGACTGCTAGTCTGTGGAATTCGCTGCCTGAGTGGGTGTTCCCCGATAGTTACAATCTGGGTGTCTTCCATTGGCGGATCCAGGGGGGGGGGGGGCATGGGGGCCATGCCCCCCCCCCCCAAACACCTAGCAATTCCATACATTCGACTAAAATTTTCGATTTTATTCCTTCGAACCGTGTCAGAATGCCCCCCCCCCCAAATGAAATCCAAAATCCCCTAATGAAATCCTGGATCCGCCCCTGGAGTCTTCAAGTCGAGAGTGAATCGGTTTCTTCTAGGCAAGCGTGCTCCATCGTAGACCGCATCACCGCTTAATATTAGGCGAGATAGCGGCTAAGAGCAAGCCTATTTATATATTTTTTTAAAGTAAATATTTGCAAGTTGCATTGGTAATGGGGCCACATCGCTCGAAGAACCGAGAACCGAATGGGAAGAAAGATTCTTGAGTGCAGACTACGCACTGGAAGACGCAGCGTAGGTAGGCCTCCCACTAGATGGACCGACGACATCGTGAGAGTTGCGGGCATCCATTGGATGCAGATGGCAGGCTGTCGTTCAGTATAGAGTTCTAAGGGGGAGGCCTATGTTCAGCAGTGGACGTCTTCTGGCTGATGATGATGCTGAGGTAAAAGAAACATTTATGGATGAACGTGGAAATGTGGTCCGAAGCATGCGCCTGACGTTGGGTCTCTTTGTGTCTTATCGCATTTACAACGGGGAGTGTTCTGAAGAACTGTTTAATCTGATGCCGGCATCACGGTGTTATTTACGCATTGGCCGCCACCGCCTGAAACCTCATCCACATAATATCATACTGGTATATCAGTGGAAGTCGCATACTGTCCATTTTATGCGATATTTTTTGCCTTAACCTTTTTGTTGTTGTATTTAAAAAAAAAAGGTGTATGTTGTCAAAAAACTATTGTAGGTAATAGGTAGTTTATTTTCTTCAATGTCCTTTATTTTTACGTCAATAATTTTTGTATAGTTAACTGTGGTCTTAGCAAGATTTAAGACAAACGCGTTGACGTCTTTTGTATGACAGGCGTCATTCCAGCTGATCCCTGCGATTCGATCCCTTTTTTTTATTTGCCCGCATTTTGCAAGATTAAAAGCAAACATATAAGATCACTGATTAAAAGTATCAAATGTCTGGTCGCATGATGCATACTACTTCCTCTCTAAATTTTATCAAGATCAGTGCAGCCATTTAGTCCTGACAAGTAACAATGACGGAGCGACACAGATGTTAAAACGAAATATGCTTCAAATTTGACGATTCGTCATCACGAATATTCAAAAGTAGACCTTTAAAATCGATTTATTGATATTATTTCTTTATGTTTAATAAATATTCTTGAGTTATTTTATTCGGATGTGTTCACCGATACACGAATAAAAAAAATTGGCTCTATAGAAAAAAAAATCGTAAACTTTCCTAAAACACCCGTTTGTACGTTCCCTTCAATGAATTGAATCAACTTCATTCGAATTCAATAGAAGATATTTCTATCAAAAAAAATTGTGTGTTACCCATTCAATCATTCAGATACCTTAGTGGCCGCAGTTTTTTGTAAAAGCGTAAGATTTTGTAGAAAATAAAGAAAAAATAAATATTGAAAATATTTGAAAGCGCGCACGCCGCATTACCGTCATACAAGTGTACGGTTCTCTACCATTTCGCCTCAAGTGCCGTTGTTATCTTAACTGCATTTTTTTATATTATATTTTTGAGTGAGTAAATATGAAAATTCAGTAGAAACTATAAGTACAAGGTAATAAATTGTTACCGGAAATAAAACCCATAATTTTCTTAACCCTTAAGATGATAAGATAACTAAACAAAGCACCAAAACTATAATTACAAAAGATTACTCCAACAAAATGGCTACCCGTTAAATTTCTAAAGCAAACATTAATCAACAAAACCTACTGTACAATAATATATTACTCAACTCTCAATTATAGTACAAAGGCGTTCATTATTAACTCTCAATTGATCTTTCGTAACTACCTCGTAACCATAGATAATGTCATTCTCTATCTCTTTCTCTCCGTGCAAAACTTCGTATCTCTGTCTTACTCGTTGGCGTAAACGAGGGTGAAAAAATTGCAGCACTAACAACCCCAATTTGTCGTCCTTTTTCGCACAAGCTATCTCTTTCGCTCCGTAATGGATCGACAATAAAGTAATACACTGATAAATAGCTCTTCGCTTAAATTTTGGCCCAATTCACGCTGTACCCCTTAATTGAGTATCTCCCCCAATCTCCCCTAGCTATTTCTATCTCTTTCTTGCACGTATTTAAAGTAGTATGTCTGTCTCTGTCGGTAATCCGCAGGGAGCGGTATAATCGCGTACATAAGTACTTAATCGCATTTGGGGCATGTTGTTAAGGCACCCTATTTATTTAGTACGGGTGTTACACACCCTTCGTATTAAAACGATTGTTTGCGGAGACTTATGACTTTTATCATTTGACCAGCGTATGAAGAGCTTTGGATCCATTTCATCCAGTATAAGTTGGCCTTGCGATTTGAGAAATATATACAATTGTTTTGCGTACAATCTTTATCATTATTAAGAAACTTTGTGGATTTTAATGAGGATTAGCCTACCTTCGCACAATTTTTCGGTTTTAGGGTACTTCTGTGCTACTATTGTTTTATTTCGGTTGTGTTGTTGGTAAAGATCACATTATACTTAGTGCTAACAGACGCACGAACGCGGCTGACCTCAACCGCCGTCTGACCAATGGGAGAGAAAGAGAGGGAAATATGATATTCTCACTCTTTCTCTCCCGTTTGTTGGACGGCGGTCCGTCAGCCGCGTTCGAGCGTCTGTTAGCACTATAAGATAACCGACTCCTTATTAAAGTACCTACCACAAAACCAAGGATATAATATCAGATACATTACAATTAAACTTTTGTCTAGGATTTTAACAGACGGCCTTATCGCCACCCTGCTCCTTTCCCACTTTTAGCGATTTTGGGTTTTCTGGTTCTATGTTGTCTACTTCCACGGTAAGCTTAAAATTAAAAAAATTGTGTCATCATAAGTGAATGTTTTATCTAGGAAACCGTAAAGACACGAAACAAGATAACGGACATAACACACTTTTGAAAAAAAAAAAAAAAGTAACACTGATTTGCGCTTTTCTCACTGTTTTTTGGATTCCTTTCTTTTGATTCTTCAAATACCTATTTCTACGATATCATAAACAGATTTCATAATAATGGAAACCGTAAAGGTAAATTGACTGCGTAAGCGCATGTTTTTGCTCACTAAATACGACTTCAAATACCTACAATAAATTGAAAATGAAATGAAAAATTAAAAGTATTTTATTTGTATAAACATAGGCTTACATATTTGATAATAAATAAATAAAACCTTATAATCATATTTAATTCATATTCATTCATATTTAATTAAACCTTATGATCATCTGTAGTAACAAGCGTTGCATAAAATTGGGAAAACCTCGCCTTAAGGTGAAAGTTAGTTGTTATTTATTATAGTAGAGATGAGACTTTCTATTATTGTCACTATAATAGAGAAAAATAAAATAAGAGACATATTAGTTCATTAAAAGAGGGGCCAACTTATACTAGTCGTAAAGGTTCATTTCAAGTTTGGGGGTTCATGTTACACTGGTCACTTCGAATGTGGGAGCAGATGTGTCTCGTGAAACGAATTAAGTTTATTATTGTGTTGAATTCGGGTTTCAAATTTGCATTAAAATGTGATAATTGTTTAATCGCTTGAGCTCGGTTATAAATGCTTTTGTGTAGCGTCGTTATAACGCCGTTACGGAGTTTTAATTGGACTCTGGACAGGACAATAATGCTTTTATGAAAGTAAAGTGAGTTAGGTACTAAATAATTTTATTAGTTATTCATCATCATCATAATCAGCCTTTTAACAGTCCACTGCTGGACTTTTAGCCTACCCCCGGAAAGGTGATCGGGCCATATCCACCACGATGGCCCAGTGTGGGTTGGTGGGTTCACATACGCCATTGAATTCCTTCTCCGTAAGTATGTATGAATGTCCGCCTCGATGACCTATGACCTAAAAAGTTCTTGTGCACATTCTCCAAACTGAATAAACAATTGACTGTGGTTTACAAATTATTAGATTTCGTATTTTACGTTTCCTCAGTTTAAAAGATAGTTTATTCTCATAAAGAAATAGATTTGTAATGAAAACAAGACTGTAACTTAATTGTCCAAAAAAAACGGCTGAATGAAGCCGGGCAGCCAGCCTTGCATTGGCTCCACCGCCAGGCTCCACCAGTGGAGCCAAAACAATTTTTTCTCCTCTTGAATCCACCCGCTGAGGTATCAAAGTATAAACATAATATTAGTATGCTTCGTCTAGTCAATATGGTGGCGGGCACAACCCATCTACAGGTAAAAATATCTTAGCGGCAAGTTTTATACAAGTTGCGGAGTCTAAACTGAAATGAAATTAAAAAATGAAATGAAATGAAAATTTATTGATAACAAACGTCTTCTTAATAATTGTAATACCTACATGGTGTCATTACATATTTAAAAAAACTGATAAAGATCTGTGAGAGCGTCCTACACTATTTGTCTACTTTCATCATGAAGTCCATTAAAATTTTACACATATGTATATCTATTTCTCCCGGGATAAAAGTTAGTCAATGGTTAGTCAATGGGCATGAAACACAATAACAAACCGTCATGGGCCATTACCGGCGCACATCGACATCGAATATCAATCGACTCGCTTCCGATCCACACCCCTCAACCCTCAAGGTAATGGTGTGTAAGAGGGAATGGCTTTTGGAAAGGGAGAAATTTTAACTGTGTGATTTTTGATTTCTTAAAAGCACCGAGATAAAATATCTATAAAGTCAACAGTCAAAAATTGCCCGAGCTTTGTTGTACATAGTATACCTAGACATCAATAAACGCCCAGAAGAAGCGCATTTTTGAAGATTACAAAATGAGCGCCGTCGCTCACTTCATTTCAGTCGGTCTCTATCCGTAGGAAGTGCGACACGCGTCTATTGTCACATAATAAAGAAACATCTGACAAATGCCTTCTTATGCCTTCGTGTGCTTTCCCGAAGTGTAAATACACAAAAACAAAACCCAAACAAAATTTACTGTACTTGTTTATAATTAGGTTTTTAAGTATATGTCCAACGGTTTTGCCTCGTTTTTACTGAGCAAGTTCAATGGTTATGGCCATTCATTTTAATTTGGTCGAAGCAATTTAGACGTTATTTGCATAGTGTTCAACGTTATTTGTCCGCTATGTCATCGTAGCTCTGACATCGCGCGGCGTTATATCGGATCACGGTTGCCTTACAACGAAGTTTCTATGCTTTTTTTTAGTAGTTTAGAATTATCGACAAAGTACCTACTTAATTGTCTAATTTTCGTAGTCAAAATTACCGAAATATTTTAAAAAATCAAACCCCTCTTTGCTCACTACTTAGACTTAGCTTATGTCCATCGTCTATGAAAGATAGTAAATTATAATACAAAATTATTCCACTTCATTCAAGGAACCTATAAAACATTAAGCAACGTTTAAACGTTCATTCATTGTCCAGCCAATGACCAACCAAGCTATATTGTATCATAGTTATTGACAAACGCTTTATGGTTACTTTACTGGTGCTTAATAACTACCCTGTAACAAGAGCGAGTAGAAAATGGACAGAGATACGTACATCTCCTGACAGCGTGCTGTAGGTACTTGATACTACATGCATTGCAACGTGAGTGTGTGTATCCATCGGACGCTCGATTTTTCTCAAGTAAAAAAACCAGCAACCAGCCTGCCCCCCGATTCTACTAAAGAAATTGTCATTAAATTGTAATTGCTGCGATTTTAATTTTTAAATAATTGCCTCAAAATTTATGTACTGAGTTATAATATAAGGTGGTTGTATTTTTCTAGCATAAAAAATTATTTAAAACTGTCAATTTTGAGGCAATTGTTTAACAATTAAAATCGCAACAATTACAATTTAAAAACAATTTCTTTAGTAGAATCAGGGCCCTGCAATTTTTCCTGAAGCATATTGAAGTTTGACGGTTGAGAAACGAGTTCAAAAATCAAATTTAATGCGTTCGTTCGTTAAATGCACAGATATACACAGTTAAATGTTATAGATAATGTCATAAATACACCCGAGAGTTCGATCCTAAAGTGTGGAACAACCACTCTGTGGGAACAACACTTCATATAAGTATAGGCTTGCTCGCGAATCCTGTCCTAGATTTATATTAGATCACCACTTTCTTTGCAATGTCAAATGTAAGTTTCGTAGTTTTCCACAGACAATACCTGTCCGATTCCAATGGGTTAGGTTATTTGTATTAGGTAGTATAGTGGTTATATCGCCCTCTATCAAAATAAAACGATGCATTTTTTGTATTTATCAAGTCAGTGAGACATTGAGGCCTATTCTGTCATACCACTCACTAAACTAAACCAATCTGACAGGACTAAAACTATCTGCCTCTCTTTTAATTTTAATACGTGAGAGAAGGATGGCTACAATTTTAAAGCTGTCAAATTTAGTTTAGTTTAGAGTGCATCAGAATCGTTGCCAAAGATAATTTTGGTCCTGTCAGATTGGTTTAGTTTAGTGACAAAATCGACGCCAATATGTTTTGTAATGGTCTCTCTGAAGCTGTCATTGTGGTTCTTATTACCCTCGCAGATTTCCTTAATTTTCCGAAAGAACGCTGTAACATTTATCGTTTACTAGCTATATCTCTGAAAAAAAATATCTTCTCTGTACCAGTCAAATATTTCACAACCTGTCTTTATATCTCATAAATCAGTGAATAGTCGTCACTTTGGAGTTTATGTATTGCGCAAAAAGACTAGTGTGTTCTTTTGTTAGTATGTAGTAGTTAAAGTGTATAAATGGGTTGCAAAAGTTAGCACATTGCCAGTTAATGATGGATTACTGTTGCGGACTTTAACGTGTTAAAGATGCTATT
This sequence comes from Agriopis aurantiaria, assembly GCA_914767915.1. Classification (NCBI taxonomy): domain Eukaryota; kingdom Metazoa; phylum Arthropoda; class Insecta; order Lepidoptera; family Geometridae; genus Agriopis; species Agriopis aurantiaria. Next base: position 10,307,032 of record OU612004.1, read on the forward strand.
TGTTCGGGGTATAGTGTTGGGAAGTGTACTTTTTGTACACTTTTGTACACTTTGTATTTTAAGTGCTGGAAAGAGGTGAGAGTTCAAGGAATGTTCAGTTCAGTTTTAACAGACTTTGAGACTTTATGAAAGGAAATGCATTCTATTCGGTTTTAGGTGTTTTTCTGCCAATGATTACATACCAATTTTATTATTAAATATGTATTTCGATAAACAAATTATTGTGATTTATTATTGTGTTGTAAAATCTTTCTAAACATTGATTAATTGAATTAAAGAGATAAATATATTTAATTATGTAACATCATCCAACTTTCATCCATTTTGTATTATGATCCAAAATGCATGCTGGCCTATGAAAAAACTATCATCAGAGCGGCTGGCGCTGCTTTTGTGACTTGTGTACTTCACTGGGGGTATTTAGCAGCGATTAGTATTAAAATATTTTTAAGTTTCAGTAAATATCGACAAACAAGTCAAGCAAAATAAGGCAAAGGTCCAAATCATTTGGAATGTCGATTTTCTATGTCATAATGTAGGCGGCACAGAAAAGATTTTTTTTTTCTCTTTTCTGTGGTAGGCGGAATGCATAAACAGTGCAGTGCCAATTAAATATATTTTATTTTTTACTGAATGCCACATGCAATAAACTTGTTATTTTGCAACCTTCTTATAAGAAGTTTTACGCATTTAACTAAGTTTGTCATATGGAATTATTGGATATTGTGTGGTGTGGCTTTTATGACTTGTATGAAAATGTAATAAGCCATAAAATACCGTATGATTGGATGCAATTTCACGCTACTGCGATACAACTAACATATCGTATTGATGTTTTAACTGATGTATTGACTTTTTAATGGAATTTCGATAAGTTTTTCATTTGCCTATAAAATATAAATGCAACAGTAAAATTCAAGATTGTATTACGGGAAATATAAAAGATATTGGCTAGAAAATTAATAAAAATACTTATGTACTTGCCTACTATATCAAGCACGCATACCTATTTAGTGTTACTCCATTTTTAAATAAATTAGCTACATTTACATGGTTATGCAAACGTATTTATAGAGTTGGCCAAATAAAATAACTAACATTTCCCATGGAAGGCTTTAGGTTTTGTTAAAAAAAACAGTAGTGGCATTCTACTTTACGGATAAGTTGGTCACTACAAAAACTGAATACATTTTGCACGCCATTACCTCCGTGATAAACTGTCACAAGATGGCGGCCGAATTTTTGGCGGGAACCCATTGTTGCCACCGGGAAAAGCTCCCGAATTTTCTTTTTCTTTCAATAGAGGTTGAAATATTGTCAGAAGGGTGTAGTGAATAGTTTTTATGGGGTAACCCTTTATTGTTGTTAGATTTGCCGTGAACTTTCGTACATGGATCTTTTTTGATAATAGGATTTCCTCCTTTGTATTTTTATTGGATAAATCCTGAGCAATGGGGACGTGGATAATTTATAAGGGTATCAATTTATTATGCTATCTTATGTTAGGGAACTTTCTTTAGAAGGTTATTCAGTTTATGCATCAAGGTTATTTTCTAACCTAGTATATGCTAGTATAATAATTATATACACAGTACCTACTCTAGAACAGAAAAAAACAATTGTCTTTTTGCTTATGTTAATATAACTGCCTGTTGTCAAGAATCAACAAAAAAAAAAACAATTTATAGTAATTAACCATGACCTCTTTTGTTCCCAGGTAAAAGTGTGGTTCCAAAACAGAAGAACGAAACACAAAAGGATGCAACAAGAAGAAGAAGCCAAAACCGGAACCAAATCCGGTTCCTCCTCCAAACCGGAAGACGGAAGTCAATTTAACAACTCTTACGAAGAAGAAGATGAAGAACTTATTGATATGGACATGGACGAATTAAGTGAGAGTGATAACGAAACGTAATTCGCGTTAGTGTTGCAAAGTGTAAATATTAATTTAAAGTAGATTTAGTGATAATTTATTTATGATTTACAAAACACTGAAGAAACAACTAATCAATGGCTCCAAAATTGATCGTAGTGAGGCTAAAACGTTAACAGTAATCTCTATCTCTACTAGTCTGTCTGTCTGTATGGCCGCTAACTCCTCCTAAACCACGCAACGGATTTTGATGCGGTTTTCACCATCAGGTAGATACATTTTCACGGAAGGTTTATATATATAACTAGCGACCCTCCCCGGCTTCGCACGTAAATTAGACCCGTGCGAAGCCGGGCGGGCGGGTCGCTAGTTTTATTATAATATGAAAAGAAGCAAAAATTTATCCTAGATTTTTGACATTAGCAAATCGTGTGCAGGACTAATTTAAAGCAATGACTTTTAATTAGTAGGTACCTACTTTGGTAATTTGATATCCTGTTAATGAAAATACCTGAGCAAATTGTACTGAATTTTCTTTCACGTCTTGACCTAATATAGGATCTAGTACGTATATAGGATGGTAAGAATAGTCTAACCAGTATTTTGCCACGAGACATTTCTTTAAAATGGCCACATATTTGTCTATGGTTAGTGTCAAGTCAAATAAACAAACCAAGTATCAATATTGTTTGGCTGTTTTTTTTTTTTTTTGTTAAAATCTTCGCGTGGATTCAATGTCCTGTACTCGTAATATTAAACAGTTTACTGCGTCTTAATAGCGTCAAACAAGTCATAGTCACAGTCAGAGTTAAGCTAAGTAAGTCACGGTCAAATCGAACTCATGCCTCTGTAAAGTGGTGGAGACTTTACAAGAGGCTCCTATGGAGTTTTGGAAACAACACGAAAAGATACGTTTCACCTCGTTATATCACTTGCCCACACTCGAGCACGTTTACGAGCACTAATGAATAATAATTCACCATTTAGTACACATTAACACTCGAAAATACACAAGTTTAGGAAAATAATCCAATGAGCCGACATGTTTTTTCCGCGTTGGCGCTCATTGTTTGGCTGACTACATCAAGTGTTCTCATCAAAAGATTTTATATTCTTTCCCCGTTTTCTTGTGACGAAATATGGTTACTACATTATCAACAAATAACGCGGTCATTAAAACTTAGAAATGATTTAAATCCATGTAGCAATTATTATTAAATAAGAAATTACTTTGACACTAATAAACATAACTACATTTCATCCCATTAAGTTAATATTTGGGCGTTATCCAATTAAATTAGCGATGATTTATCTCGATATGAAATAAACGGCCATTTATAACGACACAAACCAAGATGGCGGCCTTGTTAACTCGTCACAGCTAATTAGATAACAAAATTGGCCGTATTATAATAGTTTTTGGGCCTAAATTAATTAAAAATGACCCTTTTGAAGCGTTCCTCGACTGATGTGGGTATAATTAGACGTTTTAGATTTGAAACGCTGATAGGTAGGGTCTGCGGTTTCTAAACGAGCTGTCAACGAAGGACAAGGAGAGAGATATAACAAATTTCCGCCAAGCGAGTGAGATGGGTGTATAATAGAGATGAGGCGATTATTGTGCGGGTGTATTATTAAGAGATGCGTTCGAAAACTATCTCGGCCTCGGATCGCGTTTCGTAATTGCTCGCGACGTAACCAAATTGTTTTTAAACTGCTGACGATTGTTCTCGGCTATTTGTCTACGAGCGTTCAGAATTCAAGATAAGGATCTCGAGATGATGCTGTTTATATTTTCCTTCACGCGTTGGAAGGTTAACAACGGTAATGGTATCGAATAGGAACGGGTTTTAATGTTCGATAAATCACGAATCGAATGAAAGCTGATAGAGAACACAATAGGTGGTTACGTCTTTGATTAGATTAGGATGAATGGTCGTGAGGCTTTGTCCAATTTCAAATTAAGAATAACGTTTTGTTATTTTTTTGCCTTCGTGTGAAATCGCATACAGCTTAAAATGTGATTAGCTTTTAGAGCTTAATGAAATCTCAGAAATTATAATCATTACTTTGAAGTGAAACAAAGACAGTTTATTCAATTTCTCCCTTAAATAAATATTTTCGGCGTGATAAAAAATCGCATATTATATTATAATAATCTTAAATTTTATTTGTTTTTATGATTTTAATTGAAAAACCATACGAAGAGTTATTACTAATTGATATGAAGAGATTATAAAAAAGTTAGCTTAACTAAAATCGCGTAAAACCTTAAATCATGATTCGAAAGAACCTCATTGAAATGAACACGGTTTAGAACGCAATCCGAGCCCATTGTATTGCATACTCTCGAAGCGAGTATTAAAGCTTCAAAACCCGCTTTTAATAAGCGATTATAAGGCTAATTTGTATTTCCCTTTCCGTCTTTTGTTCTTTTGATTTACGATTACGACTATCGAGTTCACGTTCGAATCCAAATTCGAATCGGTTTACTCGTTGCCGTATCGATTTTAAAAATCATTTTTATTTGTTATTGCCCTTGTTATTGCAAAATGTAATGTAATTTTACAGCTAAAATGACCTAGTTTATAAATTAAACTCATTGTTTAACGGGTTTGTAATTTCAATTCTTCTGCTTGAAATGGTCATACATATGAAATTTTATGCTATTATGATTCAAAACTGAATTTGTACTTTGCTATCATATTATATTAGATATTATGTCAAAATATCTCCATGCAGCTAATTTTTATGGTCATAATTGTGATTAAATTGTGAACAGTTATTCACAGTGGATCCCTAGCATTTGTATTTTTAGTTTAATGCTTATATTTCAGTTTCATGTTATTGGGTTTCATTATCATTTCCATTTGATAAAAGAGTGTGTACAGCGACAATTTTAGGATGTTCAGTTTTATTTTATGAATCGAAAACGCTTTTTTCTTGAAATATCAGTTTTGTGACTGTTTTCACCGTAAGTTTATAGGTTGCCACCGATATAATAATACAGATCAGTGAAATCGAATCTTAGATCAGTGGAAATCGCACACTGTCCTATTCACACGATCCTTCTTGCCTCATACTTGCAAAATGTGGAATGAGCTACCTTCCGCGTTGTTTCCGAGAAGCTACAACATGGGGTTCTTCAAAAGGCGAGTTAATCGAGTCGTAAATGGTCGGCAACGTATTTGTGATGCCTCTGGTGTTACAAGTATCCATAGGCGACGGTGACTGCTTACCATCAGGCAGCCCGTCTGCTTGTATGCCACCTATGGCATTAAAAAAAATGGGTATCAAATGAAGGGATTTGCAAGTTTTTTAAAATTCATTTTAATTATTATGTTCAGGCTTCAGAGTGCCATACCAGGGCCCTGGGCGAGACTTCTACGGCTCCCCTTTTTATCTGACGCCCTAGCCGGTTGCCCCACCAGGCCCTGCCCTAACGCCGGTACTGCATAGGCCATAGTGCCATAGGCTTCAATTTGCAGACGGAATGAAGTTTTTAATTTTATGATCATGCTAAGTAGGTACTGCCTTAGCATGACCATTTAAAAGATACTATAAAATAAGAATACAAGACTTTAAAATAAGATGAATTAATTTAGTTCTTACAATTGATTTCAGCTATCTTTGTAAAGTGAAGGAGGTTGTTGTAAATACTTACCTACGATTATAAACGTAAAACGCAATTAAAACCAAACAACCGAATTACAGCCACGGAATTAAAAATCTCGATTCCATTTTCAGCTCAATTAACTGTTAGTCGATTATAATTATCGATTTTATTCATTAAGTGTTTGCGATTAGCGACCGTGTTCGTTCTTTAACGATCTATTCTTGCGAGCTGGCTTTTAATTACTAGACTCGATTGTGGATTTTATTACAGCAAAATGGCCACAAGTAGCTAGAAATCTTACCTGCGGGTAGAAACAGTAGCATGGTTTACTTTACCATTTCAAAACGCACGGAGGGTCAAAATTTCAAATCCACCCGAAGCGTTCCAAAGTTCTTTAGAACCAATGAGTGAAACAAAATAATTATACTAATTTTAATTGTCTGGAATGCTTCGGATGTCAAATTTTGAATCTATTCTAAGTTTGGTATACATTTCACAAATGCGCTAAAAGAAAAACCAATCTTTTTTTATTTGTAATTTAAAATTAATGTAAGACATAAGTATTAACTAATTAAAACTTTTATCCCAGTTCACATGTGTGGAACCAGTAATTATATTTAAAAACAGTACCTATTTATTACCTATTTATAAATGTTAGATACAAATGAGGCGCACTCAAATTATTTTCCTGTCACTGTATAGACGTCAGTGAGGTTCTAACATATTTTTTTTTTGGCTACGGCCCTACGACTACATTCAGAGTTTTCATTTAAAATATATATTTTTTGCTAATATATCGCGGTCAATCGATAGCCTAGACAGATGTAAAAAAAACTCATATTTATTCTATGCCGACGGAAAATGTTTCTAATATCAGCCGACCATTGACCAAATGAAAGGTGAATAGAGTCCTCAAAGGTAGGCAACGCACTGACATTGCCCCGGGTATTGTAGGTGGCTATAGGCAGCGGTGACCTCTTACCATTAGGTGGCCCATGACTTGTTTGCCATTTATTCTTATATAAAATAAAAATAAAAAAGATACGGAGCGCTCCGGAGTTCAGGGTTCTTGAGAGTCTTTTCAGAGACCGTTGTGGTCTATCTGCAGTGCTGTTATAGCATCTGTGTTTAAGCCATACATTTGCTATTAGTACTCTATTTTTAGTGAAATAAAAAATAATGTAACTTTGTTAATAACAGTGAATGAACTCTGAACCTTTTTAGGGTCCACTTAGAACCGGTTTCGTTTTGTTTCAAATGATTTCAATTCTAGGGCCATTGATTAATACAGCCAAACCAGCAAATTTTGTCACACGGCACCTTTTTACATATAAATTAATTTTAATAGCTACACTTTTGTCTGTGGTTCATGTCAAACGAACAAAACAGGTGTCAAAATTGCCATAATACTGTTTTCTCCCTACATTCAGTGTTGTCATGTAGATAATTTTTAATATTCCCGCTGTTTTTTTTTGTGACAAAATTCGCTGGTTTGACTATCTTATATAGGTAGGTATACTCGTATATGCCTACTTTAGTAATTGGAAATGAGTCGAGGTTTCTTAATTTAATTGATTCTCTGTGAAATATTGATTTGCTAAAGCGTGAGGAAAGCAAATTAACTACGTTCTTATGAAACTTCTTTTAATTAGATTTTCTTAAAGTAAGCACTTGTACTATTGTGGTATCATTTTTGCATATTTATGATACTTACATTAGATGGGTTTTTACCTGCTTTATGGCCACATAGGTGTCACTTGTCGATAGAGAAGCTTCTAGCTTTCCCGATCTCCACACAGAATTTTGACTAATCAAATAAGTTTCAGGCGTTTTATCTATCTTGCCACATATCTCAACATCCATAGCACATGTTTGTACATGAAGCTAAAAAGTCACGTAAAGTCTCATAACTTAAGTCGACACCTGGCCTAATGAACTTTCGAGCTAATTTAAATATCATTTTTCAACGAATAATAATTATAGATTTAAAAAAAAAATTGTTAATGTCAGAGGATCCTTATAATAATGGTGTCAATTCTGCTGTACAATGTTCAATTAGTATCCAAACTAAATTTTACATTTCCAACACTATCTCTGTCTTTCAATGTATTCTTTGACTTTTGTTAAACAGAGACAACAAGTTAAATTTATTTCAACTTATACTACAACAGATTTAGCACCAATATAATAACTAACTTTTAAATATTAATACGTTCGCTCAAATTAATTGTAGTTAAGAGAGTTCCTTTAGAATAAAGAGCGAAAGCAATTATCAAAACTTATTTCAGTATTAGTTTTTTAAAGTTAATACTATTCTCCCGGATTGCGTTTCAAATAGGGTTACCAGATGAAAAAAATGTCCGGGCAAAACGGTTGAAATTTCCGGACAATTCCTTCAAAGTTCATATTTTGCGGCATTATGAACTAATGTGGCGATCATTTTGCATATCTAGAATTCCGGACGTTCGGACAAAAGCCTAAATTCCCGGACATTACCGTAAAATTCCGGACGTATGGCAGCCCTAATTACAAAAAAAAAATTGTAAATTATATTTCATAAATCAATTGAAAGATAATCTAATTGAAATAAAAGCTTAGTATTTTTGTTTTTTTATTTATTATTATGTACTTATTAATCAATAGCCATCGCAAATTGATTCCCGATTCAACACAATATTGTAAATAAAAACTATTTATTTCTTACTTCGTACTTAATTAAGGAACTTATGTATAGAAAAAGTATTGTACATTTCACTACTATAAAAAAAAAATGTTCCTTCTGTCATGGTTCTAGCATGCCATAGTTGCTGACTGTACATATTCTCATAATATAATAATTATAATATGAAATAACATTTATATTGTAGGAAGTAAATGTAAATTAATAATTATTTAACTTAGTTAGTTGTAAATATTGTGTGTTAGATAGATTAATAGATATTGTAAGGGGGAAGATTGAAAACTTATTAAAAACTATTACAATTTTGAAATAAGTAGTAAAAGTTGCAACAAAAGATTATGTTGTTATTTTATAAATAAACTAAATTATTTCTAGTAGAGTTCATCTTGAAAATCGAATATGGAACCATCTTAGGCTTTTTTTATTTATTTTATTACAATACAATAACTCTTTATTAAAATACCACAAATTAAGGATAAATGTAATTGTTTCGATTTAAATTTTTAAATAATTGCCTCAAAATGTACAGTTTTTAATTAAAAAAAATATACTAGAAAACTACCACCACCTAATATTATAACTAAGTATTAAAAAAAAACTGTCCATTTTTAGGCCATTATTGTTGTAAGTTATTTTAGTGCATTATGTTTGAAATGTTAGTATCACAAATGTGTGGTTACTTTTCAGTAATTTTTGACGAGTTTTCAGTCTTCCTTCCCGAAATAAATATACAGTTTAAGAAGTATTTGTGTGTATATTTGGCTAGTTTCTACCGTGACTGTACCCCGAAAATTCATTTTCTTCTAATACCAGTACCGAAAATTGTAGTTATTTAAACGAGGAGTGATATAAAATATATGTTTTTACTCATTTATATTGTGTTTTGATTATCCCTGGCTATTACTGTTCTGCCTATACGAACTTACTTACTTACTAATAACCCTTGTTTATATGGCTTATCTGAGTTAGTGAAGTGAATAACTGACTGCAAACTTAATCCATTTGTAATAATTTAGATGTACTCACAGAAATTCTGTATGGTGCACATCAGAAATAAAAATACAGATACTGATAGTGAAACTTACGAGCTAGTGCAATAAGTACACTAATATATTAAACTAGCTGCGTCCCGCGGTTTTCCCCGCGTGGATTACTCCCTATAACATGAGCTATCTGTCTGCGTAGGGAACATACATAGACACATCGATTTTTATACATGTAGATATAGATTAGCTCTATACCAAGCCAAGAATAGATAAACATTCCACTTAGACCCCCTGGAATATGGAATGTGGAATTATTCATTCCAAATTTTCCTCCCAATCTGAAAAATCAAGAAAACAGCACAATCAACGCAGTTGCATCTTAAAATTATACACTTACAGCTAACAAGCAATGCAAGCATTATTGTGCGTCATATTAAAGGGCAGTATTGTTAGTGAAAATTACGGGGCGGAGTTGCCACTATTGTAAAATATTTAACAGTATGTCATCACCAGAACATCACGCAGAACAGATGGCCGATGGGGCCGAAAGTTTCTCGAATGGAGACCACGGACCGGTAAGCGCAGCGTAGGATGTCCATCCACAAGATGGACAGACGACCTAAAAGAGACCGCAGGGAAACGATGGATGCAGGTCGCTTCAAACCAGCCCTTTTCGAGATCGATGGGGGAGGCCTATGTCCAGCAGTGGACGTCCTACGGCTGAAATGATGATGATAATGATGATAAATAATGTCACCCCTGTACAATGGAGATTTCTCAGCTCATGAGCTCAGAGGACAGGTCAACTGCTGAGATTGAGGAAGGATTGCAATGTCAAGAAGTTGAATCTAGTTCCCAATGGCCGTCGACACTACGGCGTCGGTCGGCCTAGATAACGCAGAAAAGGTGACGTCTATCTTGAGGCTCTGCATGAGCTGCAACTGGCGAGACAACGTGAGACCGGAACTGATGCCATTATCTTGTGTTAAAAGTCAAGACCCGTATGTAATTTGGTAACAACTTGTCATCGTGCATCAAAATATTTATCAAAGTATATCATACTAGCTGTCCGCCCCGGCTTCGCACGGATATTATTGGAGTGTTGGTAAGAATCCCCAATTTTTTTGAAAATTTAATATATAGCCTATGTCACCCGGGGATAGTGTAGCTTGCCAATAGGGGAAGAATTTTTCAAATCGGTTTTGTAGTTTCGGAGCCTATTTAATGCAAACAAACAAACAATCAAATCTTTCCTCTTTATAATATTAGTATAGACTAATCATACTAATAAATATTAAATAAAATATTATAAACTAGCTGCGCCCCGCGGTTTCACCCGCGAAGTGATGAAAAATGTTGATGATGATGATGATGAAAATGCCTATGTCACTCTCTGGCTCTTGAACTATACCCATGCAAAAAATCAGGTCGATCCGTTGTTCTATTGCTGCGTGAAAGAGGAACAAACATCCATACATACAAACTTTCGCGTTTATAATATTAGTACTTAGGATGCAAAAAGTTTGTTGGTTTGTTTGTTCCTCTTTCACGCAGCAACTGAGTAAGGGCAGGCATGGCGCACTCCGGACTTTAGGTATGTTCGGCCGGTGTCCCTTCCCGAGAGGGTCATAGCAGGGCAATCAGTGGCTACTCGGCTCGCACGCTACGCTAGCCACATCGCGCCAATTATTTTCAACAGAATCAGCAAATTAAGGCTCCCAAATGAGGTCTCCATGTTTCATGTAGTTTTATAAAACTACATGCAACCTAAATATGCATCGGGATGATGATCTTGTAATAGGCTTCTTAAACTTATACTTTTGCATGATTGTTTTTGGACCAAATTCAGAATAAGCGTTAGTTTTTTTGTGCAGATTAAATGTCGTTCCAATTACAGTAGAATATAAGTAATAGGTAGGTACTACATAGGATACGTAGCTGGTAAGTAAATACTTATAAGTATTCTGTGTAACACCCCTCTCGAAGAGGGAGGCACGTGTTCAGCAGTGGACGTTTACTGGCAGATGATGATGATGATGATTCTCCGTAAATATCAAGAAGACAACCCTAACGTTACACGTGCCGAGTCAGGAGAGATAGAGCTACGTGATAGAAAGAGAGCGGCCTTCTAGGTGAATATAGCGAGCGGTATCTAGCACTGTACAAGTTGAATTGCTACTTTATTGCCACGTAGATAGAGTCCTTATTTATTTAAATTTCTTCGCGGAGTGAACCTTCTGTGTCTATTATGTCTTCTGTGGTAAGGGATCGACCTGATTTTTTCCATGGATATAGTTCAAGGGCCGGAAAGTGACATAGGCTACTTTTCATTATCATCATCAACATTTTTCATCACTTCGCGGGTGAAATCTCGGGGCGCAGCTAGTCATACTAATATTATACTTAAATGCGAAAAGTTTGTTGGTTTGTTTGTTCCTCTTTCACGCAGCAACAGAGCAACGGATCGAACTGATTTTTGGCATGAGTAGGTACCTATAGTTCAAGTGCCGTAGAGTGACATAGGTGACTACTTTTCATCATCATCAGCATCATCACCATTTTTCATCACTACGCAGGTGAAACGGCGGGGCGCAACTAGTGTTAAATAATTTCAAGCATATTTTATTCTTTTACATTAAGATTCATAAGAGTCGATCTCAAAATACTCATCTACGTCATGAGACCACACAAACAGTAATATGACGTCATCACTGCATCGATTTAACGATGACAGCCACGCAACTCGAATGCAGAATAGAGATGCGCCGGGAATAGTAATCGATTAGTTTTGGGGTGATTTAGAAACGACACTGAAATTACCAGTAGGTATAAATTGAAAATGTCAGTAAAATTAATTCAGACAAATTCAAAAAAGAAATAAATATTCGGGACATTTTTGCACACACGGTCATCTGACCCCAAACTAAGCAAAGCTTGTGATATGGCTGCCAGAGACTGATATACATACATTATATATTATTAAATACATACTTAAATAGATATTAACACCCAGATATAGAACAAACACAAACGTTCATCACAAATGAATGTTTGCCCTAGGTGGGAATCGAACCTACACCCTCAAGAGCAGAAGGCAGGTTCACTACCAACGGCAGCGAACCTGCCTTCTGCGCTTAGGTCGCTGGGTGTTCATATCTATTTAAGTATGTATTTAAAAATATATATGTATGTATATCAGTCTCTAGCAGCCATATCACAAAGTTTGTTTAGTTTGGGGTCAGATGACCGTGTGTGCAAAAATGTTCCAAATATTTAGCTTTTAAACCGGAGTCCGGATAGATTTTCCTGAAAGCACCTCAATTAAACAAATAATCAATAACCTAATTAATTTAAAAAAATAAAACGATAATAGAGCCGGTAATATATAGGTATAGGGCTGGACAGGTTTTCTTGAGCTAAAAACACTTTCAATCAAGTAACAACAAAACGTTTTCATACAAAAATAACGAAATCAATATTGGTTTAGCCGTATAGGAGTTACGGTGCCACAGACAGACACACATATACCTACACACGTAAAACTGATAACATCCCTCGTTTTGCGTCGGAGAATCTCTCCTAAGTCGGTTAAAAATGGTACAACAGAGTTGCCGTCACTGTAGTCCGTGTCGGTACTTTTTTGCGACAATTTTTTTATTGATACCTTCATAAAAGAAAGGATTTGTGCTGTTTTACATATTTTGTGGTTTTTTGTTTATATTTTATTGTTTTGGCGAACCGTCAAATATTTAACAGTAAACTGTGTCATTGGATTGTGGTAAGCGTTCATAAGATAAGAGATCATATCTATCGTGGAACCAGAGACTATTGGGAATGGGGTAGACGTGTTCTAGAGAGAAGACCACGCATCGACAAACGTAGCGTAAAACGTCCTGAAACTCGTTGGAGTGACGATATACAGGCTACTGGTAATCAGCTAGCATCCTCTTAAGGGTGGTCTCAGTAGGTACATCAAAACAAACAAGTTTTAATCTACGACTTTTTGAATGGTTATACAGGTTTTATATTAGGTTGATATTTTCCACCATTCGGCTCTTGGCTCCATCGATCATCCAGATTACCAGTTCTATGATACCAAATTAATGTATTGTCATCCAGATCACATGTACTTCCAAAGTTTTAAATCGATACCACCATTAGAAGTAGGCTAAAATTAACTTCCAAGATTATGTGTACGTAGCCAAGTTGAATGGAAATGCAAATTTTATGGCCAAAGTAGGTGCCAGCATTCTGGTCACCAGTCACCTACACCACGCGTTTGTCCAGGTCCCTATACAGTTCGAGAGCGGCCAGCCCCCACGGTCCTAAAGTCTCGACCCCAAACGGCACAAACATGCCCCTGAGTCTAAATATCCATATGTGAGCCGTTTGAGGTTTTCAGCTTTAGTCGCGTCTGCCTCATCCATTGATGCAAGAAGATGAAATATTTGTGTGATTTAAACTATTTCAAATTTCACACTACTCAGTCCAATAAATAACCTATTATTACCTGCAAACACTCAAATTTTAATCTCAAAAATCCCATCATTGAAGGCAAAAAAAGCAAAAAAAAACAATTTCTCACTACTTATCTAAAACTTATTTGTGAAATCTATGAGGTGGCTAAAAACTCGCCACCCGCGATGTTCGCAGAAAATTAACCGCATCTGGGAATCGAGCCCACTACCTGCCTTGTAGGACTTGAGTTAATCCTTTTAACCATTTGACTCTTCTTGGTTGAGTGGAGGCGGTGCTTTAGGGAGTTATATAATTAATAAATTGCGTTAGGTTTTTTTGTGGTTTCTCTTGGGGCCGTAATCCGAGTAGTTTCGGGAAGAAGTCATGGTTTAAATATTATTACAGCTAGGAAATCCTTGTCAGATGTTTAGAGAGACCAGAAAACAGATCATCATAATCATTTCAGCCGTAGGACGTCCACTGCCGGACAGCCTCCCCCATCGATCTCCAAAAGAGCCGGCTGGAAGCGGCCTGCATCCAGTACTTCCCTGCGGTCTCTTTTAGGTCGTTTGTCCATCTTGTGGGTGGACGTCCTACTCGTCCTGGAAGTTGAAGTTGTGTGAGTTGAAGTGGCACTGGGCTGGGCACACGTGCTATACGCAGAACAGATGGCCGATAGGGCCGAAAGGTTCTCTAATGGAGACCACGGACTGGTAATAAATACAGAAAACAGATGTCGGTGATTTTTTTATGCATAATATGCTTGCGCTTGACCAACACCTCGCCTGATTTAAGCGACGATGCGGTTTACTATGGAGCACGCTTGCTTATAGATAAAACAGATTTTCGCGCAACTTGAATACACCCAGATTGCTAGAATTAAACAACTAGACATAAAACAACTATGTCCTCTAAAATTTAAAAGAGTCACTTTGTAGCTTGCGCAAAATTTAATCGGCTTACGCTTGACCACCACCTCGCCCGATGTTAAGTGATGACGCGGTCTACGATGGAGCACGCTTACCTAAAGTAGAAACCAATTCACTGACACTTAGATTGTAACTATCGGGAATGGCATTCAGGCAGCTCATACCAGCATATATTTTAGCAGTTCGCACAACAAAAGTGGAATCAAAGTGAAGCACTAGACAATTGCAACAAGCAAATAAAAGCACAAGCAAATATAGAAAAGTGGCGGTGGAATCATGAATAGAAATAAATCTAGAGTTCTAAAGAATGGTCTCTTTACTCCTCTACGAAAACCTTGCAAATCCACTTTGTTATATTTCCTCCCTTGACTAATATTATGTAAGGATAGGGCTATTTTAGTTTGACAGGGATTTAGGGAATTTTGGGGTAAATTTTTAGAATAAGATCTACGTTTGGCCACCAACTAGCCTGATGGTAAGCGACGTTGCAGTCGAGGATGGAACACGTTGATCTAGAAGAAATCTATTTACTCTAGCCTTGAAGATGCCTGGATTGTAGTTCTCAGGAAACAAGAAGGACGGCAGGGAGTTCCATTTTTGAGCAGTACGTATCATAAATGACGACCCAAATCGTTGAGTGCGAATCTTTTGAATATCCTTTGGTTTACCTTTTTATTTACCCTGGTAGATAGAAAGACGACCTGCAGTCAGCTTGGCTCGGTGTTCCACGGCTCTCTGTGCGACGGCAATTTTGTGCGCACTGCGCAGTGAATTCTTTTTCGTGAGCGTCCATGACATGTCTCGCCACGGCAGAACCCACAGAAAAGCGAAAAAAATTCCCTTCTGTGGCAGAACCCATTGATTACAGAGACGAGTCTTCAGGCACAGCTGTGGTATTTAATGATGCTTATAGCCTAAAAATTGGCTCCTGAATGTAAGTGCTATATTATTTCCAATTATGTTACCTACATAGTGATTTACATCTCCACAGTTTCAAAGATTATTTAAAGCTTCTATGACTGCAAATAAGAGAACCATAGAAAAGAAGTTTTAGTTCTAACCCTGCTTCCATCAATAGATCCCAATTTAATGCTGTTTAGTTTTGAATAATCCATTTAGAAAAAAGTAGTCGAAAAAAGCGGCAAAGGTTTGAGAGCTTATCGCTAAAGGCGTTTTACATTCAAGATTAGCTCTTTTTAATGCTTTCAACATAATAATACTTAGTGAAAAAGTATTTGCACGGTAACTTTTAGTGGATAAAGCCAAAGTCATTATGCGGTGACTTTGACTTTTTTCAGATTTGGGGTTGGTTTAAAACGATTTGTTACAAAAGCCCATGTTGAATGGAATTAAATTTAAAATTAACTTTTCAAGCTTAAGTAGATATTTCTTTGCATATTTGTGTTTCTGTTTTTTGACAGAGCCCTAATTCCTCTGTGATATAGTTGGATTTACCTAATACATTTTGTTGGCAGCAATAAGGTAACTTAAAAAACCGAACAAGTACGAGTAAGATTCGCGCTCTGAGGGTTCCGTTAAATGGAAACCACAGAGCGTGAGTCAAAAAAAAAAAAAACTTTACTTTGTAGTGGACCTATAAGGTAGGTACTTACTACAGAATACATACCAACTACAAGATTTAAGTTTGTAATTGCAAAACAATTTTTTTTATATGATCACTTCAATTTAGCAACTTTCTGATTTTTTCCTTTTTTTTTCCAGCGGCCCTCAACCATACTTGGTAATTAGATGCCGAATAATATGACTAACAACAGTTATCAAGGGGTATCATACCTTACACTAGTCTAAACTAAATTATATCGTTTATTTTAAAGTGATATAGGTACATAATTATGATTTATAGTCAAATATCTCATCTCTGACTGCGTTTGTAGAAAAAGTATTCATAAATCCATTCTTCTGATTGTCTTTTCCAACGTGAGCCAGGGTTTCAACGATTGCCACGGAATAAAACCTTCTTCTTCTTCTTTCGAGTCGATGTTCCGCAAAATACAATTCTATTTTCAAATCAAGTTTCTAGACCAAAACTTTGCCACCTCTATGGCATTCTGCGTGGCTTCATTTAGGTCGTCTTGTGTGCAAGTTGTAGGACACGCTGCACAGTCCATCAAGTGTGTCATTGTCTGAGGGTTCACACCACAAAGACATTCGGTGTTAGAGCCCTTTATAAAACCCCACTTTGCCATACTATCCCGACTTCGGCCCACTTTGGACCGAAGTCGGTTCAGAGTAAAAATGCGCCACATCCCGTAGTGATTTGGTCATTGTGTTTTAGGAATGCGTAAGTAATTTATCTCCCTACTGCGTGCTTTTCAAGGCAAAAGCTCTTCACTTTGCAAATTATGCAAATTACTTAAAAATTCAAGTTTCAGGTTGCAGTTCCTTAAACGTGGGCTCGTTTCGATTTGTAAGACATTTAAACATGCAATTGTGTTGTAGTCAACCTTCTGTCATTCACGGAGGAGAGATACAAGTCATGAGCGGAAGTCGTTTACGACTGGTTAAGTGATATTGTGGGGAAAAAAAGTTATTTTATGGAAATCATATCGTGATGTTAGTAGGTTTTGGCTGACTGCTAACAGGAGATAGGAAATATGTTGCCACGTTTCAGTATATAGCATTAAAAGTCAGTTTTCAAACTGGCAGTTCACACTGATAGCAATATCTACAGACGTAGACATTCCAAAAAAACAAGTTTAAAGTAAAATCTGTTTTCACATTGTCAGTTAACATTACAGTCAACAGTCATACGCACCTTTTTATTATTTTACATGACAGGTGTGCGAAATTCTGTGAATAATTTATCTATGTGAGCGTGTGCGTACAAAAAAGAAAGAACAAAAAAGACGGCATGTAAGCCGTACAGACCTAAACGAGTAAATGTGCTGCGTCTCCTTAATTTTAATTGAAAAGTAAAGCAATGCCATGCATACGCCCTATTATTATTGTCCTTTATTTCAATAAAACAAATTGCAGTGTATTCGCTTACCATCCTTGTTTAAATCTACATTTCTTTAATTTAAATTGCAGAGAAAAAGACGTAGCGTTCGCTCGCGTTTGATCATTTTATTTTAGCTCTGTATATGTATATGGCATGTTTATATACACGGAAGGTTTTTGTGCGCGAGAGCTTGTTACTTGGGTCAAACACAACGCTGCCACAAAGATCGTGAGAGATGACCCACGCCACCGATATTTGAACTGTTTTAGCGTTCATCTCTTGACTTTTTTGCATGATACAATGTAATCTAAATTTTACTGCCATGTCACAATGAAATGTTACTGACTTTACTGCTGTCTGCTTAAAAATCAAAGTATCTTCTATACCGATAAAGTTACATAGGCAGAAATTTGTGGTGCCGTGTCATAGTAAATTTTGGGCCTTTTTTAAAGATTATTTAAGGTGGTAAAATTATTACTGAACAGCGACAAAGTTGTAGAGATAACATGATTTCATCCTATGATTGGCAACATTATGGCTCATGTTTTGACAGGTTTTGAATATTTTGTGGAACATATTTTAACGATGATTGTTCGATTATATTGACTGTTCATTGATAAGATCTATAATAAGATCTACACTTAAATACTTTTTTAGGGTAAGTGCCTTTATAATCTAAGCAAAATACATGCTAAAACTAACACTACAAATACAGTTAGATTGCCCATAGACCGTTGAAGGTCTTAAGACAATCCAAATGCTCAAGCCCACTACCAGTTGGCAGCGTACCCAGCATGCTGGCGGCATTACCACGTCGAATGGCAATGCTTATGCTTTGAGCCAGAAACACGCCAGCATTATGGTCACGCGTCGCATTAACCAGGCGCTCAGCAAGATTTTTGAAAATGAGGTGAGCTCCCGGTCACCAAGTGCCCAATGTCTCGACCCCAAACGCCTCATATATGTAACCACTGCCGAGGTTATAAAATAATAAACTGAAATAATTGATGTTAATAAGAAATCTGGGTATGTACTCTATGCACCTACTTAGTTTTAACAGAAGTACCTTTTTTATAAGCATTTATTTAGTTTGCCCTTTTAGTTAGTATATGTACGTAGGTATATATACGTATGTATGGGACAAATATTACAACTGAATTTTAGACCAGTTATCCTAAACCGATTGAGTTGAAATTTGGTATACTTATGTAAGTTTGGTAACAATGGAATGTTATGGTAAATAGCAAAAAAAAAACATCAATTTTTTCATAAAAACGGTAATTCGCACTCGACATAATGTATGGAAAAACTGATATTTTTTTCGCGATTTTAGTTTTGGTCCCATCGTAAAAGTTATTCATAATTAATTAATTTATAATTATGGGTAATATGTGTTCCTTTTTTTTTCACTAAGTTTTTGTAGACAACCTTTGGACAGCTTAAAACTAAATCGTAACGCTTGCAATAAAACCAATACAGCTTGACTATAAATTAACTGAGAATTTGCTCAACTGACACACATTAGTGAAACCACGACTCATTATGGCTGTTAACCTTAAATATTATAAGTACCAGATGACTGACCACTGTAACAATCACACCAACATACCACACAAACAAGCAACACTCGACTATAAACACATCCAAACTAACAGATACACTCTCTCACATTCATATACACACGTACACAAAAAAAACTTATCACACACACATAAAAACACACACATACACTAAGTTGATAAACATTATTAGTAATTTACCAAAAGGCACTTATTGTTTAAGTAAGTTAATATTATTTTTGTCCCTTTTACATACTTCAACAACATGCCTATTATTATCTATTTATCTCTTATCTCTATTTACCTACTTTAAGTTCACCTCTGCGGGGAAGACAATCATGCCCAGAGTCGAAAACTGTGACCTCACGACACAGGTTATCCTAGTGTGGGGGACAGTGTTCCACTACGGTACATAATTGTTTGTTTATTATGCTCACCTCTTCTTACAACATTTTGTACACATGTAACTACCTACTTAAGATTTTTTATGTACCTATAGCCCTTTAATGAATACCAATAAACGTTTTTGAATTTGAATTTGAATTTGAGCTCGGCGGAAAAAAACAACTGAAAATTGCTTCATACTTACTAAAGTCCTTCTTTGATAAAAGTTAAAAACAATGAAACAGAACCACATTTTAGCAACAAACAATGAAACAGAAGCAAACTAAACAGAAACGGTGAAATAGAAACTGTAATTTCCTCATCGAAACATTTATTTAAAGAACCGCAGAAGTTTCAACACTTATCGAGATCCCGTTGCACCTTCCTCAGTTTTTTTTACGAAACCACTAAACAGATGTTTTGTGTAACGTATTATAAAACAAAGGGAAGGTAAACGAAGTCTATTACGTAATAAATTGCTATTATATTAACTCCAAATCATCTTCCATAAGTGGGCAGGATTATATTTATACAAATGGGGTGGTAGTTTGCCTGCGTTTCCATTGTTTAATTGATTTTTATAACCGGTGTAAGTTAAAGTGATTGATTCAAAACTGTTGCTCGACAAATTCAGTTAGTTTAAAACTGACTCAGACCTCAAAACGGTTTCTTTGACAAATTCAGACAGTTGAAAACTGACTCATTAGGGCCCATTCTCTCTCTCTCTCTCTTTGAGAGATAGTCTGAGTCCCAGCAGTGGGAACATCAAAGACTAATACGTACCTCTATATAAGCATGGTTAAAAACAGATTTTTTTTTGTATAAAAAGGGTGGCAAACCATTTCGTGGTCCACCTGATGGTAAGCAGAAACCACCGCCCATTGACACTTGCAACATTAGCGGTGTTGACGTTGCTTTGCCAGCCCGGAGGGGTAGTTGTGGAGAGGTAGCTCAGTGGGAAGACTTTAGGGGGAAGGACATTCCACACCTTGCAGGTCCGTGGGATAGGAGCAGAAAAATCGAACGGTGTGGGATTTCCAGCGTTGCAAGATGTGGGGGTGAGCTTTTTGACGGTGTCAGGATGTGCGGTAGTGGAAGTTTGACGCAGGAATGAGATCAAAAAGCTCTTCAGACCATTCTGCATTTAGGTGGTGGGGTAATTTGTCCACTGTCCGTGCTAGTCGATAATTAATATTACCCGTCACAGTATTCGTGTCACGTCTCTAGCACCTGTTAAATCGGAAGACACTGTCCGTGCTAGTCGATAATTATTATTACCCGTGTCACAGTATTCGTGTTACGTCTCTAGCACCCGATAAAACGGAAGACACTGTCCGTGCTAGTCGATAATTATTATTACCCGTGTCACAGTATTCGTGTTACGTCTCTAGCACCCGATAAAACGGAAGACACTGTCCGTGCTAGTCGATAATTATTATTACCCGTGTCACAGTATTCGTGTTACGTCTCTAGCACTCGATAAATCGGAAGACACTGTCCATGCTAGTCGATAATTATTATTACCCGTGTCACAGTATTCGTGTTACGTCTCTAGCACCCGATAAATCGGAAGACAACGTGCACGAACTATAATTCCATTCCCCATTTACCGGCGCCCACTCGGTGATGGGCTAAGTGGGTGTTTAAATCCCGATTCCGCCCAATTTGAACCACCCGTCGTCGACCTGACTAAACTACCAACTAAGAAATGATAGAAAGGTGTAGAACTAATATCGTTTTGCAATTATAATTGAAAAATATTTAGTAGTGCGCCGTAAAAAGAGCCAATGTTTCTTGCAAATTATTTTGCAATTTTTAGTTATTTTAGCCTATCATATTCCCTGCTGGGACACAGGTCTTCTCTTAGAGAGAGAAGATGTTCTCTAAATCCATCATGCTGGCCCAGTGCATGATGGTATTGTCTCATGTCTTTGAACTTTGAGGTTTTGATTTATTTAGGTACTAAATAGTAAGTCATTGGTGCGGAACCGTGCCGCCAAATTGTAAAGCGCATGTGCTACCGCTCAGCCACCATCGTTCCTCAAGCGTTTCTTGCTTGCTTCTATTAAGCATTTTAAAGTTTTTTTATTGTTGATGGTCTAGGTCAGTGAGATGTAAAGTGACGACAGTCAAAAGTCCTAGCCCGGACGGTTAACGGCCTCTTATACTAAATTTGACGGTTTAAAATCAAATATTTTCAGTTAAATTACAATATTTGAACTGGAAAAAAATACGTGTCACAGATACATCTGTGTTTGAGTTTATGCTTTGGTTTAAAACACGATAGAATAAAATTTCCTAGACAAAAAAAAAAAAAAAAAAAAAGTCGATTTAGTTATTTTTATTCGTTTTATGCTCTAATGAAAGCTCGTAACAACCTGGAAATTACATGTACTGAAAGGCAATCCTATTCAACATTTTTTGGTTTGGTTAGATTTTTGATAGGGAATAGTTTCGATTTTTAAGGTCGCGAGAATTTGCGCGCACCTCGCTCAGTCCCGGGCCAGGCGTCATCGAGGTCGGACCTATGTTCGTTTATGTCGTTGCACTCCCCCCGCGGGCCTCCTGACTCTTGCGTGGCAAAATACATCATCGCTATAACTTGGCGGGGGCTGAGAGAGCGTTTTGTTGCCTACGCGACTCGGATAACCGGCCGTTAAGCATTTGATTAGGTAATATTAAATTAATGTAATGGGGATAACCGTATTAATTAAATCAAAATAAATAAATTATCAAATAAATATAAATAAAATTAACAGATACAGTATTTAAGTTCAATACAATATTTCTTCAGAAATATCATTTTTTGTGGCTCAAAAGTTACAACCCCGTATCTGCAAAATCTTTAATTTTATTTTGTAAGTTTAATATATACACACCTATTAAAGTACAAGCGTGAAAACAAGCCTTTTTATAATTACTGTACCAAAAATAAAACCATATTCTGTAGATATAATCAAAACAAATCTGTTTTAATCTTAATAACAGCACACTTCCGCAGAATTAGTGGTTCTTGGTGACTGCAATGCCCACCATTCTGAGTGGCTCGGCTCTAAAGCCACTAATCACGCGGGTCGTGCTGCATCTGATTTTGCCTTGGCTCACGGCCTCTCTCAACTAGTCACTGGAATTACTAGAATTCCAGATGTTGAGAGCCATGATCCTTCTTTGCTGGACCTCTTCATGACCTCACGCCCTGACCATTACCAGGTTTCGGTCGAAGCGCCACTTGGTCGCTCTGATCACTGTCTCATCCATACCTCAGTGCCATTCTTTAATCGCGCTCGTACCGTTCCTTCTGGTAAGCGCAATGTTTGGCACTATCGGTCAGCGGACTGGGACGGATTGCGTGAGTTCTACGCATCCTACCCCTGGAGGCGGATTTGTTTTTCTTCAGACGATGTTGGCACTTGTGCTGACTCCGTCGCTGATGTCGTGCTTCAAGGAATGGAATGTTTTATTCCAAGTTCTGTCGTGCGTGTCGGTGGGCGGAGTCGCCCATGGTTTAACAAATCCTGTGCGGAAGCTTCAAGCCTGAAGCGAACCGCCTTTAAATCATGGTCCGAAGCACTTGCTAGTCATAACTCGGACACCTCCGCCTTGAAGAAAAAACTTAATGCTGCCTCCAGGTCCAGCAAAAGGATTATTGCCGAGGCCAAAGCAGCCCATATCAGCAGAATTGGCGACCGACTTGCGTCATATCCAACTGGAAGTCGAGCTTTTTGGTCACTAGCCAAGGCTGCTGAAGGCAACTTCTGTCAGTCCTCTCTACCAGCCCTGCGTAGGCCGGATGACACGTTGGCCCATAGCGCAAAGGAGAAAGCCGATATCCTTGGTACTCTCTTTGCCTCAAACTCGACTCTCGACGACGGGGGCGCCACATCACCCAACATTCCGCGGTGTGCGAGTTCCATGCCAGAAGTACGTTTCTCTCAGAGATTAGTACGGAAGGAACTCATGTCCCTTGATGTGCGTAAGTCGAGTGGGCCAGATGGCATTCCGGCTATCGTCCTTAAAACCTGTGCTCCTGAGTTGACTCCGGTCCTAACGCGTCTTTTCCTGCTTTCGTATTCAACTGGATGTGTGCCGTCATCATGGAGGACTGCCCTAGTCCATCCGATTCCTAAAAAAGGAGATCGGTCTGATCCGACTAATTACAGGCCCATTGCTATTACCTCCCTACTCTGTAAGGTGATGGAGCGTGTGGTAAACACCCAGCTCCTCGGATACCTGGAGGAACACCAGCTCATCAGTGATCGCTAGTACGGTTTTCGTCACGGCCGATCAGCTGGTGATCTTCTGGTATACCTCACTCACCGCTGGGCTGAAGCCGTTGAGAGTAGAGGGGAGGCGCTTGCAGTTAGTTTGGATATAGCCAAAGCTTTTGATCGGGTCTGGCATAGGGCACTCTTATCCAAGCTACCATCTTACGGCCTTCCCGAGGGGTTATGCACTTGGGTCGCCAGCTTCCTATCTGATCGGAGTATTAAGGTCGTTGTCGACGGTTCTTGCTCCGACAGCATGCTTATCAACGCTGGCGTCCCACAGGGTTCTGTGTTATCGCCAACGCTCTTCCTTCTCCACATCAATGACATGTTGCTTTCGAGCAATATGCATTGTTATGCGGACGATAGCACGGGCGATGCACAGTATACCGGTCGTGCTAACAACCCTCATGCCGTAGTTGAAGAAAGTAGGAGTAAACTTCTGTCTGAAGTCGAGACCTCTCTTGAGCAGGTCTCGGTCTGGGGTGAACTGAACCTGGTTCAGTTTAACCCAACAAAGACGCAAGTTTGCGCGTTCACCGCTAAAAAAGCCCCATTTGTTGTAGCTCCTCATTTTCAAAACACTCCCCTCAAGGTTTCAGAAAGCATTGGAATCCTTGGAGTCGACATTTCTACGAATGTACAGTTCCGCGGTCACATCGCAAGTAAGGCCAAGCTCGCATCTAAGAAACTTGGTGTGCTCAACAAGGCGAAGCGGTACTTCACGTCGAGACAAAGACTCTTGCTTTACAAAGCGCAAGTCCGACCTCACATGGAGTACTGCTCCCATCTATGGAATGGAGCACCCAAGTATCAGCTTGACCCACTCGATGCATTACAGCGTAGAGCTGTCAGAATTGTCAACGATCCCAAGCTCGCTGAACACCTTGAGCCACTCAGCATGCGCAGAGACGTTGGGTCTCTTTGTATCTTTTATCGCATTTACAACGGGGAGTGTTCTGAAGAACTGTTTGATCTGATGCCGGCGTCGCGGTTTTACCATCGCACTAGCCGCCACCGCCTGAAGGCTCATCCACACATCATAGATCAGTGGAAATCGCACACTGTGCGATTCACACGATCCTTCTTGCCTCATACCTGCAAAATGTGGAATGAGCTACCTTCTACGGTGTTTCCGAGAAGTTACAACATGGGGTTCTTCAAAAGGCGAGTTAATAGAGTTCTAAAGGGTCGGCAACGTATTTGTGATGCCTCTGGTGTTACAAGTATCCATAGGCGACGGTGACTGCTTACCATCAGGCAGCCCGTCTGCTTGTTTGCCACCTATGGCATAAAAAAAAAAAAAAAAAAAAAAAAATTAATTTACATTTAGTCAATCTTTTTCGGCGGACATCACAGATTTACCACCAACTTAAAAATACATTAATAAAACGTAACTGAGTTCTAATTGCTAATGACATAAGGTTTAAATTAATTCATTTTTTGTCAGAAGTAAGCTTGCCAGCTCGCGGTGACAAGTATGACAGATGTCAGGCTTTAAATAGGTTTAATAATTAATTAATAGTCAGTACACATCAGAACATGCGAGAACGATTTGAGTGATTTAGTTTTGTTTGCGTTAAGTAAACTTAAGTTATGTATAAATCGAGCTCCCAAAAATAATTATTTTTGTTTGTTTAAGGAAATTCTATGTCATTTTATATAAATTTAGGTAGGCACTTAGTTAAATTGAAACAAAAGAAAGATATACATATTAATCGGGGAAAAAAATGAGTTTATATCAAATATAATTTGAACCTTTCATTCGTAGTTGCATACATATTGTCATAGTTTTTTTTTTTTGTGTTTTTTAAAAGTTTTGTTATTTGTATTTAAATCGTTAGTTTTAACCTGATAAAGTAAGTAATAACATAAAAGAAAATTGTTACAGGCAAAAGTTTAGTATTATCTCTGTTCAAACCTCAGTTTAACTAAGTTATTATAGAATCCACAAACAAAAGAACGATTAACAGCTAAATCATTACAAAAACTTATTTCTTAACAACAAACTAATTTAGGGAACATTTATCTCTAAGCCATTGAAAGCGCGCAAAGAACTGTCGGCAAAACCAAAGATTATTAGATAAACAGACAAACAAACTAGTAATCGTTTTAAACACATTTTTCCTTAATATCAACTCTATGCTCTTTGTTATAATGCTATCTAAATGGCAAAAGTAAGTTTGTGAAAAGTTCTTAACCATAATTTGATTATCCCTATCTAGATGGACCTGTCAATCGTCATTAGACAGACGTCACTTTGACAGCCGCTCGGCCAACGTTACGAGTGCTTTGACGTTTTAAGTTTTTGGTACAGTTAAAAAAATAAATATGAGGTTAGTTTGTTTTACAGACAATAGTTACAAAACTATCAAGAAATAGAGTAACGAATACTTTTTTACTTCATTGAAAGTCCAATCGTAAAAATGTCCCTATCTCCTATCTAGATACCTACATCCTTTTCTATTGATACCGAGTCTGAATCTAGTGCTGATAAAAATAATACGGATCGAATTCAGACCTCCTTTTTTGAAGTCGGTTATAAAGCTTGTTGTTTAGATTGCTTATATCGTTTATATTGAGAATAGATCAAAATTATACCAGCAACATAATTACATGTAACAACTCAATCGGTTGGGTACATTATTATGCTGCTCTAACGTGATTTATTCTGCCCAAAAACAGGAGTTTGTGAGTCGCGAGCATCCAGTTGATGCTGATGTCAGGCTGTCGTTCAGTGAGGAGTTCTAAGAGACCCCCCTGTTCTAAGCCTATGTTCAGCGGTGAACGTCTTCTGGCTGATGATGATGAAAAATAGAATAATTGAAAACACTGTTTGAAATTATCACGGCTCTTCAATACAGTTATTTATGATTATTACCGGAATATTTTCTTTTATTTATTTTTCATACACAACCTTATCCCAGTAAATATCTTCTAAATTGGTAATCAAATCATGTGTAGAAATCAACTGTAGAATATTTTAAGCGATATAAAAATAAACGTAATTTTTTTCGGGACAAAATGTATCGTAAGTCACTCTACTCTTCACTATAATTATTATCTATGCAAAAATCACGTCTATCCGTAGCTATGGGGCTCAATTTTTGAATCGCTCGCATGTTTTCGCATGAAAATATCATTCAAAATGAAAGATTTTCTATCGATAGAAAGCAAATTCAAATTGTTGAAACCACTCGTTGCGTCAGCGTTCAAAAATGCGTCTTTTGTTTGGATTTTTTTTCGAATTAACTGACGTCAATTCGCATGATTTCGCATTATATTTTCGTACGAAATATCATACAAGCGACCCAAAAACGAGCCCCTGTTGCTGCGTGAAAGAGAAACAAACAAACGCACCGTAACATTTATAATATTTGTATGCTAAGCTAATACCTGTTCTAAGTCTCTTTTCATATTTTTTTTTTTTTTAATTTAGTTACTTACTCCACAAAAAACTGCGGAAAGCCTAAAATATCAAGTTCCAGGTAATAACAAAGTTCTGTAAGTTTTACGTTTAATTAATTTTTTTTCTTACAGATTTACGGCAGATTAACTTCTCGCTGACGGAAATTGTCACAGGTGAAAATGAGACAGAGCAATTTTAAGCATTGGTTAACTTAAGTAACGTTTATAAGTAAGGCCATTAATGTTATTTAAATTTTTATTACTACAGATTAATTACCAGAACAGGCAGAACAAATTTTTAATTCAGTTTTAATTACATTTTTGTTTCATGTTATGTTAAATTATAGTACCTACCAACCATTATTAAAGTTCTGTAAAATGAAAATTAAATAT
This sequence comes from Agriopis aurantiaria, assembly GCA_914767915.1. Classification (NCBI taxonomy): domain Eukaryota; kingdom Metazoa; phylum Arthropoda; class Insecta; order Lepidoptera; family Geometridae; genus Agriopis; species Agriopis aurantiaria. Next base: position 10,334,545 of record OU612004.1, read on the forward strand.
AAATAGTTAATCCCTAATTCCTTATTGTGCTTGATACGACGAAATGGAAATACACTAGAGATTAATCTGGAACCAGTTTTAAATATAGAATTTATGTCTCAGACGCTATATGCTTAAAAGCTGCTAGTTGCTACTATGTCAATCTTTAAACGTCTAAAACATTGATTTAGAACCATAAAATACAAATTTTACCTCAACTTTCAAGCAAATACAAGTTTTACGCCTCATTAATTTATTAAAAGCTACTACATAGTGTTTATTAAGATCGAGAAGGGTAAAGCGCTAACTGTTACAAATATCAAGTTTGCTGCGTTTAGTATCGACACGTTACAGCTTTTTGTTGTGTGTGCGTGTTTCACGGGTGTGTGCGTTAAGGGGAAGTTCTTGATTCAAGTTTGTCTTTTCAACAAAAAACTTTTTTTTGCGAATTTATCGACATAGCAAAGTTAAAAAAAATCATACCGTGGTATACCACTCTTAGTAACTCTTTCAAAGTTAACGACATATTTATCATAATATCTTTCGGGTATTCTGGAATACTCGAAATTGTCATTTCATTTTTATTGTTATTTATAATTGGCTTGCGTTTGACCACCATCTCGCCTCGTTCGCTCGTTTGATCTACGTTGGACTAGAGAATCCAATTCACTCGTGATTTGAAGACACCCAGATTGTCATCTCATCACTGTCTCACATAAGAAAGGTCATGTGCTGATTGAGTATGAGTACACCGATTCTCACATACACAATATAGACGTCCTCCCTCATAAATAGGGAGAGGGAAGTGTTCATACATTAAGTGGTCACGTATCAATGTATTAAGTGATTCTTTTAACTATTTATGGATTTCTTGTAAAAAAAATATCTTCCTTATTTTCGTTGGTTGAGCTATTTCTCAGTTAATACTTTAATACCAGACGGGTAGATATAATGTTAGGATAGGGTAGCTATTATCGGGATGTGTGGAGAAAACAATAATAAGCAGATATTTAATGACAGTACGACTACCCCTTAACATCATAACAAAGGTGTGAGTTACCTTCCACACTGTACGACAGTGTGTTTACAGCCTGCTCCAAGTGTGTGTGCATGTGTGCGTGTAAGCGCGAACAAGTTGTTTGTTCAGAGATTTAATACACGGTAAATTTCTGCACGTTACCTCAGTTTTGGGTTCTTGAGGAAAAGGTGGGATGTGAAAAATGATTGAGCAATTAAATTAAATATATACTTAAAACCGAAATCAAATATAGTAATTCATAGTTCTGGCCCTACAAATATGGCCGATAAAATATTTAATAAACTACCAAAATAAAAACAAAGACAACATCTTCAATAATGATCTCAAAAATTTCTTAGGTTTCAAATGTTGCTACACCCTGGAATGTTTTAAGGATAATTTCGATGATATACAAATAGACCGTTCTGTTTTTTCTGTTACCATAACCCCTAACAGGGTCATTTATGTACTGCATGTAATTTAAAATGTACAAATACATGTTACTTAAGGTTTTTATGCATAAATAATTATGTTTCAATAAACTTATTAAGTATTTTGTATGTAAATTTCTGTTTCGTTGATTTTGATGATCTGTATTGTATCAACAATTTTTTTTTTTTTTTTAATTTAGTCATGCATTTTTTATTTTTTAATGTTGTGTATGTCATAAGTAACACAAAATACCATTAAAAATGTTACTAATACCTACTGATAAAACGTACTCAATTATTGGTCATTATCACGTACGCAATTAAACTTTTGCTTTAAATACATTCAATTAAATAAATTAAAACTATTTATTTTAATGTATGAATTTGTGATTTTTTTATGTACGAGTACGCAACTAGCAAAAGGGCTAGTTACATATTTTGTAAATATACCAAAAATCCATACGACGCCGAATAAATATGAATAATGCCCAGCAAACAAGTTATCTTGTTAAATTACTCTTGGCTCCATAACTTTCTTTATCTTAAACGGGGTTTTATAATAACACCTTTAAGGCTAACAAATGACACAAGCAATTTCGATATCATCAATATTCCCATTAGTTACGTGTATTCAAGAATGACATGATAAATCTCTGAAATTGCACTTAGGGCCTTACTTTTCAAGCCGACTTAATGGGATATATCATAGGCGTCTGTTTGCGCATGCCAATTGATTGCAACTTAACAACACGCCTGCAAATTGCCAGTCTTAACAGATAGAGATAGCAACAGTCTATCTCTTCAATACCTTACGAGACAAACAAGGATGCATATAATTTTGTAGTGTCGTTATAAAACAGAACGCTCAACGTTATGGCGAAGCGACGCAGTGGCGAACTCGAAAAAGGCGAAATATTTATTTTTGAATGCTATTATTTTTATTTAAACACATTTTAATCACGATCCGTCACCGTGGAGCTGGGATCGTTAACTGGCGTAAGGTTTTTCTAAATAATTTATTAAAATTGACCAATAAAATGTTTTAATTTTTATAATTTGTTCTCGTTTCTCATGGATGCGGTTTTATTGGGCTGGTATGGTGTTTTAATGGGGATTTGGAGGGTTTATGTTGTTTAATGAACGTTTCGGAAGGATTGCAATTATTGCTCTCAAATTTTGAAGGACGTTCATTAATTTTGGCTAAAATGTTGATAGGGTATGATAATAAAATATGCTTTTAAAAAGCTTTATTAACTTGCTAATCATACAAGATGTTTTATGTTAATCACATTGGAATTTATGGTATGGTTTATCCTACTTATCAAATAGTTTATAGTTATTTTTTTAGCTTTTAATTGTCTGTTATAATTTTATAACAGTAATTGATTAGCACTAATTACAGGTTCCGTATAGTATTTAAGTCAAATATATACTAATTTACGTCCATAAAATATGAAATGCAAATTTTTATGACCATAATAGTTTTTTAAGTATGGGTTTAAGATTTTAACCGTGTATTTCTAGCGTTATCGTTGGTTTTTTTTATTAGCAATTCTATGTAAAACTACGAAGTGTGAATGAATAAAAATTATTTAAATATTTAATGCGCCAATTAGCAGTATTATTCGTATTTAAGGCTTGTTAAGTTTTCATATGCTAGAAATCTGATTAATTTTATGAGCAACGTAATTGAATGTTAGAATATTCTGTTTTTATATAGGTACCTACTTTAAATACTTTTGCGTTGTTTGGCGTCGATTCTGTGGTACCATTCACTAAACTAAACCAATCCGAGAGGACTAAAATTATCTGCGTCTCTTTTTATTTTAATATGCGGAACAAGGATAGCAACAATTTTGGAGGTGTCAAATTTAGTTTAGTATAGAAAATGGTATAGCAGAATTGACGTCAATTATAATCTTAAGAACATTAGGATTGTCTTTCAGAGCGCCTGGTTGCGACGCGTGACCAAATTGCTGGCGTTTTTCTGGATTGTCATTCAGCGTGGTAATGCTGACTGGTTTGACTACATTTGATCAAACTTGATAATAATTTAATACTTGATACTGGCAAAAGCTCAGGAGTGCGACGCCAAACTTTCCACAGAGGAAAGAAATAAAAAGGCCTATAATGGATAGTAAAGAAAAAACGATCTCATCGTTTCTTTAAAAAAAAAAAAAACTTGTGCATTACCTTGCTTTTTTAGGGTTCCGTACCTAAAGGTTAAAATGGGACCATATTACTAAGCCTACGATATTTGTTTGTCTGTCCGGCCGTCAGTCCGTCTGTTCTACCTATTAACGGCTGTATCTTTCGAACCGTAACAGGCAGCCAGTTGAAATTTTCACAGAATATGTACTGTTACGGCGGATTAAGTAAAAATATAATATTATAATAAAAAGGTCAAAAATATACACGAAAAGGGGGGGGGGGGGGGGTTCCTCATACAACAAACGTATTTTTCACCGAAGTTAAGCAACGTCGGGCGCGGTCGGTACTTGGATGGGTGACCGTCTGGGCGTTGATGGGATATTGTCTTTTTGCACTACTTTTTGTACTTTAGTAGCTAACAAGTTATATGGTGGTACGGAACCTATAGTGCACGACCCTGACTCACACTTGTCCGGTTATATTTAAAGTACATAGTTAGGTTTAGGTTTAAAGAACTTTATTGCCACAAAGACAATTATTTGTCACTTAAGTGATAACATATTTATCTAAAATAATAGTGTCCGTCGTCGCATGCACTAACAAATTGTAAAAAATCCATAAATACTTAAACGCTAAATAAATTAATGGTAACTAATACACACATAACAATTTGCGAAGTACCCACTTCACTTCACTTCATAGTTTTGTGATTGTACCTCCTTTGTTGTACCTTAACAATAAAAATTTGTCGTATTAATTGGACAAAACCAAAATTTCTCACAACAACACAATGTAGTAGTATAAACTTGCTCATGTTTGTTGCCGATATTGAAATATATTTTTATGGGAAGCAATTTTAATGTAATATAAATAAAAGTGTTAAACAAATGCGCGAACGAAATCTGATCGGCCATTAAAATAATGCGTTCCGAGAACGTTATTGTGTGATACCTTTTTATTTGGCAATGAAAATATTTAGATGGATTTTCGTTGCTGGAATTGCTTGGTTTATTTCTCACTAGCTGCGCCCCGCGTAGTGATGAAAAATGGTGGTGATGATGATGAAAAGTAACCTATGTCACTCGCTGGCTCTTTCCTATGCAAAAAATCAGGTCGATCCGTTGTTCCGTTGCAGCGTGAAAGAGGAACAAACATCCATACATCCATACATCAATACATACAAACTTTCGCGTTTATAATATTAGTAGGATTTGTACTTAAAATCAACGATAGTGGCGTCAATAGGCTTGTATCCTAATTTTTATTGTTTTTTTTTTTTTTTTAGTATACACGAACAACGAAAACGAAATAAAAGTTTGTTAAAAAAAAAAAAAAAATGTATACCTCACATACATTCTAATAGTAATACACACTAGTCCTTAAAATATCTCAAATGTTAAATTCAATAACAATTTGTCTAAGTTTACTAAATAAAAAAATATTTATTTATAAAAAAAAAATATCTAACTGAATTAAAGCTAAATTAAACTGTCTACCCAAACTACAAATAAAAGTCGCTATCTTCGGGTAAGGTGACCAAAAAGCTAGCGACATGGCCACGTTGAATGGCCAAACTTATTCTTTGATAAGCGCCAGCTCTTTGCTCACCCGTCACATCATAGTCGAGAGTGAATCGGTTTCTTCTAGGCAAGCGTGCTCTATCGCTGACCGTATCAGGTGAGTTGGCGGTCAAACGCAAGCTCATTATTAAAAAAAAATACAATGACCTCCTTTCGACTTAGTACAGTCTAATGCGTAACCCTGTAAGCATGACCACGTCTGAATTATACGAATAAATAAATATGAACCGTCGTAAACAAGCCCACTGACATCCTCGGTGTGAGCTTGGCTTTATTATTTTTTAATACTTTTATGCTTATTTATTTTTTGGCCAAATTAATTTTTGCTCGCTCGACGTGGTATCGCTATATCGTTTTGTTTCGATGTTAAACGATTGACTCTTAAATTCTGGCTTGATTAAAAAAGAAAGGTGAGATTTAGCTTATTAAAGTTGGATACGTTATTTTGTGTTAGCTGCGCCCCCCGGTTTCATCCGCGTGGATGTTCCGTCTGAAACTGTATTCTATTTTCTAAGTTAAAAAAAACTATGTCGAACCAACACTTCAACCACAGTTTTTTTTTTGTTAAATCAGATCGGCTGTCAAGGCGTTTTTGTAAGAAATTTGTTGTAGCCAGTTGCACCCATATAAACGAAACGTCAGTCATTCGAAATCAGTTAGCAACTGTGATGCGGAGCTCGACGCGTTGATCTAAATAAGAATGTTCAATCAAGGTTCACTCATAATGCCTGGTAACAGATTTTCCTTCTCATTTCCGTTCTCTTTACTTCTCTTTTCTGTGCCTTCAACCAATTAGGTATTACGAATAGAGATGTCATACTCATTAAAAATCAGTAAAAAATTGCGATATTTTACTACAGGGCTACCTACATAGGACCCATAGAACTATCCAGACTTACAACCTTTTACAGCCGTCCCAGTATAAGTATTTCTCTTTCAAAACACACAACTTGACATTTTTGATTATTTTTCACACTACAAAATCACGCATCTTACGTTTGCGTCGTTGCCAGACGCAGGACTGAGGTCACTCCAGCTAATTAACATGTGTTTGTATTGCCGCACTGACCTCGGTAAAACGTAGGTAAGGTTACCTATCTACCTAGGTAAGGTAACCTATCTACCCTAGGTAAGGTAACCTATCTACCTAGGTAAGGTTACCTATCTACCTAGGTAAGGTAACCTATCTACCTAGGTAAGGTAACCTATCTACCTAGGTAAGGTAACCTATCTACCTAGGTAAGGTAACCTATCTACCTAGGTAAGGTAACCTATCTACCCTAGGTAAGGTAACCTATCTACCTCAGTTTATATGCAACATCATTGCCTCCAACTATCTATACCTATTTGAAAATCACGCTGATCCGATGCTTTTTTGCTGCGTGAAGGAGGGACAAACAAATAAAAAAACACACTGGATTTTTTATATTACATTTTTATATTAGTTTTAAATTACAATCTGGCTAAATAATTTTGAAAAAAAAATCCGATTTAAAAAGTAGATTATGATTTTGTGTTTCCGCTCAGTAAAATTGTATTTTTTTTAAATATCCTTACAGTGACACCTGAAAATTACAATAAAAATAAACATAATCATCACCTCTACATTTTTATCAAAATGTAATGTAATGTATGTAATGTAACTTTTTTTTTTTTTTTTTTTTTTTTTTCGAGGGGGAAATCTTCTAAAGATACCCTGCTGCATTGGGGTGCAGCCAGGTTATGTGGGATTATACCCACTAAAACCCCCCCGGTGACCAGCCTTAGTGCTTGACAAGAGGGCTCCGAGATCTCCAGAGGAACGCACCGGAGCCCTCGGCACTGCGCTACGGCTCCTCCCGAGACAACCGTGTTGTCTCAGCCCCTCCACCCACGACAACGTTGGTCACACAACGTTGTCGTTCTCTCCCTGGGCACGCTTATGTGGATGGTCAAAGCCCCAACTTTGACCATCCCGAGCCCGGAGGTCCCCTTTTAGTAGCCTCTTACTACAGGCAGGGGTTACCGGTGCCGTATTCTATAGCCCCGGCGCCAGGGCTAAAGAGCTAGAGTGGCCGTTGCCGCCAACCCGGCGTCGTCGTCTTCGTGCAGGGTCTGCCCTTTCACGAGCTCGCTCTGCGATTTCTTTTTGCGAAAGTACGCTTTCGCAAAATTCAACCGCAGCCCTCCATGCAGAACTGTCTGCTAGCATTGCTGACACAACGCTGGGTAGACACAGGTCCTGACCGATCCTGTTCACGAGTATCCCTCTCTCTGCACTCCACGCAGGGCATTCCTCAAGTGTGTGTTGAGCAGAATCTACCACAGCCCTGCAGTGGTGGCATTGTGGCGTTGGTTCGCGTCCAATCCTGTGAAGGTACTCGCCAAAGCAGCCGTGTGCTGGTATGTAATGTACCTAATCAATAATTTAACACACTCAAATTTCGTTTCATTTTGATAGGCATAAAAAGTTATTTTGCATCCGGAAACATTTAGGTATATACATATTATACATTATATCTTACTCGTTATAGGTATATAATATAATATTTATACTTTTCACTTCTCAAGCTCCTAAAGTTCTTGTTTAGATACCATGTCCGGTGTAAGCTGAATAAAACTGCTTTTATGCTCTAGTCACTAGAACATAAAAAGCAGTTATATATAGTTACAGTGCATAAAAAGTAGACTTACGCGTGCTTATGCACTGGAGTCTAGTGTATAAGTAACATTGTCTCATTGGTGTAATTGGCGCAAGCCGTACTAATTGAATAAATAAATAAAATAAATAAATAAGTCAACTTTTTTTTTGCACTAGTGCTTATAATATTTAGGTATTCTTTAAAGTTGTACAAAGATGTTAAATTTTTATACTTCATATAGGAAGTTTCTGTAATAATAACTATAGATCTGGGGCCTTACGGACAACTGTTATTATAGGCACCTAATCCGCTCAGTAGGAAAATCACGCGACCGCAAACCGTATCTGGGCGCGATAAGGTTCACGTTCGCGTGATTTTCCAACTGAGCGGATTAGGTGCCGCAATTAGCTGTTGTCCGTAAGGCCCCAGGATATTAAAATATCCAGTCTAACTTATGACAAATAAAAGAGAATATTCATCAAACAGTTTTAATTTTAATTTAAAAAAAAAATTACTTAAATTATCACCTTTTTATTTTCTTGCAATTGGAAAGCCAAGTGTTTAAAACCCATTTTATCCTTGACTTAAATATCCGCCCTCGCCTTCAGCTCAGGCTGATAAGTGTCTCGGTTAAAAAGTCTTGTTTTATGCACTCGTTGTATAATATACTATTTTGTTTTCAAGCAAAAAAGTGGAATTGTGGAAGTTTTATTTTTTATCCTCGGGAATGTCCTAACAACGTCATTACAATATTTAAATGCCGAACCCGAATAAGGCCTAATTTGTATTTTAGAGATGATTATCGCACCTTCACTAATGTTAAATGTAAGTTACGACCGAATTATATGCAATTATTTCGAAAAATAAAGGTAATGCTAATCTCTAACCACTTTTTATTATTATCATAGATAAATAAATACATATCTATACTAATATTATAAAGAGGAAAGATTTGATTGGTTGTTTGTTTGCATTGAATAGGCTCCGAAACTACTGAACCGATTTGAAAAATTCTTTCACTGTTGGGAAGCTACACTATCTCCGAGTGACATAGGCTATAATCTATATCCGTGCCAAGCTGAGGCAGACCGCTAGTATGTTATAATTAAGGAATAGTCTTGCGTTTGATTGCCAAGTCGCCTGATGGTAATCGATTCTGAGATGGGGATGGAACATGCTTGTCTAGACTTCACGAGAGAGGTTTTTACCCTCCCAACGAAACAGAGGGGTGCTATAAGTTTAACGTATGTATTTCTGTGTAGTGTGTGTATAGCTCTGAACACAATCGATCGAGTCACCTTTCAAACAAACAAAAAACTAAATCAAAATCGGTTTAGCCGTTTGGAAGCTACTGTTACGATGGTGATGTCGCAGGGATTGGCGGTGATAAGAACAGCACGCAGATTCTACGTATTTTATTCAACGGTCGTCTCGAAAAAGAATTACATTTCAAACCAACGCATCTCGCTTCTCCTAGTGTTACCATCTATATCCTACCGTTGCCAGTGCAAACACAACAATGTTACCAGCATCTAATTATTTACAATCAAGCTAATTTGAACAATAAAATAAAATAGATAGAATTAAAGATCAAACATTATTGAATAATAAAATATCATGAACTAAAATAATAATAATTGAATTGAACTGATCAATTGGTGAACCTTAATATCCTACATTTATTTATATGAATTACTTAGCATAGTTATCGTTATTGACGGCAGCGATAAGCTGGAAGTTGTAACACTACTGTACAGATACACACAGATACCTACAAATAAACACAGACGCACAATTTAAACCTATAACACCCCACTTTTTGCGTCGGAAGTTAAAAATAAATCACATAAAACGCCTCATAAAATCTCTTAAAAGTAGTCTAATGGCTTTAAAAATGATATTTATTTTACACGCTTAAAAATATCATAACTTACACAGATAATCAAAACGCAGGTAACTGCTTAAAAAAAGGAGTCAAAGATCCCAAAACTCATATCCTTAGCCCGGCGAACCCTAATTTAGCCACAAAAACAGTATCCGTAGGCGTTCGAACAAATCGACCGTCTTAAAAAGGTATCAATAAGATAAAATCGCGTTTATAAACTCACTAACCAACACAAATTAAGACCCTCTTTTAATAAAGACTCGTATGACACTTTTGCGCTTAACTTTATCACTAAAATAATAAGTTACAACTGAATTAAATAAAATTTAATTTTAGATTTTCAGTCGTATAAGCATAGCGTGAATTTGTAGAGCAAACATTTGTAGATACGACGTTTTTCGCGGCGACAGTGTGCAATTCGATTGTCACTTTTGAGATAATGAAATCTTACTAATATTATAAATGCGAAAGTTTGTGTGTAAGTGTGTATGTTTGGCTGAAGTCACCGCCGAAACTACTAAGCCGATTTAGATGAAATTTGGTATGGAGATAGCTTATATTCTGGATTAACACATAGGCTACTTTTTATCATCATCATCATCACCATTTTTCATCACCATGCGGGTGAAACCGCGGGGCTCAGCTAGTAAAAGATAAAATAAAGCTTTTATTGCGAATGTGTATGTAAAATGACTAAAGTATAGAAAACTGTATAGAAAAAGGTGCAAAATGGAAACCAATATGGAGTGAAACGGTTTCTTCTAGGCAAGTGTGCTCTATCGTCGACCGCACTATCGTTTAACATCAGGTGAGGTGGCGATTAAACGCAAGCCTATTATCCAGGGAACGGGAGGCGCAACTAGTACCTAAGATTAATAAGTTTTTTTTAAATGCCATAAAAACTTGCTTTTGTGTTTGCTTGGTAGCAAGCTAACGGGCCGCCTGATGGTAAGCGATCACCGTTGCCTGTGGATAGGTACCTGTAACACCAGGTGCATCACAGATACGTTGCCAACCGTTGAATACTCTAAAAACAGCTTTTTGTCTTTAAAAAGACTATAAATAGAGTACCTATTTTACCATTGTTTTAAACTATCACGGTTGTTTACTAAAGTTATATGCTTATTTACGGGATATTTACCGTGGTATTTTCATTCCACAACCTAACCACGGCAAATATCCCGTAAATAATCATATAACTTTATTTTACCATTTATAGAATTAATTTATTAATTTTCATTTGTATTGTTTTTAGACCTTCAACGGTCTATGGGCAGTCTAACTGTATTTGTAGTGTTCGTTTTAGCTTGTATTTTGTTTAGTTATTAAAGGCACTTGCCCAGTAAAAAAAAATTTAATTAATAGAGTATTTAACCCATTGTACTTACTTATAATATTTCGGTGTTCCAACGAAAATAAGAAATATACTTTGTTTTTTTTTTCACAGTTGATTCGTTTGACCACATACACTGTAAACAAATACAGATAACACACAACATAAAAAAAAAAAAAAAAAAAAATGTTACCAGCTACGAATAATATTGCCACTACAAAAACTGGGACTGCGTTATAAAATGACAATTAACTATTTAATTATCTAAGTGAGGTTATATGATTATTTATAAGGTTGTAAAATGAGCTCCCGATATTAACACGGTAAATATCACGTAAATAATCATATAACTTTAGTGAACAACCGTGATAGTTTAAAACAGTATTTTATCTAAGTGAGTTTTTTTTATAGTTAATTAATTTTGTTGTATAATTAAAAAAAAAAAAAAAATATATATATATTGCAGTTTGTTGGTTTGTTGGTTGTTTGTTGGTTTTTGTGTAAATTTTACTATATTTTTCGCCCTGTTGAAGTTATCTCGTTTGCCCATGTTTGAGCGGACAAACAAATATGTTTCCTACCGCATTTATGAGCACAGGACGTCGTAAAAGGCTCAAATGTGGCCATTTTCTTTATTAATTAAATAATAAATACAAATAATAATGTAAATTTCACAGTTGGAGCATTTGATTTTATAAGGGAAGATAAAAACAGCTTGGGGTAAAAGAAGACGTTATCCTGAGATATTAGCAACATTTACTTACATAGGTACACTCAGTTACATTTGATGCGTTTTAAGGGTTCCGTACCCAAAGGGTTAAAACGGGACCCTATTACTAAGCCTACGATATCTGTCTGTCTGTCTGTCCGTCCGTCTGTCCTACCTATTAACTGCTATATCTTTCGAACAATAATAGATAGCCAGTTGAAATTTTCTCAGAATATGTAACGTTACGGCGGACTAACTAAAAAACAACAATAATAATATAATAATAAAAAAGTCTAAAAGTAAAAACGAAGAGGGGGTCCCCATACAACAAACGTATTTTTTAACGTATTTTTGTATTAACTTTAATGTAAAAACAATAATACGTACGTTTATGTACGTTTTAAAAAGTGTATTTTTCTAGTTATTTGTATTCTATAAAATAGAAATGTTATGCTCAATCTAAGATATTGTAAGATAAGATATTCACATAGCGAACACACACATACATATACCATTGCTTACAAGCAATAATACCCATGCGGTGCATGTTATGACTCTAAACTAAATTTGACAGCTCTAAAATTGATGCCATCCTTTTCTCACATATTAAAATGAAAAGAGAGGCAGACAATTTTAGTCCTGTCTGATTGGTTTAGTTTAATGAGTGGCATGACAGAATCGACGCCATTGTCAAACATTCACATGTAAGTTTGATCAGATTTAAACTTAAAAAATAAAATTTTCAATTATAAAAATATTTGCGTAGAGAACCTTTTCTTTTATTCGTCAGAAAAATTTAACTTAATATCCGATAAGCCAAGACAAATCAAGCTTGTAAAAACAAAACGACACTATCCTTAACGAAAATAAATTACCATCCAAACTAAACACCACTATCAAACTAATAATTTAGACAAACTAACCAAGAAATAGTTCTCACTGTTCCAGCGATCGAACAGTGATTAGACCTCTATAAAATATTACATCGATGGCAATTATAACGCTATCTCTTTTACTCTTGTTAAATATCGCGTGTCTGTCTCGTTCTCACCAGCAGCTTAAGCCTATTCACACCTGCACATTATAAGGATTGTTTATTTGTTTGTCCGCGTGTTCTTATTTTAAAAGCTCGTTATACGGTTGAAAAGAAAAAAGAGGTAAGTGCTAGCGTAATATAATTTCAAACTTTAAGTTTCATTGATCGTAATAATAAATAGATAGTAATTTTTAACTTTCGCGATATGAACACATGTTTTAAATGTTTATCGGGACTTATCACGAATTATTTTATTTAGGTAGGTAGGTTAGTCAGGTATAAGTATGTATGATGTGTCAATAATGGTTTGAAATAAATTGTCATCATCATCATCAGCCAGAAGACGTCCACTGCTGAACATAGGCCTTTAACCCCCCCTTTAACCTCCACACTGAACGACAGCCTGCCTTTTGCATCCACTGGATGACTGATGCCAGCGACTGAAATAAATACCTTCCCGATATTAATAAAGTAGAAAGATGAAGTCTGTAAGAGTTTCAAATTTTCACATACAGCTGTACTCGCGAGGCCCGTGATCTCGTTAGCGCTCGCTTATAAATTTGTCCGTCTGTCTGTTACGTTACTGGATGCATCTCTGCTTTAAGCCACGTACAGACTGTGTGCAACATAACATGCAATGAAAGGTAACATTTTTCACAATTTTTGTATTCATAAATAGGCTGAGTTTGACCACCGTATCGGATGCGGTTTTCATGGAGCATGCAATAGAGGAAACTGATTCATTCGCGACTTAAAAAAGCCCAGATTATATCTATCGAGGAACACTCATTCAGGTAGAAGATTCTACAGTCTAGCGGTTCGTGCAATGAAAGTACAAAAATACAAAATCATTTATTTCACATAATCATAAAGGTACAATGAAGCAATTGCTTGAGGGCCTCAAACTAGGCTAAGCCTGTATCTTGAAGTCCAAACAAGATATAGTAAAGAAATAAGGATAGTAATAAGAAATCGTAATTTTTAAACTTTCGCGATTTGAACACATGATAAGACCCGATAAACGTTTAAAATAAGAAATCGCTTAACATCAGGCGAGTTGGCGGTCAAAAGCAAGCCTATTAATAAATAAAATAAAAAAATAATCACTGTTACATGAAATGTTAAAATTGTTGGAAAAAAACCATGCTGCCAGATTCATCATCATCATTTCAGTCGTAGGACGTCCACTGATGGACATGGGCCTCCCCCATCGATCTCCAAAAGGGCCGGTTGGAAGCGGCCTGCATCCAGCGTTTCCTTGCGGTCTCTTTTAGGTCGTCTGTCTATCTTGTGGGTGGACGTCCTACGCTGCGCTTACCGGTCCGTGGTCTCCATTCCAGAACGTTTCGGCCCCATCGGCCATCTGTTCTGCGTGATTTGTGCCCTGCCCACTGCCATTTCAACTTGCTAAACGGCAAGTAGATGATGCTAGATTATGGAGCAATAAAAACTGTCATATCTCCGTCACTCCTATGCCAATCTATTAATTGCCTAAGAATTTTCTAAGTATTTCAAGGGAGTTTATGTATTATATATTATGTTTATAAGAGCAAATGACTTTACGTTTCTTAAGCGTTGCCTGTGCTGCATCACGCTGCATTCGCGGTGGAAGGTTCAATGTTCGCGTTGTTGCATGTTGCGTTGCATTGCATATCATGTGTACGTGGCTTAGCATGTAACTGCTAAAACAACTCTGAAATATGACAAGAAATTGTTAACTAAATTGCTATTGTTTTAATAAGCAATATTTATTTTATGATATTTTCTTTTCCTTTTGGATGTATATGATTCTAGAGCCAATTCTGGTGACTCTGTAGTCTGCAGTGCAAGTACCGTTCTTTATCGATCGTCAAATTTGCTAAAATGTCATAGAATCGATCACGGCGAGTACTGAAAAAATGGCATATTATCGAATTTGACGACCTCAACTGTCAATTTGACGATCGATAAAAGAACGGTACTTGCACTGCTGTACTGATAAACAACCAGCTTTTTGACGAATATGTGTCTCCAAAGACCTTAGAGTCTGTGCAAAAAGAGAAGCATCAGTCGTGGCATAACGGTGAATTATATGTTATATACGTATTTGTAATATTACACGTAATATATTATTTATATTTATATATATTTTTGTGATGTACTTTTCCAACGATTATCATCATCATTTCAGCCTATCATGTCACTGGATATCAGGCCTTTTCTCAGAGAGAGGATGATCCCTAATCCACCACGCTGGCCCAGTGCATGTTGGTGAATGTCATATTATTATGTGAGTCTTTTGAGGTTCTTGAATATACCGGTTTTCTCACGAGGTTTTCCTTCATCGTTTTTGAGCGATGGCATCAAATGTGGCATCGTGGGATTTCATCGGCTTTTCTTACAGTTACTCAAAAACACGATTAAAAACTCCCAGAAATAGAATCTAGTCAAAAAGTGTAAACAAACTGATCAACTTATACCAAACAATGTTTATAGCTACCATAATAAGTGAGTAAACCTGTGTAATGTATATTTATTAATCTACATAAATAGATATAGACATTATCGTTATACCATGCAACTTGAGACTGGTGTAGGATTCAATTAGTTGAGATAACTTGACCACGATAATGAGTAAGCGCGCGACGGCCACTATAATAATATAATATTTATTTAAAGTTAATTAACTCATAGTTTCACAATTCAAATTAATTAATACAGTCACATTACAAAAATTACAATACACAAACACAATTAGTTACAACTTAAATACTAACACTACTTTTACTGGCATGAACAAAAATTATTGTAGAAAGTGAATGACAATAGGCAATCCATAACAACAGATTCAGTGTTTTAGTTTTTTTTTACCTATTCTGTCCCACTTCTGGGCAAAGGTCTCCCCCATTTATTTCCAGACTGTGCGACACCAAACACCACATATGTCTGGTGTTATACTTAGATATAAAAAAACAATGATAGGCTTGCGTTTGACCGCCAACTCGCCTGATGTTTAGCGATGATGCTGTTTACGATGGAGCTCGTTTACCTAGAAGAAACCGATTCACTCGTGATTTGAAGATTGTAACTATCAGGGAACACCCATTTAGGCCATTGAGGGTAGATGAGCAACGCCCAATAGCTGGGCGGTCAGTTCTCGGAAAGGATAGGTACGTGCCGGAAAGTACAATTCAAAATTTTTACGACCGGCAGGATTTGAACCTGCGCCGTCTGGATTTACGCTGCGACCGCTCTAACTGCTAAGCTGCGGTCGCTTTCCTGTCGGCCTTCAAATTCTTGAGCTGTATTTGAAACCAAATGCGAGAGATCATGACAGAACACGATGGCGCATTTAGGATTTTTTTCTTTTTATATGAAAGAGAATTTGGATAGTTAAATCTTGAAAGATACTTTGCTTAGAGCGAAAAAGATTATACGCCAGCAGTGCAAGTACCGTTCTTTATCGATCGTCAAATTTGACCGTTGAGATCGTTAAATTCGATAAAATGCAATTAGATCAGTACTCGCTACGATCGATTCTATGGCATTTTATCGAAATTGAAGAACGACAAAGAACGGTAGTAGCACTGCAGATTAGTAAAGAAATTTTCTTCATATTTTTTTTGAACCTTAATTATGTTTTCATAATAAGAAAATAAGCGTGGTCAACCTATATCTATGCACTTGATCTAAACGAATGCGTTTTACAAGATGTTTGGACGTCTTCGACAATATAGTTGTTAAAGTATTTTACGACACGCTTTTGGGGAAAAGTTATATTTATCTAGAACTTGTCGGGAACTAGAACCCTCGTGGAAAAAGAGAACGTGGCGTGGGGTTGACATGGTTCTTTATTATCAATATAAGTATAGATAAGAACTATATCAACCTACGGTACGTTTACGGTTGATATAGTTATAATTATATGCCACGAACCGGAAGACGCAGCGTAGGTAGGCTTCCCACTAGATGGACCGACTCGACGACATTGTGAGAGTCGCTGGCATCCAGTGGATGCAGATGGCAGGCTGTTGTTTAGTATGGAGGTTTAAGGGGGAGGCCTATGTTCAGAAGTGCACGTCTTCTGGCTGATGATGATAATGATGAAATGCCGTTATTTTTTGTAAGAATACAGATTTATATATTACAGCAAATTGATTTTCTGCAGATCTTTCTATTTGATAGAATCGGAACGCCAAAATCCAACCTTCATTGCTTTTTAACCGACTTCGAAAAGGAGGAGGTTATCAATTGGACTGTATGTTTTAGTCAGACAATGTCAGAGGGCCCTAAGTAACGTTAATGCGATCATTTTTTTTTTCAGGTAAGTATGTAATGTTTTTTTTAAAGATTGAATATAATAAATGAGCAGTTTAGCTTAAGGTGTTGTGAAGATCACGAGTAACGGGTCACGAGTAAGTTTGAGGAATTGTCTAAAAAAAAAAAAAAACTAAAAAAAAAACTTTTTAAAACCTTGCTTTAAAAAAAACGTATTCTTCTCAGCAAATCCTTTTATTTGATATATACCTATATCATAGGGGTGCATAAAATAACTGATCCGCTATATTTGGGAGGCCGCCATATTGGATTTACAATGACGTCACTTAGCTAACTATGCATTGTTATCCAAACTAAACGTGTATGCAAAATTTCAGCTCAATTGGTAACTACCTGGTCTAATATTCAGTTGTAAGATTTGACCATACTAACAAGTAAAGTGATTTTTATATTTTAAATTTTTATTATAAATAGGCTTGCCTTTGACCACCATCTCGCCTGATGTTGAGCGACGATGCGGTCTACGTTGGAGCACGCTTGTCTAGAAGAAACCGATTCAGTCTTGATTTGAAAACACCAAGAAAAACCTAAAATATAAAAAATTAAAAATAAATATATAAAATATAAAACCTTGTAACAAGCACAGTCATATTTAAATAAGAACTAATCCTTCATAACATACTTGCGTTGGTTGTAGTTTGCGCCATTAGAACGTACTTAGATTGTTTTGGGTGCTGTGCCGGTGTGGGTAAGTAAATAAGTGTTAGTGTAACAATATATCTGATCACTATAACCAAGTACATAATTTTTAATCTGTCGTTTTTGTCAGCTTTTATGGCGCTATCAAGCCTCTGGGTCTTTACATTTTGTTTCCGATGTATGTATGTAATATTCTCGTTTTAGGGTTCCGTACCCAAAGGGTAAAAACGGGGTCCTATTACTAAGACTAAGATGTCTGTCTGTCCTACGTGTAAACAGCCGTATCTTTCGAACCGTAATAGATAGACAGTTGAAATTTTCACAGAATATGTAATGTTACGGCGGATTAATTAAAAAAATAATAGAAAATAAAAAATATATTGACTTTTTTTATAAGAAATAATAAAAAAAGTCAAAAAGTTAAAACTAAAGGAGGGGGGGGGGGGGTCCCCATACAACAAACGTATTTTTTGACGTATTTTTGTATTAGCTCTAATGTAAAAACGGTAGTACATTCAAGCGTCAAACTTGGCAAGATTATAGTACACACTCTAAAGTATAACAAATAAACCGGCCAAGTGCGAGTCAGGCTCGTGCACTGAGGGTTCCGTACAACCATAAAATCCAATAACGAAATTACCAGTTATAACCAGGTAATGAACAGAAACTTGTCATCGACTCGCACTTGGCCATGATTTATTATTTTTTGTTACATTTCAAAGTGTGTACTATAATCACACCAAGTTTGACGATTGTACGTATTACCGTTTTTACATTAGAGCTAATACAAAAATACGTTAAAAAAACACCACGTTTGTTGTAAGGGGAACACCCCTTTCGTTTTTACCTTTTGTTTTTTTTATTATTTGTTAGTTAATCCGCCGTAACGTTACATATTCTGTGAAAATTTCAACTGTCTATCTATTACGGTTCGAAAGATATAGCCGTTAATAGGTAGGACAGACAGACAGACGGACGGACGGAAAGACAGACATCATAGGCTTAGTAATAGGGTCACGTTTTTACCCTTTGGGTACGGAACCATAAAAATAATAAATAATAGCCTAGTGCGAGCCGGTGACTAATTTCTTTTCATTTCCAATCTATAACTGGTACTTACGTTATTTATATATTATGACCTCGTCGTTTCTTTCACCGACACGAAATACCACCATATGACCATACTTTACTAATTTTGAAGTAAGTTCTTTTATTTGATTATTATTGTATTTTGTGGTGGTACGGAACTCTCAGTGCACGAGACCGACTCGAAATTGAGCGATTTATTATTTGCTTCTTAAGGTAAGTAGTTTTCTTTAAGTATTGTTTCTATTAATGTGTTTAAGTTAAATCTTACAAGCTGAATTGTATTGTATCAAGTTCCACCTTTAGTTCTTCTGACAATACAATATGCAATAGGTACCCAAAATTGTAATATTTTCAAAATAATATCTTTTAAATAAAAAATAAAAATTGTTTTTGAAAATGTTGTTAAATAAAACCTTTTTTTTTTCTGAATAAAGTTATCTCTACATTTATTTAATATCAGTTTACAAGTCAATATACAGTTTTAACTTTACTCTATTATAAAAAAAAAAAAAAAAAAAAAACCTAACTATTATTCTATCAAACCGCTACCAGTGGGAACTGTTCCCAAAATGCTGGCCCCATTACCACGTTGTATGGCGATGCTCACCCTTTGAGCAATGTAGAGGCCAGCATTTTGGTCACGAGTTGCGTCTATCAGACGTGAAGATAAACCTTTGAAAATTTTTTTGGCTCCCGATCCCCACGTCCCCATTGTTTCGACCCCAAAAGGCTCAAAAATGTATCCACTATCCAGTGTACCATACTTGCGCCTTTTGAGATCCTCTGCAGATTCTGCCGCCGCGCCAGCCCTAATCTGGGTTCCGGAAAGATGTGACGGCGCAAAGGTGTCAACGCAAGTCGCGTCCCACACTAAGGGCCGCCCCATCTTCCACGGAATCAAAGTCATCCCGTCCGGTCTTCTGCCATCGCCACGTACGAGGCCGGTCGGCTCAAGAACGGCCGCGCAGTTGGCGGTGGTAAAAGCACGGCGGATGATATAAAAATATATAAAAATATAAAAATGATATATATAAACCTTTTTGACTCGTAACACATTGTTATGAATTATTAAATTCAATTTCAAAAATATACAATGACGTTTTATATTTTCATCTAACCTAGTTGGTTACAGTACCTACAATGTAAAGTGAACCAACTGTGATGTAAACAATGAAATAAAATAAACCTAATGAGATTTAAAAAAAACTGTTGTATCTTTTTTATACGACCTCACACCGCAACCGTTCCGTTTCACACATCAAAACAATATCGTAACACGTTTCATTTCACGCATGCCGTAACAGTGTGGCTAGAAACTTTATTGTACAGACAAACTGACGGAATTGAAACTTTGACATTATACGAAGCGACAAGACATACCTACATAAAGTAACCAATAATTGTTATATCGCACTTCGAATCACACTACTATGGTAAATGAGAAAGTAACATACTCTCTACCTGCCCCCCGATTCTACTAAACAAATTGTCTTTAAATTGTAATTGTTGCGATTTTAATTGTTAAATAATTGCCTCGGAATTAACAGTTTTTATAAAAAAAAATAAAAAAAAAAAAGTTATAATATTAGGTGGTTTTATTATTAAACTCAGAGTCACACAGCGGGCAATGGAGAGAGCTATGCTCGGAGTTTCTTTGCGCGATAGAATCCGAAACGTGGATATTCGCCAAAGAACCAAAGTCACCGACATAGCTGTTAAAATTTGCAAGTTGAAGTGGCAATGGGCAGGCCACATCGCTCGGAGAACCGATAACCGATGGGGAAGAAAGGTTCTTGAGTGGAGACCACGAACCGGAAGACGCAGCGTAGGTAGGCCTCCCACTAGATGGACCGACGACATAGTAAGAGTCGCTGGCATCCAGTGGATGCAAAAGGCAGGCTGTCGTTCAGTGTGGAGGTTAAAGGGGGAGGCCTATGTTCAGCAGTGGACGTCTTCTGGCTGATGATGATGATGATGATGATGATATTAGGTGGTTGTATTTTTCTCGTATAAAATAATATTTAAAACTGTAAATTTTGAGGCAGTTATTTAACAATTAAAATCGTGACAATTACAATTTAAAGACAATTTCTTTAGTAGAATCGAGGCCCTGAGCCTCAGTCAGTTTTGCTACTTTTTTACCACAATTATTGACACCTTTTCACAGCTATAGTTGCTGTCTTTTTACTTCTATTATTTATACCTTTTACCACTATTGTTGGTAATTTTGACCACTATTTCTTTCGACCATTATTGTTGCTAGCTTTTCACTAGTGTAGTTGCTACTTTTACCTTTATTGTTAGTACTTTTACTTCTATTGTCGATACCTTTTCACGACTATAGTTGCAAGTTTTTTACCTCTAGTTTATACGTTTTCACCGATGTTGTTGCTACCTTTTCACCACTATAGTTGCTACCTTTTTGTCTTTTATGTGTCTGTGTTAATACCTTTTCACCATTTTTGTTGCTACATTTTAACCATTATAGTTGCTATACCTGTATTGTTGCTACCTTTTAACCACTATTGTACCCAGATGAATATTAATAATAAGTTCGCAAAACTTATCAAAATACATATACTAGTATCTGTAAAGCTTTCTTTACAGATATGTGGTATCTCTGATCTCGCGCGGCCTACGCCATAAGTCTTCCCAATTATCATGTAAAACAAACTATGACTGGAGAGACGCGCTACAATGCACCTGTGGCTTTTTTTTGTTTCTTCGTTTGTTTGGGGCAGTAGTGTGGACACGGCTTTAAATATATTGTATTATTTAGACTTGAAATTAATAAAACATTTTAGTTATTTTTTTATTATTAATAGGCTTGCGTTTTACCACCATCACGCCTGATGTTAAGCGATGATGCGGTCTACGTTGGAGCACGCTTGCCTAGAAGGAACCGATTCACTCGTAATTTGAAGACACCCAGATTGTGACCATCGGGGAACACCCATTAAGGCAGCGCATTCCACAGACTAGCAGTTCGCATAATAAATGTGGCAGCATCTCCCGTCGATCCTATTACTACGTAAACTCTTTCCATCTAATGGTTGCTGAGTTGTTTCTAATGAAGACATCACTTTTAGTGATAAGGCCGCCAATTGTGGCACTAGCTCGTAAGACAAATTCAAAATCAAATTATTTTCCAGAACATGGTAGGTATATATATATCTCGTATATTATATAGAGTGAATAGATATCTTCTAAGTGTGCGTGCTTCATCTTCGACCTCATCGTCGCTTACCAACAGCCGAGTTGGTGGTCAAACGCGGACTTATCCGCGCTAAAAAACTATTGAACAATTACATAATATATAATTCGTTAGTTAAGTTAGTTAAGTGGAGCTAATAGCCTAATAACAGCTTGATATAATAATAAATAAATAAATATTCGGGACATTTTTTCACACACGGTCATCTGACCCCAAACTAAGCAAAGCTTGTGATATGGCTGCCAGAGACTGATATACATACATGTGTAGTTTTAAATATTAACAACCAGATATAGAACAAACACAAATGTTCATCACAAAAATGTTTGTCCTAGATGGGAATCGAACCCACGCCCTCAAGCTCAGAAGGCAGGTTCACTACCAACTGGACCAACGGACTATCAATAATAAAGTCCATTCCACAGTGTGGTGTCTGCGCGAGCTGTCAGACGTTTACATTAACTCGGGAATAAGTTATCTCGGTTATCATAATCTAACAAAAGATCACAATAGAGTGTTACACCATCATCAATATATTACACGGTCAAGCGGAACGGACGTGTCTTGATACTTGGGACCAAAGTTTTACATTATTAGTTTGTTTTATTAGTTTTATATTACCTACGCTATGATTCACGATTGTGTTGAAAGTTTATGAAGTGTTTAAATTACAATTAAAAAATAAAATAAAAATGTACTTGCAAGTCGTACCTAAGGATAATGTACAACACAATCATAAGCTACCTACCTACCAAAATGACAAACCAATACAAAAAGTGTAACAAGTGTACCTACAATATTTTGTTATGGAATCATGTAAGTAATAATAGGCTAAGTTTTTTCAGTAATAAAATATTATTATTATTGCATTATTATTATTTTTATGTAGTGCCCCAAAAGACGAAAGTACGACGAAATATACCGGTTATAATGTATATCTCTAGACGATGGACATATTTTTCAAGGATAATTGTACAGGGCCTTACGGACAACAGGTATTGCGGCACCAAACTAACGTTAGATCCGCTCAG
This sequence comes from Agriopis aurantiaria, assembly GCA_914767915.1. Taxonomy (NCBI): domain Eukaryota; kingdom Metazoa; phylum Arthropoda; class Insecta; order Lepidoptera; family Geometridae; genus Agriopis; species Agriopis aurantiaria. The sequence goes on from OU612004.1 coordinate 10,357,578, forward strand.
TTGGAAAATCACGCGACCGCAAACCATATCAGGGCGCGTTAAAGTTCACGTTCACGTGATTTTCCAACTGAGCGGCTCTAACGTTAGTTTGGTGCCGCAATACCTGTTGTCCCCTGTTGTACTGTAATAAACAAGACTTGGTATCGCGAAAAAAAAATCTGCTGTTTCATACACTTTGTTGAGCACTTACATATAAAACAAAACGAAATTTTTATAATTCTTATTTTTTTTTAAAGAACAGCTTTTTTTTATTCTTGATATTCAGGGTTGGTCCCAAAGTAACAGTTGTTTCTAATGATGTGTACAATGATATCCTTGAATATGTCCACCGCCTAGAGATACACCTGTCATGATTTCTAACTTATTTCAATTAAAATAAAATAAAAATAAATATTCGGGACATTTTTGCACACACGGTCATCTGACCCCAAACTAAGCAAAGCAAATTGTTTCTTTGTGATTTCTTGGTTTTAAAATATTTGGTATCTATTTTGACTAACAGTATTTTTCATATAAAACGGCTGGTAGGAAAAAGATAATGCGGTAGGATGTTGGCAAGAGGGACTTTAGTATGTCTTCTGTGCTTTAGTCTGGCTTGAGCTTTCATAGCGAAATCATATTGATCTGAAAATTGTAATAAGTAAGAATAAAGAATTAGAATATCTAAAGTTATGTAAAATTGAGAACTGGATTATGTTTACCAAACACCCGTCATAAATATTTTATTTCTTTATCTAGCTGTAAGTTTCCAATAATGAATAATTAAAATAAAATATGAAGCTAAATATTGCTTATCGTAGGTTAGGTAATAATTTTTATTGAGTTTTTTAACTATACATAATTATTTGGAATTTTGAAGAACTAAAATTAATACTACTTAAAATAATAATTAAAAAGTTACATAATGGATCAGGAAGTAAAAATTGTTAAAACGCTGGCGGTAATGCAGTAGTACCTGACTTTATCTTTCGTCATCTATATATTATAAACAAAACTTTAAACTGAGATATTTATTTAAAATCCATTAATATCAAATACATAAAAAAAAATGGGAATCACTACGACATTTTTAAAATTATTTTTATGGACATGCCTAAGTGTGAAGTTTAAGAAGACAACGACGAAAATAGAAAGATAAATGAAGTGGAGAACAAAAGGATGGAAGGCTTACCCCACCATCATCATTGTCGAAAAGACAGAGATAGACAAATTTATTGATCACTCAAGTTTATATCTACAACTACCTGAGTTGTTATCTATTCATTTTAATCTTTACTAAATTCAATAAAGAAATAAATATTCGGGACATTTTTGCACACACGGTCATCTGACCCCAAACTAAGCAAAGCTTGTGATATGGCTGCCAGAGACTGATATACGTAAATATATAGTTTTAAATACATACTTAAATAGATATTAACACCCAGATATAGAACAAACACAAATGTTCATCACATAAATGTTTGTCCTAGGTGGAAATCGAACCCACTACACCAATATTTTGTGCTCTGCCTTTGACATCAAATTTAGTGCTTTAGATTTTTCTTTTATACTTACTTACTTCAAGTATCAAACCCGTTGGTGTCCGCATCATCTCCGAACCCCACGGAGGTGTGAGCGTGAATTACCGGGCCAGCGGGGCGCCCTCCCCTCGATCCGATTCTACGAACGATGCCCCGATAGGGCCTACAAGTTGATCTCTCTGCTTTATACTTACTCTATGGTAAATTGCTCTGTGAACTCGTTGGGTGTATTTGCTAGGTTATCTCACATTACCGTTTATCACGGCGGAGTTTATATTTAGCTTACTTATTCTTATTTACTTTTTTTTATTAGGAACAGGGTTGCGTTTTGCAGCCAACTCGCCTGTTTTGTATAAAACGGACGAAATCGCCGCCAAAAGTTAGTGTCATCATCGTAGGCATTTTTCATCATTACCAGATCAAGGTAGCATCACGAGTTCAAGTGGTCAAGGAGGTCAAGTAGCATTTGCGATGGTGACTGAAGAGACCAAATGCGGGACTCGCAACCGTTTATTCCATTCTGTCAGTAGTACAAAGACCATGCAACGCTGGCTTGGCTGAACGCAGCCAAGTGCAAGTCGGGCTCGCGCACTGAGGGTTTCGTACCACCACAAAATTCAATAACGAAATTACCAGTCATAACTTGGTAATGAACAGAAATTTATCACCGACTCGCATTTGTCTATTATTTATTATCATACTTTAGAATGTGTACTATAATCATGCCAAGTCTGACGCTTGTACGTATTACCGTTTTTACATTAGGGCTAATACAAAAATATGTATAAAAATAGGTTTGTTGAATGGGGACCCGTTCCGTCTTAACTTTTTGACTTTTTTTATTATTTTTTAGTTAATTCGTCATAACATCAACTGGCTATCTATTACAGTTAGAAAGATACAGCTATTTAAAGTTAGAACGGACATACAGACAGACAGACAGACAGACAGATAGACGGACAGACAGACAATGTAGGCTTAATAATAGGGTCCTGTTTTTACTCTTTAGGTACGGAACCCTAAAAAGGAAAAGTAGTATACCTACATACCTATACACCAGAAGACGTAGCGTAGGGAGGCCTCCCAGTAGATGGACCGACGACATTGTGAGAGTCGCGGGCATCCAGTGGATACAAAAGGCAGACTGTCGTTCAGTGTGGAGGTTAAAGGGGGAGGCCTATGTTCAGCTGTGGACGGCTTCTGGCTGATGATGAAGATATCTATACAGGGTTATAAGGAAAGCGTATGCTAAGCCGAAAGGAGTTCATTTACCCATAACTATGAACAACTTTTACTATGGTACAAACACTGAAATCGCGAAGAAAATTTCCATAAAAAACGGTCATTGTCACTCGAAAAATTGTATGGAACAGTTGTTTTTTTTTTTCGCGATGTCTAGTTTGCTTTCACAGTAAAAGTTATTCATAATGATGAGTATAACGAACCCCTTTCGGCTCAGCATACCCTTTTTTATAACCCTGTATAAACTTTGCAAAAAAATATATGGAATTAACCTTTTTATCTTTTTAATTTAAATTTAAGATAGTTTTTATTTTACTTGTACTTTTCAATACTAATATTATAAAGAGGAAAGATTTGATTGTTTGTTTGTTTGTTTGCATTGAATAGGCTCCGAAACTACTGAACCGATTTGAACAATTCTTTCACTGTTGGGAAGCTACACTATCCCCGGGTGACATCTATATAGGCTATAATCTATACCCATGCGAAGCTGGGGCGGACCGCTAGTTATTGAATAAATTGACTAGGTTTTATCTGTCAAATATCAGAGTAAAATGCAATAATAAATGTTATGCGGTGAATTTTGTGTTTTAATGCTCAACAATTAATATTATATCAAATTATCAACTAAAAACTGTTCATTATACCTTGTAAGCTGTTTCAGTTACGATTTGGGTCGTCACTGACACGTAGTGCCCAATAATGAAACTCCCTGCCGTCCTCGCTTCCTGAGAACTATACAATCTAGGCAGCTTCAAGGCCAGAGTGAATAGATTTCTTCTAGATCAACGTGTTCCATCCTCGACTGCAACGTCGCTTACCATCAGGTGAGTTGGTGGCCAAACGTAGATCCATATTATAAAAAAGTAGTTAAAGTTAAAAAAAAAAGCGGCGTCCTTTTGATTTTATTAAATTTTCTACTAGGCTGTGCAAGTATTGAAAAGATGAAACAGAAATTATAATTGAATCCATTTTGTTAGCAAACTTTTCAGAATCCGCCTTGAAAAGCCTCTGCCTTTTCGAGGCATACCTGCGTTACTGATAACAAATTAATTAGATAGACCTAATGTAGAACTACGTAGAACTAATTATACTTACTCAATCTAAGTTTTTTAGTTTTGACAACTGCAGAAGGTTGTAAAATCAAATAAAATCGTAAACTCTGATGAGTTAGGATTGTAACTGGTAGTCGATATAGAGTACTTAATTATATTATCATCATCATCATCATCATAATCAGCCTTTTGGCAGTCCACTGTTGGACTTTTAGCCAAATATATAATTATATAATAATAATATTATATAATTATATTATAGTCCTACTAATATTATAAACGCGAAAGTTTGTATGTATAGATGTATGGATGTTTGTTCCTCTTCCACGCTGCAACGGAACAACGGATCGACCTGATTTTTTGCATGGGTATAGTTCAAGAGCCAGAAAGTGACATAGAATACTTTTCATCATCATCATCATCACCATTTTTCATCACTACGCGGGTGAAACCGCGAGGCACAGCTAGTGAAAAATAAATGTTTTTAGCCAGCGTTTACAATGTAACAGCTGTCGTTAAAAAACTTAGATTGGTACGGGTATATGCATAATAAACTTTTTTTTGTCGAGTCGCCCGTGCTATCGCAAAGCGTCACCTAGTGCGCTGTGACCCTAAAATAAAAAGCTATGGCGTACGTAAGCTTGGATATGGATAACTCAATCTAACACTTGTGTAGGATCGGGCGCTATAAAACATTCTAGTAATGCGCTACATGGCTGCGAGATTTGTTTAAATCGACGGCCTTTTTGGGGGTTCCGTAGACGAAAAACTAAGTTATAAAAAGTTATATGATTATATACGGGATATTTACTGTGGTTAGGTTGTGGAATGGGCTCCCGATATTTCGGCGCAGTCGCATGCAACTTTAGTGAACAACCGCGATAGTTTAAATCAGTGTTTTAAGTTATACAAGATTATTTTTTAATGTATAAAAAACATCGGGCAAGTGTCTTTTTTATAATTTATATTTTTTCTTTCTGATACAGGGTTACGCGGAAAGGGTTTACTAAGCCCTCTGTTCGTATTAAGGGCAGGCCTGGCGCACTCCGCACTTTAGGTATGTAGTCAAATTAACTCAAAAAGAGACAAACCTGGAAAAAAAATTGAGTAGCAATTGGCACTGGCAGTCTAAATTTTGTTTTGCGTGGTACTCGATCCGTTGCGTCATCCGCCATCTTGATTTTAAGAGTTAGTTTTTGTTTGTTGACTATCTTGTTTATTTTCAATTTCGTATCTACGAAAATTGATTATCACAAAAGTTGTTTAGAATTAAATTTCCTACAATTTTAGTTTCTATAAAAAAAAATCTAGGATCGATATTTTCTGAGTTATACCATACGCATCGCGTGCGGAGTGTGAGAGGGAACTTCTAGGTTAATATAGCTGTAGGTAGTTAGCGCTCGCACGTCCTGAATTACACTTTATTGTGTAGTAGCAAGAGTCGCAACTTATTTAAATGATTTTGCAGATTGAATCTTGTACTTGTACTAATATGTCTTCTGTACATAGCCCGGTATAGCCATCATTATGAACAACATTTACAAAGAGACCAACCCTGAAAAAACAAAAAAAAGAACTATTTGCACAAAACACGAGTAAATCATGTACACATTTTAAAACGCATGCAGAGTGTTTAAACAATATCGGTCACTTTGTATAATATTTTGCCGAGTAGGCGTACAAATCTATAGTGATGGCATAATAAACTTATCTGCGTTAAAAAAAATTGGACCGTGAATATTATTTAATCTTTTCGGAACTGTAGATTTTTATCCGATATAAAAAGTTGTGATTTGGTATACATTTTATACGAGATAAAAATGTCAGAAAGTGGCCCCGGCGTTTGAACTATATATTCATGCAAATAGAAAAATAAAGAATTTTTCGCAAAAATTTGGAAAATTTCAGAAAACTTAACGATGATTTTAACCGGCGGGTGAAACCGCGGGCACAGCTAGTTTATAATATTATTAACGTAAGTAAGATCTGGTTGAGTTGATTTACATTTTTTGCCAAATTCTCGATTTACTAGTCTGTAAATCAAAGCTTAATTTACATTAAAACCCTTTTCCAAAGTCCCGCTGACCCCTAAAGCCCACGTCCAGTGAAAAATCACATTAAACATTTCAATTCCTGCCTAAAAGGCTCTTACTTGGTTAAAACGTTTGTTTTATTGTAAACGTATCTTGTTTCTGATATATTGTCGAGTCTCAGTATAAACTCTGCTTAAAGATCGAAGGTTAAGATTGTTGATGCTAAGATTTAGATGCAGGTTTTAAAGTGTTAATTTTATGTTAGGTGACGTTAAGTGAAGATAGCTTAATCGGCTAACTTAGCTAACTAAGCTGCAGTGCAAGTACCGTTCTTTGTAGATCGTCAAATTTGACAGTTGAGATCGTCAAATTCGATTAAACGCATTCTATGGTATTTTATCGAATTTGACGATCGATAAAGAACGGTACTTGCACTGCTTGCTAGATAAGTTAGTTGATTGATATTTGAATGCTTGTGAAAGTAAGACGTTTTTTTATTTTAAGTGATACGTTCTTTTGAATTGGGAAGTTTTTTAGCCGCGTTGAGCGATTGCATTTTGCGAGCCGATATGAATTAGTAGCTGCTTCCACCAAGTTATGCCGAACGCACTCTGCGTTCGCTAACTAGTCCGGTCAAGCTGTAGAGGCCAAAACGCCAACAGTACAAGTATTTATAAAAAAAATAAAAAATTGTAGCTGCTTTTAAAGAATAAGAGGCCGTAATCTTGTTGGCTGCTAACTTCACAAAAAAGTTTATTTAGTCTGATCATAGGCAGCCAAAGTTGGCTGCCAACTTCACATCGGTTTTTTGTTTGGGGCAAAACTTATGTCGCGTCACCGACATGTTAATGTGACGTGTTGCGCCAGTCTACGTTTTAAGTTTTCACTTCTGTCAGCATTCCCCATAACTGCCTATATTTTATATTGACTAAACCGTATTAACTTGAATTCATTTTTATAAAGGCTAAGTTCTCGCTAGAATTAACGATGTAAGATTTAGTATTCGCCAAAAAAAATCTAGTGTTGCAAGTGTTGTATGTATTCTGAAAATAGACCACTATTCATTGCCTATGGGGCGTTAAAAAGAACCTCGAAATTCATTTTGCGCGACCAATGAATTAGCCGTAACTTCGTTATGGAAACGGTGAAACTGCATATACGTACGGAGAAGAAATTTTATGGCCTATGAATCCACCAACCCGCAACTGGGCCATCGTGGTGGATATGGTGAACAAACTCGTCTCTGCAGTACAATCAACCGCAATTAATTGAACTGATGAAACACAAACGTCTCACTAATACAGTCAATAGGAATGATGATAGTACTAATGGAAATAGACGGTCCAATCGCTCTTTCGGGCGTAGGTCTAAGTCTAGCAGTGGACTATTAAGACTGTGAATGAATTAACATTATTACTAAGTAGATGTCCGGACAAGGGAATGTTTTGGGTTACGCGCAGCATGTTCAACAGTCAACCGCAAGCTAAGTACTTATACACGAAGAGATTCATAGCGATAAGGCCGCCAGTTGTTACAATAGTTTTAACTTGTTTTGTCTTTTGTGCGCCATTTCTGGTGTAAACAATAAAAAGTTATTTACCTAGTAATCGTCATTATCAGCCGAAGACGTCCACTGGATGCCCGCGACTCTCACGATGTCCTCAGACCACCTAGTGGGAGGCCTACAAACGCTGCGTCTTCCGGTACTTACACAGTTCCAGTGACATACAATAAATACGTATCTATGTACCTAGGCCACTATATTAATTACGTCTAGTTTTAATGAGTTTATTAAAAATATCGGGGAGGGATGCATAAGGATGCTACACTATCGCATTTTTTTGCGTAAAAATGTTTGGTATGTCACAACTTTTTATTTACAATTTTTTTTAGAACGGCGCACTTTTCTTGCTGCATTTGATATTTTATTTGCATTACATTAACTTATTTTTTTATAAAACAGCATTTTTTTGTGGTACCAGTCTTTGTTTTCGGGATATTTCCCGATTTACACTAATACAGTAGTGTTATATTGCGTCAAGTTGTATTGCACCCAAGTGCGTTCCAACCTTTATTTTCGAATGTATGGTGGGAATTACACAAACAAATTATTTAATTTAACGATTAAGACAGGGATAGTAAGTTGTATATTTATTATATTTAATGTTCGAGTGTTAGGTTACGTTTTATATCGTATGATTAAGATGGTATGCTCACTAGTAGACGTTTATAGTGAAGAAAATAAATACAATAAAATCTGTTTATTATGACGCTATTGAGGATTAGATTATTTGTTATTTTTATATGGATCAAGTTGCACGAAACGCGCATTAATACCTTATCTCTAGTAGTGTATATTCAAGGGTATCATAGTACTTGTCATTAAAAACAAGTTATATACCATTCCCTATCTAAAAAACTTATTTTATTCACTGAAAACAGTGAAAAAAAATAACTGTTAATCACTATTTTGGACCAATGTATTTGACCTCCATCTTAATGCTATACAACCTCCTTGCGCAAAAAATACTGGATACAAACTCCTTAAATCTTTCTTTTTCTCGTAGCCATGGTATAAAGTATAGTATGCAACTCTTGAATAAAACGGATTTATATCGAGGGCCATGAATCACTCGCGTCGCTTAGAATTCTAACACTAGAATCACTCGCTACGCTCATGATTCAATCATCATGAATCACTCCCTACGGTCATGATTCTGCCGTTAGAATCCTTCACTTGCTCGTGATTCATCTATGGCCCTCGCTTTAAATCCGTTCTTTACCTATTCACTAATTGCATAATATACTATTAAATTGGAACGACACTGATATCGCGGGAAAAAATCAGCTGTTCCATACAGTTCGTTGTGTTAGTGAAACTTTTCTTTGGGATAACTGACTTATTAAGCGTAATCAGTTTATGGCAATGAATCTCATTGTATGAGATAGAGAAGAAAGGCCCTGAAACGGTTATTTTTTGGGATAAAAGTCTATGTACTAATCAAGGATAAATAAACTAGTCAATACCAAAGTTATATGATTATTTACGGGTTATTTACCGTGGTAAGGTTGTGGAATGGCTCCCGATTTTTAACTGTTCTCCAACCACCCGCTTTCTTCAGTCTTCCCGTGAACATGGTGCATGTAACTGCGCCGAAATATCGGGAGCTCATTCCACAACCTTACCACGGTAAATATCCCGTAAATAATCATATAACTTTAGTGAACAACCGTGATAGTTTAAAACAGTGTTTCAGTCAATACCAAATTTGTTAAGTCGTTGTAAAGTTGAGTGGGAACTAACACACACACAATCTTTCTATATGAAATCGCTGTTGTATACACACTCAATACACTCTTCTTTTCATTAAAGTCAGGTTTTTATATTTTGTTTAACGATAAAAGTGTCTTTATATCTTTCAGAAAGGTTAATCTTATTTTCCAGTATATAAAGATGGCGATAAATAAGCAAATCAAGATGTGTGGGCAGCGAAATAGTTCACTTTTGTTAACAATGTCATCTAGACATGGATCTAAGAAATCGAATGGTGAAGTCAAAATAAAATAAAAACTTGTAAATATTGTAGGATTTTACTAGTCAAGTATTTGACGAGGGTTTTTGTCAAACAAGCAGACGGGCCGCTTGATGGTAAGCAGTCACTGTCGCCTATAGATACTAAACTTGTAACACCAGAGGCATTACAAATACATTGCCGACCCTTTAGGACTCGATTAACTCGCCTTTTGAAGAACCCCATGTTGTAACTTCTCGGAAACACCGCGGAAGGTAGCTCATTCCACATTTTGCAGGTATGAGGCAAGGAAGATCGATTTGACGAGGGTCAGGGCTGAGGATCGAATCAGGTGCCATCAGATTCTAAATCGCACATGCTACCGGCCACCATTTCTCTTATATGTAGGTATATAACCAAATATCTCAATATCCAAATTCATTATGCCAAAGAACCAGAGTCAACGACATAGATAGCTCGTTGGTCCAGTTGGTAGTGAACCTGCCTTCTGTGTTTGGGGGTGTGGGTTCGATTCCCACCTATAGGGCAAACATTTGTGTGATGCACATTTGTATTTATTCTATATCTGATGGATGTTAATATCTATTTAAGTATGTATTTAAAAATATATATGTATGTATATCAGTCTCTGGCAGCCATATCACAAGCTTTGCTTAGTTTGGGATCAGATGACCGTGTGAGCAAATATGTCCCGAATAGCTGTTAAAATTTGCAAGTTGAAGTGGCAATGGGCAGGCCACATCGCTCGAAGAACCGATAACTGATGGGGAAGAAAGGTTCTTACGTGGAGACCACGAACCGGAAGACGCAGCGTAGGTAGGCCTCCCACTAGATGGACCGACGACAGTCGCGGGCATCCAGTGGATGCAAATGGCAGACTTTTGTTTAGTGTGGAGATTAAAGGGGGAGGCCTATGTTCAGCAGTGGACGTCTTCTGACTTCTGAGTGTCATCTGACTAAGGTGAAAGAGACTTATGTTGATGGTGAAGTAGCGAGATATGCACATGTTTGTTTGAGCACCTTTTTAAAATTGTCCTACCTCATCCATTTTATACCAACTCCTGCAGATGAGAGCATGCACGCGTGACAGTTGATATTTTGAGTGCGCCATTTACGTTAAGCGAGTTTTAATGCAATATAATAAACTAAACTGTTTCACGGAAATCTGTTCATAAGGAGTCTTTCACATTTACACAGACCATCAAGATTTAAAAAAAAATTAATAGTAGATTGTTGCATCGAGCGCAAAGTGAGTTATTAATGCACGAGCGTTATGTTGGCTAAATTAACACGAGTGCATTAATAACTCACTTCAGCAAGGTGCGTAATCTACTTTTCTTTCAACTACCAATCTACCTACCGTGATAAAATATACCTACTCAAAATAAAAACACAATTTAATAAAAACAAAGTTTAATTCATCTTCTTCTCAAACATTTAAAACTTACAATTATTTTCACCAAGTCGGTTTAATTCCGCCGATTTTTATTTCCAGCCAGTATCTTGTTGATCTAATGTATATTAAACTTAATGGGAGACATTAAACCTCTGTGGTAAATTTATATCTAAATTAAAAAAAAACAGTGCATTAATAAATGTATATGTGCAACAATGAGATTTCATATAGCATTTCTGCTTTTAGTTCTAAGCAAAAAATCCGTCCTTTGTGATCGGTTTTCTAGTGATTAATGATAATATTACTACGTAGTAGAAAGAAAAAATATTTGTACTTCCCTTACACATAGCTATGAATTAGGTTGATATTCCGAAAACCCGTACGAAGTTTGATTACACTTATGTGCGAACTACTCGTCTGTGGAATGGGCTGCCTGAATGGGCGTACTACCCCGATAGTTACAACCTGTTTATTCTAGGCCAGTGTGCTCCACTGTAAACCGCATCATCGCTTTACATCAGGCGAGTTGGCGGTCAAACACAAGCCTATTATTAAATAAATAAACAAAAAGGTTCCCGTAATGTGTTAGCTAAGTATATACTTAGTAAGTGCATCGTTGAAACAAAATGTAAATTCTGTAAACGAAATTTTGTAGATAGATAGATAGAAACTATGTAGTACACCAGAAATAAAACTTACAAACATATAGAAAACACTTACGAGTGCCACAAGTGGCGGCCTTATCGCGAAAAGCGATCTCTTCCAGGCAACCGTTGTAATACATTACAAACATTAATTTATACTCGGTCCATGTTTCTTTAGCTGTGATAGTTGCAATGAAATTCTAAAAATCGGAATGGAAACATAAAAACATTGAGACGAAATCATAGCATGGTGGTAGGGTAGCGGGCAGCATTTGGATTGTCTCTAGAACTTCAACGGTCTATGAGCAGTCTGTTTTTGTAGTGTTAGCTGGTATTTTGATTAGTTAATAAAGAACATTGCACATTTGCACTAATAAGCAAGTAAAAAAAAGGTTAAGGCCTTCGTGGATTTAACTTTATGTATTATATACAAGTGAGCATACCACCCTAACTTTGTAACTCAACACGTGCGAAAAGAAACCAAAAATGTCCAAAAGTCGTTTGAAACGGTCAGGTTGATAGTCTCATAAATAGACAATTTTGTTGTTTATTGCATTATAAATATCGGTATTGGCTGTATTATTGACATTTATACCGCTTTTGGGATAATAAAGAAGTAAAAATCTTTGATCATATACTGTATGTTAAATACTAAATGTTACTTAAGCTTACAGGTGCTGCATAAGATTTCTAATAATTTATAAAAATCCCGACTCCTTACTGGAGTCAAAAACGTGAAAAAAAAGAAGGATATATTATAGGAAGGATTAGGATTTTATTGCATCATGTTTTGTTATTTCATAAGCTTGTCTATTTTCGAGTGTTAATATTATGTAATAATGTAAGCAAGTTGAAGTGGCAGTGGCCAGGACACATATCACGCAGAACAGATGGCCGATGGGGCCGAAAGGTTCTGGAATGGAGACCACGGACCGGTAAGCGCAGCGTAGGACGTCCAGCTAGATGGACAGATGATCTAAAAGATACCGCAGTGAAACGCTGGATGCAGGCCGCTTCCAACCGGCCCTTTTGGAGATCGATGGGAGGATCCAGCAGTGGACATCCTATGGCTGAAATGATGATGATATGCAAATGGTATAACGAGGCGTATCATGCCTTTTCGTGTTGTTTCCCAAACTCCACATACCTATCTAAGTTTTTTGTAAAGCTTCCACCATTTGACATATTTTTACAGCAATTTGTTGTATTTATTATATTAGTAATTTTATAATATTATTCCTATTTTTACTAGGAAATCTATTTTAGTTTTAACAGTATGTGAGATAAATGTTAGTGGAATTTGTCCGTTTTTATTCTCAATAAATAATTTGAATTTGAATTTACTGGAGCAAAAGTTTAACTTGACCGTGACTTACTTTGCTTGACTTTGACTGTGATTATGACTTGTTTGACGATATCCAATACTTAAGTACTGAACTTGAAAATATTGTAATAGCCAGTGCCAGTGTCAAGTGGCAGTATGCACAAGACGGATGACGCCAAAATCCTCTAGGTAAAAATAAAAAAGTGCGACTTTGTATGATAAAAGTAGTTAAGGCTCGATCAACTGCAGTAACAAACGTGCTCGCATCACACTACAACTCCGCCTTAAATCGAATTGTAGTGTTCATACTTCGTAGCTATGACTTTGTTGGACCATAAAGTGGTTTTCCCACTAAATAAATATCTTTTATTATCTTACCCACATTAAGACACTTTTATAAGCGTTTTATAACTCTCATGGACTTTAAAGCTCAAATCTGTCATTCATCACAAAAAAATCCAACCGTGGTAGAGTAAGCAGGGACTGAAACTGGATAATAATTTATCGGTATTAAATTAAACGGTATTATGGTGGTTTTTCTGTGGCTTTATGAATAATATCAAAGTTTGAGAATCATTCAGATTATCGCGTATTATCGCGTATCTCAATCTTATCCACCTTTCAAGTTTTTTAATACTCTGACAACTGCAAATTGATTAATAAACATTTATGAATGAGAGATGACTATGGTCTAAAAATCTATTAAATAATTTTAATGCCATTATTAAAAATATATTTGTATTGACTTCAAAGTATGATGAATTCAAAATTGTAACGTTAATAGTCTTTGCGACATGAAGTTAATTTTAGTATACTCTACAAGCGCCTAAAAATTAGTAGGATTTTTTTCAAGATAGAGTAGTATATGTTATTTGGGTAGTATAATGAATCAGCAATGCAAGTCCCGGTCTTTATCAATCTTCAAATTTGACAGTTAAGAACGTCAAATTCGATAAAATGTCATTTGATCAGTACTTGCTATGATCTAATCTATGGCATTTTATCGAATTTGACGACCGATAAAGAACGGTACTTGCACTGCTGGTTCAGTTATATTATAACCTATAACTTCTGTCATTTTATTTAGACCGTCAATGGTCTATGGTTAGTCGAAATGTTATTGTACTATGTTAGCAAGCTTGTATTTTGTTTAGTTATTTAACAGTTTATATATTAAATCATACCGATTTTTACAGGTTACCCAGTCCTCAGTAACCAGGTATAATGTCACCCAAGATCGTTTTAGTATAATTAATGACACTTTACGCCTTATTAATGGGCATTAAAGCCGTTTATGGCCGTTCTGGGGACAGATCTATGTTAATTGTGACATTACGGATAATGCGGCAGTGCTGTAGAATGGGCGCATATGAAAATTATTTTATGGAGATAAATAAGTACATAACACTAATCATCATTCATACTAATATAAATGCGAAAAGTTTGTTGGTTTGTTTGTTCCTCTTTCACGCAGCAACAAAGCTACGGATCGACCTGATTTTTTGCATGGGTATTGTTATAGAGCCAGAGATTGACATAAGATACTTTTCATCATCATCATCATCATCACTATTTTTCATCACTACGTGGGTGAAACCGCGGGGCGCAGCTAGTATTATATATGCGAAAGTGTTTATTTTATGATTTTTATAGTTGGCAGGGTAGGCGTTTGACAACAGCTCATCCGATGCTAAGTGATAGGGTGCTATTGTATGTTTGTTCATCTTTAGATTTTAGACGTGTTTTTTTTTGTATATATTTATAGTTTAAGAGCCAGATTGGTTATCTATGATACTTTTAACGTAAAAACATTTTAAAAATTGCTACCATAATAAGATCCCGCGGGCATCCAGTGGATGCAAAAGGCAGGCTGTCGTTCAGTGTGGAGGTTAAGGGGGAGGCCTATGTTCAGCAGTGGACGTCTTCTGGCTGATGATGATGATGATGATGATGACTAAGATCTCGCTAGAAACGCTTTTTTGTCGCCGAACATTATAAATATCTATTCTTAATCTCAAAACAAAACTATAAAATAACAAAAACTTATATACTAGATTGAGGATTTAGGTACTATTTCAATGTCATAGACAATTTTTTTTATGAATTTTAACAAAACGATAAGAAACAACATTATCTCGATAGATCCATTGCTAAGATCCATAATAGATCTATCTATAACAATACAACGTCACACAATACGATATAATAACATTGAACAACAATATAATATAAATAAATCCTCAAGAGAAGCGTGGAACACACTTCAAATTTAAAAATTACGTAGCGTGAATAAGAAATTTAAACTTTTAAGGATTTTTGGACATACTTATTTTCTTAATAAGCTAATTTTACATTTGTTCTTCACTTCTATACCTTTGTAGGTCAATAGTCCGAACTCTTTAACATCAATGTGTAGGAATTCGTGTAGAGTTACGACTGAATAAATCACGCATCACATTCTCGGTCAAGTTCAAACTAGAGATGTGGCTGGGGGAGATTTAGCCGGATACACCGGGCAAGTCAGGCCACCACATACACTTTTAACTACTGAAGTACTAAAAAGTAGTTCAAAAAGACTTCATCACGCCCAGGTGGTCAGCCATCCAAGTACTGACCGCGTCCGACGTTGCTTGACTTCGGTGAACAGACATTTGTCACCAACTCGCACTTGGCCAGTATTTGTTATTCTTTAGATTGTGTTCTATAATCATGCCAAGTGTGACGCTTGTACGTATTATCGTTTTTACATTAGAGCAATAATAATTACAAAAATACGTTTAAAATAAGTAAGTTATTTTTTACTTTTTGATTTTATTATTATTTGTTAGTTAATCCGCCGTAACATTAGGTACATATTCTGTGAACATTTTAACCGGCTAACTGGTTACGGTTCGGAAGATACAGCCTTTAAAAGGTAAGACAGACAGACAGCGTATAGGCTTAATAATAGGGCCCCGATTACACCCTTTGGGTACAGAATCCTAATTTTTTTTGTACCCTCTAGTTTTCACTTTTTGACTTTCTTATTATGCCTTAGCTAATCATCCATAAAACATATTCCGTAAAAATTTCAATTGGCTATCTATTACGGTTTGAAAGATACAGCCGTTTAGCTCGTCGAGCAGTGCAGGTACGCGGTCCACGCGTATCACGAGGTATTTATGCTCAGATTTATCAAGGCAAGTATTTACTAAAATGTGTAAGTATTCTGCAAGGTTATATTGTTTTCTTAAGACAAAAGCATTAAAAAAGAAAATGTTTTTTTTTATTGGTTAACTTTTAAGATAAAAGTAAAGTAATTTGACCGATAACATGCCGAATATCTGTCACATCCCTATTTAACACCAATCATTATAAAATAACAGTTAATAACCGCGTAATAAATATTCAAAACATCCTAAAATATGTTTATAATGATGCAAGAAATACCACAACAGTTTATCACCTAAAAGTCTTAATTATATTTAATTTTTGGCTTTAACATTTTCGTAAAGCTATCAATCATGCTTTATTATGCGGAAATTATGCACTGGTTGTCTAGTAAATTGGTTATTAGCAAATTACTAGCTGCGTACCGTGGCTGTTTGCGACTTTATTCTTTTTTACATATTTTGCCAACTAAAAATAAAAGAGTTATGCCGTAAATAATCATATAACTTTAGTGAACAACCGTGATAGTTTAAAACAGTGTTTTAAAAGAGTTATGATTCAAAACTCCAAAGAAGTCTGAAGTCAAATCTTATGACTTCGATATTTATTTATTATTATTAATTCAAACGGTAAAACACCAATTACATTAATTAATTAAAGTTCAAATACAACAACATGATATGACCGTGACTTACTTTGCTTGTGCTCGGACTATGACTAGATAGACAAAAACCAGTTTTTTTCTTCAAATGCACAAGACGCACTACGCCGAAATCATATAGGTAAGGAGGGAAAAAAAAATCGTAAGTATAGTTACCACTGAGTACATAATAACTAAACGCTTAGAATAACTACACAAAGAAACCAAGTACATTCGCAAAATTTAAGCCATTCTAATGGTGTCATATATGACACCAAAAATATATAAAATTTTTACTATGACAATTTGCGCGGTGAAATCGTACCACAACAAATCAGAAAAGCAGCATAAGAGTTATGGTGTGACATTCCACAGGTAATCCATTAATTTTCTTGCTTAAATCGTTTAAAATACCAATCGAAACGTAAGCTACAAAGCGAATTTGTAGCTTACGTTTTGAGAAGGCGTTGTTTGGAAACTTACCTTCTCTGAGTAGTTATTCTAAGACTAAACGTTAAAAACTTATAAAAGACTAGCAATTGTTAATCGAAAACAATAAATTATCTTTTAAAAAACCGACTTCAAAAACCACAAAACACAAACATTCTATGTAATATCCCACTACAAAGAATAAAATAATATTTTTACACGGATTTTGAAGTCGAAGCAAAAGTTTCGCTCTAGCATTCGTAAGCGCTCTAGCAAAATATCCATATTATTTGAGCTGGTTTAAAAACTACTTAGCCCTAATTAATGACATTTTTGTGGAACCACTTCGCGGGTTCCTGCTACAAGATTAAAAAAAAACACGCAAATTGGTTTGCAGATGCCGTAATCAGTGTACTTACATAAAAAATAAAAATACAGACCAAATTGAGAACTTTCCTCCTTTTTTGAAATCGGATAACAACCAGGACCTACTCAACGTGTCATTCAATCCACAGTATCTTAGCTCAGTAATTTTAAATGCGACTCGCGGTCACCCATCCAAATACTGAAATAGTTATTTATGATACAAGTGCGGAAAGTTGGTTATAACAAACGAGTAGACGAATGTAAGCCCAAGACGAAGTCGAGGGCTTACCATAGTCACGAGTTTGTAATAACCAATCCGCACGTGTGCCATACAACGTTTTACAACACATTTGCGAGAAAAAAAGGCTACAAATGAAACAATTTTTGTTTATAACTTAATATCAGTCACAACAATAGTTTCTATAATATAATAAGAAAATGGCGCGAACATGCAAATAGCGCCACTATCACGTGGTGAAAATTAGAACTACATCTTTCGTCTCATTTTCTCTTTAGTATTAAACTGAGACAAACGTATTGAGCAAAAGCGCTTCCAAGGAGGTTTGATCATTCAGCTTATTTATTCTCGTAATATGAAACTCTTTTGTGGAATTCTTATGTAATTATGATGGAAATAAAAAAAATACCGTAAATCACACGCACGGTGCTATACATCTGAGCGTGCGGACAAATTCATTTCTGCACGCTCCGTTGTATGATCCGTAATGTTTAACTTTCGAACGATGTATACAGGCTTCGTAAGTGCACTTTTTGAGCAAATGTGTTGTAAAATTTTGTTTGATGGTCTGCCAGGACCAATAAGCTATGCCATGAACGCTATTTCCCATAGAATTCAAAATATTTTCAAAATAATGAACAAAAGATTATGCCATGGCATCTCAGAAGTCCCATTGAGTGAGAATATGAACAAAATTATTGTCTTTATTAGGTAGTTTCTTACGGATTTTATGAGCGTTTGAAAATTTTTGTCTCTCCAACTCCCAGTATGTGGTACTATAACTGACTACTGTCTCATGGTTGTATCTTTATATTAGGTCGGGAGACAATGACAGTTTTAATCACTGATTGAGGAGAACTTTTCGGTATGTTGTTATTTTTACTCGACTACGTTATTTTGAAATCAAAGGTTATGTATTTGTTTTTAACTAATTTATTGATTACGAAACACCACGGTTGTTAACGGTAGCAAACATAATATTTTATTTTTGATCACGTTCTTTTAATCGAGACTATATTTTGTAAATTTCGTATTAGAGAGAAAAAAGAAAGAAAAATAAAGCAAGAAATATAACCATTCGTTTTTATTTTTACAAATTTTCTTTATTGAATAGGACATAATTATCTCGAATTCCATTTTTTTATATTTATTATATTATTACAACGTTATGGTAAGCTTACAAAAAAAAAAAAAACTAAACAATTAATCCGCTACCATTGGAAATTGTGGCCAATATCCCCTATATACCCTACGATATTTATTAACCTATTATTAAATATTAAAAATATATCACAGTAAGCAACAAATAATAAGGTTCATGTTTTAAAATCACCATCATCATTTCAACCTGTCATGTTTCCACTGCCGAGACTGCTGAGAGGCCGTCTCTCAGAGAGAGAGGGTAGGCCGCAATCCACCATCCACCTACTGCATGTTGGTGCATGTCATATGTCTTTGGACTTTAGAGGTTCTTGGACATATAGGCTTCCTATCGATGTTTTCTTTCACTGTTTTTGAGCGATGGCATCGAAACAGCACATAATTTATTTGTAGGTACTAAATAAGTCCTTGGTGCAGGGCCGAAGATCGAACCGGGTACCATCAGATTGGTAAAGTAGCCACCATCGCTAGCACCATGTTTTAAAATGTACATTCGTAATTAAAAACTTCATTGACTCCCGGCTCCTTATATCTTTATAGTGTCCATAAAACAACTGAAGGTGTATATTTTTATTATTTAACTGCTTTTTCTCGGTAGCCATCGAATTAATATGTGATATTTAGAATTATCGAATGGTACTAAAGAGGAATATATTGAATCTTTATGGGAGTCGGTCGTTAGTGGTAGTTAAGTAGTTATATTAATTTGTGGGTAGTAGTGGTTATAATTCGTAGTTTGGGAAACTGTGTTATATTAATTAAATGCGGTATTTATTGTTTATAAAATATACCATACCATAATTATGTTGTGAGAATATGTTTTCAACGCTGCTACTGCGGCTGTTAGTTAAAAATATTTTAATTAAGAAAAAAGTAAAACTCGTCAATATTTATGAATAAATTACTCAATTATATAATATTAAATATAAGTTATATTTCGTATTTATTCATAATTAAAACTATAATAACTGAAAAAAACTAAATGCTCAACACGAATTATATAAAGATATATTATATATACGATACGATAGCCCGTTGGTCAAGTTGGTAGTGAACCTACCTTCTGAGCTTGGGGGCGTAGGTTCGATTCCCACCTAGGACAAACATTTATGTGATGAACATTTGTGTTTGTTCTATATCTGGTTGTTAATATCTATTTAGTATGTATTTAAAAATATATATGTATGTATATCAGTCTCTGGCAGCCATATCACAAGCTTTGCTTAGTTTGGGGTCAGATGACCGTGTGTGCAAAAAATGTCCCGAATATTTTTTATACAAGGTTTGTAATGTTTGTATGTAAAGATACTTACAACTTATACACTATACAGGTTACAGGCGACAAGTCCAGAAAATTACAAATTGGAATCATCTAAATGCTCAGCAATAAGACCTACAACTAAACGAGTATATAATAAAATGGAAATAATAAAGTAAGTTATATAATACCACAGTATATTGTTCAATGACTCGTTTAAACTTTTATTACATAGTTTAAAAAACGATTCCATGATGTCATACCTTCGACGCGCAATTTCTATGCAAATTCTATTGTTATATAAAAATTTACATACAACATTTCCATATACATTATATAGTTCCAAGTAAATGCATGTATTTATTTAATTAACCCATTTAGAGGCTAAAAAGTGATTGAGACAGGATGCTCAGCGTATTTTTATTGGTTATTTCAAATACAATAGATTGTTAGCAATGTTTCTATGAAGTTGGTCTTAACAGCTCTGTAAATGCCATTATATTTTACAACCTTGTCACAACGAAAAGTTTAACTTATGTTTAAAGAATATAGGAGTTTCTAAAGCTTATTTGTTGAGACAATGGTCAAGAGTTTAAGGTTTTTATGGTGAGATGTACACCAATCGTTGATGTCGATAAAATTTGACAGTTCAATAAAGTGTTGGACTGTATGTCTGTTGTTTTTTTACCTGTAGGGTGGGTTAGAGATGGGACATGATCGGATATCACTATAGGTGTCATAAAATAGAGGTGTGTTTTTATATTTAACGTATATTTTAAAAAGATATAATTTTAGGCTTAACGTAGCACCTAAATCTAGTAAGGAATAAATTTTTTGTTTAATTTTGTTACTACTAGTGCACCGTGGGTCACTCGCTGTCCTAGACAATTTCGAGATAAAAAGTAGTTTGTCTGTTATTTCAGGGTCTAACGTTACCTCCATACCTCTTAACACCAGAGGCATCACAAATACGTTGCCGACCCATGAACTCGCCCATTGAAGAACCCCATTAAGCTACAACTTCTCTGTGGGATCCCGGAGCTCATCATCATCATTTCAGTCGTAGGACGTCCATTGCTGGACATATAAGCCTCCCCCATCGATCTCCAAAAGGGCCGGTTGGAAGCGGCCTGCATCCAGCGTTTTCCTGCGGTCTCTTTTAGGATCCCAGAGGCCCCGGAGCTAATTTCATTACATTCATTTGTTCTTATCATTGCGAGTGCTTACTTTAGCATTTAATTTTCCAGGTGTATGAGAGATCATTCCAGAGTGACACAGAGCCAGCCATGCTTGGTTCTGGTTCTTGAATAGAATTTAAAAAAATTGTTTGTAAGGTGACATTAGGACATAACGGTGACATAAGGAAAATCTGGAATTGAAAAAAAATATATATCATCATCATCAGCCAGAAGACCACCACACTTAACCACGGCCTGCCATGTGAATCCACTGGATGCCCGTTACGATATCGTCAGTCAATCTATTGGTTGGTCTACGCTGCGTCTTCCGGTTCGTGGTCTCCACTCAAGAACCTTTCTTCCCCATCGGTTATCGGTTCTTCGAGCGATGTGGCCTGCCCATTGCCATTTCAACTTGCAAGTTTTATTAGCTATGACTCTGGTTGTTTGACAAATTCTTCATTTTTTGGTTCAATTTATACTTGTTTTAACCTACCGAAGTGGCAGAAGGCAGGGCACATATCACGCGGAACAGATGGCCAATGGGGTCGAAATGTTCTCGAATGGAGACCACGGACCGGTAAGCGCAGTGTAGGACATCCACCCACAAGATGGACAGACGACCTAAAAGAGACCGCAGGGAAATGCTGGATGCAGGCCGTTTCCAACTGGCTCTTTTGAAGACCAATGGGGAGGTGCAGTAGACAACATTACAGTGGACGTCCTATGGCTGAAATGATGGTGATACTTGTTTCTAACAGAATTAAAATAGTGGTAGTAAATGAGGCCTCCCTGTGTGGTGGTCATTAGCATGTTACC
Organism: Agriopis aurantiaria; assembly: GCA_914767915.1. NCBI lineage: Eukaryota > Metazoa > Arthropoda > Insecta > Lepidoptera > Geometridae > Agriopis > Agriopis aurantiaria. The sequence goes on from OU612004.1 coordinate 10,379,567, forward strand.
ACCATAATTTCACCGAATCACTGACATACGTGCGTCACACGCAGCCACCGTTAACCTACACCTAGCATGCTGCGCACGCGCTCAATTTACTAGCGAGCTTTAATGTGTGAGCGTAGTGCATTCAAATGTTGGGCACTTGGTAAGTTTGGTAACCAGTAGCAGATGCAATGTACTTCTGGACAAGCACCGTAAGATAAGCTTATTGCATTCACATCCCATCATCAGTCAGTAACCGTTCACTGCTGAAGAAAAGCCTCCCTCTTAGAGAGGGGTGTTACCATAATCCCCACGCTTGGCAGGTGGCTTGGAGATCGCAATACGTTCACCATGTACTAATAAGACGCTGTTGTTAAATTTTTCGGTGGTCCTGGTAGCAGTTTTAGGATATACCTGGGTCCTTAAAGAAACTCGCTAATTGTATTAACAAGTATAAATTGTTTTTTCTAAAACCTCCGATAAAAGAGCTGGTAATTTTCAAATGGTTGAACAGATTTTCTTGAATTATAGCTAACAACACTATCAATATAGTCAACTTAAAAAAAACGCATTGCTACAGACAGACACACCCACACCAGAGATAGAGACACACAGGTACACAGGCAAACAATACAAACGTTAAACTCAAAAACGCAAAAAGAAGGGTCTTTTTGAATTAGATACTGAAATACGATTGAGTTCATCATAATAATTTTAGTTTAGTTGCTTGTAGTATTAATTATCTTAGTTTGGTTGATGTTAATTTGTAGTAAAAAAATAATTGCTGTGGCGTTTATGTAAAGTTTAATAAATATGTTTGAAATATCGCTATTCTGTATTTATTCAACTCTATTAATAGTTGCCGATGGGGTCGAAAGGTTCTCGAATGGAGACCAGGGACCGGTAAGCGCAGCGTAGGACGTCCCCCCACAAGATGGACAGACGACCTAAAAGAGACCGCAGGGAAACACTGGATGCAGGCCGCTTCCAACCGGCCGTTTTGGAGATCGATGGGGAGGCCTATGTCTGGCAGTAGACGTCCTATGGCTGAAATGATGATGATGATGACTGCTAGTTGCTCTCACTCTGTATGTTAATTATTCTTACATAGCCTACAACCAAATCAATTACATGGAATTGAATCGGTGAAACAGTTCGTCTGAATCGTTCAGTTCACTTCGCTAACAGAATAACTAAAAAGTAAAATTTGTATTCCGATAACGTAAAAAGCTACTTTTCTACTATGAAGTGTTTGTATGTAAAACTGTAATCACATTTATTGTTAAAACAAGTTAATTTTATCGTTTTTAAACGGTTGACACGGGTTACACTTAACTATTAGAATCGTGGTTAGTTTTTAAACGAAACAATCTCTAATTTAGTAATCTAATAAATAAAGCTACGTGTAAAACCCTTACCTCTGTAAAATTCTTGTCATCTCCTTTACAATTTTATTGGGTTTTTGTAATTTCCTATTTTGACAAAGTGCTAAGAAATATAGCATGGTTTTTAGTAACGGAAAACATGACTTGATTCAAAATTGATGAGACGCCATGGCACGTGGTAATGTAGTACTTTGGATTTTCCCGTAATTTAAACAAAACCCGTTAGGTACCTACATGAATAATCACCTTTTACTTGATTCTTAATAATTTCTTCCATAAAGTTTTAACATCTTTAAATATATAAATCGATGTGTGTATGTTCCCTATGGACTCCAAAACGGCTGGACCGATTTCGACGGGATTTTCACTGGCAATAACTGATGTTATAAGGAGTCATCTACGCACACATCTACGAGCACGCAGGGCGCACCTAGTTTAAACCGTTGTAGTGCAAATATTAGGTGGAATTTTATTTTTGCTAAAATATTTAGTTTCGATGACTGCGGCAAATCACGCGCACGTGAGCCTTAACGTGTCGAGATACGGTTTGCGGTCGCGCAACTTTTCGCAATCACCTAACCAGAATCGTTTAAATCAGGTGACGGTACGGCCCCTGATACCTATTTACCTATCTATCCCAGCAAAAAGAAACTGACTCTGACGTGTATTATACAGGGCTACGCATATAGACTGTACTAAGCCGAAAGGAGGTCATAGTTCTCATCGTTATGTTTTTTTAATCTATGGAACCAACCCTGAAATGGCGAAATTATGGCTGAATTTTTTTTCGGGATTTCAGGATTGATCACACACAACACACACACACAACAACACATACATACAACAATACACATACAGGTACACATAGGTCAATGGGTTGATCCAACAGTAAAAGTTGTTCATAATGATGCGTACAATGACCTCCTTTAGGCTTAGTACACTCTATATGCGTAACCCTGTATAGGTACTTTAGTTTGGGAAACCCCGAACTAAAGAGCTGTTCACACGTAGGTCATGCGTCGACTCGGCTCATTTGTACTATCTTTGTGTATCACGTACATTTACTGAGAAGCTGTTTAGATAAACGAGACTTGTTTCCATTGTTATGAAGTTAAACTTACAATTTATATTTGACCGACTTCGAAAAAGTAGGAAGGTTCTCAATTTGGCCCGTGTGTTTATTTTTTTGCATGTAGGTATACCTGCGGTGTAGTTTTACTAACGAAATATGGCCATCACGGGACGCCCGGCTGATGAAACATGACAGCATAAGAGAGCTTCATTTTTTTTGCCGTCACGGCATACAAGTCAGTTTTACTTTCAAGGCAATTGATTCTATTCTTGAACCTAATTATAGGTTATCGCGGGTAAAAATTGGAAAAGTAGGTACAAACGAATTTAGTGAGATAACGCAGTTACACAATATGCGTTTGTGGAAAATAAAAATGGCATCATCATCATCATCAACATTTCAGCCGTAGGACGTCCACTGCTGGACATAGGCATCCCCCATCGATCTCCAAAAGGGCCGGTTGGAAGCGGCCTGCATCCAGCGTTTCCCTGCGGTCTCTTTTAAGTCGTCTGTCCATCTTATGGGTGGACGTCCTACGCTGCGCTTACCGGTCCGTGGTCTCCATTCCAGAACCTTTCGGCCCCATCGACCATCTGTTCTACGTGATATGTGCCCTGCCCATTGCCATTTCAACTTGCTAATCCGGTGGGCTATGTCGGTGACTTTCGTTCGTCTACGGAACTCCTCATTTCGGATTCGAAAAAAATAATGGCATACATTAGGTTTAAACAAAGAATTCCTTACACAACAGCTGCCTAACGCCACAACGCTCGTGCAGGTAGATCCAACCCTAGGTGTTTATGGTGTTAAAGTTCTTGCTCACTCTCAACATGTAATGAATTACGTCTATAGTTAGTGTAGAATTTTGGTATACTGATAAGAGGACAATAACAAATAGGCATGAGGGGTATTAAGTCAATAAGTCAATAAGGACACACAAGGGACAAACAATAAGGGGGACAGTCAATAAGGTTTGAGGTTATTTTATACAATAAAGTCATGTCTGCAATATATATGTCGTATAAAGGTGGTGTAATGGAGTCGAACTCCGTCAGACCGTGGCGTGTGACAACTTCTTCTGGCATTCTCTTAGTTCCGCAGCAAGCAAGGGTTACATGTCGGCATATTTATTATGAAATAAAGGTTTAAAAAAAAAAAGTTTTTAGCTACTTTACTGACGCTTTGGAATACAATAATCGTATACATAAAAAAAAACGTAACAAATAATGTTCAGATTCGATGCCATAGCTCATAAGTCCGTAGATCGATTTTGTATAAAAAAAGCGGTGAAGAAAACATCGTGAGGAAACCGGTATGTCCAAGATCCTCAACAGTTCAAAGACATGATATTCACCAACGTGCACTGGGCCAGCATGGTGGATTAGGGCCTATCCTCTCTCTTTAAATGAAAGCCTGGAGGAACCCAGCCTATTATATTATGTTACTGCTGGGAAGAAGTGGGAACATAATAGGCTGATAATTGGTATTTGTATTTTTTGTATTTTGATAATGATGATGACTCATCATCATCAGCCAGAAGATGTCCACTGCTGAACATAGGCCTCCCCCTTTAACCTCCACACTAAATGACAGTCTGCCATCGGCATTCACTGGATGCCCGCGACTGTCACAATGTCGTCGGTCCATCTAGTGGGAGGCCTACCTACGCTGCGTCTTCCGGTTCAAGGTCTCTACTCAAGAACCTTTCTTCCCCATCGGTTATCGGTTCTTCGAGCGATGGTGATGACTCGTATACATTTTTTGCAGTGGATGCAAAAGGCAAGCTGTCGTTCAGTGTGGAGGTTAAATAGGGAAGCCTATGTTCAGCAGTAGATGTTTTCCGGCTGATGATGATGATGATGATGATGATTTACTAGCTTCAAAATCATGTACTTTGTTCAAATATTTTTTTTAATATTATTATTATATCGTCGTCGGCGTTATATCTTCATTGTCTCCATGTAAGTAAAGAGAGGTCAAGAGATCTTCTACAAAGCAGCGGTACCGGCTTCACGGAGAGCTCGTATCAGCTCGCATCATGCTGTCACTTTATCAGCGGACTGCCGCCATTTGTGCTTTATGTTAGCTATTAGCGGAATAGACATCATTCAGTTTGAGGAGGCATTGAGAAGGCACAACATAGGTTTGGTTCTGTAGATTTAAAAAAATCGGGACATTTTTGCACACACGGTCATCTGACCCCAAACTAAGCAAAGCTTGTGATAATGGCTGCCAGAAACTGATATATATACATATATAGTTTTAAATACATACTTAAATAGATATTAACACCCAGATATAGAACAAACACAAATGTTTGTCCTAGGTGGGAATCGAACCCACGCCCCCAAACTCAGAAGGTAGGTTCACTACCAACTGGACCAACGGGCTATCTAGATGTATATTTCTTACGCAGCAACTTTAATTGCACACCGTCATAGCCCACCGGATCAGCAAGTTGAAGTGGCAGTGGGCAGGGCACATAGCACGCAGAATAGATAGCCGATGGGGTTGAAAGGTTCTCGAATGGAGACTACGGACCGGTAAGCGCAGCGTAGGACAACCCACAAGACCGCAAAGGAACGCTGGATGCAGGCCGCTTGCAACCGGCCTTTTTGGACATCGATGAGGGAGGCCTATGTCCAACAGTGGACGTCCTACGGCTGAAATGATGATGATGATGAACTTTTATTGGTTAAAGTTTTCGGGCATATTAGCTATGAATGGACATCGGTAAGAATACTACCCGTTTTCACCCGGTTTCACCCGCGAGGGTTACTCCTTATATCATCATACATACAAACATTGCTTTTTATCTATACTAATATTATAAAGAGGAAAGATTTGTTTGTTTGTTTGTTTGAATTGAATAGGCTCCGAAACTACTGAACCGATTTGAAAAAATCTTTCACTCTTGGGAAGCTACACTATCCCCGGGTAACATAGGCTATATGTTTTTTTTTAAATAGGTATCCTTACTAAAACTCCAATAATGTAACCCAAGGTGTAAAAAAATAAGATTTTCAATTTTGACTTTGCGTGTTTGACATTTCTAAGACAGGACAACGTCTGTCAGGTCTGCTAGTATTTTATATATATAGATTGATAGACTTGCTGTGCCCGCGGTTTCACCTACGTGGTAATAAAAATAGTGATGAAAAGTACTCAGCTTATTTTTTTTCTTTATAACATCTGATATCATCCAGTAAAAGTCTCTTCAAAGTCGGTCCAGCCATTTTGAATTTCATAGGGACCATACACACATTGATTTTTACATAATAATATATAGATTATAAAACAGTATCAATCTTAATTTTTTTTAATGAAACAATTTGTTTTTTTTTCCACTCAACTTAGTAACGGCTGAACAAATTCTGATGGAAATTGGTTTGGGGAAGATTATACTCTGAATTACCAAACTGGCTACTTTTTATCTAGAAAAATGATTGGTTTCTGTAGTATATCGGTTTTAAGTCGCGGAGTGCAGTGAACGACAAACCTAAGGGCTCACACCTAAGCTCGTTGAAGTCTTTTCAACGGAGATTTTGCTACGATTTTACTACAATATATAAGTAAATTTTTATAATTCAATACGCATCGTACACTTATAGTCACTCCATACAGGGTTATTGATAATTTAGCTAACAACCTCTCGCAGGCAGCTTCCAAACATTTTGATGCGAAACATGTACCTATTATCGCGCCTTGGCAGTAGAATCGACTCGTATGCCGTGACGCCATACGGCATGATGCTATTTTATACCGCCATGTTTCACATCTGCCAGGAGTGCCGTGACGGTTAATCGATGTGATTTTTTGCATATAGATAGTTGATGGTCCGGAAAGTGTCATAAGATACTTTAAGGCGCTTGCAGACGATGTACAAGTAACATGTAGAAGTAGCAAGTGCATACTACGCATCGTCTGCAACGGTGTGCTTAGTGAACGTGGTAGAGAAAGTGCTTAGTAGCACTTCGCGCTGGTCCTTGTGCAAGTAAAGCATCATTTTCCCACCCCGCTCGCGCGACGTCCACTGCGCATTGATCGTCTCGTTGAATACTTGTGCAAGTGCGTACTCGCACGCGAGTTGTTGCGTCACCACGCGAGTGGCTTAGTACTTATCATTTAAACGCCTACTTGTACTAGCTACTTCTTTTTGTTACTTGTACTACGCATCGTCTGCAAGCGCCTTCAATCTCAGAAAAAACGCAGCTAGTTACCAATTACCCTATAGAGTTGCAGAGCATTCTAAACAACGATAACTTGTTTCAGTTTCCTATATACTACGAACGAAACCCTAAACAACACGTACGAAGTACTTTTGGGAAGCTATTTAAACAAACTGGAACAATTCCGAACCCGTTTCCGAGACAATTGCTTGACGTTTTACGGTAATTTCAACGTTTACCGTCCAGTGTAGTGAGCGACAGATGGCGAATCATGAGAACTTATGGTTATTAAGATAACTGTTTCGATTATACAGCGATATGAAGCGGTAAAAGGTTGTTAAGGTAACTGATCATATGTAACGCCCGTGGTGTAGGTTGACTCCTTAACACCTAATTCATTCGAGGCATTTTTTTATTTTTTTTTGTTAACCTATACTGTCCCACTCCTGGGCAAAGGTCTCCCCCAATTCTTTCCAGACAGTGCGATCACCCGCCAGACTTAACCACTGTATCTGGAACGTGTCGAGGCATGTGTTCTAATATTTAATTTATTACAAATAACAGACTTAGCGATGAATATAACTAAATACATTACACATACTGAAAAATACATTAAATTGGCTGATAAATCTCTGAGATATGAGCGTTTAAAGTTTTAGGTGGGGATAGAGAGGGGATACTCTGTCCCTTTCTCGCAAAGTGTGTGTTAGTATAGAATTTGTATGGTGCCCCTTAGGCGTGACGTCATAACTCAGTATATTACGCTATCTTTCTAGGGTGAAATTAAAATACTTATAAAATATTTATTATTAAACAATTTAATATTGTTTTCGTTGAGCCTTCTGTTTATGATCAGCTTTGTAATGAGTTATTAAATAAATATTAGTGCCTATTACAATAAAACAAAATAAAAACAAGTCATGGTTTTGTTGGCGTTGATTAGTGATTGTATAATTTTTTTCCGTCACTAAACAAAATACAAGATAATTCTAGAAATACAATTAAGTTGCCCATAGACCAATGTAGGTCTAAAGACAATCCAAATGCGCAAGCCTGCTATCAGTTGGCAGCGTACTGAATGTCAATATTTATGCGTTGAGCCAGAAAAACGCCAGCATTTTAGTCACGCATCGCATTAACCAGGCGCTCTGAAAGATTTTTGAAAATGAGGTGAGCTCCCGGTTCCCAAAGGCATAATGTCTCGACCCCAAACGCCTCAAATATGTAACCAGTGCCGAGACTAGCATATTTGCGTCGCTTTTGTAGCTCTGCCGAATGGCAGCCGCAACATCCCTACATTGTGTGTCTCAAGAAGATGTGGCGGCGCCAGAGTATCGACACAAGTTGCCTCCCATACAAGGGGCCTCTTCTGGCTGTCAGGCCTCTATAATTAACAGTGCTTATAAACTGAAATAGTAGCTAATCGCTAAATAAAATCTCTTTCCACATGAATGAAATTACATCACGTGCATACAATTCTTTAAAAACCAACAAAACATAAATCGAAGTCATCTAGCGCCATCTGTGCTGTTCACAATAACTTAAACAAGAACAAGAAAGTAAATAAAAAACACCCAAAAAAGTGAAAAAGCACCTAAAACTGACAAGATCTGGCTATAAAGGCACGTACACACTGTCTGGCGTATCGCATTACGCTCAATTTGAATAAATTATTGTTGTTGTGTTGCGGGTGATGTCTCTATTATTTAGTGAAGTGACCATTCGTGTAGACCTGCCTTGTCTTTTATTTGTACGACATTGAATGGAGTTGTATTTGTATTTTTGAAAGAGTTTGGTGTTATTTGAAGTTGTGTTTCTCTACTTTACAATATCCATGTGTGTGTCCGAAATATCTTAAAACTGAGCCAAAAGAAACATTGTTTTAAACTATCACGGTTGTTCGGTTGGTTATTATCCCGCAAATAGTCATAATTATAAATGAGCCAAAAAAAACTGACTGATATCTTATCTGCATTTTGTAATTTCTCATTATATTATGTGAAAATATGCATAAATACTGGGTAAAAAGAGATCAAGGAAAGGCAGGATAAACGTGCATTTAAACTTTCAATATTACAAATTCAAAAAACATTTATTGCAGTTTGTAGGTATACAAATAGGTAATGTTACAGTGCAGAATTCCTAAAGATTCTTCTGTAAATTCGAATACAAACTTGCCTTGCAACATAAGATGCAGGATTATTTATTATTTACAATCACAATGCAAGAACAATTATTAGTATTACAATAACATAATTTTATGTAGTAAGTATTATAATCATGTCAAATTTCTTAATATAATGTCACAAATGCGAAAGTGTGTTTGGGAAGGTGATACAGGATGATTATTATCCTGGAGAAAAATTAGTTCCTGAAGGAATCCCCACGCAGGTAAAACTGCAGGGCCCAGCTAGCAAAAAATATTTAATTTTACTTAGCTCAAAATATTGGTTGCCATGTTCGTCTGTAACTATCAATAATTTTCGATTTAAAAAACCGACATCAAAATTAGTGAGCTCTCTTAAAACATTGCAGGCTATTGGCAAATCAACAGGCACACGAACAATATTATTTGTATTATAAGGCAGGGTCAAAAACTACTAAACCAAAGTTAATTTAAAAAAATGCGGGTCCATGAGGTCCTTTCACTTAATATAAAAAGAATCACATAAATTGGTTCACAAATTTCGGATTAATTGGTGTACTTAAATATATAAATTGAGAACTGAATTGAGAACCTTCTACCTTAGGATGGTTAAAAAACAAAACTAGTTCCACACTACAGCACACGTCATTTCAGCTCACTACCGCGACGTGCGTCAGATAGTGTCGTAACAGAGTATAGGGTTACATGGTAACAGTACGCAGTGGGCGTACCGGTGGGTGTGTGTGAACGCGCCTTTATCGTCTATTATTTTATACGCGAGGCTATTTTGATGTAAGTAACTACTTTAGAAAGAGTACTTATTTCTATCTGCGTAAAAAAATATATACTAAATAATATTTGAGCTATTTTGTACCTCTTCACCAGCATACGAGGGTCATGCCGAAAGAAATTAAATACTCAAAAGTTTCAGAGTTTATTCTTTATTTCAGTCATTTATTTTATCAAAGTATTCACCGTGAACACGATACACTTTATAGTAATGAAAGAAAGAAGAAAGAAAGAAAATAAATTTTAATTGACACCTTTACAAAAACTTATATCAAATAAAATAAAAAAATGGAAAACAAAAACACAAACAAACAACAAAACAAAACACAACACACAAAAAACATGGAATACGCATAAAACATGGAAACAAACACAACACACATACAACAACAACACAACAAACAAAAACAAACAACATAATACACAACACATGGAATAATGGAATGGAATAATAAATACATATTTTAATGGTGTATAACTTGCCAGTATCAATCAAATTACCACGGAGTATCTAATTTCTTTTGGCATGACCCTCGTACACTGGGCTAGTATAATGGATTAGGGCCCATCCCCTCTCTCTCTCTCTCTCTCTCTCTCTCTCTGAGAAAAGGCTTGTGTCCCAGCAGTGGCAACATGATAGGCTGATGATGATGATTATTTTATCAAGCGTTTATGCATTAGCGTTAAGGTATTAAGCTGTAACTGGTTTTAATTTGGAACAATTTGGGAGACCGCTAGACTTGAAAGCGTGAGGTCGCGGGTTCAAACCCCGGGCCCGTGCCAATGAGCTCTTTGAAGTTTATGTAGGGATTTTCATACCACTGCCTTTTCGGTGAAGGAAAACATCGTGAGGAAGCCTGCATACGTACGGAGAAGGAATTCAATGGCGTATGTGAATCCACCAACCTGCAACTGGGCCAGCGTGGTGGATATGGCCCAGTCACCCTTTCGGGGTAGGCTAAAAGTCCAGCAGTGGACTGTTAAAAGGCTGCTTATGATGAATAAAAACGAAATCCGGTAGGTAGATACTCTAAACCATACTTATTTTCTAGTTTAATATTTTAAAGCTATGAATTAGGTACTTTTCTTGCAGCAATATTAATTTGTAAGGTTGTAAGGAAGATTGGGCAAAAAAATTAAAACTGCCTCAAATAAGTTGAAACCGGAAATATTTCCAATAACGAAAGAACTCACGCGCAGCTTCAATTTCAAAAAAAAATATTGTAAAACGTCGTTAAGTTTTTTTTTTGTACAATAACCGTTTAAACTACTTTGAATAAACAACGCCCATCATACTCCCGTATCTCACGATACACAATAGAAAGATTTACATAATTCAAATTTCGACCAGTAAATTGACAATAAATCTAATAAAATAGACTTTCCTGCCACATTTCCTAACAAAAAGAATTTTTATAGCTCCACTTATATACTGATATCTTCATTCCAACGATTTAAGGTAGCTGCATGGCTACCATAATACCAACCTAACAAATCTGACGTTCCTTACAACCTTGTCATAGTAACTATCCTAAAAAAGCTCACAATCGTTTGTGGCGTGACGACCATTTCATTTGTAATATGGGCAAATGGTAAAGCTAATGATTTTTTAGAATGTTGGTTTTCCGAAAACTATTTCCACAAGTTCTTCAAGGCCCATCTTTAGCAGAGGCATTTGCACTATTAAAGTTTATATTAGTGAAAACTTAGTATGTACTCTTTATTTTTATTTTTGTGTAACTTTCATTTCATTCATCTCGTATTTACTGTATTTAGCAGACAATATCGGTTCAGCCATTTTAGGAACTACAAAGCCACAGACAGGCCCCAACAATTTGCCGGAGTTTGTCATGTTTTAGATTCAACAATCTACTGGAGTATCTCTGATTGAGTTCCGGGAAAGCTTCCCTTGATTGTCTACAGTTTTTAGTACTTGCCCAGTATTCTTTGTGAAGTCTTGTAGTACGTTGACGAATCCAGGATCTGATTTGGCTAAAAGGTAGGAGGATTATCGGCTCGGGCCCTACCGGTCGTATGCTCGAGCCTCTCCAAGCCAGTTCATCAGCAGCGAGCAAGCCACTAATATAGCCCGTTATATTTAGATAGCCCATTGGTCTAGTTGGTAGTGAACCTGCCTTCTGAGCTTGGGGGCGTGGGTTCGATTCCCACCTAGGACAAACATTTATGTGATGAACTTTTGTCTTTGTTCTATATCTGGTTGTTACTATCTATTTAAGTATGTATTTAAAACTATATATGTATGTATATCAGTCTCAGGCAGCCATATCACAAGCTTTGCTTAGTTTGGGGTCAAATGACCGTGTGTGCAAAAATGTCCCGAATATTTAAATATTCTTGTACTCAATGCAGTGCTAATATCCGTGCGCATAGTCTATACGGCAGCAGCTAGCAGTGACTAGAAGTAAAAACCAGAAGCTGTGGCGTGCCTTGAAAAAATCCTCTTTGGGTCTATGTGCATGTACCATGCAGCTAAAAGCTTTAAAGTCCGTAGAGCGACGAGCTGTAAGGCTAATAGGCGATGAAAACTGGTTTCTCTGAGATGACAATGATGATACGCTGTAGGATAGCGTGCTTGGCAATATTTTGGTGCGTGTGCGCTTAAGCTACACGACCTAATACCTCCTTCCCCCTTCTACAACAGAACAAGTCGGAAAACACATGAATGCCATCCGTACATAGTCGACATGCCACCGGCTCGAACTAGCTAGTTTGCCTCCACCTTCTGCGAACTCTTAGGGACTGAAATGCTTTGCCACCGTTCTTGTTTCCTGAAAACTATAACCTGGATGTACTATTAAGGCCAGCGTGAATAAGTATCTCCTAGGACTACGTGCTCCATGTTCATCCACAACGCTTTAGTTTCGCATTCGCTTTTCATCAGGTGAGCTGGTGGCCAAACGTAAACCTTTATCCTATATCCTAAACCTATATCTTCTATCTCTATATATATAAAAATGAATCCCTATTTACCTTGGTCACGCCATAACTTGAGAACGACGTTACCAATTTCATTCATCTTTTTTTTTAAGTTTTCCAATACTTTGTAGAATGTTCTTACGGAAAGAAAATTAACAAAATTCAGCAGAAAATTGGATAATTTCAGAAAACTTATTAACGACGATATTAACTTCGCGCGTTTGACAGTTCTAAGACAGGACAACGTCTGTCGGGTCAGCTAGTAATATGTATATAATAAAAGGCCTCTCCCAAGGCTGGCGTCTTGAGAGAGGCCCTTGCTGTGGTCACCACATATCCAGTACCAGAACTTGGATGGACACACACTCCATGGACACTTTATCCAGCAGACATTGTGTCACTGGGCAATGAGCATATCTAGTATTGCACTAAGCTGGGCTGATTATGATGATAAAGTAACATTCTTAGACTAATATTCATTCTAACATTATTTTTTAACAGTTGTATGGTTATTGCTTAGTTTCAATCTTTACTTTGACAAGGTCCAAAAACACGCATGTCTTTTTAAAGGCAGTTTTACAATAGAAGGCATTACGCAGCGGGTTCCGGGCTGTAATCTATTCAAATTTTTCTATAGAAATGTCACAATGTAGACTGATAAAAAATGTATGAATAGGATATTATTTTAATACGGTTATTTTTATTATTAAGTTGTAGATAGTATCGGTGGCAGGTTGATGGAAATGGGTAGGAAATTTAATATATTAAATTATAATGGTTTTAAAAAACCAAAAAAGCGCTCGGAGACGTCCACTGCTGAACATAGATAAGCCTCTCCCGTAGACCTCCACACTGAAAGATAGCTGCATCCACTGGACTGATGCTCGCGACTCTCAAGATGTCTTCGGTCCATTAAGGGGACTGTTCCCGTCTGCAGCTCTCTCGCTCGCACATTTTCACATTATTGAAGATATAAAAACAATGAGTGTGAATTTCCAAAAAGTAACAAAATCATGTCTTGGTGTCTATCGTAACATTACAAACAAAGAAATTGTCAATTTGATATATTTTAATTTGACGCAGTAAAATGGTAACAAGTGATTTTTATTTCTCGTGTCATGTTATTTCGTCAAATTACAAGATATCGAAACTAACATTTCTATGTTTGTAATGTTACGATAGACACCAAGACATGATTTTGTTAAACACTGTTTTAAATGATTTTGTAAACAAAACAAAGGATCCAAAATACGTGGAATTTATTAATAGCTATTAAAATTTTCTACTATCCACTGCCCAGCATCATCATCAGACCTCATCAACAAGTGTAACGTATGGGACTCGGTAAAACAACCCAAATGAGCTCAAACTTGAGGGGTATATTAGTAGTACCACTATTCACCTCCTGGCTCCATTATCAGATCAGTGCCATCAAATAAAACAGCTCAAATTAATCAAAAAAAATCAATCAATCAATCATGGTATCAAATTATTGTATTGTCATCCAGTTTGCATACAGTTTCAAAACGATCATCATCATCATTTCAGCCGTAGGACCTGTGGTAGGACGTCCACTGCCGGACAGGCTTCCCCATTGATCTCCAAAAGGGCCTGCATCAAGCGTTTCCTGCGGTTCAAAACGATGCGACAGTTAAAAGCAGGTTAAAATCTCAGATCAGACAATAAAAGGCGACATGGTGAGGTGGCGTGGCGGGTGCAAACCCATCTGGCCGAAATCAGGCTTGATGCCATTAGTCGAATCCACCCAACAGACGACCTTGATGCCATTTATTGCATGTGGGCTATTAAAAAAAAAAAAAAATTGCGAGTGACCCGTACTTGCTTCAGTTTTTGCGGGATAGTGATTTTTTAAATGAAAATTGTGACATTTTAACAGGGACGTTTATAAATTTTATTAGAATAGAATAAAAATCTTTATATCATTAAAAAAAAACTTATTTTTTTTACTGAATATACAGGAAATAAAAAGCATCACTACATTGGTCTTTGAATTTAGAACCACCAATTTATTCGACCTCGATCTCAATGCTATACAACATCTTTGCGCAAAAAATACTCCATACTAACTCCTTGAATCTTTCTTTTTCTCGTAGTCATGGTATAAATTGTAGTATGCAACTCTTGAATAAAACGGATTTATATCGAGGGCCATGAATCAGTCGCGTCGCTCAGGATTCTAACACTTGAATCACTAGCTACGCTCGTGATTCAAGTTTTAGATTACTTTATACCATGACTACGAGAAAAGAAAGTGTTAGAGTAAAGCAAGTGTTAGAAACCACCATAGAAAAAAACATCATGAATCACTCCCTATCGTCGTCGTGATTCAGTCGTTAGAATCCTTCACTTGCTCGTGGTTCATCTATGGCCCTCGCTTTAAATTCGTCTTTTATTCACTTAATGCATAATATACCTACTATTGGCCTTACAATATTGGAAGTTACACAGAGCAAGTCAAATAAAAAAAATGGCATCTCTTGATCTGAGGTTAAAATCCACGTCTGAGATTTGTTTACAAATTCGTAAGTCACAACAGAAGCATTAAAACATGTTAAAAACTCATAAAATTAAATTACACGTGCCTACTTCATATAGCATCATACTCATACACACTCATACATTTCATATAGTTCCTACTTCGTATAGCATTGTCATGTTGTATTCTCAACATAAACCTTATACAACTCCAAAATCAAATCATAAATTCAACAATACAAAAATCATTAATTCACAAAATCATAACACTTCATACAAATTTCACACACAATTAAATAATCATTCAAAAATTATCACCACTCCATTAAAAAGTACCATTTGCGAGATATAGCCATTCGAATCCATACAAAAGTATAATGGTACAAAACCCATACACCTGGGTGCTGAAAAAGTTAAAGGTAGACCATAAATAATGATCATCAAAGGAGTTTGGATATTTTTGAGTATTATTGCATCGTAATTTGTAAGTATATCGTTTGGTGCAAGTAAAAGAAACAATCACAAAGCTGCGACAATTTTCAAATTATAGTTATATGATTATTTACGGGATATTTACCGTGGTAAGGTTGTGGAATGAGTTCCCGATATTTCGGTGCAGTTACATGCACCATGGGAAGACTGAAGAATGCGGGTGGTTGGTCGAACTGTTAAAAAGTTAGGTGCAGACAATATAACGATCTAACCTCTTTCTTAGACTTATAACTTTAGTGAACAACCGTGATAGTTTAAAAGTGTTTTAATTTTCAAATTATCGGTCAAAGATATTTTTTGGAAAATTTTGCCTTTCTGTTGTTTGGAGGTGAAATCATCGCAATCATCATCATCAATCGCTATCCTACTTATATAATATTATAAACGCGAAAGTTTGTATGTATAGATGTATAGATGTATGGATGTTTGCTCCTCTTTCACGCTGCAATGGAACAACGGATCGACCTGATTTTTTGCATGGGTATAGTTCAGCCAGAGCGTGACATAGGCAACTTTTCATCATCATCATCACCATTTTTCATCACTGCGCGGCTGAAACCTCGGGGCGCAGCTAGTGGTTTATACATCTAATAGAGATAAGCGATTTTAGTTTTCCCCGAATATTCAATTTTTTCGGGAACCTTTGAAATGTTTTCATTCCCAAAAATTCTTCGGCAAATTTTTCGGCCTATAGCAAACATATTTTTTTTTTACCATATCGATCCAGCCACTTTCAAGCGATGGGCTTACCAACGAACAGTATTTTTTTTAAATGCCATTTTTGGCCAACAACTTATTGGACCTCCTAATGGTAAGCGACCCTTCTCACCTATGGATACCTGTAATACCTAATTCATACAGGGTTACGCGGAAAGGGTGTACCAAGCCGAAAGGGGTCCATAGTACGCATCATTATGAACAACTTTTACTATGGGACCAAGCATGAAATCGCAAAAAAAAAAACTACTTCAATATCAACCAAACCTACTTAACGTAATTCGCCCTTAATGTAATTCACCCTTAACGTAACTCATACTGTCCCAGCTAGCAGATGTGTTAATTTTTTGCCACACTCAAAAGTTACCGATCGTTTGTCCCTTTCAAGAAGTGTCGATTTCAATTTTACACCCATTGTTAGTATGTGGGCGCAAACATTGGCTCTGGTCAGGAAAAAATCTATTGTTGCTCAGTTTTTTTTATTGTTGCATTGAAATGGATAGTTTGAGCTTTTGTTGGTCGAGTGTCGTTTCAAACAGTTAATAGAATCGTTTTATAGAATTTCCTTTTTTTTTTGGTGTCATTTTCTATTTGATGTTCATTGTAGAATAAAAAATTCTCATAAACGTTAGCTAATATGAAAGTTCGCTTAGACTGAGTTATCATCATCATCAGCCAGAAGGCATCCACTGCTGACCATAGGCCTTAGAACCCTTAGAACTCCACACTGAACGACGGCCTGCCATCTGCATCCACTGGATGCCCGCGACTCTCACGATATCGTTTGTCCATCTAGTGGGAGGCCTACTTACGCTGCATCTTCCGGTTCGTGGTCTCCACTCAAGCACTATTCTTCCCCATAATAGGACAATTCAACACTTCAATTCAATTTCTTCAATTTTAGTAGCTAAGTCGGTATTGTCGGTGTTTCTGGTACTTTGACGAATATCCTCGTTCCGGATTCTATCGCGCAAAGAAACTCCGATCATAGATCTCTCCATTGCCCACTGTGCAACTCCGAGTTTTTCCAAAAGCCCATTTAGGACAGCAGAGTAGCTGCGACGGTCACTTCAACCAACAAAAAAATATATTTTTTTAATCGCGAAAGTCCGTGTTTGACCACCAGTCGGTCGGTTTTTTCTCCGAGGTATAATTTGGATTGCTTCAAACGAAGGGTCAATATAGTCCTCAAAGGTAGGCAACGCACTGACAATGCCCCTGGTATTTTAGGTGTCTATAGGCAGCGGTGACCACTTACCATCAGGTGACCCGTAGCTTGTTTGTCACTTATCAAATAAAATAAAAAAAACAACTCGCATGTTGGTGGTCTGTCACTTATTAATACATCTTATTAGAATTACACTTTTCGTTAGAAATGTCGTTCCGGATTCAACCCCTCTGAGAAGCGCAGCTCTCTCCATAGATACATTGACACATTTTGACCAATTTGTAACACACCCGGCTTCACAGAATGTTGTTATTCAATCTTGTACTGACGGGCAGAACCCCTATTTAACGGTTCCGGGGCCAATTTCACGTCTATTCTGTACCAATTAACGGCTTTTAAGAAATCCTGTGAGAAGCCGACAGGATTTGCGTTGTTTTTGGTACTAATCCGTAACTGATTTGTAGTTTCAGGGTAGAATTGTTAGGGCGGTGAAAGTGTAAAAGCTCTACTGATTGCGTTGTTAAGTTTGGCTTTAAGGCTCTTTCTCGGTATCATCTGTATGCCATCTGCCCTTTCGAAATTGTTTTGTTTCATTAATCCTTCAATTAATGTCCAGCAGTGGACAGTTATAGGCTGATGATGTATGTCATACATACATCATCAGCGTTTAGCTGTCCATTGCTTTGTATGGGCCGCCTGATGGTAAGCGATCACCGTCGCCTATGGATACCTGTAATACTAGGGGCATCACAATTTCGTTGCCGACCCTTAAGGACTTTAAAAGGTATTAATAATATTAAAATAAAACTTTTGCTACACAGGGTTACGCATATAGACTGTGCTAAGTCGAAAGGTGGCTATTGTGCTCATCATTATGAACAACTTTTACTATGGGACAAACTATGACTATGGGAGACTATCAGCTATTGCTGTTTCATACATTTTGTAGAGTGTGAGTGACCGTTTTCTATGGAACAGCAAATATATTTTTTCGCGATTTCATGGTTGGTGGCATAGTAAAAGTCGTTCATAATGATGAGTACAATGACCTCCTTTCGGCTTAGTACAGTCTATATGCGTAACCCTGTAGAATACTATAACGTACATACTTAATTTATGTGCCCTCTTATGTTGCCTTATATGCCCTCTCTTATACCTATACCCTAAAATTATTTGGTTCTGATTTTTTCCTTATCTTTATTTGACGAACTAAGAACACTTAACGGTGTTAATAAAACGATTAGGAGTAAAATAAATCAATCCAAACCCATTTAATTTCCCATTATTCAATCATTCTCAAAAATCATTAAAATCCCGACAGAATTTGACAGGGTAACGTGGGATGAAACGTTTCGAGTGGACCATAGACAACAATTTGTAGTATAAACATCAAACATGCGTTTCTGGTGAACCATAGACAAGACAATGGTTGTTTGGGTTGTTTGTGGCTTTGACAGGCCATTAAAACAGCATTCGTCTAAAGCCATAGACTATAAATTATGGAAGCCATTATTTTTTGGGATAATTAGTAGGAATTTGAGTAAAAGGACGTACTCAGAAATTAGGAGTAGCAATTTTTGCGTTGCGTTGGTTGCGTTTAGTCGTTATTCGGAACTTACCTAATTATGCAGTAATTTAATAACGATTAATTAGCTTCAAAACCTTAATATAGGTAGGTATGCTAGAGGCTGTATTAACAAGGTAATGGTGTCGATTCTGTCATACCACTCACTAAATTAATCAATCTGACAGGACTAAAATTATCTGCCTCTCTTTTCATTTTAATATGTAAGAGAAGGATGACAACAATTATAGAGCTGTCAAATTTAGTTTAGTTTAGAGTACTTACATGAGAATCGATGCCACTATCAGAGAAGAAGAAAAAAGTCGAGAGCAATATTACTGCCATATTTAAGAACATGAAGAAACAGGCATTGGCATCGATTCTGATGTTCTCTAAACTAAACTAAACTAAATATGCCAGCTCTAAAATTGTTGCCATCCTTCTCTCACATATTAAAATGAAAAGAGAGGCAGATAATTTTAGTCCTGTCAGATTGGTTTAGTTTAGTGAGTGGTATGACAGAATCGACGACATTGCTATTCAGCGTGATAATACCGCCAGCATGCCAGGGTACTTTGCTAAGTGAAATGGACTTAAGCATTTGGATTGTCTTTAAACCTTCAACGGTCTATAAGCAGTCTAACTGTTTTGTAGTGTTAGTTAGCTTGTATTTTTTTAAAGTTAATAAAGGCACTTGTCAGTTGACTAAGAATGTTATGACATTGTCAAAAAGTTATGTGACTATGTAAAAAATAAAAAATTGAGCATTAATAACATTCTTGATATAAAAGACTGTTTTAAACTAATATCGGAACTAACTAACTAACTTTTACTAGTATTAACTAATATCAGGAGCTCATTCCATAAACTTACCACGGTAAAGTAAATAATCATATAACTTTATTCTTGATATGATAAATTTTGTGTTTATTTAGCTAGCTTTTTAACTCTTCGAAGTCGAAATTCTTCGCTACGCCAATAAAGGCTATTTCACTTAGTTTGGTGAGATATGGTCAAAACACGTAGTCTAAAACCATGAAAAAGTTTTTGTGGTGTAGATTTATCCAACGACTTCATATCATGAGTAAGAATCATAATTTTTTTAAATACTACAGAATCAATTAGAATGCCCATTGTCCGTTGAAGGCTATGATGCTCACTGATTGAAGGTCTAAAGACAATCCAAATGCTCAAGCAGACTGCAGAGAAGAAATAAACTGGGTCCTGAAGTCCACCCCTGTGTGATCCCGACTGGGTATTTTCGCAGCGGGGTGCGACCCTAGCCAACGTGGCTGTCGTAACGCGTGACCGTCAAACTAACGCCGTTTTATAATTATTATTGAGATAAAAGTAAGTTTGTATAGGCTAAGTGAATTGATGTTAGAGTTTAGTTTAAGGGTGACAGTTCATAATCTACAATTGTCTGTACCTAGAATCTGGCTAATTAGAGTTGAGAGTGAAAAAGCGCGGCAAATTTAGAAAACTACAGTATTGCAACCCCAAAATTAGTATGAAATACCTGGAATAACCTATGGATTTGATACACGTAAATTAATTAATTAAAAAAGAGGGTTTCTTAATTTGGTTGTATTTTTTAGGGTTCCGTTACCCAAAGGGTAAAAACGAGACCCTATTACTAAGCTTACGATGTCTGTCTGTCTGTCTGTCCTACCTATTAACGGCTATATCTTTCGAACCGTAGTAGATAGCCAGTTTAAATTTTCACAGAATGTGTCATTAATGTTACGGCGGATTAACTAACAAATAACAAAAAAGTCTCAAATTAAAAACGAAACGGGGGTCTCCATACAAGAAACTGTAATTTTCTGATGTATTTTGTATACGCTCTAATGTAACCGGTAATACGTTTGCAAGATTATAGTACACACTCTAAACTTTAGATCTAAAGTATAACCATGGCCAAGTGTGAGTACCGACTCACACTTGGCCATGGTTATGATACCGATCAAATTTTAGTTCATTACCAAGTTATAAATGGTATAATTCCTTTCCTGGATGACCTCTTTATCATTTCACCGGATCGAAATGACATTTTCTTACAAATTTTGAAGTCGGTTTTTTAAATTGATAATTATTGTATTTTGTGGGGGATACCTTCAGTGCGCGAGCTGGACTTGCACTTGACCGGTTTATTTGTGTTTGTTACCTCAGAACTCCGTCATATATAAACCGATACCAAGTGACCCCGTGTTCCTACTGCACTTGTGCACCTAGTGTTCTTACCTTCCGTTAGAATAGATATTAAGTGTCCACACATTTTTTGACGAAAAAAGCATCGACAACTGGATTTTTAGTATAATTTTTCTTACAATTAATAAGGTCTGTAGAAAATTCAGTTGCTGTATTAAATAGATATGTATTTTTTACTGTATGGAGCGGCTTCAGTCTTGGTAAAACTCAACATATCCATTTGTTACCTCCAATTAACCAAAGTAGTTTTACGTAAAATTTTAGGAAGGAAAGTTTTAGAGTGGATTACGTTAAATTACTGTCTTAAAATAAACAATTTTATATTATGGTTTACTTATTTTATTTTTATCTTGAAATTACGGCTTTATTTATTCGTTTTATGCCCGAAAATACACATACTTAAAATAGAACGGTTCATTTTGTATTAGGCCTCTTAATTCAATTAAGGATGTTTCCTGGTAATTCCAAGAACTAGTTTACAATACAATGCTACCCCACATCCATTGAGCAACATCATTAATTTTATGGGTTTGAACAATTAATTGCAATTTTAAACGATCAACTGCAATTTCACAATTTATTCTGCATTAGGACGATTCCCTCTGCCAAATACCTATTTAAAAGACAGCCATTCAAGAATTGACGCAATGTTGCTAGGTCTTAATTTAAATTAATCAACAGCATGATCTCATTTTGAGTTATTCAGAAATTAAGGCAAAATGCCCTGAAATGCATTGGTTTCAAATTAAATTCATGTCTTAATTGCCATACACTAGGGTAAATATTCCCTTAAAATAGCATTACGTCAAAATCAGCTTTTATATGCTTAGCATCTACAATCTACATAAACAGTTGTTTTTGGCTTATCATGGCTTAGTTATTTGCCTCTACAGCCCTAGATGTAACACATAAACTTACCGTGAAGCAATTGACTATTATAATACATCTAAAAAAATACAATGACTTTGTGCAACGACGTGTAACATCCAATTCAGTCTAAAATCATGCAAAAACTTGAGCACTTCATCAATACCCCAATAAAGAAAACCTTTATATATTGCCAGATACAAAAACTGCTGAATGTCCACAAAAGGTGCTTCATTCGGTACAAATTACCGTTCACACGAATTTCTAAGAAGGTGCCAAACTGCGCCAATCTCCGGACTTTGATATCGAGCATATCTTGTCAATAAATTCAAATACATTAACTAAATTGTCAAGCGAAAATAAACTTTGATCTCCTGTCAATAAATTCAAAATATTCGCCTAAATTGTCAAGCGAATTTCCACTTTAAGTATAACAATTTGAGAGCATTAAATTTGAGAGTAGTCAAATTAACTTTGTCAATGACATAATAGAATAGAGACGTCAGAAGTCAAGCTGGCTGGCGACAACAATGGCGTCTGATTGCTAAGGTCCCATTCAACGATTATCCATGCCCATTATATTCTATTTATTCCCAAATAAGCATTTAATAGTTTTCGAACCGACAGCCGTCCCCTTAGCATGCCTATTAACAATACAATAAAATAAATAACAAAATAAGGACCACTTTACACCTTCTTGGAAGTTGCCAGTTGCAACGAAAAAAATGTCGAAAAAATAATTTTACTCTCTTCACACATGTGTCTTTCCCTTTCTGGGCTTTTGTTGGTAGCAATTGATTTATAAATTGACATTTACAACTGTTAAAATTCTATTTATGCGAATTTAAACTCAACGCAGTAGCAATAATGGTAGGATAAATTAGAAATGCTGATTTTAAGTTTGTCAAATTTTGAGTGTTACAAACATAATGGTTTCTAGATGAAGTGGAAAATGATACTCTGAAGTGTCGATCCCTTTTCATGCTGTTGCTAATATAAAATTAATATTCTAAAAAAATTGTACCATATGACATTGGGATGTTTGACAAATAATTTTCACGGTATACTGAGTTTTTTTGTGTGGTTTGACAGATCCGATGACCGTTAAATTTAAACCGATGACGTTTCAATTTTGACAGTAAGTTAGAGATATGCGAAGCAGATTGTGATAGAATATTGTAGAAAAATAACTGCGTTGGCAGCTGTTTTGTGATACTGAATATTCTGTTCAATCGATTAATTTTATTGAGTTGGGAGTCATTTTGGCGACAAAAAACTCCACCACGCGGCCGAGTTAACCCAATTTAATTTTACCTACTTGTAGGGAAAATATGCCCATTTGACTGTAGGCAAGTGGATATTTTGTTTCTTTAAGTTCTAAGAGAAATTAAAAGTTAAATGTGTTTGTAAGTTTCTGAAAGGCAATGTCAGACAAACTCTCGGGCGGCTAAATCTCTGACACTGGGATGAAATATCAAACATATAAAATCAGTAAACTATGTACCTAATTATTAGTAACTTTCAATGGGAGAAGCCACTGGCTTCCGAAACACAGTTTTTTACTAGTTCGGAGCCAGTGGATTCAATTGTTTTGTTTGTATTTTTCTTTGTGCCAAATAAAGATTATGATTATGATTATGATTATGATTATAATCAGAGCGGGCACGAAAAACCGTGACCGCTTTATGGTCCGAAACCCGTACGAAGCGCTTTGATTCCATATTTATTGTGCGAACTGCTAGTCTGTGGAATGCGCTGCCTGAATGGGTGTTCCCCGATGGTTACAATCTGGGTGTCTTCAAATCACAAGTGAATCGGTTTCTTCTACACAAGCGTGCTCCATCATAGACCGCATTATCGTTTAACATCAGGCGAGATGGATGTCAAGCGCAAGCCTATAATTTATAAAAAGATATATTTTTTTAACAGTTATTCTTAGTCCTGTGTATATTCACAGGGTTACGCGGAACGGTGGCACTAATCCGAACCACTTTTATACAAAACCAAGCCAAAAATAGCGAAATCACGTTCCAATCTGTTCTGCCGTTTGAAGATCATCAGTTCTTTTATCGTTTTTTTTTATTGTAGCAAGTTCCCGACTTGCTTCAGAAAATATTAAAAGAAAAAGTTTTTATTAAACTTTTGTTACTACAATGTTGTTACAGCTGTCAGAGCAAATAAATGCGTAGACATAATCTATTCATGTATATTTAAATAAACCGGCCAAGTGCGAGTCCGGCTAGCGCACTAAGGGTTCCGTACCACCACAAAATGCAATAACGTAATTACCAGTTATAACTTGGTAATGAACAGAAACTTGTCACCTACTCGCATTTGGCCATTATTAATTATTTGTTGTTATACTTTAAAGTGTGTACTATAATCATGCCAAGTTTGGCGCTTATACATATTACCGTTTTCACATTAGAGCTAATACAAAAATACGGTAAAAAAACACGTTTGTTGGTTGGGAACCCCCTTTTGTTTTTACTTTTTACTTTTTTAATTATTTTTTAGTTAATCCGCTGTAACATTACATATTCTGTGAAAATTTCAACTGGATATCTATTACGGCTCGAAAGATACAGCCGTTAATAGGTAGGACAGACGGATAGACGGACAGACATATAGACATTGTAAGCTTAGTAATAGGGTCCCGTTTTTACCCTTTGGGTACGGAACCCTAAAAAGGTCTTACACTCGAAGCTAAGCCAAAGTTCATTGAATTCTATTCGCGGAAGCATCTCCGAGGTTGAATTTAATGTTTAACACATGACCAGCTTATAATTGGGCACTTAACAATACTGCTCTTATCGGTAATCTTTATTAGATTGATTTCTACGAGCTTAGATCCTAATCTATTAACAGAAATCAAAGGAAACGCAACTATATTTGTTTAGTCGCAAGAGTGATAAATTGAACTTCAGTGGTGAGGGTAAAAATTTGTCAACATATAATTCTGTTAAAGAGAATTTGATCAAATATCTTTGGTGATAAGGCTGAGATTTGAAGTTGTAGTGTTTGGACAATTTCGTTACCGATTTTGATAGAATGTTTGATACATATTAAATAGGTGGGACCTTGTGGGGCCGTTAAATGCTTTAAAGTCTCAACTCGAGGTTGATGAGTCAATTGTTTGCAAACTTTTCCTTTGTGGTTAGAAAAGTACGCTTTGGAATGCAGAGAACACAAAAAAACGTACATCCTAACATATTTTTTTATTAATTTTGTTTATGACAATGGTTTGGTTTTCTTAGCAAAGTTTTAATTGTTTATTTTAATAACATATCACGCAGAACAGATAGCCGATGGGGCCGAAAGGTTCTGGAATGGAGACCACGGACCGGTAAGCGCAGCGTAGGACGTCCACCCACATAGCCCTGGCGCCGGGGCAATAGAATACGGCACCGGTAACCCCTGCCTGTAGTAAGAGGCTACTAAAAGGGGACCTCCGGGCTCGGGATGGTCAAAGTTGGGGCTTTGACCATCCACATAAGCGTGCCCAGGGAGAGAACGACAACGTTGTGTGACCAACGTTGTCGTGGGTGGAGGGGCTGAGACAACACGGTTGTCTCGGGAGGAGCCGTAGCGCAGTGCCGAGGGCTCCGGTGCGTTCCTCTGGAGATCTCGGAGCCCTCTTGTCAAGCACTAAGGCTGGTCACCGGGGGGGTTTTAGTGGGTATAATCCCACATAACCTGGCTGCACCCCAATGCAGCAGGGTATCTTTAGAAGATTTCCCCCTCGAAAAAAAAAAAATAAAAAAAAAAAATTAAAAAAAAAAAAAAAGGACGTCCACCCACAAGATGGACAGACGACCTAAAAGAGACCGCAGGGAAACGTTGGATGCAGGCCGCTTCCAACCGGCCCTTTTGGAGATCGATGGGGGAGGCCTATGTCCAGCAGTGGACGTCCTACGGCTGAAATGATGATGATGATGATGATGATGATTTTAATAACTTTGCTATGAAGTAAGTACTACACAGTGAGGTGTACTAATAGAGATGTTATAGGCGGACAACACGGTTTTAAAAACTGTCTAAACGCAGCATATAACATAGCATAGCTTACCTACGCATGTAAGACATATAAGACAACGTACTACAAGACTTCACAAAGAATACTGGGCAAGTACCAAAAACTGTAGACAATCAAGGGAAGCTTTCCCGGAACTCAATCAGAGATATTCTCGTAGTTTGGTGAATCTCAAACGTGACAAACTCCGACAAATTGTTGGGGTTATCACAGGGCATTGCCTCTTAAACAAACACCTTATTAAAATTGGGGTTACAGACAGTCCCCTATGTAGAGGGTGTCTGGAGACTGATGAAACGGCCGCACATTTGCTGCTGGAGTGCAGCAGCGTGGCAGAACAACGAAACACTATCCTCGGATCACCGAGGACGCTCTGGGAGGCCTGCGCAGGCATAAGCGAGCTGCTGGCCTTCCTGGAGGAGACCGGGTGGCTGAATTAGCTGCAGCCGGGTGACGCAAAATGGGTCAATGAGTGGCCTAGTTGCGGAAAATGCCCGCTACACAAGTAACAAGTAAGTAACTACGCATGTATATGTGCATTTTGTGAAATAAGGGAAAGAATATGATAGACTTTTTACGCTATATCTGTTTTTAGAAAGAGACAAAAATACAATTTGTTGTGGACACTCGGAGTGCGTGACTGAGAGACGGCTGAACGAAGTCGGGCAGCCAGCCTTGCATTCATTTAGTCAATATGGTGGCACAACCTATCTACAGGTAAAAATATCTTAGGTCATCATCATCATCATCATTTCAGCCGTAGGACGTCCACTGCTGGACATAGGCCTCCCCCATCGATCTCCAAAAGGGCCGGTTGGAAGCGGCCTGCATCCAGCGTTTCCCTGCGGTCGCTTTTAGGTCGTCTGTCCATCTTGTGGGTGGACGTCCTACGCTGCGCTTACCATCTTAGGTATCTACTACATAATAAAGTTGTCAAAATTTGTTATGACAAAAGTCCTAGATAAAGATTTGGAGAAAGATTTAGAGCCTAGGTGATGACGTGTTCATTCATTTCCATGTCGAAAGCTTTGCTCTAATTTTGTTTTAGTAAGTAGGTAAGTAACAATTACCTAGCTTAAGATTTTGCACAGCATGAATTTGTTTCTTTTAGGCAAGCATGCTCCATCGGAGGCCGCACCATCGACGAAGTAGAGGTCAATCGCAAGCCCCAAAGATTTATATAATTATATAGTTGGCAAGACCATTAATAAAAAAATAAAAATATTATATATAAAAAATATTATGTTCCTCTTTTTAATACTTTTTTTAGCTATTATATTTGTGAAGAAAATAACTAGGTATTCCACTTTGTCATCCAGAAGCTCATTGGGAAGTTCATTTGAAATCGTTTAAAAATTTGTACCAAAAAAGAAAGCGAGGAATAATAACGCGGTCACAAAGATCTTTCTAAATGACACTGGCCACTCGCTAAAATTATGACAGCTGCTACATTCCAAACTTTTTGTTCGAACAAAAAGATTTGGTTTCAAACGCGTGTCTTCCAGAATTCGAAAATCGAATCCAAACATATTTAAACGGCCAATTAAAATAGCAATTTGGTTTACAAGGATCGCTCCTGACATCTCGTCAGAAACGCCTACTATAATTCCCTAAAATAACAGTTTTTATGCCCGGACCCGATATATCACTTTCATAATGCGGGCCGGGTTTCTTTTAACGTTTTTTCTACACATTTTTGTATTGCGGTAACGATTTAGAACAAATCAAAATATTTTAAAAATACATTTGTATCATTTGGTCGTGATTTAAAAACAACTTAGGAATACGAATAGCAGCAGCGTGCATTGGCAACATTAAATAAAGAAAAAAAAGTCAACTGTCATATGTCCCGCCAAAACGTGCGTTTTTTTATACTGCATTCACTGCATTCTCGATTAAAATATTCTTACCACATAACACGAATTAGTTATGTTTAAAAGCGTCTTCCAGGGCTGATTTGCATACTACTGGGCCCCAAGTGGGGACTTGACCACACCGAGTGTTCCTGTAATGCTTTGAATTGAATGCAATGTTGTTTATTGCTTTGTTGTGTTTGGAATATGCTATTGTTTACGTGAAACCATAGAGTTGGAATTTTTTTAGGCAAAGGTAGATTGTTCGAAATGTTCGACGTTTTATGGTGTGATTGACATTGTTACTTTAATAGAGTTCATAAAAATGTACGCTTGTTTAATCCAATGCGCACGTACGCTTTATCATTTAAAAAAAAAATTTAGAATCATATTTTGTTTAAGGGCTCAGATAGATATACAAGATCTAATTGATTCTATCTAATGATTTGTTGCTACAATCCAAAATTATATTTTAATTCTTCTTATAATACTGGTAATACCTACTCAGTAATTAAACTGCATTCTGGTTAAAAAGGTAAAAATATAAATACATAAAAAGGTACATGCTTAGATCTAGGAGAAACCCTTATTGTACAAAAATACATTTACCAAAACTCAATACATTTTTGACGTATTCGATGCTAAATGCAGAAACCGTGCATCGGTCAATAAAAAAGGTTCGCGCCAATTTGTGTATTATTGTCATGCTCAATAACTTTTTTACTCGCACGCAATCTGGCTCCGAAACAACGTCACATTCATCCAACAGTAATCTTTATCTTATTAATTACGAAGCGCCATATAACGCATTCCAAGTGCATGATCCCACCCCGGTGCAGGAAGCCTCATACGTGGCCATTAAATTATTACATCTGTACTGGCGGGGAATGACAAGTGAGGTGGGCTGAATGATGACGATGGCAGTGGCCGAACGGGTAATGGGCGTGATGAAAAAAATTATTAAAGTGCTGTCAGCATATTTTACTAAACATTTTTAAGGTCTTAACGGAAAAAACATGTCCCATCATCAACTTGTGTATTTTCGAGCGACTAATAATGGTGGATTGATATTTAGCTTACCGACATAGCTGTTAAAATTTGCAAGTTAAAGTGGCAATGGGCAGGCCACATCGCTCGAAGAACCGATAACCGAAGGGGAAGAAAGGTTCTGGAGTGGAGACCACGAACCGGAAGACGCAGCGTAGGGAGGCCTCCCATTAGATGGACCGACGACATTGTGAGAGTCACGGGCATCCAGTGGATGCAAAAGGCAGGCTGTCGTTCAGTGTGGAGGTTAAAGGGGGAGGCCTATGTTCAGCAGTGGACGTCCTCCGGCTGATGATGATGATGATGATATTTAGCTTGAGTGTGGCCAAATGATATAACGCGGTGAAACATGTATTTTCGTATTGTTTCCTCTATAAAGGCCGCTTGTAAAGTCTCCACCACGACATGGGCATGACTTTGACTTAATTTGCTTGACTATATATGACTTGTTTGGCAACATTTCATCAAACTAGATATTATTTTAATACAAAATAATGACAGAGAAAAAAAATGAATAAAAATCTAACCTGTTGTTGCATAAAACTGGCGGTTTAGTTGACGCTACTGGTTATTTGGGTCTATTCACTTATCAACAGAACTAAATTCTTTACACCTAAATAGAGTCTACGTCACCTCCATTAGGCATTCTCTCAACGAAGTCTTTCTAATGTGCCATCGACATGGTACGTACGTGGTTCGGGTTCAGAAACGCTAGGGATGGGAAATTAGACGTTACTCAAAACTACACTGTAGTGAGTAGCTAAAAAACTTGCCAAGAGCATGTCGAGACACGCATAATGGTAGGGTGCAGTAACCAAAGCCATATAGTTCTATTTATATTCATAGTCCTCAGATATCTTTACAAGCGTATGTATGGGTACTACCCTTACATGTATCCTACAGATTTTCTGCATGGTTCTCTGGGGTACAACTCGTTGGAAGTTAGGAGAGCCCATGACCAGTTAGGGACGATGTGTAAAATTCTGCATGGCAAAGTGGACGCGCTAGATCTTAGCGAACAGCTTTGTCGCCTTTTTGTTCCCGACAACTATCATCGGTGTAGAAAACATAAACTGTTTGCTGTCCCGAAGTGTAGAACAGTCGCTCACATGACATCCCCGATACCTCGATCCCTTATGTCGCTGAATGCCCTTCTTGACGCCAAACCAGATTGTGATCTGATTGCGGGTGATTGGAAGTACATCATGGCAGAATGCATGAGCTACTGTGAGGCCATCGCATCGAGACAACACTCAACTATTTTTAGGTAATGACATTTATGGGTATTTTTTATGTTATTTATATTGACATTAAGTAACATTTGAATTGACATTTCCTACTAGTTAGCATTATTTTGACGGACATTTAATTTGTGTGACATTTATTAATTTGTTTTCATCCTTATTGTACCTAATGTTAATTTGTTTTTATGTTCTTCTTTTTGTTTTTTAATTTTTATATTTTTAGTGTGTTTTATTTTGATTTTTTATATGATTATGTAGTTTTTGTTTATAAATTCATATTATTTAAGTAATTCGTTATTGTAATACAAATTGTCATTAGTGTAATTCGTGTTTTGCGGTACTAATTGAAATAAAAATAATAATAGTTAAGAAATTGGTAGTTATAGAAAAAATCGTACAAAGCTCTGTGGACTTTCAGAAATATCATCCCGACAAAACATTTATACTTTTTATGGTTTAACCAATAAGAAAACCACTAGGGAAACATTATTTGTTTAGATCATTTTACGAAATGGTCAATGACTTTTGAGCTAGAACGTCTTGAATTTATCACAGTTTTATCGCTATAACTCAAAAAGTCATAATCAGATAATGTTCGAAATTATTTTTAATTAATGTTTTATAATTAGACCTATCAGTATTGTGAGTTAAAGTTTTATATGTTTTATAGTATAGAAATGCAGGGGAGGGATCCACTTATTGCTACTTTGACATCATATTTTGCAAAGAATAGACTCGACAAAAAAGTTATGTATGAAACTTTACTTTTATTTTAAAAGGCCTATTCAATGATACACCACACAAGGGGATGCAGTGGACAAAACAACACTATTTCACATGTACCAGAGCTACCCCTAAAATGTAATATTATTTTTTATACTTTTATAATTGAGATAATATTTTATATCCTATGTCATTCTCCAACCATTGCACTATACCCATGCAAAAAATCAGGTCGATCTGTTGCTCTGTTGCTGCGTGAAAGAAAAACAAACAAACCAACAAACTTTTCGCATTTATAATATTAGTATGATATTTAAATTATATTTGTATCTAACTTGGGACATAAATAGTGCTATGAAAGATCGAGACGAGATTTTTCAAGACTCATGATGTCCCATCACTAAACAGAATGCAAATCGTATGCGATTGTCGATAGGGCAAATTATGTTCTTTACATATTTAAAGGACTTTATCTGTCTGATAATCTATTAAATTTATGATTTCTATAATCACACATGTATTTATAAGTAGACCTACCTAACTTGATAGATAGATAATTATACAGTTATCAGTTAGAATACGTCAAAACCAAGAACTTTTCTACGACTCATCAAAATTCGCGAGAAAAAAAAAACAGCATTTTCATTATGAATATTTTGTCAGAGTGAATGTTTTTTTTTGTATGGAACGGCCTTTTTTTTTGCGAATTTTGAAAAGTCATAAATCAAAAGTTGTTTGTATTGATATACTAAAGCCGCCCTTAAGAGGATGCGAACTGATTAACAGAGACCCTGTATGAATAAAAACTCTTTATTGTGCACACCAGAAATAAAAGTTACAGATAAAGAAACTGAATATTACTAGGTATATTAAGTAGAATGATTTTAATAGTAACTGTTGCCCGCGACTTAGAATAGGTACGCTTAAACTTTTATATAAACTTTCAACCTCGTTGGTCCCTCTTGAATTTGCATTTTTTTCCTTAGTGGTCCTCTACACTCCTTAATAATTCTACCTGGCAAATTTCAGGTTGGGTCAAGTCATAGGGTCAAGTAGTTTTCAAGATTTCGTTATGATTCAGATCTTAGAATGAATAAAAAAATCAGATATACAGGGTTACGCATGTATACTGTACTAAGCCGAAAGGAGGTAATTGTACTCATTATGATGAGTATAATGACCTTCTTCCAGCTTAGAACAGTTTACACTTATGCGTAACCCTGTGGATTTTGTTTGCGTAGATTCTTGTGCGGTAGTAAATATAACTAAACTTGTCTTGTTATAACATCACAGTGTTGAAGCCATTTCCGTTTTTGAACATGGATTTGAGTAAATTAACCATTATCTTTAACCGTTGCGAATACTGAGAATCGCAGAAATTAATTAACTTCAAGTGGAGCCTTAAGAATTTACCAACATTCCAAATATGGGTAACTTTATTCACTCCTTCATTCATGTCTTAATCACAGAATACTCTAAAGTTATATATATATATATATATACAAATAATAATGAAATGAAATGAAAATTTATTGATAACAAACGTCTTCTTAATAATTGTAATACATGGTGTCATTACATATTAATATTCCTAGTGGAAGTGCATTGGTACCCAAACTAGGAAACACCTGTGAGATGGCATACCAATACCCTCCGCATACCAATAGACTTGCGTTTGACCACCATTTCGCCTGATGTTAAGCGATGATGCGGTCTACGTTGGAGCACGCTTGCCTAGAAGAAACCGATTCACTCGTGATTTGAAGACACCCAGATTGTAACCATCGGGGAACACCCATTCAGGCAGCACATTCCACAGACTAGCAGTTCGCACAATAAATGTGGAATTAAAGCGCTTCGTAAGGGTTTTCGGAAATCAACAATACAATAGACAATAGACAATATTTTATTATTTTGTGTAAGTGCTTAAACAGTCAGATATACCTATAAAAGATTTGATATCTTTTATAATGGAAAACAAAAACATTTCTTGTAATCATGAGATTGACGTGGACATTTAGTATATTAACAATACAACAAAGGCCACCCTCTTAGAGAGGGGTGTTGCCATAAGCCCCACGCTTGGCAGGTGGCTTGGGGATCGCAGTACGTTCACCGTGTACTAATAGAACGCTGCTACCCATCCTACGTTAATCCTGGTGGCAGTTTCAGGACATACCCATCCATCGACATCCCGGGTGAAAAATTGCGCATAAAACAGCAACCCGCAGCTAATTCAATAATAATATTTGAATATCGAACCTTCAACTGACTTTCTCTCGAATTTGCGCGCACGCAGCGCCGTTAATTCAATTTAAAGTGGTCCCGAGATACGTACAGCTGTCTCGCTCTATCACATAGCGCCATCTCGCTCGTACATCATTATGTTATTACCCACATGGGTAGACGAAAGCCGTGATTAGCAGGTGATTAAGGTTCATTCAACATAATCATGTAATTATTTATTTATGTTTTTGAGTCGAGTGTGTTTTGTTCGTAGTATATGCGAAAATACCACATATGATCTCTAAATAATTATCAATTTCAAAAACCGACATCAAAAGACACCCCCACATCTTACAAAGCTGGAAATCTCACACCGTCTGTTCTGCCGCTCTTTTCTCTTGCGGACCTGCAAGGTGTGGAATGACCGCCGCCGAGCTGCAACATGAAGTGTTTTAAAAAGGGCTGGCAGAGCAGCGACAACTCCGCTAGTGTTGCAGGTAACCATAGCCAGCGATTACCGCTTACCATCAGGCGGACCAATTGCCTTATTGCAGCTCTTTCTATAAAAAAAAAGTACAATACGCAATTTGGGTTACTTTGGTGATTGATATTGATTAACTCTTTAATATTTACACCATGAAATTTGATACAGATGAACAACTGTCAAA
Organism: Agriopis aurantiaria; assembly: GCA_914767915.1. Classification (NCBI taxonomy): domain Eukaryota; kingdom Metazoa; phylum Arthropoda; class Insecta; order Lepidoptera; family Geometridae; genus Agriopis; species Agriopis aurantiaria. The sequence continues at coordinate 10,413,350 of OU612004.1, forward strand.
TTCTGTTGTATGACATAATATTGTCATGCAAGTAACTGAAATTACGTGGGTATTTTGCTAAATTTGTGAAGTTGTTTTTTTATATTTACAATTATTGATTATTCAACCAGCTTGTCCCAGTTATTTCAATTTTCTAATAACACGTAGACTACAATTAAGTATATGTATACATAGATACCTAATAAAATTACTGTAACAGAAAGTAAAAACAAATGAGCAGCTTTTTTATGTTTTTGTGAAAAGCAGAATGAAACAACTTTGTTATTGTTTGTTCTGCGTTTTTCCGGTTTACTGTAAGAAAGAGCGGCACGCAATAACGATATCTGCTCACGATCACTAATGAAATGAACGAGAACGTTCCTTAACTACACCGAGACACACGGACCGTTAGTTTAGAAAACAACGTCTTATAATTTTGTTATATTAAGTTAAATGTTTGGATTAAAACATTTAGCTTTATTGGCTTACTGGTGAGGGATCGTCCATTGGGTTTATGGTTTTAAGGTATAGATTGAGGATTATTTTGTCCATATTTTTTTTTTATCACAAGAGTTTGGATAATATCATGACCAATCCCAATCACATAGTAAAAATCCTCAAAATATGAGCGGTCGGATATGGCCAATAAAACCCCACTTGTTCAATGGACGACCACCAGGAAAGTTTATAAAAATAAAATAGTTAAATAGATCTTAGTTATTTAAAGTTTAATTAAAATAGGTCTGATTAAAATGTGTGTAAAGTGTTGTCCTATTTTGAATGGCGTGCCAATCAAAGGATGCAAAATTCGCTGGTTCTTTGACAGCCTGTTTTGAGATCTGGCACAAGTGCTAGTCAAATTAAATTTAGTAGTTAAATTACAAATAACATCAATTAGCGTCCACGATACCACCATGTGCTATTGAGAAACAACCAAAGCACAAAGATTTTTTGTTACGTTTCGGTTCTAAATAGCTCTGTTGGCATCATTGGCGAGATTTGAAACATGCGTTTGAACCAGTTTAGTCACAGATATACACAACCAGATCGGCAATATATTTTAGTGAAAGAGACAACTTGATATGGCTCAGCACAAGTACGAAAAGGAAATAAATAGATTTTGTTGTCATTATCGGCGTGACCTGTTTTTGGTACCTCAAGTGTCAAAATCTGTAATAATCAGTGACAAACAAAACGGGTCTGAATTATATTTATTGCCTTTTTTTGGTGATTTAGTGTGATAAATGCGTGTTTCCTCTGAGAAATAATTGTAAAAGATATTTTACAATGGTTGGTTGTAGCATTTTGGGCTGCAAGAAGCGCAGTGAGCGAAAATACGATGAAATATTATTTCACACGTAAGTAAACATATAAAGCTTGTAACGATCACCTAAATAAATTCAGGATATCAATTCGCAAATATTTTATTCATAATTAGTCAGTTTTTAGGTCGATTTGTGGTCTAATTCTATGAATTTTATCAAATTATTCACTTAGAAAATAAATTATGAATTTTGCCAGTTTATGAAAGAAATTACCCACCGCAACTAACATAAATTATTCGTTCTGCAGGTTTCCAACTGATCCTGTCACATTGCTGAAAAAAGCTGGCACATTGCAAGAAGTGCAAAATACCGACCCTTTTATGCCCATATGAATATGGTGAATGTTAATATTAAATATATATTAATGAGGCCACAGTTATGAAGCTGGAAAAGCAAAATGCGATTTCGGCGAACCGATTCAAAAAGCTACGCGCTGTTCGTGAAATTTGTACTGTAAACATTAAAGAGTCTATTTATCTAATTATTTGGAATGTTATACATAATTCCATTCATGAAAAAACTAAACTGACCAAGCGCAAGTCGGGCTCGCGCGCTGAGAGTTCTTTACAATCACAAAATACAAAAAGTTGTGCAAAAAGACAACATCACGCCCAGGCTGTCACCCATCCAAGTACCGACCGCGCCCAACGTTGCTTAGCTTAGTGGTAAACAGAAATTTGTCACTGACTCACACTTGGCCAGTGTTTATTATTTGTTTTACTTATGTTCACTATAATCCGCTAAATTTGACGCTTGTACAGATTACCGTTTTTACACTAGAACAAATCCAAAAATACGTTTAACGTTTGTTGCATGAGGGACCCCCGTTCCGTTTTAAGTCTGACTTTTTTATTATATTTTATTAATTATAAAAAATCATGCTATGGTTACTTTACAACCTTTTTTCTAGTACTTTATTCTAATCCTAACAAATAATTATAATAAAAACGCAAGTAACTTTCTGTCTGTTTTTACGAGGAAATGGCTAAGTCATGGTATAAAAATATACTCCGCCAGGTATAGCAATCCGAGAAAAAATGTTTACGTGGGCGTCCCGCAATGATGTCATGATGTCAATTTACAACAGGTTCGAGAGAGATGACGATACACCACGTAACAGCTGATTGAATAAAGTGGCAACTGGACAGTGACGTCATTGCGGGACCACTCTCAAATTGCTAGACCTTGTTTTCTTAGATCATGGGCTAAGTCAAATTTTGTCAGGACGATAGGGGTGTGTCATGAGGACAGACAACGTACTTTTCTTCCCAGAAAATTGCAGGTAGCTCCGCGGGTTGCAGCAGATAGTGTATAAAATATAAATATTTAAAAGGTAGTATTGTTTCCAAAGTATTCATTGAAGAGTCACTACCCATCATAGTAGGTAAATTACCCTAACTTATAGCAAATCATTTTAATGTGGCAACACACCTTGTTGAAGCGAGAGGCACTGAGCTAGCCACGCTCATTGAAAATCTATAGGTAGTAGATCTGTGAGTTTAGTAGTTGGCATTAGTGCCAAGCTGTCATAATGGCATATGATTTTTGCCTTAAAACAATAACGTACGTAGACAGACAAAAGAAAAGAAGAGCGACAAAATGGCAGCGAGAAAAGTTATCTAACCTATAATAACGTGTGTCTCAAATTTACCTAGAATTAACCAGATAGTTAAAGGCATCTTCTACCGGAAATGTACTGCATTATCCACCTTTATTGTTGTACAAACAATCATATTTCAAATGTTTGTCGATGCTCTATTTATAGTATAATACTTTATAATACTTTGAACTTTAATTTGACAGCTGTGGAAAACGTTGATTTTTTACGACTTTGGTAGATACTAAAACCGTGTTAAAACTAGGGCAAAATTGTAGTATATGGTACACAAAGTACTTATTATCATACGTATACAGGGTTACGCGGAAAGGGTGTACTAAGCCGAAAGAGATCCATTATAAACAACTTTTATTACGGTAAGAACGCTTAAGTCACAAAATAAATATCAGATGTTCCATAGAAAACGTCGGCTATTCGCACTCGACAAAATCTATGGATCAGCTGATATTTTCTTCTCTATTTTAGGTTTTGTCCCATAGTAAAAGATATTCATAATTATGAGTATAACCATGGGTATAACGGACCCTTTTCGGCTTAGTACACCCTTTCGGCTTAGTACACCCTTTCGCGTAACCCTGCAGTAATAAATATTAATGATACTTACTTTTTGTATATCTAAAATCTCGGTAGACGTTCTAGGGTAAACATGTTCTAAGATAGACGTGTTCTAGAGTGGAGACCGCGAATAGACAAACGTAGTGTAGGGCACTCTGGGAATCTATTGAATCGAATTGAAAACAACGCACAAGCAGGATTAATAGGGACTTTTGACATCATTTGATGACATGCTTGCTCAGTAGTAGATTCATCACCACCATCATCATCATTTCAGCCTATGATGTTCCCCGTGCTGGGCCAGTGCATGTTGGTGAATGTCATGTCTTTGAACTTTTGAGGTGAAGTGGATTGACATGTTGATTATGATGACGCAAATAATACATCATCATCATCGGCCTGAAGACCTTCACTGCCGAACATAGGCATCCCCCTTTAACCTCCACACTGAACGACAGTCCACTGGATACCAGCGACTCTCACAATGTCGTCGGTCCATCTAGTGGGAGGCCTACCTACGCTCCGTCTTCCGGTTCGTGGTCTCCACTCAAGAACCTTTCTTCCCCATCGGTTATCGGTTCTTCGCACATCGCGCGAAGAACCGATAAATAATACATTACAATCTCAAAAAATCTTTTACTCTTTAACCGCAGTGAACACCAGACAAATTTTTAAAGTTAAAAAGTAAAACCAAAAAGACAACCTATCACAAATAAGATAGACAGAAAAACTCCTTAACAGGAGTGTTATTAAATGATTTGTTCGTGGCTCGTTAACAAATACGATATAACTAACCAGCTTAAGTTTAATAACAACCATTATGTTTACAGCCCAGTTTTTAATTGGTTAAGTTACAAGCAGTTGTAAAATCAAGAGTTTGGGGTTGGGGCGTGTTACGTTTTGTGGAAGTGAACCTTAATTAAGGGCTAGTTGCGTCCTGCAATTTCTCCTTCATTTATTTATTTATTGAAAAATAATAAGAATGGCTAACGCCACTTACACTTATTATCTAATTTCATCATCATCATCATCAACCATTCTTCACCAACTGCTGAGTATAGATCTCCTCTTCAGCGCGTCATTTTTTCCGGTCCTGTGCTAGCCTTGTCCACTGCTGCCTTAATTTACTGCATTTACTGCATTAATTATCTAATTTACATTATTACAAATTATAAAATTAGTCCAATATATACAATGCTTATGTCATTTATTATAAATATTACAATAAGTAAATATAGTACTCTTATCAATCTTCAATCTTATCAATATCAATTCATAGTCAATTTGACTCATTGATCATATTATATTATAACTCGAGCTAGTTTCAATGTTTACCTCGCCCACTTCCGGTTTTGGCAGACTTTTTTTGATGCTAAATCGAGTTATTACATAATGATCAGTGAGTCAAATTGACTATGCAGGAGAAATTACAGGACGCAACCCTTAATTAAGGTCCACTTCGACAAAACGTAACAAGTCTCCGAGCCCGACTCGCACTTGGCCGGTTTATTGCATTAGAGCATTACAAAACTACGTTAAAAATACGTTCGTTGTACGGGGGACCCCCTTTCTTTTTTACTTTTTGCCTATTTTTATTATTTCTTAATTAATCCGCCGTAACGGCACTGAAACGTGGTCTCTCACTATGGGCCTCATAAGCAAGCTCAAAGTCGCACAACGAGCTATGGAGAGGGCTATGCTCGGGGTTTCTCTACGAGATCGAATCCGAAATTAGGAGATCCGTAGACGAACGAAAGGCACCGACATAGCCCACCGGATTAGTAAGTTGAAATGGCAGTGGGCAGGGCACATATCACGCAGAACAGATGGCCGATGGGGCCGAAAGGTTCTGGAATGGAGACCACGGACTGGTAAGCGCAGCGTAGGACGTCCACCCACAAGATGGACAGACGACCTAAAAGAGACCGCAGGGAAACGCTGGATGCAGGCCGCTTCCAACCGGCCCTTTTGGAGATCGATGGGGGAGGCCTATGTCCAGCAGTGGACGTCCTACGGCTGAAATGATGAATCCGCCGTAACATTGCACAATATTCTGTGAAAATTTCAACTGACTATCCATTACGATTCGAAGGACACAGCCGTTAAAAGATAGGACAGACAGACAGCGTAGGCTTAGTAATAGGGTCCCGCTTTACCCTTTGCGTACGGAACCCTAAAAACAACAACAACGAATGAACCAACGAAGAATGTAGAACTACAACTGTTCAAATCCTGTGATAAACCCCTTCCTCGTCATCCTGTGATATTAGATGTTATCTCTTAGTGCCAATCTCTCACGTAATCCAGAACACCGTAATACTTGTTTTAAATGTTTATCGGGACTTATCACGTATTACACACTAGGACATACGTACTTTTTCAAGATCAAGTGAAGGTAGGAGAACAAAACACCCGCTCTTCTCGCCGGACTCACCCCCGGACGACCCCATCGCCGTCGTCACCGCGGCGGCGCTGGGCTCGCCTGATCCGACTGCTCCTAGTAATAGAAAATATTCAGTTTTTGGTACAAGCGTCGGTTACCAGAGGCACACACACACAGCGATCCCGCCGGCAGGATCGTAGACCCACAGGATCTGTTAGAAGATCGGTTAGATTCTCTCCAAATAATCAATCAGTTCAACAAACCGTTAGGGCTCCAGGGCACACCCCCTCTGGGGTGCCTGGGCAAGTCTGATTCCCACTCCCGGCGACGGCCGAAGCCAAGGTTCGTACCTTCGAGGTGCCGTTGTGCTAGTCGCCTATAAACTTAACCACCAAGTTATGCCGAACGCACTCTGCGTTCGCTAACTAGTCCGGTCAAGCTGTAGAGGCCAAAAGGCCAACAGTACAAGTCAATATAAAAAAAAATAAAAAATCCGGACTCACCCGTAGTGTTCAGTCAGCTCGTGACCACGGCCATAGTAACATGGTCGAAACGTCGAGCGAAAGGTACATATTTTTACCTAAATTAAATAATACGTGATAAGTCCCGATAAACATTTAAAACATGTGCTCAAATCACCAAAGTTTAAAAATTACTTCCGTACGTCGCGGTTGAATATTTGATTTATTCCCATATTTTAAGATCTTCTTAGTATTAACATAATACGGCGTCTAACCAGCTCTTTATTTCGTAGAAGCAAAAACCCTTTGAACGATTTACAACTTCTAAGGTTAGTTTTTTCTAAACCCTCGTATAATTAGTATGGCATTTACTGCCCTTAATAATTGGTTTACTAGCACCTTGTTATACGTTGGGACTCGGGAGTCTTGTTATGGAATAAAAGCTCACACCGAAGTGTATCAAATGAAACGAACATACCTACCTACCTTATTATAAATAGGTGCTGATGGCCAGCCGCTCTCGAATTTAATATGGACGTGGCCAAAAGTTTGGTGCAGGCTACTTTTGACCCTCTGGCGCCTACTTTGGCTAAAATATGAGCATTGCCATTCAATGTGGCAATGCTGCCATCATATTGGCCACATTTTCTTTCACCATGGGACTTTTAGACACGACCATTTGGTACTTTGGTAACCCTAAAAACCGCCTTCGCAAAATTATTAAAATACTTTATTTCGGTTACTCGGATGACAATATTGTCATTTCCGAATTTGACAGTTGTTCCTCTGTATAAAATTTCTTGGTATAACTAACAGTTCAAATGTAGGTGCAGACAAACCGATCTACACTCTTTCTTAGTATTTCTGTTGGATTCCATTTAACTTTATAGATAAATGGTCATTCTGTTAAAACATGTTCAACACATTTAAAAATAGCCTTGCTGAGCATGTTATCACAACATAAAATTAAAGCAAATGTGTTGGACGAATAATTGGATGGATATTATGTACTGTATGCTTTATTATATTATTTTGTTCTACAATACATGTTTGTAATGTTAATTTATTTAGTTATTTTTGCGACGATGAACTGTAAATTTATTGTTAGCAGTGTTTTCATGGAAGTGATGTAACATCTTATATGAGAATAAATGTCTATAAACCTAAAAAGTAATACATATAAATACAGTGCTACACAGTTTTACTTGCGAACAATATCCGAAATGCTCCCGGTTTTGGGGTAGATTATTTTTCGAGTTTGGAAGTACGATTGTAGCGACAATTTTAGGGACTATTACACGTCGGTGTAAATGTAATAAATCCATCGATAGAATAAGTAGTCAATTGATATCAATTTAGTGCATTATAAAATATCGATTACTAGGAACTTATAAAACACCTATTACTGTATTAGTAATAAAACAATTTAAAGATTTGAAGACCAATAAATACAAAATTGGAATTAAGTATCGTATGGCAACTTAATTATTAGCGTTAAAAGAGAATTATTGCCATATAATAAAGACTGGATTGCACTAATTAAAGATAATTAAGTTTATTGATGCTGGCAATATTTATAATGAATAAATCTTGACTTAGTCAATTAAAGGTTAATTAAGACATTCAGACCGCATCAAAAACCTCAAACGAGTTAAAACAATAAAAAAAATCGTATCCAAAAATTTGGTGGGTGACATATTTTACAGTTATTTTGAGTTAAAAACCAAACTACCGGACCGATTTTTATTAAATTTTTTTGTTTGCAAGTTGACTTAATCGAGAACGTTCCTATCTAATAGTGCTAACAGACACACGAACGCAGCTGACCTCAACCGCCGTCTGACCAATGGGAGAGAAAGAGAGGGAAATAAGATATTCTCACTCTTTCTCTCCCGTTGGTTATTATGATTCAAGAAAATCCGAAAGCCGTTTGAAAATTGACAGCTCTTTTAACGAGGTTTTTACATATTTTCAATTTATTCTTGTTAGTCGATAAAATAAGGTTGAGGTAGCCTTAATTCTTTATTAAGACTACCCCAATAAAAGTAACAGATCTGATGACGTAAAGTCTTACTTTGTCTTCATTTTGAACTGAGGACTGAGGGGACTGAGGGAACCTTGAAAGACTACCAACAATACCGAACACGAAGAAAGCTTGGAAGAACTGCAAAGGGGGCCTTAACAAAGTAAGCACTCAAGGTGAGGATTGGAGGTATCATTCACATCACACATCATCAGCAAGTAAACGTCCGCTGCTGAACAAAGGCCTCCCTCTTAATGAGGGGTGTTGCCATGATCTCCACGCTTGGCAGGCGGCTTGGGAATCGCAATACGTTGACCATATAGCACATATATTATATTCAGCAACAAGAGGAAACTCAAAAGCATGACACGAGTGCAATATGAGTAAATATGTAATCATTTGTAAAAAAAAATGTCCTTTAGTCGTAATATTAAACAGTTTACATAGTCTTAATAGCGTGAAACAAGTCATAGTCACAGTCAGAGTCAAGCTAAGTAAGTCACGGTCAAGTCAAACTCATGCCCCTGTAAAGTGGTGGAGACTACAAGAGGCTCCTATGGAGTTTATTAGAAACAACACGAAAAGACATGTTTCACCTCGTTATATCACTACCACACTCGAGCACGTAACCACTTAATGAATAATAATTCACCATTTAGTACACATTAACACTCGAAAATACACAAGCTTAGGAAAATAATCCAACGTGCCGACATGTTTTTTTCCACGTTGGCGCCAAAACTCTTAGTGAGGGGTGTTGCCATAATCCCCACGCTTGGCAAGCGGCTTGGGGATCACAATACGTTGACCATGTACTAATAGGACGCTGCTCCCCATCCTCCGGTGGTTCTGGTCGCAGTTTTAGGACATACCTGTGTCCGACATACCCGGGTCCCTTTACCCGACCGACCGTAGCGAAGTACCTTTATTGCGTTAAAAATAGTGGGTCTTCTGGAATAGTCTTGAGAAAAAAGGCGATTTTAGTTAAACTATTTAGTGACAATATTAATTATGGTCTTATCATCACTTTTCTTATCCCACTGCTGGGTTTAGGCCTCTCTGTTACTATAACATCTGCCTCAGTTCTGTGCGTCCACTACTGAACATACCTACCTAGGCCTCCCTAGAACGCCTACTTTTTTTGTGAATATTGCACGGTTGAGAATCAACAGCCTGTATAGTAAATATGTACTCATACTAGTATCATAAAATTAATTAACACCAACGCTAACCAGCCGGGAGGCGTTCCACCATATTTATTACATTTAATTACCTATCGGACGCCACCATTTTGTTTCCTGGGGGTATACCACGAACACATATCTTAGGCTCAACGCTGACTGCACTCGAAGCGACTTTGCGACAGAACTGAACCGAGGTGTCTGTTTGTCTGTGCCTGGCCTCGTAGCTCCCAAACGGCTAAACAGGTTTCAATATCGGTTTTTTCTACATGCGCGATAAAGTGGCATTATTTTTGAGCTGTGGATACCTTTTGACTGATGATGATGATTTTTTATCATCTAAATTAAACACTATAAAATAATTTATCGCGGGTATTTTACATGATGTTAATTAATTAATTCCGCAGTATGATTAGACAACTAGGCTAGGATCAGATGACTAGGAAAGTTTTTAATTGGTGGTAGCCCCCTCTAGTTTATTGGCTTCACTGGTATTAAATCACTGATTTTAATTATGAATGCTCAGTTTACGTAGTAGCTATATTTTAATCTGTTGTTTAATGTGTTTGTAGATTACTGAAGAATGGCGCTTTCTCTTGCGGTAGAACCGAGTAAAGCAATATAATTTTGTGTAATTGGACATGAATATAATTTGGCATATAACTTAGAAATTAGGACTTGGCCGTGACATAGCTTGACTGTGACTATGACTTGTTTGACGTCATTTAATACATAGTAACCCCTATTTTATTATTCTGACTGAATGAATATGTATCCATGGTAACGATTTTTTTAAATAATGTTATTTGAATAACACTACCATACATTTTTACAAGTTAGACCGAGCAGGCCAAAGATTGGAACAACCTGCCAGCTTTCTTGTTTCCTAAAAGATTTAAATAATATTCAGGACATTTTTGCACACACGGTCATCTGACCCCCAAACTAAGCAAAGCTTGTGATATGGCTGCCAGAGAATGATATACATAGTTTTTTTTATACCAACGTAAATAGATACTAACACCCAGATATAGAACAATCACAAATGTTCATCACATGAATGTTTGTCCTAGGTGGTAATCGAACCCAAGCCCCCAAGCGCAGAAGGCAGGTTCTCTACCAACTGGACCAACGAGGCTATATATATAATCTGGGCCTTTTCAAGCCCGGAGTGAATAGTTATCTTCTAAGCCTGCGTGTTTCATCTTCGACCACATCGTCCGACCACCGAGTTGGTGGTCAAACGCGGGCTTATACTCGTAGGTACGCGATAAAAAAGCTTTTATAACTTGCAATTTTTTTTTTTTTTTTTTTATAGAATAAGTGGCAAACAAGCAGCGGGCCACCTGATGGTAAGTGGTCACCGCCGCCTATAGACACCTACAATACCCGGGGCATTGTCAGTGCGTTGCCTACCTTTGAGGACTCTATTCATTTTTGTATATATTGGTTTATTTAGGTCAATCTTGCAAGCTGAATTAGAACCACTTCCTCTTATCCTACAGAGTTGAAATTTTACAGTAGGTTCTGTTCCAATTACAATTCTTTTTTATGGTAAGCATGACCTGAATCAACACCCAGGATTAGCCAGCTAAAATAACTCTTCAACGGTCAACAAGCACGACATTTTATGTACGCATTTTATTATGATAGCCGGTTTCAAGTTTTACCATGACATGGTTGCTGCACTCAGGGTTGGCTCCTGACTATGGAACTCCTCAATGGTTAGCAGCACAGATATGATATGTTGTATATGCCAAAGATAAAAGTTTTATACCAGTAATTTTATATCTTCAATTAGGTATACGATAATGTGCAAACTGCAGACGGGACGAGCTCTGTTAACTTGAATGATCTATTACGATCACGTAGCTGTGCTACGCTACGAGCACTATTCACTGCAACTTCCTAAATCACTACCAAATACCTCATTATGTAAATTTCACATATCCCAAGTGTATTCCCAATATTTACCGGCGACGAGACCGCGCCTGGCTTCCGGCTGCCTGTTTGCTCATCTATCAATTTGTGATCAAGCGCACCGAAAGCGGCTCAGCCAAAGTTGGTACTACTGGGCCGTGTTATTTTTGGACTTCCTTAAGTTGGGCAAACATCAAACAGTTTAGGGTAAGGTAGCTTGGGAATGTGCAGATGAAGATGCTACCTGAACAGGGTTACTCATAACGGTGGTATTCTATCCAGCACTGGCCATAGGCTTCAGGATAGAGAGAGACGCGCGATCATCTTTCGGCGCGTTTTATTTTTGAAAACTATCGTACAGGAGCTGATCATTTTTGAGGTATAAAAAGGAGGTAGCTAACCCAGGATGTTAACTATTTCTACATCAAAATGTTATGCTGGTTACAAACAATGTGGCGCCGCCCATGCCATAAGGAGCGAGGCGCAAAAAAAATCGGTAAAAAAAAGCATTTGCTATTTTTGCGCTCCTTGCTATCTGGAACCTAGAGCAACCGTTCCTCTCGCCATACTCCAGGGCCGGCGCTGATTCTATCTAGAAAGGCATGTGGCCATTTTTTTTATTACATACTTCATAAAAACTGGATCATAAATTCTTAGAAGTCCATCAACGAAAACAAAATAAAAATTTGTTCAAAATAAATAAGTAAGTATTTTAATTTCACGCTCGACAGAGAGCGTACTATAACAAAATAAGGTTCCATAGTAAAAGTTGTTTATAATGACGAATCCAACGAACTCCTTTCAGATTAGTACAGCCTATAAGCGTAACCCTATATAGTGTATAGGTAAATGCGCTCACCACCCACTGCAAGCTTCTTTCGATTGAATTACGACTTGGGTAAAAGTGAACGTACCTGGATAAAAAATTAAACAATAAAACTCCTCAATAATCCCAGCATTAAAACGAATTAATTTAGTTCCATATTGAGATTTATACACTCTGTCGCTTCGTTCCCCATCAAGCCATATTTTCACACTACAAGCTGTAAGCAGTAAGAGAAAGTGGTTAAATCACTCTGCTTTGTTGGAGTCTTAGAGCAATATGAAAGGGAGTTACCGAGTACTGGCGTTTCTCTTTGTCAAACTACAGGGCTCTGATTCAATAACTGCAAACAAGCTCGTAAATAAAAAAAAGGTGTAAAAGTTGCAACTTTTTTTTATCAAGAAATAGAGGCCAAATTTTTAGAGGTTAACTTAACACGCTGCGTTACGTGCGTGGTCCACGCGGCTTTACCAGTTACACAGCACAGTAGATATGTCTTTAGATAGGTGATTTATTGCACTATTTTTAAACATGTATATACCTACGTTTATAGCGATAGAACAATAATATAGTGCACGGATCTCCCTGCAAAAAAAAAAACAACAGAGAAATATGCGTCAACTGATACATAATTTTCCAGTTGGAGACGCCATAGCAGGTCCAACTAGAAGCACTATGGCATCCGTTGCAAATAATGTCCGATTGCAAATATTGTCCGATGTGCTCGGTGATTTTTTATCTATAAATGTTGAAAATATGCGAAAGAAATATCTATGGCAAGTGCTAGTGAACGTAGCCTAAAAGTTTTTTTTTTGTGTTAATAACGTTTTAGAACCTTGTCCATTTTGGATGGAATTGAGTTACTGCTGCACAAATATTATAATGACAATCGCACAACTGACCACTTACACAAACCGACAAGGCGTAAAATTAATTATTAGTCATTGGCCACTGAACCTCTCACTTTGCGATATTATATCTCATCATCATAATCATCCACTGCGTAACATAAGCCTCCCTACTATAAAACCATCATCATCATCATTTCAGCCATAGGACGTCCACTGCTGGACATAGGCCTCCCCATCGATCTCCAAAAGGGCCGGTTGGAAGCGGCCTGCATCCAGCGTTTCCCTGCGAAAACCATATGCGGATAAAAACCATACCCAAAGATACGCTGAACGTACTGCGACCCCAGGCTGTCTGCCAAGCGTGGGGATTACGGCAACACCCTTCTCTAAGAGGGAGGCCTTTGTTCAGCAGTGGACGTTTACTGGCTGATGATGATGATGATGATGAAGGTAAATGTGTGACACTAGCTCGTAGTTTTTTCCATCTCCATGTAATTTTCATTTCAGATTTATTACCAATCTATAAATATTCGGGACATTTAGGCACACACGGTCATCTGACCCCAAACTAAGCAAAGCTTGTGATATGGCTGCCAGATTACATACATATGTGTATATAAATACATACTTAAATAGATATTAACACCCAGATATAGAACAAACACAAATGTTCATCACAAGAATGTTTGTCCTAGGTGGGAATCGAACCCACGCCCCCAAGCGCAGAAGGCAGGTTTACTACCAACTAGACCAACGGGCTATCTAAATCTATCTATCTATTTATTATGGCTAAATGTTTAAATGCCCGTCAATTATTTATCCTTCGTGTTTTTATTAAGCACCACTCTAAAGTCCTAATCTCTCTGGACTACCTCGACAAACAAAAAAAACGCACTTTTAGAACTCTCTGTGCCTTGTTCGCACCCACGCCCCGAAGCGCAGAAGGCAGGTTGACTAGGTACCAACTGGATCAACGGGGCTATCAAACATCTATCTAGCATCCCATCCCCACATTAAACGCATCTTCATCGCCTTCAACTGTGAACATCCGAACAAAAAACACCAAAACATTAGAAACAGCTACACAAAACAAACCAAGAACGCCTTCGAGAATTCCATCACCTCCCGTTCCGAAACAGAAAGAGTTCAGAGACAAAACAATGTGATTTAAAAGTGTAACGATGGCAGACAGAGTGACTCTGGATTGACGGAGACGGACGGCCGGGATGAGATGACCGCGAGGTTAAAAAGCACAAAAAATAAGCGAATGTGACAAAAAAGAATTAAAATCAGCGAATTGTCGCTACAGGCTGCCGGTTTGTTTGCAACTATAAAGCAGAAATTTCAGCATTGCAAGTACCGTTCTTTATCGATCGTCAAATTCCATAAAATGCCTTAGAATCAATCATACCGAGTACTGTTCAAATGACATTTTACCGAATTTGACGATATCATCTGTCAAATTTGACGATCTATAAAGAACGGTAGTACCTACTTGCACTGCAGATTAAACAAACAAGGAAGATATGTCTTAGTCACAGACATATATTACAAGTAGACGCCACAAGTCGACCTTGCATGTCATATTTCCATTACAACTACGATAAATTGTCGTAGTTGAGTCCAGCTAAAACCAGTCTGCTCAAACGGTGCCGCGACAACACGTGTCAATTTGAAACTAACTAACGAAGTGGCGGTTAAATGCAAACTTATTATTAAATATTAATAAAATCAACTTCAATACGTTGATGTTGTTTGTTACAAATAACTTTCTTCTTCTTCGACTTTGTAGCGGTTAATTTTTTTACCCTAAAATACAATCGCAAACGCCACAAAAACAAAAAGTCCATAAGAACAAAAGCCGACTCGTAAAACGGCCTCGTAAGACTGTGGGGACTCCGGTCCGGGACCGGCGTTCCTCGCGTTCCACACCCCCAATTAAGATCCTGTTAGATTGTCCAGCACTTTTTGTACCAGATAGAGATTGTAGTGCAGTGAACATTTTTAATTTTTTCTTTTGTGGTTGATTATTGGCACACTACAACTGAAAAAAATCAGCTAAGCAAGGTTTTCGAGGATTTTACAGTTTCCATTGCAGGTTATAGGTACGTGGTATAAGGCTTTGGTACCATAAGATGAAAGTCTTCGACCAGTGTGTGTTACCAGTGATGACATATGGCACTGAAACGTGGTCTCTCACTATGGGCCTTATAAGCAAGCTCAAAGTCGGATAGCGAGCTATCGAGAGGGGTATGCGAGATCTCTTTTCTCTACGAGATAGAATCAGAGACCACGGACCGGTAAGCGTAGCGTAAGACCACGTAAGATGTCCACCCACAAGATGGACAGATGACCTAAAAGAGACTGCAGGAAAACGCTGGATGTAGGCCGCTTCCAACCGGCCCTTTTGGAGATCGATGGGGAGGCCTATGTTCAGCAGTGGACGTCTTACGGCTCAAATGATGATGATGATGATGATTCCAGGGTAGGCGTACTTGCCATCTTTGACCACCTCGTCGCACAACCGGTCCAAAAGGCGTTTAAGGTCTCAAAAAATATTTTAATTAAAGTAAAAAAAAAAACTCTACGAGGGAGGCCTTTGTTCAGCAGTGGACGTTTACAGGCTGATGATGATGATGACGGAAAAAAAAATTTTAGTAGCTAACACTAACACTACAAAAACAGACTGCATAGACCGTTGAACTTTTGCACAAA
Organism: Agriopis aurantiaria; assembly: GCA_914767915.1. Classification (NCBI taxonomy): domain Eukaryota; kingdom Metazoa; phylum Arthropoda; class Insecta; order Lepidoptera; family Geometridae; genus Agriopis; species Agriopis aurantiaria. Next base: position 10,429,184 of record OU612004.1, read on the forward strand.
TGATCAAGCCCTTCGAAAAATTATTTTTTGATCGAAGCATGCAATAAACTTATACATATTATACGTTTTCAGAAGGCTAATTGTTTGTCCTGTGATTTGCAATAAAAAGGCAAGCTGTAATGAACCGCCTGGCCTGCCAGCCATAAAAAATAATACTTGGCTAACTATCTTCAACTAATTAGAGAAGAAAACAACACCAACAATTTGTATAGTGCCGTAACTCATACAGTTAACGAATACTCACACAGGCACACAAAAATCAAATAAAACTCGAACTCAGCCAACTGACCAACTTATTTGTAAAGTTAAATCATTGTACAAAAATCTTCATCAGAAACTTTAGAAAGTTGTTAATTTTGTAATTCAGAAAAAAAAACTTTTTTTTCAATAAATTTAAGACAAGAACGTATAAGGTGTGGTATAAGGTATAAATCGTCCTTGATGTAAGATAAGAGGGTGAAAGTTTTGACTTTGACAGTTAATTACCGGTCAATGTCATAATACAGGGACTAAGTTTACTGTAGCGTTGAGAGAGGGAGCCACTATCGTATACCCGATTTTATAGGTAATCAAAAAAGTTCGTATAAGCCACAGGCCTAAGCCTAATCTCAGATTTGTAGGCTTGAAAATTATTGTAACTTTGACAGGGTCATCTGTCAAAATAATATTCACAGTCTCATCTTTCATCTGTCAGTCACAATTTTCAACTTCTCATCTTACCTTTAATTAAGATCTCCGCGGCTGTGTCACGCAAGGTACAAGTTGGCAGATCAAAAAACTAAATAAATATACATGTTTAATTGTTGGTCTAGGTTCAAAAAAAAAATCAAAATCAAAATCGTTTATTTGCATAAATATAGGTAGGTACAGAGTACAGGTGTTAAATTTAAATAGTTGTAGCACTATATTCAGCCCTTGTTGAACGTGCAAAATATAAAATTATCACTAATTAGTTAAAAACAGTCGATTATTATAATATTTTTGACAGCATTATAAGTTGTTTGCCTTATAACAAATCAGATGCCCTAAGGAGGCGTATAAATATGAGATTAGGCCTATACGAACTTTTTTGATCATAAAAATAATGTCATACCACAGACTAGGTAAAGCTACTACGTAGAAAGTCCTTGGGTCATACGATAGTGGCTCTCTCAGTCAACGCTGCAGATAATTTGGTCGCAGCGTAATATAATACTCATACAAATCATACAAAACTGACAGAAGCCTGTAAGTGGTGGTTAAGGGATACAATAGACTCCAGGCTTCTCCAGGAGGCTCTGGACTCTCCGGGTTGAATTTATGAGGTATTCAAAGTGATGTTTACTTTGCTTCGGTTACTTGGACGAAAGACCTCATTGCCCTTATTGTTGTGATTGTATTATTTGACTAGCAACGCACCCCGGCTTCGCACGGGTGTAAATCTTATTATTTTACACCTTGGGTTACTTTATTGGAGTTTTAGTAAGGTACCCTACATAAAAAAAAAAAAAATTGCCTGTCACCCGGGGATAGTGTAGCTTCCCAACAGTGAAAGAATTTTTTAAATTGAATTAGTAGTTTCGGAGCCTATATAATGCAAACAAACAAACAAATCTTTCCTCTTTATAATATTAGTATAGATAGTATAAAGTAGATCAGCCTTAAACATGAACTAGTACCGAAAAAAGTCTGCCAAAAACTGAAGGAGGCGAGGGAAACACGTATTGCACACACTGACATTCTTCTAGTTCTATAAACGCACACGTCAATATTGAGCGGCACACAACTGCAACCGATGTGCTCAAAATGTAAACCAATGGACGGACGACCAATGGGGGTGTAACGTGTAACACAGACTAGGTAAAGCTACTACAAGTCTTTGGGGTGTAAATTCTAAAGGGGAAACTGTATGTATAACGCTTATTTTTTTCTGTGAGATTGTGATCAATCCTCATTGGTTAAAATATTTTTTTTATAAAAATCTCTCCTTCACTTTTTTTTTTTTATTCTTTATTTATTTTGGGGACTTTTGCCAGCAATGGCACGTCAGTCCCATCATACCTTAAACTACAACAAAAAAAAACTACAACTACATTTTGTATACAAAAAATAAAACATCTTACGGAGTAGATCAACACAATTCAATGGATTATGACGGTTTTTCTTCAAAACGTTAAGTTTATTTTTTTTTGGCTACGGCCCCGTTGGTTTTGGGGGCAATTTTGCCATTAACCGTGAGGAGGTGATAGTGAGATTGTCTAAAAATGAGATAATCCTGGTTAAAACTACGTTTAAAAACCATAAAAAAAAATATGAGAAAAAGGCAACAAAAACTGGGTTTTTTTGGCGTTCTGAATCTATCAATATTATTATGTTAACTCCCTCCTCCTGACCTCTGATTATTTCTATGCAAAAAAATCAATTGTTCAATATAGGTTTGGACCTGGTAGGTCAGTTGAAAATCAGAAGGATTAATATTTTTGGCATGCAATATATTATACAAAATATCTACGCATCATCATGAATCCGAAAATGTTTATTTGTTAGTTTGTTTGTTAGACACGAGATACGTTTTTTTTTTTTATAACAGGCTTACCTTTGACCACCAACTCGCCAACTTTCACAAGCTATTACAATATTGAAATTATTAACGACTAGCAACGCACCCCAGCTTCGCACGGGTGTCTTATTTTTTACACCTTGGGTTACATTATTAGAGTTTTAGTAAGGATCCCTATTTTTTTTGAAAATATATTATAGCCTATGTCACCCGGGGATAGTGTAGCTTCCCAACAGTGAAAAAAATTTTCAAATCCGTTCAGTAGTTTCGGAGCCTATTCAATGCAAACAAACAAACAAACAATCAAATCTTTCCTCTTTATAATATTAGTATAGATAGCGTCTTCATTATTTTCATAAACTTTTTTGCGAGGCTGTATTTTTTCTTTTTTCCTCTTAATAGAATTTTAGCGTAGCACGTCTTGTGCATTTCCAGGTGTCAACTATAAAAATATTTTCCAACTTTGATAGATTTTGTAAAACAAGTCACAGTCAAGCAAAGTCAAGTTAAATTCATGTTCTAGTAAAGTGGTAGAGACTACTAGAGGAGTGTATGGAGTTTGGGAAACAACACGAAAAGACTCATGTTTCACCTCGTTATATCACTTGCCTATACTCAAACCTACACTCTAGCACGTCGCAATAACTTAATAAATAAATTATTCACCATTATTAGAAATTAACGTTCAAAAATACTTCGAGTTTAAGAAGGTAACATAATGAGATGACTTTTTTTTTTATAGCTACTACTATAGCCCACGATAAGGGCACTTTGGCCAACGTCACGTCAACAAAAAACGAACGCGATTTAAAATAAAACAAAATATGACCAGTAATTTCTACAACAATAATAAAGATGTAATACAATACATATATAAATACTTACATACACAAATGTACACTATAGAACACTTTGTACTCATATTGTTTTTGTAACAGTTGACGCCAAAACTCCGAAGCTGTAGTTATGACTTCGACACTTCGTACGTATCACAAGCAAAAAGGTTTCATAATATAAGCTCCCTATTTATTCTTAGAGAGGACATTAAAAGGCACTCAACGTGTAATCAAAATGATCATTAAGATCAATTTTCACCCTATTTGTTGAGCTTGCTTCACGATATTGTACTGTGTACACGCAAATTACCGTGTGTCTGTGTGTGCATGAGTTAGTATTCATCATCATCATAATCAGCCTTTTAACAGTCCACTGCTGGACTTTTAGCCTTGGTGGATGAGTTAGTATTGCCAGTACACTATAAAGATAAAGACTTAATCTACAGGTCGCGACATTTTGGTGTATTAAATTATGTTAATTTCAAGATCCAACTAAATGCAGCTTTTTATATATAGTTTTGTATATATATAGTTAGATTAATAAATAATTTGTTAGATTTATTTTAGGTAGGTATTTATGTATTTAGTTTAGTTAATACATAGATTTTAAAAAATAGTTTTTTTTTGTCAACTTTAAATGCTATTTGTCGCTATCAGCACGATCTTTTTTCTTCTCTAAAAAGAATTAATAATTGTCTTCCGTTTGACGTCTACCTCGCCTGATGTTAAGTGATGGTGCGGTCTACGAAGGAGCACGCTTGCCTAGAGAAACATTTGCAGAAAGCCTATATAGAAACATATTCACGTTAAAATCCATATTATTTTATTTTAATAATGACGTTTGTTCTATGAAAGTTTTTTTCTTGCTAAAATAGCTTGTATTGTATTTTTTAACACGGCATGATTTTCAGCAATTTTTTTTTTCAAGGCTACGTTTTAAAAGTACTAACACACATACAAGCCTTGTGTGAGTGGTGTTGAAGTCAAATTGGCTCCCAACTCGCCCCCGAGCGCAGCTAATGGGCGGAGCGCGGGACAGGGTTGCGCTTGCGCATCGACAGTACTTTTAGTTATTCTTATGAACTGTCAGTAGTTGTCCGGAATATTCGATCCTGTACATTTGTCTGCACTGAACTCCGTTGGAGGCCTACCTACGCTGCGTTTTTCAGTTCATGGTTTCCACTCAAGAACCTTTCTTACCCGTGGTTTTCGGTTCTTTGAGCAAAGTGGTCTGTCCATTACCACTTCAACTTGCAAATTTTAATAGCTATGTGACTCTGGTTCTTCAACGAATATCCACGTTCTGGATTCTATGGCGCAAAGAAACTCCGAGCATAACTCTCTCCATTGGCCTCTGTGTGAGTTTTGCAAAAGTCCAGCAAGATAGCTAGTATACCTACAATAAATAATTCTTTACACATGTAGGTCCCACTATGATTCCATGTGCTGGGGAACTAAAACAAAGAATCGGACAACCCAGACCCAGAGTAGATCAAACATCTGCCTGGCCAGGAATCGAGCCCGGGACCTCATAAAACACTACTCGAGGTAGCCCTAGTTATCTGGCCGCTGAGCCATCAATATAACAATTTAACAGGAACGTTTCAACGGCTATAAATTAAACGAGTTAACAGCCCCACAAATTCTTTCCAACCCACTCTCCTTGCTACGGCCAAAGACACTCTTGAGTCAGACTCAAGTGACCTCAAAATTATACCCTGTTCCAACGAACAAATCTACCAATGGATTTGATTCTACTGTAACCTCAAAGTTGAAAAGAGATTAGAAACCAGAATTTCACTTATATTAGTTACCCTGCACTATCTCAATGCAGGTCAAATACCTTCCTTCCCTCCTCGCGATTTTGCGAAATTTCAGCCCAGTCCGGACCGGGCCAAACAGAACTAGACTCCTTGAAAGTCCAGTTCGTCCCTTGTAATGTAATTTGCCGAGGAAAAAGGTACATATCAGTTGACAAGGTTGTGAGAAACCTAGCCCTATGTACTGGATAGAGAATCCTAACAGTGGAGTGAAAAGAAACAAGAGGAAATTAAGAATAAAGGAGTTAATAATAAGAACTTATATACAATCGGCAGCTTATAAAATAAAGGAAATTAATTAGGATCAGCGCAGCGGAGAAACGGGTCTTCTTGAGCGCCCTTTCCAAACTCTAGCTATCCTTTAATTGTAAAATTTGGTAATATAAGGAAAGTTTTTTAAGATTGACGTTAGTGTGACTCTAACTCAACTCTGACGTCTATCTTTGCGTCTTCACGAATATCAGCCGTCTCCAAATGGAAGATTGGACAAGGCTAGCCTGTTAGGGTTTATTTATTTATTATTTATTTTATTTTATTAAGGGTTGAAGTGATGGTGGATTCGTTTAAAACGGCGTCCTTCAAGGATTGCAGCTGTCTTTAGATTGAAAGAGTACATACCGGCTTATTTTAAGTTTCTGGATTTTAGCACAGAATAAGGACAGGTTTTCATTACAAACTCAAACTTCACTATAAAAATAATTATTAAGTAGCCGATGTTACAAAATAAAATTATACTTCTTTCTTTATTTCAAATAAACTACTCAGATAGATGAAAATTGGATACGCCGTATGTCCTTAAGCTTTCAGTCCAGTCTAAGGATCCATCTCGAGTCGGCATATGAATAGGGGCCCTATAACCATTGGCCCGGGGTACTCAGTGTTATTATAGTGTAAAATTACGTACTTTTGCGTCGATATGCCGATAATTTGAAATTGTTGAGTAAATAACGCTGGTAATTGGAGGGGAAATGCTTCAGGACGCTGTGATGTGGTAACGAAAGGACATTGATGTTACGTTCACTCATTCGCTCACTCATCACGAAACTACTTGGTCTACGAAGTTGTAATGTGGCAAGTAGATTCCTTATGGGGTGTAGAGGTTCGTTAAGAAAGGATTTTGTGAAAGGGCCGAATTAAGGAGGTCAAAAGGGGGTTGATAGTTTATATGAAAGTCTACGCGTACGATGTCACCGGCAACAGCTAGTATTTAATAAAACTTGAAGTCCTTTCAATACTTGACACTGGCACAAGATGTGCGACGGCAAAAACATCTCATGAAAGATTAAAACATCTCTACCCTCAATAATTTACTATGCAAAAGTGTTATTGTTTGTTGGATTATTTGTTCCTCTTTCACGCAGCAACAGACCAACGGATCAACCTGATTTTTTGCATGGGTATAGTTCAAGGGCCGGAGAGTGACATAGACATTTTTTCATCATCATCATCACCATTTTCCATCACCACGCGAGTAAAACGGCGGGGCGCAGCTAGTAATTTCATATAACAAACTTATTATCACCATCCTTCCAAACAAACAGTAAAAAGGCGAGAAACTGCTAACGATACCCGAATAACTTACAAACTGCCCGAAGCTAAGTTAGATTATTATTTTATGGATCCCATATTTGGCCCGTTAAAGGCTATTATTTAGGCCAATATCGGCCAAATATGGCCCAATTATGGACCTTCTTGGAAAGCTGATGATTTGTAGCGTGGCTATTTTATCTCTAATAAGGGTTTTGATCGTTTATTTTTGGTGGAGGCGTTTAATTAACAGTGGCCGAGGATAGGCGCCTAGTTTGGTTTGCCGTGAGAAATTAAGCAATGCTTTAATAATTTGGAAAACGTACGAACTGCTAATCTGTGGAATGCACTGCCTGAATGGGTGTTCCCCGATGGTTACAATCTGGGTGTCTTCAAGTCTAGAGTGAATCAGTTTCTTCTAGGCAAGCGTGCTCCATCGTAGACCGCATCATTGCTGTGGTACCGATACCACTTTAGCGATTTCATTTATCTTTTATTTAACATTTTCTAATACCTTGTAGAAGGTTTTTACGGAAAGAAAAGTTAAGAAAATTGCGCAGAAAATTGGGAAACTTCAGAAAACCTAACAAGGATTTTAACTCGCGAGTGAAACCGAGCGGCTTAACTAGTAATTTTATAAATGTACGGTTTGAGAGAATGTATTCGTGGGTGAAACCGCGTGACGCAGATAGTTTATGTATAAACCAAAGTTGGTATTTACATACTATAGAGTCTGAGGACTCTATAGTAGTGGAGGTCAGAGGTTCTTGAATGGAGACCACGAAGCGGAAGTCGCAGCGTAGGTAAGCCTCCCACTAGATGGACCGACGACATTGTGAGAGTCGCTGGCATCCAGTGCTTGCAAAAGGCAGGCTGTCGTTCAGTGTGGAGGTTAAAGAGGAAGGATTATGTTCAGCAGTGGACGTCTTCTGGCTGATGATGATAATGATGATGATGATGATGATGATGATGATGAATGATGAGTCTGAGGTACTTCCCTACGTAAAATAAATGATAAGTCGATACTTAGTACAAACATAAGTATGTAGTTAAGTACAGTCAGCACGCTTGTCCTATGTGATTAGTACGTCATTAGACACGAGTACAGTCAGCATCATGTCGTGACTGAGAGGGGTTGCGCTGGGTTCCGATGGAGAATTAGTGCGGAGATGGTTGGGAAGAAATATCTATATTAAAAACGTATCGAATATTATTTATCAAACCGAAATACCACTGACTAACACGAAATCTCGGAAACTTCTAAACCTACGCAGGGGTGCGTTTACGTAGTCAGCGAATTTATCACCAGCTAAAAATTAAACTAGCGGAGGTTCGCTGAACGGTGTCTAGTTATATGTCAATATTAGCTGTCAAATTCAAATAAAACAAACAAAAATAATGTCAACCACAGCTCAACCTGCTCAACAGCTGTCAATCTGACAGCAGACGAAAATTTAGCGATCTCAAAAGGTCGATAAAATTTAATCTAGTCAGGCGAAAATTTATACAAGCGAACGCCCGTAAACGGGGCAGCTTAAATTTTAACCGGTTTAATTTTTCACCTCGTGGTGTCTCTAAACGGGTGTTTTGACGTTTATCTAGTATAAGTTTTAACCTGGTTAGGTGCCGTAAACGCACCCCAGCTAAAATTTGACAGGTACTAGATTCCTTATGGGGTGTAGAGATTCGTTCTTTTATTTCTTTTTTTTTTTAAACCGTGTGTATGTTGCATTGTAATAATTATATAAAAGTCTGCCGTTACGAAGTTGCAAGCAATAACTATAGTTATTAATTAAATATATTTAACATTTCTATGTGACATCTACTTATTTCAAACATAAGGAATCCTATAGCGCTAACTAGCAACTGTAATTAGTTATATTGGCATATTAATTTTATGTACATTTGTTTTCATCAAATTTTTATTAATGTTAAAACTAAATAATGTACCAAATATGAAGTGGCAAAAAAAATTTTTTTTTTTATTATTTAAACATGTCCTCTAGTATTTTGGCCACATTGCCAGGAAACAAGGTGACAACCTGAAGTTGTGGTTACAGAAGTCGACGGCAAAAGATGACGTGGTCGCAACTGTCGATACATTGATCTGATCAGATAAAACCACTATAAATTCCTCAGTCTACGGCGCGCTCCAGGTCGCTGAGGATAGAAGACAATGGCCACAGAGAGAGAGAGAGAGAGAGAGAGAGAGAGAGAGAGAGAGAGAGAGAGAGAAGAAGATGGAATCAGAGAGAGAGCCTAATGGAAGACGATGGCCACGAACAGACACGAAGAATGTGACTTAGGGAGGAGGATTTCAGAAGGAGTTCTTACCATGATTTTTGTTAGCTTTATCGAGTTATCAAAACTCCTTGCATGTCATTTTCTTTTTTATGGTATTTTTTCCTTTTGCAAATAAGTGTTGCTAGATGTCAATACTGTAACGTTTGCTATTATATTTAGGTATACGCGTATCTTTTTACGTATAGGAATAAGTAACTACTTAGAAAAGTGGATACGAAAAAGTTTCCACTAAATTAATTCAGTTTATTTATTTCCACAATAGTTCCAGCTATATTTATGTATTATTTTTACCACGAAATGAAAATTATTTATGATTCACAACACAAAAATATCGACTATCGATATTTGCACCCCATCACTAGAGCTCCATCGATACTAGGGCGTGTCCGTCTACAGTAAGTATAACGTATATCGTACAGCGCGCCCAACTTACGTACAGAGTTGAATGAGGGAGCCACCAATGTATTGATACAGCTTCTCGATGCTTTTTTTTAGTTACAACATTTGTCCGTCTCTACTGAGAAGTTGGTCGCACAATCCCAAGCAGTGATTACGTGTAGCATTAACAAATATTTAACAACGCACGAAACGTGCGTGAACAAAACTTGGCCGCTATTTAATTTGCTGAAATTGGCCAATAAAAGTGTTTGTCTGATTGTTATGGTTGCCTTTAATTAGTTATTTTAATTGGTGTTTGTTATTCTAATTTAAGAGAGCAATTAAATATTTTGTTTATTTTATTTCAGAGGTTGGTTCGGTGATAATATTAACAATTATAATTATTATTGTGTACATAACCTACAATTCTTATCTCACATATACAATCTACTGATAAAAATATGTATTATAAAAGTAACCCAATACTTTTGTGTAATTGCTCATATTTAAGGTTATAAACATTATTATATTCCGAAAATGTACTCGTACATAATTAAGTTCTTACTTATTTTTGTAATCCAATATGTCGAAAACGCAAGCAATATTTACGACAACAATAATAATGACGAATAAAACCCATTCAACCCTCGAGAAAAAATACCGAGGAAGTAATCACATAACAGATTCATATTAACGGGTTATCAAATAAAAATCTTATTAATAAACGTGAAATCCATAAAACAGTTTCGACAGAACCCTGTCCAATACAAAATAAAGGCACACACATAATTGGTCTCGAACAAATTCCCATTGATATTCGTGATGGGAAAAAAGTACAAAATGATTGTCGATGAGATGTATACGGGGTCGATATTCGCCTCGCAGGACGACTTTACCAACACCACTCCATTTTCACCACAATTCTATCTTGTAGTACTAAGAGCTATTTTCGATTGTAACAAGAGAATTAAAAACTTGGTGAATATATAATGGGCCACTTACGGGCAGCTCAAATTGTCGAGAATTGCAACGGGTTAAACAAGGTGTCAATTTGGCGGAGTTATGAAAGTTCGTTTCTTGGAACTATTTGTTTTAAAGTTTTGTAGTGTGCTGAGGAAGAGAAAAAGAGAAGCGGAGTCTGCAGCTCACGGCGTAGAGTTTACACTTTATGCGATCGCATCTGTGGGCGGTGGTTTATGTTATGTTTTATTGAAACTGATATCGATGGTGTTGTGTGTGTATTCTTGACTGACTTATAATTATTCACACTGTTATCAATAAAATTGTTTATCTGTTTATCTGTTTAACCATTTGCGATAATTTAGAGAAAGTAGGCTCAGTTGGATCAATTGTGCACTTAAAATATCACGACATTATAACTAGTGGCTAAATAACCACAGTATAAAATAATATTATCATAACAAGTGGTTATTAAAATACTAACTAATGTTATAAATGCGATATTATTAAAGCTAAATTACTCTGTCTCTTTGTCTGTTTGTTCACTTTTCGAAGATGATAGTTTACATCTTAGGGATTTAGGGATATAGGGATATAGGGTACCAATTTTTTCTGCCGGAAAATGCGGAAATTGGAAAATCGCGGGTAACACCGCGCGATTCAGCTAGTATACTATATAAATCAATATGATAATATCATGTTTAGATAATTACAACGTGGCTAACTGCATCTATAATATGAATTTACATTCACCTTAGACAATAATAACATAAAATTTATTTTAACTTATTTGAAATTTCGTTTAATAAGAAAATATATTGCATATGCAAATTTAGATTAATCTTTATAATTTAATAATTTTACCAATCAAAACATTTGTAAAATGATTAAAAAGCTTAAATAAATTCATCGATGTCGATATTATCAGCGGCAACTTTCTCGTCCCTACCACCAGCCTGAGATTTATATCATGTCATTATGCATAAAATATTTCTTATAAACGTATAATTAGAAGTTATTAATATTATAAATAATATGCTCTGGCTGCCTTCAGGTCGACGATGTTTGGAATAGGTTCATGTAGTTGTTTTTTTTGTGTTTAACTAATACAGAGTATTAGTGATAGTGTTGCGTTCTCGATTACAGAATGATTAATTATAGTTTCATGTAATAATATGATAATTAAATTTGGAAAATTACTGTTTTTTTATAACTTATCTCTTCTTCTCTATCTCTACATAGTATAAATTAAAGTCGCTTTCCGCGTCTGTCTGTATGGCCGCTAACTCCTCCTAAACGCAACGGATTTTGATGCAGTTTTCACCATCAGTTAAATAAATTTCCACAGAAGGTTTATATATATAACTAGCGACCCGCCCCGGCTTCGCATGTAAATTACACCCGCGCGAAGTCGGGCGGGTCGCTAGTATATAATAATGCTTATAAAATAGACTGTTAAGAAATTGTAAAATACGGTAATTTAACATGGCTTATTAGGCAGGATGTACTTATAATTTTTATAACTATATGTAATACTGATAAGCATTTATACAATTTATAATCTCATTTTTGTGCCAGATTAATTTTTCTTAATACCTGGTAATCCCTTACTACATAAATATCAGTGATATAATTTTGTAAAAAATATCAGCCATTGCTATTTATATGTTTTTGTTCATATTATAAACTTACCTACATACGTTTATTATATGTCTTCATGTACAAAAAAGAACTTAAAAATCACGAAAAAGATTTTAATAAAAGTATAATAAGACACAAAATATGATATTTTTAACATGTTGATTTCGTGAGAAAAATGCCTATTTAAAATATTTTGTGACCTAACAAAAATATTTGAACTGATTAAAAAAATGTATACAAAAATAACGGTATCTACCTTATCACACACCATCTTTATATCTTTATACGCGCGTCGTAATTTTTACCGCATACTGTGGTAAGACTGTCAATAACACTACAATTTACCCCACTCTCATTACTGCTACACTGAACACATTAAAACCCATACCTTGAAATCTCCAACGATTACCCCTCATATCGGTAATTTGCGATATACTGCCAACACTGGTCAGCATTACCCTATAACACTCAACATCTGCAATCTTCACGCAAAATGCAACTTTACTTCGCTATTCATTAAGCTTAATATATTTTTTTGGCTGCCCTCAATTTTTTTAATCAAATTAACGAGCAATTTCTCACTTTATTTTGTAAAAAATAAGGTTTATAATGGAATTGGATTTATCATGCATCAGTAAACATAACGTTAGTGCTTGCCATTATTGAATTTACTTTATATAATAATGGTTAATCACTCGAAAGCATCGCTCGATGCTGCCTTGTTACTGAGATGTAGAGATGGTATTTTTTGGGAACTATCGATAAAGATATAAAATTATATGGGTACTTATTTATTTTTTACTGTTTTACAAATCCGGGGTTGGCATAATTGCACGACAACTAAGCTCCAAACAAAAAACACATAAAAACAAATGTTTTGCAAAGCTTTTTTTATTTTATAATATTTCAACATAGACAGAGTCTTAACTTTTATTATATTTAAATTTTTATTTTAGAAAATTACACACCCTATTGTGTAAGCTGACACCATAATAATAATTGTCATTACCATTTCTAGGTAGAAACTAGAGCATACACAACTGTTTTGGCACCTATGTACCAAATAGTTACCTAGTTTCACAGATCAATGTAGTCATTGTATCATTAATTAGGCTATAGGTACAATATAATAGTCTTGGGGGAATGTTGTACAGAAGAATCTATATAGGTCACAATCCCCAACATTTCATAAACAACGCAAGCAACAGCCTAGCCTTAGCCTAGTTATTTATCGACAAAATATTGTATCTATATTTTCGATATGTATCATCATCATCATTTCAGCCATAGGACGTCCACTGCTGGAAATAGGCCTCCCCCATCGATCTCCAAAAGGGCCGATTGGAAGCGGCCTGATCCAGCGTTTCTCTGTGGTCTTTTTTAGGTCGTCTGTCCATCTTGTGGGTGGGCGTCCTACGCTGCGCTTACCAGTCCGTGGTCACCATTCCAGAACCGACATAGCACAACGGATTAGCAAGTTGAAGTGGCAGTGGGCAGAGCACATATCACGCAGAACAGATGACCGATGGGGCCGAAAGGTTCGATATAATATAACTATCGATATTTTTCATCGACTTTTACCCGCACTATCGCCGGAGGCGCGCGGGCGCAGGCGTGCCTTCATTTCGACCAATAATTTATACTCGCATCGTTAAATAATCGAGTAGGAACGGCGCAGCACTTTACCAACTCATAAACACACTGCTATTTTAATTATTGGTTTAAGTGATGCCCTCTGGTTGTAGCATGGGCATCTACATTTATAATTGAGGAAGGAATCATCATAATCAGCCTTTTAACAGTCCACTGCTAGACTTTTAGCCTACCCCCGAAAGGGTGATTGGGCCATATCCACCACGCTGGCCCAGTTGCGGGTTGGTGGATTCACATACGCCAATCAATTTCTTCTCCGTACGTATGCAGGTTTCCTCACGATGTTTTTCTTCACCGAAAAGCCAGTGGTATGAAAATCCGTTCATAAACTCCAACGAGCTCAACGGGCCCGGGGTTTGAACCCGGGACATCACGCTTTCAAGTCTAGCGGTGTCCCAAATAGGCTACCACGGCTTTTTCAAATAGGCTACCACGGATTTTTATTACCTTTTGTGGAAGGAATAGTTGTTTCTAATGAATTATGTAAGTGCGATTGATGTAGTAACTAACAAAAGATTTTCATAACCTCATCATTGTTATCCTATCATGTTCCCACTGCTGGGACACAAGCCTTCTCTCGGAGAGAGAGGAGACCTGGGGGGTTAGACAAGATCCAACTCTTAGTTTGTGGCTCCCGTGCAGAATGAAGATTCTTCAACTCCGCCAATGTCACGTAGATATACTGTCAAACGCAAGGTTTTTGTACGGATCTGTACTGTTGGTCGGTAGATGATAGTGCAGGGTTTTTTTAATCTGTAACAATCTGTTACATTTCTGTTAGCGTTAACCAAGGATGTTATATATACCCTAAAGTAGGTAGTAGATCTGTGCCTAAAGAGGTAAACGTCCTTGACGTTAACGCCTATGGAAAGATGAAATTGTATGAAAATGACATTGACAATGACATTAACTCTCAAACTAATGTCATTTTTCATTTTGTAATTATTTTTTGTCAATTTAATCTTACCGTAGACGTTTATGCTAACAGAAAGTGGGTCTCGTCTTACCCCCCTACTCTCGTCTTAATCCACCATGCTGTCTTTGAACTTTTGAGAGATATACCGTTTTGAACACGATGTTTTCCTTCACCGTTGTTGAGCGATGGCAATGAAACTGCACATAATTTATTTAGGTACTAAATAAGACTTTGGTGCAGGGCCGAGGATCAAACCGGGTGTCGTCAGATTGTAAAGCGCACACTACTTACTTACGTTTGTCAATAAACCGTTTGAATAGCAAAAATTTGTTTACTGACAAATTTAAGTAATAATGTACATTAGAGATAAATAACTTTACATGATTTAGTTGGTTAATAATGATAATCAATTTGCGCAAACATCGTGAACGTTTACAATAATTACCCGGACTAGCTACAAGGACGAAAAAACTGTTTGAAATTTTATTTACCTCCATAGGTGAAACGTACCACCTTAATAACCCCCATCATTCATTTACCTTCGTTTATTGTAAATAATACGTCTAATTTCTCAGTTCAACCTAAACACCTACAATCTCAGTATCAGACGCAACATTCAAATTAGCTGGACTACAAATTGGAGCCATTCAAATGAGCCTCAGCCGTAATTGAGGCTCATTTATTCATGTACAGGGTCGGAGTTAGGTTGGGCTTCCTGGGGCGAAAGTCACTTGATAATTAAAAGCTGCTATTCTTTTATTTATTTTTATTTTATGATTATTATTTGAAATATTGACTTCTAAATTATATACCTATTGATAAATGATAATTTTACTATTAACTCGTCACACGCCTTGGTGATGCTTATCAAAACTCGCTTTTTAATGTGATGTTTGTTGGTTTGTCAGTTTGTTTGTTAAATATTTCAGGCAACCATAAATCAAAGCAACTACGTGATATTTTTCACATAGATAGTTGGACGGCTGGAGATTGAGATGGGATATAATTATCAAACATATTTCCAATACAATTTCTGCGTGAAAATGTCAAAATATTGAATTGTTAGAGTATGGAACTAGAGTAAAAGATGATTACTCAATATTTTTTCTCTATTTACAGTTTAATCGACTAGAAAAATACACGTCCGCTTAGCTTATCACCTCACTTGCGCGCTGGCAAGTGAGGTGATAAACTTTGTGTTTTATTTGTATTTTTAATAGCTCATAAATATAGAGATGCTTGCTTCCGAATATAATTGAAAATACGTTTAAACATGGACTGTAGTTAAACGTGGAGTTGTAGTTATTATTAGATTGATATTTCCATGATTGCAACGGTAAAAAAATCTGGCAGGATGATTCTGGAACACTATTTACTAATCCATCTACTTTACTAAGATTGCCAAGTAGCAGAAATAATATCCTATTGCCCAAAAATAAGCTGGCTACTATAATCACATTCCAAGCATGTTAATTTTTCATCAACAGTTCTGTTGATCTCCCCAGTGTGCGCCTAAGTGCGTCCCTGTCCAATTCAAGACTAACTTAAACAAATTGTTTAACTAACGAGTTGCTTGGCCATCTTAATTCGTTTTGGCTTTGGTTATTTAACTTTTTAAATGGTCGTTAAGTAGGAAGCCTTAATCGGGTGTTCTTTTGTCAGTAAATGATCTCTTTTCTGATGATGATGACTTTATTAACGTTATAATGGAAATAGTTTAACTATTAACTGCTCTTTGGTTGCTTTATTCCAATACTCTCACAAGGCATTTCCGCGTGGAATCAGAAAGTATGACGTTAAACAATTAAATTTGAAATACACCGAAATTAATTTCTATGAGTACAATAATTTAAAACAAAGTCAAATAAACAAATCAAATTGAAATCTCTGTTGGCGTGAAAAAGATAGCAAAGTTTCTGCCCATTTCCCAACATCATTCTAAAAAGAGACAAGGCTATACGTTTCCTTGAATGCCGATAGAGACAGTACGATTTAAAACAAAAGTACTGAAGCAAAAACTGCTGTGATTGGTGGAACACTAGTTTCAATTACTGAGGATGAGTACCCGTAAGTTGGTACAGAGCTTGTTTTATGCTTTCGAAATTTTAATGGCGACCTTTTTCTATTTATTGTGAGGTTTGATTTTGAGTACATGATAATGTGCAGGCATGAAATTGCACTGAAAATAAATTAGAAATGTATGAACAAGAATATAATTGATAATTATTGAAAAATACTCAATATTTTTTTCTCAAAATAACAGTACTAGAAAAACTAACAATTTATAATCGTATTTCTTTACTCTACGAACATTTTCTTATAAAAAATCGTATTAAACTATCACGGTTTTTCTTCATGTAACAGCGCCGAAATATTAGCAGCTCGTTTCTTAACCGTACCACGGTAAATATCCCGTAAATAATCTTATAACTTTTCTTATAAAGTTTCAAATTTCACCTACAGTGAGCCGAGTATTTTTATTGTTTATATATTGATAAATAGGCTTTTGACTGCCACCTCACCTGATTTTAAGCGATGATGCGGTCTACGATGGAGCGCAAACTCTAAAGAGTACGTAAAGACCAATTACATCAATTGACTTGTATTCGCTTAACGAATATAACGGCGTCACGGTCCGCCATTAAAAAGACATCAACGCGCTATTACAATATTTATTTGCTAACCGTTTGTAATTTCGTATCCGTTTTAGACAAGTACTTATAATAATATGCTAATAAATGAGTTCTGGAGTGGTGCAGCCGTTTTTGTTGACGTCATCTGTGTGTTTTTTTTAAGGACCTGTAAAGCTATGACCTACCAAAAAAAAGAATCATTAAAATCAATTCATAATTAGCGGAGTAATTGCGTAACAAACTTAAAACAAACAGTCGAATTGAGAACCTCCTCCATATGAATTTGAAGTCGGTTACAAACATACTGAAAAATTCCAATCAATTTTAAGGGTCAGTTCCATCTCCAGAGCTAACAAAACCCATTTAACCCTGGGTTCAACTCCATTCCTCGCCCATCGCTCGGACAGCTGAGAAATGCTACCGTCCTCGACGCAAGTAACAACATCATTAGCCGGTGCAGTTATGAGAGCAAATAGCCAATAAGCTTATACCTTATTATGGTGGAGTGACCATGGTTTAGTAAGGTTCCAGGATTTTAAGACCTGCGGGATTATTACATAAACTGTCACTTCCTATCGCTATAGTGTCAAACCACTCACGTCAATTCTTCGCACCATGCACGCGAGTGGAAATGACAGGATGGAGACAACAATGACAGGTTATGTTACAGCCCCGCTTTTCGCTGAAAGTAAAAAAAATATGAAAAAAAGGTAGCAAAATGTTAAAAACGACTCTGTAGCAAAATGACTTTGGTGTCTTGATTAATCTTGTTAGAAATAACACATTTTTTACTGGTTTAACTGCCAACTACTGGTGTACGCATCTTCTGTGTTCCGAAATGGTATGAAATACGAGAAATCTCTACCATCTTGAAAAAGACCGCCAAATTCAGTTGAAACTATAGCCGGAGTAACCGGCTTAATCATACGTGAGTAATTCTAGTGTCTTATAAATACTGCCATTCAAATTACCAATCAATCTATTGTTGTTGTTTTATCAATTGTTTTACTAGTTATGTTGTTTTTGTCTTATGTATTATGTCATTTCTGGTGTACACAATAAAGAGTTTCTCTCTATCTAAATATATTAATTCTAGTAACAATCTGAGCACCCAAGTGTCCCAAGAAATGTAAACCCGTGTCCACACCAGCATAACCGCTTGAATAAACATCGTTAACAGTGATAGATAGGGATACTTATGAAAATAAACCAAAAGACGCAGCCTAACGAGGCGATCACACCAGAATCCACCACGAGGCAACACTCTTCACACTTTCACATACATTACTGGCATTGGTAGTTAATACTAGCCCAAAAAACCCGAAATTACGACTCACTACGTTCGCGTAAAATTTTGACGCGAAATTAGCGAGCCGCTTCTTCGCTCTTTTTAACCTCCAACGCAAAAATAAGGGTGTTATAAGTTAAATATATGTATCTGTAAATATGTGTATCTGTGTGTCTGTCTGTGCATCGTAGTTCCCAAAAGGCAGAACCTATTTTAATTTAATTTATTGTTTTTTTATAAGGTAACTTGATAGGGTCGATTCTTTATTATTATTATTTGATATTTACATATATTTTCATTTATTTGTATATTTTACATGTTTATCATGTCACATATTATTATCGTGTTTTTACTTCGTTCTTCTTGTCAAAGGTTTTATTATTTAAGTCAGACATTATACATATTTTGAAAAGAAACAACATTAATTCTAAAACTACTTACAAATAAATATACCTTAGACCTAAGAAATATTTTTAACTGTAGATAGGTTGTTCCCGCCACCATATTGACTAGACGAATGCAAGGCTGGCTGCCTGACTTCGTTCAGTCGTCTCTCAGTCACGCACTCCGAGTGTCCACAACAAATTGTATTTTTGTCTCTTTCTAACATCAGATATAGCGTAACAATTCTTTCATATTCTGTCCCTTATTTCACAATTTACACATCTTCATGCATTAGGTAAGTAGATATATGCTGCGTTTAGTCAGTTTTCAAAGTCTTTTGTTCGCCTATAACGTCTCTGTTATTACACCTCACTGCCCTAAACTAAACTAAAAACTAATCTATGAGCCACGTTGAATGGCAATTCAAATTTTTCGATTCTTATAAAATAGGCGCCAACATTCCGGTTTATTGGTTGGTCAATACATTTTAAATATATGTCTGTCATTCAATATTAATTTGTCATTTTACTCATGTGTGGATGTCGCCTCATTGGCGTCGCCTCCTCCAGTTTTGTCCATAGTTTCCTGTCTCTTGCTATTCTCATCGTTTTCTTCCATTCCCTTCTAAGTCTTTGAGTGAAAATATCTTCATAGCGTCTATTGGCCTTCCTTTTTCGTTTCTGTCCTATTTGCACCGGTAGTATTTAATAAGTAATTACTAATTAGTAGAATTACTAATAATTATTTTACTCCATCTATCGTTTTGCATTCTGCATTCATGTCCCGCCCTATTTAAATTGTCTAGTAGTTTCTATTATGTCTCTTACTTTAGTTTTTGCCTCATTGCTTTGTTATTTATTTGATGTGATAGTTTTATCTCTTGCCATTTTTTTTGGCACGCCGCTTGTCTGTTTTCATCATTATTTGATAGGGCCCAAGTCTGGCAGCCATGTATAGGTAAAGGACGGTGGAGGCTGGCTAATAAAAGTAGAGACTGACAAAGTGCACCAACTTTAATAAAATCCGCATTGCAACCACAAAGTTAATATAATAAACATTAATAATCAACAAGTATCAAGTGAGATTATTCCAGGCATTTCATACTAATTTTTGGGGTTCCAATGCTGATATTTTTAAATTTGCCGCGCTTTTTCAGTCTTTACTTTCATTACCTTTACTTTCTCTAGAAGGTATTATTGTTGCCATACCGTCCCATGTTCAAACAATACGTCACTTATGAGGTGACCTGAAAATAACCGCAAAATTTTTATATGATTCACAGACACAACAAACAGAAACATACATGTTAGCATTAAATATAAAATCAAACTTTAAGTATCAAAGAAGCAATGGTTATGATATTTTGAGATGGGCTCGTAAATATAGATGATAAAGTGTGATAAGGTAGTGAGAAAGGAAGATGCCCCGCTGTGACGTAATAATTCTAAGTTTATCCTTTTCATATCAATTGAAAATATATTATGTTTGTCTCTTTTTCACATTGATAAACAGTTTAGCAGCGTGATTGCGATGTGACTTATGAAGGGGTAGAAATGACAGCTTAGCTAGGGCTGGGGTTTAGAATTTAAGAATGTTGATTTCTGAAATTAAAATCTTTTAACGGATTCCTAACACCAAGGTCACTGCAAAATGCTTGATACGTGTAGTCATCTCTAAAATTTAAAAAATCGTTAGTTATGCTATCCTAAAAGTAGTCTAAATTAATGGTAAAAATTGTAAATTTGACGAAGAAAGACCCGGCGTATAAGCCTCTCCATTGCTATGACATGGTCTCAGTTGCACACCATAGCATAGCGAGGTTATTAAATTAGTTGTCCTCACTCGTTATCGCTAACGTGTTAAGTATTCGCATGCGCCAGCTTAGGTACCCACATAATGCGCGTGAGCGGTATGGCACGATAGCGATGGCGAGTGACAACTGATGTGATAACCCCGTTGGATTAACCTGAGATTTTAACAATATTGTCGACCCATCGTTGCCGGATGACTATGAAACCAAGACCAATGAAGTGTCAAGTAGAGTCCGTTTCACGAAAGCATAAAAAGCATAAAAAGCCGCAGACGCGGCGCTGTCATCGCGTATCAATCACTATCAGTATCATTTCTCGAGTAGAACTTTAACAACTTTTGGCATCGTACACGACTCTTTAACGATGGAAAAATTAATAAAAATCTCATTAGCGTCCAAACACAGTAACAACACCTGACAACTACAACATGAAAATTTAGTTCCGCTGTTTGCCGTGGGTCTTCTTTCATGAAAAGCACTTTAAAGTTATATTACCTAGTTTATCTATATTTTCTGGAGTACTTAATTACTATGCGAGATAATTTTTATACTTACCTCCGCCTTCTTTTTTGTTTTTTTTAGCCTTTTTATTTTATTCGGGAGAAGTCGTGTGCTTTCAATACTTGTACACTGGGAGATGCACAAGAGTAAAAAGGTTGCTTTCTATCCCGGAAAAACTTCATGGCTCTTGTGGGTAACGGGTGAAACAGCAGGTCATTGTTGCCTGGAAGAGATCGCTTTAAACGATTAGGCAGTCTGTTAAAAGCCTAGTTTCATTATAATGTATCTGTTTTTCCTTGTTTATATGGTCTTTTAAAGAGTTTCCTTATCTTATCGCAGGGTGCTGTAGGTACTAAATATGTATTATGGTAATATTAGTGAGTTGTGGTCCTTAACTGTTGGAATTTTGGAAAAACTCAGAGTCACAAAGCGGGTTAATGGAGAGAGCTATGCTCGGAGTTTCTTTGCGCGGTAGATTCCGAAACGTGAATATTCGCCAAAGAACCAGAGTCACCGACATAGCTGTTACAATTTGCAAGTTGAAGTGATTGAAGTGGCAGGCCACATCGCTCGAAGAACCGATAACCGATGGGGAAGAAAGGTTCTTGAGTGTAGACCACGAACCGGAAGACACAGCGTAGGTAGGCCTCCCATTAGATGGACCGATGACATTGTGAGAGTCGCTGGCTTCCAGTGGATGCAAAAGGCAGGCTGTCGTTCAGTGTGGAGGTTAAAGTGTGAGGCCTACGTTCAGCAGTGGACGTCTTCCAGCTGATGATGAATATTAGTGAGAAGAATATATATATAAGAATATCTATGTAAGTATGTCCTGTCTAAATATGTGTAACTCTAGATATGTTATGATCATCGGACGCTCGCGTGTGAAGTACAAAAGTTATGAATTAATTACATGTCACGGTGAACGAACGAACTTAACTAGAAGTACTTATTTTTATTTTTATGCTTTTTTTGTAGTACTTACGCTCATTTTTATATTGGCTTATAATAAAATATTATCTACACCTCTCAGTTAATGATTGTATAAAAAGTTATTTGAAGAATTAAGAGGCTACTTCGTTTAACTCGCTTGCGTATTGTGACAGTTATGAACACGGGAAAGAGAAGTAAATAAAACAGAAATGAGAAGGAAAATCTGTTACGAGGCAATATGAGTGGACCTTGATTGAACATTATTATTTAGATCAACGCATCGGACTCCGCATCACAGTTGCTAACTGATTTCGAATGACTGACGTTTCGTTTATATGGGTGCAACTGGCTAGAGTGCTTTTCATGTTTGAAGTCCCCCAGACGCGGCGCTGTCATCGCGTATCAATCACTATCAGTATCATTTCTCAAGTAGAACTTTAACAACTTTTGGCATCGTACACGACTCTTTAACGATGGAAAATTAATAAAAATCTCACTAACGTCCAAACACAGTAACAACACCTGACAACTACAACACGGAAATTTAGTTCCGCTGTGTGCCGTGGGACTTCTTTCATGAAAAGGACTTTACAACAAATTTCTAACAAAAATGCATTGCATGCCGTTCTAATTTAAACACATAAAAAAAATATTTTCTGTGGTTTTGAAGATATAAAAAAAATTGAATTTACCGCTTTAGCTGCCTACGTAACATTAGTTTCGTAACCAGTTACGATTGAAGCGAAATTATGTTTTGTTCGATACTAGTTACGAGCCAATTTTTTTATTTCTGTATTATTTAATCACGATATCGATGGAGGAAAAATATTACTATAGAAAATAATTCGACGAAGTGCGGCTAAAAACTTCTGTAAAATCTAAGCAGATCGAATAAAAAAGAAAAAGAAATTATTAGTATTTTTTTATTCAATCAAATTTTAAAACATAAAAACCGTGCCTACTTAAGTACAGCAACCGAACTCGACCATGAGCTCACTTTCGAGAGCGCCATCTTGAAATTCGACAATTTCGAGTTTTCTGAATACCGATTTTGTCCACAGCGCTGAATTCGCGCTGTCACTAGAAGTGAGTTTATATCAGAATCGCATTGCTGAAAACTAATTGTACTAGAATTTATTATTAAGTATGTTAAACTTATTTGATTCATAATGAAAACGGAGAGAAATAGTTTTCAAGTGTAAGTAAAATGTGTGAAAATTACTGAGATCTTTCTATTTGTTAAACTTTGAAAAGGCTAACGAATTTAATAAAATTACGGTGAAAGAAAAAGAAAGTGGCGCCCTCATTTAACAAAACGAATACAGGTATACTAAAATATAAGTAAATAAAAATTCGACGCCTTCAAGTTCTCGAGAAGGTAATTAAGTATTTTTGAACTATTATTTTTAGTAACTGTATCATCTTTAACCTCCACACTGAACGACAGCCTGCCTTTTGCATCCACTGGACGCCCGCGACTCTCACAATGTCGTCGGTCCATCTAGTGGGAGACCTACCTACGCTGCGTCTTCCGGTTCATGGTCTCCAATCAAGAACCTTTCTTCCCCATCGGTTATCGGTTCTTCGAGCGATGTGGCCTGCCCATTGCCAGCAACTTTAACAGATATGTCGGTGACTCTGGTTCTTTGGTGAATATCCACGTTTCGGATTCTATCGCGCAAAGAAACTCCGAGCATAGCTCTCTCCATTGCCCGCTGTGTGACTCTGAGTTTTTCCAAAAGGCCAACCACGTCTCAGTACCATATGTCATCACTGGCAACACACACTGGTCAAAGACCCTTGTCTTTAGGCACTGTGGTATTTTGGACCAGTTACTTATGGTGTATCATAATAATATAGTTATAAAACTCATTACCGCCAAAAACAGCAGTTTTTGATAATGAGGGCGCCACTGTAGCTTATCTTAATGAAGCGGTTATATAAACGGGAGTAGAATCATCGTAGAATACTTACCTACGTTTCCCTGCCAAAAATATGGCAAAATCGAAAATTTTAGTCAAACTACGAGGAACAAAAAAAGTACTAATATTACTTAATTTTATTTATGTACTTAAACTGTATTTAACTCCCGTTAAATTAAGATTTTTTATGTGTTTATACTTAAACAATTTGGTTATAAAATGGTTCAAACAAATTTTTAAGCCATAAAACTTTATATGGCCATTTAGGGACAAATTCACATGTAAGTAAGTGACGGTTTATCTCAAGAATCCCAATTTACAACTTAATAATTAATAATGTCAAAAAATTAAAGCATTTTATTGTACAAAAATATCCAAGTAACGTTTTTAGCTTCATGAAATTAAAACTTTTTTAAATTCTTTGCTCATCAGAGGATATTGGATTCGTACGTGTTTCGAGCATTGAAATATTTTCAAATTTTTACTATACATCGTCAAACGAGTCATAGTCAGAGTCAAGCAAAGTGTAGGTAATGGTCATGTCAGTCATGGCCTAGTAATGTGGTAGAGTCTTTACAAAAGGCTTTTATGGTGTTTTGGAAACTATACAAAGAGAAAATTTTTTTTGACAGTCAAGTTTAAAAAAATTGATTTAAATGTCGGTTTACTCAAAAAAAATATGTTTTACTTCTTTTTACTGTGGGTTTTCTATTTCTAATACATTATTTCACTGTTTTAAACTATCACGGTTGTTCACTAAAGTTATATGATTATTTAGACTCGAACTAACTAGAAGTAGATCGTTATGTCTGCACCTAACTTTTTAACTGTTCGACCAACCACCTGCATTCTTCAGTCTTCCCGTGAACATGGTGCATGTAACTGCGCCGAAATAACGGGAGCTCATTCCACAACCTTACCACGGTAAATATCCCGTAAATAATCATATAACTTTATATTATTTCAATTGTTAATGAGTGTAATCAAAATCTTCACCAAAATCAAGCAAAAGCTCTCTTGCTCATAATTATTTATTATCATTTCCCAACCAACACATCCAAAAAGGTAGCATATCTGGTCACTCACACACCCTCACCACAGGGGTCCATTGTACCATCCAGATAAATGAATCTCCACTCACTATGTTTAATATTATAATTTGATATTTTAAAACGGATAAAGATATTAAAAGTCACGCTTTTCGAGTGTTTATTTAGCGCTTTCGTGAACGATGTTGATATATTGAGTTGTTCCACAGATTAAAAAGAAAGAGGAGAAAAAAGATTTAAAAAGGTAACGTTCATTTTTTGAATGTGATTAGTTTTCGGGGTCGACGCTCGCGGTGGCGGGAGTTTTGACAGGTGATTTGTGCGCCTTTGTGTGACGTCATTTTAGTAACAGCTCTATTAATTTTAAAAGTGGCTTAAGGGCTTTTATTAAAGTACCTACTTAGCATACGCTTTCATAGTTTAGGTATCTATAAAAGGTACAGCATTTAAATATTTTTTGACTTGGAATGGTGTCTGACAATGGATCGGACAGACAACAGAAAAAAAAATGCAAGAGTTATACATAGTTTCTCCTTTAACACTTAGTTTTTTTTACGTTTCTATTAATTAATAAAGTCTTCGTTTTAGGCCCAAGAAACAAATTCAGATGTAAACTGATATGCTAGTTATCTGTCCATGCTGGTCCAAAACATACATACAAAGTCAACAGTCTTTGAGAACGAACGTTGTTATTTTGCTTCGTCACAATAACAAAAATTTAGCATAAAAAATCAAACAAAATTTGAGCATTTTGTTTTACAGATAGAGATCTAAACATGATCTGTAAATGATTTAACGATGACGACACGATGGCGCGGGTAATGATGGCTAATGATCTCGCTGGTTGTGTTTGCCTGGTTACGTTTTAGGGGTCTGTGGGGTACGATGCGAAACTATTTTAATATGTAAAGAGACTTAGTGCATAGAATACGTACATTTTTAGCTCTCTTAGTTATAAAATTAAGGCCTCTTCTCCGACTTTTAGTAATTTTGGTCGTACTAGATTGGGTGTGTTTACTTCCACGGTAAGCTTAAAATTATAAAACGGTGTCAATAATTTTTTTTTAAATCTAGGAACCCCCAAAGACCAAAACAAGAATACCTAAGGTCATTTGGCTCGATAGAAAAAACATGAAAATAACACTTATTTGCGCTTTTCTCCCTGTTTTTTGGATTCATTCAAATACCAATATACCAAATAATGTCTGCGATATCTTAATATACAGATATCATAATTATGACGGAATCCGCTATAGTACATTTTACATTAAAACCTCCAATAAAGAAGTAGTCAAACGCACAACTGTGTAAGCGCCATGGTTTTGCTCCGCTAAATGCGACTTTAATACAATAAACCATGTCTTATAGTCATGTAGTAGTAAGCGTTCCTTAAAAGTGGTAAAAACTCGCCATAAGTAATAGGTAAGTTTTTCATTTTCTATTAAAACTTATACCAAAAAAATCCGCTGCTTGGCGGAGGATTCCTCTAAGCCAAGCTCACTTGCTTGGACAAAGCATTGCTTCACAAGCATTGGAACCGTGATAGTTTAAAACAGAGTTTCTTGGGTATTGTATAATAATAGTATTTAATAGGGGGGTATGTACTAAAACTGCGACCAGAACCACCGGAGGATGTGCAGCAGCATCCTATTAGTAGGTACTGTAGGTACTGCGATTCCCTAGCTGCCTGCCAAGCGCGGGGATTATGGCAACCCCCTCTTTAAGAGGGAGGCCTTATTACGACTGAAAGTCTATGTATCTAAGGTCAGGAAAAAAATTTACAAAAAAAAAGACACACATCTTTGTTCTGCAGTGGACGTTTAATGGGTGCTGATGTGATGTGTATAATTATACAGAACCCATGCACCGTCATCGCTGCACTATCTTACCTCAGTTGATTGGCCAAAATGACTCAGCTCTACGATCTTTTACTCATTCGAAATACATTCTGACATTAATGATTTATATCCACATCATAACTGAGGTAGCCAGTTTAGTTAATAACTAATTAAATATGAGAACATCGAAAGTAACACAAATAAAATGGTTTTAATGAACCTAGTTAGGTAAATACTTGAAAATAAAGTTTATTTATGGATCTTAGACGGAATTTTTAAAGATTTGATCGTTTAATAAAACGTTTTAGAAATGTTTTCTATTGATTAGCTTGCTAATTGTTTTTTCTTTTCTCTGTGAAGATTTTGGCGTCGCACTCTTGTGCATTTGCCAGTGTCAAGTATTAAATTAATATCAAATTTGATTAAATGTAGTCATACAAGTCATAGTCACAGTCAGATTCAAGCAAACTAAGTTACAAAGTCAAGTCAAGTTAAGTCAAGTCAAAGTAATGCTCTAGTAAAGTGGTGAAGACTTTAAAAGAGGCTTTTATGGAGCTTTGGAAACAACACGAAAATTTACGTTTAACTGTGTTATATCACTCCCCACACTCGAGCACCTCAACGAATATTTAATAAATAATAATCCACCATTATTACGCATTAACACTCGAAAATACACAAGTTAGGGAAAATAATACAATAAGAATAGATATTTTTTTCTTCATTTGGTGCCAAAACTCCTTGCTTATTTGTTGTTAATCACAGATACTAACTATCACCTCCCTCACTGTTAATGGCAAAATTGCCCCAAACCAGGGGCCGTAGCAAAAAAAAAACTTAGTAATTTGACACTCTGGCTAAAGGATGATTGCACAAGTAATTAAAAAAACTACCGTGTGCACACCAGTTGTAAAACAATTAAGAAAATATATAATATACACACAGATCTACTACCTAATACATAACACAAATAAAGTGAAGTAATAGGATGCGACATGATGTTTTCAATTGGCGCCAAACTTTTGTTTTCTAGTATTTGACAATAGAAGCAAACACAATTACAGTTTTTTCTCTCTTTCGAATCATTTTGGCTACAAACATTTTATGCATACGGCGCTCTTTTTTACATAAGCTATTAAAATTAAGAATTATCAAAACAATACGAGGTGAACGCCTCAGTACTGAACCATCCGACCAGACCGACAAACTTTATCTGTACAGTAGGTCAAATATGGAACTAAATTTTTTCATAGAGGTGATCAGTATTGTTCAGACAATACAATAAGATAATACGATCGTGGCTCCCCCTTCAACTACAGATAAGATGGTCGCAATTTAAATGAGCCATCACCGCGGGGGATAAGCGTTCAACAAGCAAGCCATTCAATTACCTACAGATTAATAACTAAAAGAGCTGTCATATGCATCTGGCAACACTGACAGACTGACAACCTGACGAATTATATGATAATTAGTCATACATAATTTAAGGATACTTTGTTTGTTAAAGATTGGGTTTAATTTAATGTCATTACTTTTTCTTGATGAAGATGTTGTTACCTTAGGGTTTTCCTTGAGGTCTATAAAGGTATTTAAGATATATAAGCAGTATCTTTTAGTGTCGAAATAATCTACAAAATATTATTAAACCACAAAGAAGAAAACTTTGATGGTCATTAATTATTAATAACGTCTCATTAAATTGATTTTGATAAATGACGTTAAGAAGCCACTGTCATTGTCATAAGTAACCTAAAAACAAAACAAAAGTATTCGAATAGGTAACCACCAAAATCGTTGATAAATCGTTACCAAATGACTAGGCATTTTAAGAAACTCCTGACGGTTGGTAGCACAAATATTTTAACTCTAATGGAGTTTTCAAACATTCTAAGCGTTGAATTTTTAACTGGCTTTTATCTGCGATTTCGTTTGGTTTTAGGTTATTTTCTTTTTAGTCATTAGCACTCTTGGCGGACTGATCACAATCCGGCGTCATTCCTGGCAAATTAAACGCCTTTTTAACCGAATTCATAAAGGAGGTTATCAATTCGACTGTATGTTTTTTTTGTGCACATGGTCAACGCCGCGCCGGCCCTAGCCATAGATCAAGGTAGAGCGAGATGGTCTTTCGGCGTATTTCATTTCTGAAATCTGTCGTACAGGAATTGATTCGGGGTAAAAAGTATTCCACATATCACATCATCAGCCAGTAACGTCTACTTCTGAACAAAGGCCTCCTTCTGTGTGAGTGTGTGTGTGTTTGTGTGTTACATTTTTCATGAGCGTGGATACACAACCGGCAATGTCCTTTAGTCGTAATATTAAACAAGATTACATTGTATTAATAGTTAATAGCGTCAAACAAGTCATAGTCACAGTCAGAGTCAAGCAAAGTATGTCACGGTTAAGTCAAACAGGCCCTAGTAAAGTGGTGGAGGCATTACAAAAGACTTCTATGGAGTTTTGTAAACATCACGAAAATACATTTGTCACCGCGTTATATCACTAAGCCACACTCGAGCACGTTTACGAGCACTTAATAGAATTAATTCACCATTAGTACCCAAAATCCACAAGTTTAAGAAAATAATACAATGAGCCGCCATGTTTTTTTCCACGTAAGTAGGCGCCAAAACTCCGGCCTCCTTCTTAGAGAGACCCCACTCTAAGATTTTGCCATAATCCCCACGCTTGGCAGGCGGCTCGGAGAGCGCAGTACCACCCTGTACTAATGGGACGCAAACGCAAAATAATAAACCGGCCAACGAGCCGGCTCGTGCACTGAGGGTTCCGTACCACCACAAAATACAAAAGTAGTGCAAAAAGACAATTTATTACGCCCATGCGGTCATCCAACATCCATCCAAGGAGGTACCGATCGCGCGCGCCCGGCGTTGCTTAACTTGGTGGTGAACAAAATTTGTCACCGACAAGCACTTGGCCATTACATTTTTTTGTTGTTTTAATATAGAATGTGTAGTAAGTATAATCATGCCAAATTTGACGCTTGTAAGTGTTACCATATTTAGGGTTCTGTACCCAATGTGTGTAAACGGGACCCTATTACTAAGCCTACGCTGTCTGTCTGACCGTCCGTCTGTTTGTCAGTATCTCCGTCAAGTCAACAATTAGGCCGTGGTTACTAGAAAATTAACAAAATGGTAAAACAAAAGAGAAAGTATAAAAATAGGTCCATAATACGCACCATATAACAGTTTTTTTAATTCATTTTAATATTTTTTTATTACCATATATGGCGAAGATAAAGCTGTACTTAAAATGAGGGTTATCATTTTTATCTTAATTCTAATCGTTAAACTTTTATAAGCAAATTAATTCTTCTTAATTACCTACTTAAATGCACCTGTGACTTATCATTGGACATGATTATAAATCTGGTTAGTTGTTTTTGGGAGACAATTTTAATTTTTGTACAGTTACAATGTTAAGGGTTTGTTTCAGAATGTGCTATTAAAGTACTTGTTTTGCTAACCATCACATAAATTATGTGGAAGATAAAACTTTCTGTATTCTCACATTGCAATAAAAAAAATTAGGGTTCCGTACCCAAAGGGTGTAAACGAAACCCTATAATAAGCCTATCGCTGTCGGTGTCTGTCCTTTTAACGGTTGTATCTTTCGAATCGTAATAGATATCCAGTTGAACTTTTCACAGAATATGTAATGTTATGACGGATTAACTAAGAAATGTTAACAAAGCCAAAAAGTAAAAACAAAAGGGTCCCTGTACAAAAACCTATTTTTGTATTAGATCTAATGTAAAAACGGTAATACGTACAAGCGTCAAAGTTGGCGTGATTATAGTACACTCTAACTTAGACTCTAAAGTATAACAACAAATAATAAATAATGGCCAAGTGCGATTTGGTGACAAATTCCTGTTCATTACCAAGTTATAACTGGAAAATTTGGTTACCTGGATGACATTATTTTGTCTTTCATAGAATCGAAACTGCATAGTTTACTAATATAGAAGTCGGTTTTTTAAATTGATAATTATTGTATTTTATGGTACGGAACCCTCAGTGCGCGAGCCCGACTCGCACTTAGTCGGTTTTTTCCAGCCAGTTTGAAGATGAAGAGGTTTTGAAACTAAAACTCAAGTTATTAATTTTTATATCAATTTAAATCTTTTTAATGGAACAGTTATCAAGTTATAAGACGAGTCTTAATGACCATCATAATGAGGACATCAAGATGGCTTAAATGCAAAAGTGACAAACTTGGTTTTTTAAATTATCATAATCACACTGTATGATGTTGTTGAAATTTTATTTAAACTGCGCCCGCGGTTTAGTTTACCACCAGCAGCTTAAAAGCACCAGCAAGTTAAAATCATCGGTAAGTTTTCTGAAATTTTCCAATTTTCTGTGCAATTTTCTTTGTATTGACTAACTATGGCAAATTAATACAAATCTCACTAGCGTCCAAACACAGTAACAACACCTGACAACTACCACGTGAAAATTTAGTTCCGCTGATTGCCGAGGGACTTAATATGGAAAGTGCTTCTTTCAAATTAAGCACTCATATATTATCAGCAGTGGATACATATATGAGGCGTTTGGGGTCGAGACGTTGGGCCCTTGGGGACCGGGCTCACCTCATTTTAAAAAATCTTTCAGAGCGTCTGGTTAATGCAACGCGTGACCAAAATGCTGACGTGTTTCTGGCTCAACGCATAAGCAATGCCACTCAGCGTGGTAATGCCGCCAGCATGCTGGGTACGCTGCCAACAGGTAGTGTGCTTGAGCATTTGGATTGTCTTTAGACCTTCAACAGTCTATGGGCAGTCTAACTGTATTTGTAGTGTTAGTATTAGCTTGTATTTTGTTTAATAAAGACACGTAATATAAGAAAAAAAACACTTATTAAATGATACTATAGATTCAGTCAATATCTATAAAAAAATATGGTATCTAAAAAATATATCTCTAAATAAATCATCGCTGTGACTAGTTAGCCGAACCGGCGTCACCTGCTATTTTATCTGTGCTCACATCTCTGCTTCAATCGATTCTGGGAAAGAACGAATGAGTTTCTTTTGAACGATCGGTTCTTTAATCTGTCAGTAATGTCACCTTCATCAAGGTCACCTTTACTGCAATACAAAACTGAGAAAACAATTACCGAGATTTTAAGAGTCGTATTACAATAATTAATATGCAATCGTTCAATTTTGGTATCTGAATTTTAGGGCATAAAACGAAAAAAATATTGCCTTAAATGTCAAGACGACTGAAAAACTAGTAAACTATAACACTGAGGAGGAAAAGTTTGAGAGTGGATTTCGTTAATTGACATAAAATAAACAAGTTTTGTTACCCCCCAACAACGTTGTTTTTGTTCCCTCCTAAAACGAGTTTTACGAAAAACTACTTTTGAAAATTGGAGGTAATAAATATGAAGTAAGATAATAATACATAATAATAATAATTTATTTATTTCCAAGTAATATAGACTCATACAAATAAAAAATAAAAATAATAATATCAATAGACAAAATAATAATAGTAGCTAGTCACATTACATTAATAATAATTATTACCAATTGATATTTAAAATAATTAAACTAAAAATGTCAACATTATACAATAAATTAATCAAGTCAAAGTAATAGTCATGCATATCAGTACCTATACCCTTACATTAATAAACTAGGTCCTACTGCGTGCATTGTGCAATGTGTAGGCTGCAACAATGATTTATGTAAGGGCAATCTAGCCTACCTGCTATCGCGGCCAGCATGCTGTTGTGGCTCCCCCGCACGCGCCGCACCAGTGACGTCGCTCGCGCGCGCATTGTGGTGTAGAAGCAATCCACGCGTGCGCACGCGAACATTGTCGACGCACTGCAATAGCGAGGGAGCCCCACCAACATCCTGAACGCGTTATTAAACTGGACGCGCAGGACGCTGTACGATCTTTGCGTATAGTCAGCCCACAGGCTGCAAGCATAGAAAGAAGTGCAATAAGCTCTAAAGAGAGTTATTTTCTCCTCCGAACACCGTGCAAACCTCCGGACCACCATGTTAGCTCTTACCGACAGCGCCCTCCGCTCCCGTTCAATGTCAGCATCGTCTTTCAGGGTGGGGGTGACAAGATGGCCTAAGTATTTAAACTCATCTACTCGCTCTAACGGTAATCCATTGAGTAAATGAGGTGGCATCCCCGTCACCTGTCTAGGACCACCCTGAAAAACCATACACTGGCTCTTTTTACAATTATAAATCAGCCCATGATCAGTTGCGTACCCCTCACATATTCTCAGAAGCTTTCTGAGCCCACAAACTGAAGCGCTCAACAGCACCATGTCGTCCGCGTAGCTAATATTGTTAAAACACACGCCATCTATGTGACAACCGACATGTTGCTCACTGAGCGCCTCATAGGTTGAAAATGGAGGGAGAGCTCAACCCCCCCTGTTTCACTCCACATTTCAACCTATACGGGTCTGACATAGTGCCCGCCCACTTCACACAATTCGTTTAATTCCCATACCAATATTTGAAAATATTCACTAGTTCATCCGGTATATGGGATTCCTGCATCTTCTTCCATAGAATGTCATACGATACAAGGTCAAATGCCCTCGAAAGGTCAAGGAAACAAGCGTAAACAGATGTTTTTCTTGCAGTATAGATATATATTGACTTTTCCCAAAATTTTACGCCCTTATTTTCAATACAAAATATATATTTTCTACAGATCTTTGATATAATATCATCTCTATATATCTATTTAATAGTCAGATCGCCAGAAATTCAGTTTTAGTTGCTTTTTTCGTCATAAAATGTGTGAGCGCTCTTAAGCACAATTTTTGTTCGAGAGCATGTCGAAGCGAGTGTGAAAAAGAAAAATAAATATCCACTTTTGGAAAAGTTGGGCAAAACATCAATGCTAATGAACCTACCTCTTTTTACCCATAATTGTCCAATATCTAATTTAATCCCCGCTCAGCCTAATTTTCCCCCCACGTAATCGTCCCAACAGCTATAGGAATTAATTAAGACATTCAGTGAGATCGCATCGTCACATTCCGATGCTGTGTTTTGTTGCGCGAGCGCAGTTCGATAAATAGCCCCGGTCGGGAACGGTAGATTTCAGGTTTACCAATTTTTAACTCCCGACGAAAACAGAAAAAAGAAAATTCAACAAAATCTGTTCCGCTGTTGTAAGATCATATTAATAATATATCAAAACGCAGGGGTGGCTTACCCCGCGTACCCCGATTCCATGGGGCTAAAACCCCAGAGAATCCGACCCCTGGCTTGCCTTAACCGGCTGTCTGGGGGTGGAAACCGCAAGAGCTAAAAACCTAAGCTCCAAGTTGGAAGTGTTAAAGGGCATAACGCCGCTAGTAGCTCTTAGTGAAAGTGCAGCACATCTCTCGACACCCTAAGCCACCCATGTCAATGTTGCCTCTCCGGTGCTAATATGCGGCAGCCATTATGGGGGCCCCATTTAGTGGGTGGCAAGTCATCACCTGTCTAAGTATTTAGAAATGAGGCATAATTGGCAGGTGCCGTACCTCATACCATAGATCTGTTATCCCATCCACAAGTTGCCTCACTAGCCCAGACTTTTTATGTCCTATACTGTACAATAGTTTTATAATCCATTTTATAAACATTCCATAATTGTATTTTTGTACTCAACGGGGCCGCTTGGTGTTGGCTTCGGCCCAACAATGCCTACCAAATGTCCGGGCTAGACCCGTGTTAATATTGAAATAATATATCACTTTATTATACACCGAAATAAGAAATTCAAAAGTAACTTAAAAATAATACAAAACCGGAAATATAATATGAGGCCTTATCGCCTTAAGCGATTTCTTCCAAGCAATCTTTCATCAGCTCTTTTCCAGTTGACGAAGGGATGGGAGCAAATTCCACGGGTCTAATGAGCGTCAAGAACACGCTGAAGAGGTGGGACTCCCGAAGAAAAAAACATTTATGAAACGGTTGCGATGCTTATAATGATTGTTAATAGATTCATAAAGGGTCGGCAACGTAGTTTTGATGCCTCTGGTGTTACAAATATCCATAGACGACGGTGATTGCTTACCATCAGTCAGCCCGCCTGCTTATTTGCCACATATGGCATAAAAAATTAATAAAATATAAAAATGACGCCTATACAGAAAAGCTTAGGTATACGTTAGAATAGTGTAAAAAACGTAGAAATTAGATTTCTACCCGTTTTTTTTATTTATGCCATTATTATAATTTTAATGCCGTTTCATACATTTGAGAATGTGTATTGAAGTTGCGCAAGACCGTGTAAAGCCTCCACCACTTTACTATAGGGCACGACTAACTTTGATTATGACCAGTGGCGGCACATTTGCCGCCAGTAGGCTATACAAATTTTGCCGCCCCTAAAAATATTCTATTCTGTGTGACGAACAGTGTGTCAAATGTATAATATTTTTATTCTTAAAAGGCACAGAAAATAAAATGCTACACCGTGACGTCATTTAGAGGTCAATGAAAGTCGAATGATTTCTTAGTTTTATGTTAAAATAAATGGCATCTTATCGTTTTAAAAGGTCAGAGTAGAAAAATAAGGGTTAGTAACATAAAATCTCGAAATGGTTTTGGAATTGGCTTAGGTTAATTTTTTTTAGCATACCGAATTGCATGTTGAATTGTTTGTGTGAACCTAATAACATTTAGGTAACTTTAATATCTATAAGAAAATTAAAAAAATAAGTAACTATAACTGGCCTCAAATTTGCCGCCTCTAAAATCTTCCGCCCCTGGGTCCAGCCTATCCAGCCTGCTGGTAAATCCGCCACTGATTGAGACTTACTTTGTATGACTATGTGCGACGGACATTGGATATCCGAAATCTACCCAATAAAATAAAATGTGAATAAAATAAAATAAGTGTGAATTCTGTGGAGGCGCTGCGCGAGCATTCCACGGCCAATTAGTTTATTGGACGACGTGTGTCCTTCCCGGAACACGCTGATAGCATCTAGGCCGCGCTCTCGGGCGCTGCGAGAGCGGCGCGAGAGCGGTGGCTCGGCGGAGACGGGGCGGTTCAATATCTAAGCCCAATACCCCATTTTTTATAATTTTGGTAATTCAAGTTTTAAATTGTCTACTTCCATGGTTAGCTTACAATTATAAAAATGGCGTCATTTAATATTTTTTTTTTTAATCTAGTCAAACTGTGAATACCGTATCACGAAGGACATTTCGCACGATAGAAAAAAAATATGAGAGTAGGTACCTAACACTGATTTCTACTTTTCACCCTGTTTTTTTTTAGATTCATTCAAATACCTATTTACTAAATGATGTCTACGATATCTTAATATGCAGATATCATAATTATGGATTATATTAACCGTAAAGGTACATCTTACATTACAACGCGTTTAGAGAAAAACCTCAAAAATAGAAGTAGCGAAACGCACGACTCTGTAAAAAAGAAAAAACCATTCAAGTGCAAGTCGGGCTCGTGCGCTGAGGGTTCCGTACCACCACATAACTTGTTAGCTACTAAACTAGAAAAAAAATTGCGCAAAAAGACAACATCCCATCAACGCCCAGGCGGTCACCCATCCAAGTACCGACCGCGTCCGACGTTGCTTAACATCGGTGATGGTACGAGAACCGGTGGTGAACAGAAATTGGTCACCGACTTCTTGGCCATTTACTATTGTTTGTTGTTATACTTTAGAGAGTTGATCTGGCTTTTAAAAAATAATAGGCTTGCGCTTGACCTCCAACTCATCTGATGTTACGCGATGATGCGGTCTACGGTGGAGCACGCTTGCTTAGAAGAAACAAATTTACTCGTGATTTGAAGACACCCAGTTTGTAACTATCGGGGAACACCCACTCAGGCAACGCATTCTACAGACTAACAGTACGTACAATAAAAGTGGAATAAAAGCACTTCGTTCGGGTTTTCGAAGCCAGTTTTCTATCTATTACGGTTCGAAAGATACAGTCGTTTAAAGGTAGGACGGGCAGACAGACAGACAGCGTATTAGCCTTTCCCCTTACCCGTTTTTACCCTTTGGGTATGGAACCCTAAAAACACAACCGAATTGATAACCCCTCTTTTAGTTGAGAACGCTCGGTTGGTATTTTAATATCTAAGCTTACATGTTTATTTAAAATATTAACTGGTCAACACGAACATTAATTACAATATTAGAAAAGTGTACGATAATTTAATAGCCAAATTAAAAATTTGCATAAAATTCATCGGTATACATCATCAAGATACATATAGAGTCACAATCGTGCCAAAAAATCTCCGAACCAAACTCGACGCACGCTAAGAATTGCGCAGACGTTTTGGTTAGAGTTACAAGGTAACCGCGATCCGACTACAACGCCGCACGATGCCAGAGCTACGATGACATAGCGGACAACTAACGTTGAACACTATGCAAGCGACATCACGTCTAAATTGGAATAAATGTGGCATTGTGAAGTATATAATTGATACAATGTATATACAATGACGCTCAGACGCTCCAACGTAAAGTCCTTTTCATGAAAGAAGTCCCACAGCAAACAGCGGAACTAAATTTCCATGTTGTAGTTGTCAGGTGTTGTTACTGTGTTTGGACGCTAGTGAGATTTTTATTAATTTTCCATTGTTAAAGAGTCGTGTACGATGCCAAAAGTTGTTAAAGTTCTACTCGAGAAATGATACTGATAGTGATGGATACGCGATGACAGCGCCGCGTCTGCGGGACTTCTTTCGTGAAACGGACTCTAGACCGCATCATCGCTTAACATCAGGCGTGATGGTAGTAAAACGTAAGACTTTTAATTATTTAATAAATTAAAAAAAACAGTTTTCACTGAGAGATTGTGACTCTATAGGAATTGTATCTCGATAGTTTACATAAACACAGTTATAAAAACCTGTTTTTGAACCGCAAATTCAAGCAATTAGCAAAAACGTAGATCGCATTAAATAATCAAAATAACAAGCGTATATAATTACAATGTTATTATCATTAATTTTATTGACATAATCGTCAATTTATTAACCGATTGACTTTATAATATCGATAAACGACTAATAATATCGATTATTCGCCGATTTATTTGCATTAGAAACTTAATCATCGACGTTCATTCGTCATTGTAAATCGAGTTGGGTATTATAATTTGTTCGGATTTGCATTTTGTTACGGCTGGTTCCTTGATTTAAGTAATTAAATTGACCTTAAAAATAACATAAAGTCAAAGATATTTAATACCATAGACCAGGTCCAAATACTACACAAGTGCCTTTATTAACTAAACAAAATACAACCTAAAACTAACACTACAAACACAATAGGGTATTTGACTACTTTTGGGAAACTATTGCACATTATTGTCTGATATAAAATAATGTATACTGCATGTATATTTTCTGGAAATCAGTCGTATTTGCGATATAAATCGATGTTAAAGTTTGAATAAAAAAATATCGCGCCAAAACGCAGACCTGCGTCATAGCTCCGATCACATGACTAATTGACGTCACACAAAACAAAACAACTGCAGCCAGGCTGCAAAAGTTCGATGATTAATTAATTTCTAATAGAAGTAATGGTTTATAAATATTGTGTAGTGCCAAAATGTACAAATACTTCCATAAAGACACCGGATAAAATATTTGTTCCTGTTCCAATGCACCCAAAACTCCCCAAAACTCGAAAAAAGTGGTTGGAACCAATCTAAGGTTGGAACTTAGTAGCTCGTAGAGAACCCAAAAGTATTGGAGCTAATTCAAGTGTTTCTATGTGCGAAGATCATTTTGAGGTACATATTTGAGTCTATATATTTCTATTATAATTTGTGTTTTTATTGCATTACTATTTTATGTACTGTTACTTTCTTTTTAAACATTGTAAAGCTCGACATAACCTAACAAAATAGTTATATCCAGTTACTACAACATACTTTTTGTACAACTTGATTGAATGTTTTGCTTGGAGAACAATTAAAAATTAATACTGACATTGTAGTTTTTACGTTTTGAGTTCTGCAGCGTAGAAACAATGACGTGGATTATTACTAAAGAAATATGCAACCATAAAAACATTAATTTCGGGTAAGTTACTGCTGTCTGCTTGCACAAAGTGTTTCTCCATTCTTCTCACATTTAACCTCCGGAATGTTTTTGGTGAAAATTTCTGGATAAATCGCTCTCAAAACAGCTTTACAACATTAAATTCGCAAATATCAATACAAAATCTGTTTGTTTAGATTTGTGTGACGTCACTAGGGATGGAGCCAGTTACAGACCGTTTTCGATCACGTGATCAAATGTCGAAAATACAGTTATTTTATTCGCGTTTTTTACAAAAAATAAGCATATTTTTATCAAAAAATCAATGAAATATGCTTTTTCATTATGTCATGTTTATGGATGGCGTCAATTGGCATAATATTTTTAATACAGTCAAGTACCCTATTAGACTGTTACACCGTTGAAGGTCTAAAGACAATCCAAATGCACAAGCCCACTACCAGTTGGCAGCGTAGTCAACATGCTGGCGGCATTGCCACGTTGAATGGTAATGCTAATGCGTTGAGTCAGAAACACGCCAGCATTTTGATCACGCGTCGCAGCTCTGAAAGATTTTTGAAAATGAGGTGAGCTCCCCGGTCCCCAAGGGCCCAATGTCTCGACCCCAAACGCCTCTACTATAACTATACTACAGCGATAGATACAGGGTTGACCAACAATGAAATCGCGAAAAAAAATATGAAACGTTCCATAGAAAACCGTAATTCACTTTTTTTTATGCAATGTTGGTAAACAAATGGACGAGCCGCCTGATGGTACTTAGTCACCGTCACTTATGGATACTTGTAACACCAAAGGCATTACAAATACGACAAAATACACTCGCGAGTGTATTATGTCGTATTTTTAAAAAACATCAGCTGTTTCATACATTTTGTCTCGACAAAAGATGTATAAAACAGCTGATGTTTTTTTCGCGATTTCATGGTCAACCCTATACTAAAAGTTGTACATAATGATGGGTACTATGGACCCCTTTCGGCTTAGTACACCCTTTCCGCGTAACCTTGTATAAAATACAATAAATAAATATTCTCATATAGATATATATAGATATTTTCAGCATCTTTTAAAGGGCGGCTTCAATATTTCAAAATAAACAACTTTTAATCTACATGTCGTCAAAAGTCGCAACAAAAAAAAAACAGCTGTTTCATATATTTTGTCGGGAGTGCAGGTTTTATTTTTGAATGGAGCAGCTGATATTTCTCGAATAAAAAAAAATCGTAGAACAACATTTGCTTGTTTTGATGCGCTTAGCCCGCCGGATTATCAAGTTGAAATGGCAGCGCACATATCACGCATGGCATCCAGGGCATCCAGTGGATGCAGGCTGCCTGTCGTTCTGTGTTGAGGTCTAAGGGGGAGGCCTATGTTTAGCAGTGGATTTCTTCTGGCTGATCATGATGAGAAGACCGGCAAGCCTGGAAGTTACTCCACCTTAAGACCCACTGGCACGACCGATTTAAATATCTATTTAACGAAATTCAAAACTCAAATTGCATGGAAAATATACTAAAATTTAACTTTAAAGCAGATGTAATTTGTTGCACAAGCCACCCTAAATGTTGAATGAGTGAAGTATTACTAAACAATCAACCTAAAACACTTTTTAAGAAACACCCTGTATATATCTACTTAAGTATCGTCACTTCATGCTAACTAGGCGCTCGAGAATCCTAACTCAGCGGGATGCCTATTTATATCATTTGAAAACTTACCTTCTTAGTTTTGTTAAACATCTAAATTTGGCTTTCGGTAAAAACACCTTGTTAAGGGACTCGAGCTGTATTTATTTGGACGAGGCCATAAATCGAAGCCCTTTTGTGGGCTGTTAAGATTAATATCCTTTTATACGGTTAATTTTAATAGCTAAAGGTGTTGGACTTGTTTTAGAGATCTTTGACGTCAGATTTGTAGTTCCTGGAACTATCGTCATAATCATCCATAACTTTTATCATCTCACATAATACGTTCACAGTTTTTAGAATTGATACTGAACGTTCCTTATATAATATCGTATACTAGCTGGAACCCGCTACTTCGTACGCGTAGAGCTCGGCCTTCGGCCTTGCTAATACAACCCGTTATAGCCTATGTGTTATTGTAATGTATAAGTTATATTATTGTAAACTTTCATTAAAATCCATTCGGTAGTTTTTGCGTGAAAGAGAAACAAATACTATACTATATTACTAGCGGTCCGCCCCAGCTTCGCACGGGTATATATTATAGCCTATGTCACCCGGGGATAGTGTAGCTTCCCAACAGTGAAAGAATTTTTCAAATCGGTTCAGTAGTTTCGGAGCCTATTCAATGCAAAAAACAAACAAACAAACAAATCTTTCCTCGTTAGGATTTTGTAATGTTAAGGGTGTCACATTCAATTAGTGAATCGAATAATAAAAAATAATAAAATATGTAAATAATTACAGAAAATAAAATTATTTACACAGAAAATTATACATATTTGGAATAATAAAGAACTAAAACAAAACCCCAAAACTACTCAAAATAAAAAGATAAAATATATTAAAGAAATAAGGCATAGTGGAGAGAAAAATGCCCAGAATCAGGCAGTTGTATAATGTTTGTAATCCTGTATAAATATATTACACACTAGATGGGCCCCGCGGTTTCACCCACGTAGTGATGAAAAATGGTGAAGATGATGTTGGTGATGATGAAAAGTAAGCCTATGTCATTATCCAGCCCTTGAACTACACCCACGCAAAAAATCAGGTCGATCCGTTGTTCTGTTGCTGCGTGAAAGAGGAACAAACAAACCAACAAACTTTTAGCATTTATAATATTAGTATGATTGTATTAATAGTGTAATTGTTAAAAACTTAATCATTATAATAGCCAGTAGACGTCCACTGCTGAAAATTGGCCTCCCTCTTAGACCTCCACACTGAACGACTGCCTGCCATCTGCACCCACTGGATGCCCGCGACTCTCACGATGTCGTCGGTCCATCTAGTAGGACTTGGGAGGCTTACCTACGCTGCGTCTTCCGGCTCGTGGTCTCCACTCAAGTACCTTTCTTCCCCATCGGTTATTCGAGCGATGTGGCCTGCCCATTGCCACTTCAACTTACAAATTTTTATAGCTATTTAGGTGACTCTGGTTTCAGCGAATTTTGTTTTGGCGTTCCAGATTCTATCGCGCAAAGAAAGGTTATAAGCTTATTGCATGAATACCAAAAACGACTTGTACCTATAAATGTCCCAATGATAATCTCTTTATACACCTGGCAAGAACATTGGGGCCCATGTTTTATTATATTCCTTGGCCGTTAGATGCTATCTCAGTAAGGAATGGTCACACACCCAAATAACTCTCTTCCAGGGTCGCCTACCGTTTGGATTTGTCCGGACAGGCCCGGTTTATTGGCCTTTTCGACAGGCATGACATCTGTCCAGATTGTTTGAAGTTTTCAGGGTACATATCTATTAGGTATGTAATGTAAATTATTAATCTTTCACTGTTTTTCTATCTGTCCTACCTTTTAACGGCTTTATCTTTAACAGATAGCTAGTTTTAAATAATATATTGTATTGTAACACATAGTTGTTTTTTTTGCACCCTGCAGTTTCACCCGCGCCAATTACTCCTTATATCATCAGCTATCTGCCAGTGAAAGCCCCGTGAAAATTAGTCCAGCTGTTTGGAGTCCATAGGGAACATACATAGGTACATCGCTTTCAAATAAGATTACGGTGGATTAACAAAGAGATAATAATAAAATAAAAATAAATAACGGGGAGTCCCCATGCAACAAACGTATTTTAGGTTTTGCTCATAAATACGTAGTTAAATATGTATGTAGTTATATATGTATAAATACGAAGTTTCAAACACTTGACAGGATTTTAGTATACACACAAAATAACAAACAATAAACATCGGCCAAGTGATCCCTAACAAAAAAAAAACTCATATTTTGGGTGCAGAACCCTCGGTGCGCTTGTAAGCTGGAAAATAGTCGGAGTATCCGGTTTTATATAACTAGAATCATCCATAGGTTACCTGGAAGAAATAGCTTAAGCCAATAAGGCCGCCTATTATACTGCCGATATATGTATTAATATTAAGTTACTTTTATATTTCGTTTGGTGTATAATAAAGTGATATTGTAGTGTATTGTAATAATTTTTGATAAAAAACAAAATTTGTGTAAACCATGTCAGTTTCCAGACGAAATATGCTTCAAATTTGACGATTCGTCATCACGAATATTCAAAAGTAGACCTTTAAAATCGATTAATTGACATAATTTCTTTATCTATACTAATATTATAAAGAGGAAAGATTTGTATGTAAGTATGTTTGTAACAAATTGGCTCAAAAAGTACAGGACCGATTTTAAAAATTCTTTCACTGTTGGGTAGCTACACTACCCCGGGTGACATGGGCTATAATATAATCTATACCCGTGCGATTCTGGGGCGGACCGCTGGTGTTTCATAAATGTTCTAGAAATATTTTATTCGGATGTGTTCACCGATACACGATTAAAGAATTATGGCTCGATAGAAAAAATCGTAAACTTTCCTAAAAACACCCATTTTTACGTTCCCTTCAATGGATTGAATCAACTTCATTCGGATTCTATGGAAGATATTTTTATCAAAAAAAATTGTGTGTTATCCTAACAATCATTTAAATACTTTAGTGGTCCCAGTTTTTAGTAAAAGCGTAAGATTATTTGTAGAAAATAAAGAAAAAATAAATATTGAAAATATTTGAAAGCGCGCACGCTGCGTTACCGTCATACAAGTGTACGGTTCTCAAGTTCGCCTTAACAAGCTTATTGTCCGATCTTTTTCGAGTTCTTCATGGTAACCCTAGCTCTACTTTTTGTGATGTTTGACAGATTTCAATGATATCTTAATATAACCAGTGGACCATTTATTGGTTAAATTAATTGGGTATAAACTGGAAATCTTTTAATTAGGTTTATTGATTGTTTATCTCGGATAAATAGAAATAAAGTAGTGTTCGAGCGTTCGAGATCGGAGATATGACATGTTTCCTTTAGTGCCTTGTGTTTTATTTGTATTTATCGGTGTTTAAGATGTTATGGTCTGACTAGTTATGTTTTGATTTTGCACATGTTACTTTTAAAGGTGCATAAACATTAAACATCAAGCGTGGTCTAGTCTCAAGTTAAGAAAAACAAAGAAGATAAAAGTTTATAACATTTGCATTTGCCATGTTTAACATATGGCTGTCAATCATTTCAAAATGCTGGCGTGCCTCTGGCTCAACGCATTAGCACTGCCATTCAGCGTGGTAATGCCGCCAGCATGCTGGGTACGCTGCCAACTGACAGTGGGCTTGAGCATTTGTATTGTCTTTAGACCTTCAACGTTCTATGGGCAGTCTATTTGTAGTGTTAGTTTTAGCTTGTATTTTGTTTAGTTAATAAAGGCACTTGCCCTATAAAAAAATCAAGTACTTCATAAAATAATGCTTTGGGTTTATTTTACCTGAATAGTTCATTTATATACTAATTATTAT
Organism: Agriopis aurantiaria; assembly: GCA_914767915.1. NCBI lineage: Eukaryota > Metazoa > Arthropoda > Insecta > Lepidoptera > Geometridae > Agriopis > Agriopis aurantiaria. The sequence continues at coordinate 10,473,725 of OU612004.1, forward strand.
ATTGACCGAAAAAAAACAACGAAAACTGGATTTTTGGCGTTCTGATTCTATTAAATAACAAGATCCATAGAAAATTAAAATAAATATAAATAAAATTTTAAAAATACCTGTAGAATATTTTTATTGAAAATAACAGCGTCAAATTTTGAAATAAATTTTCATTCAAATTCAAATTTAAATTAATTTATTTCAGGCAATAAAATAACCCATACAATTCAATTATTAGGTACATCAAAAAATATATAAATAAATGAAGGCAATAAAATCTAAATAATAAAGTGACACAATACAATTCTAAAGAAAAAAAGTAATAAGCAATGTCCAATAAAATAATATGTCAAAATAATAATAGTTCAGTTAATTTAGTCAATCATTAATTAAATCAATACAAAAATCAAACAAAAATACAATTCAAATGTCCATAGTCAAACAATACAATAAATACAACAGATACAATGTCACCATAAGTAGTTAGTACCTTCGCTTCGGCATCGGTACTGGAACATGCCTGTTACAGCAATGCCGAAGGAAAGCACAATCGAGCCTGGCCGCAATCATCGCCAGGACGGCATTGGAACTGACCCGCACTCTGCGCACCAAGGACATTCCTCGCTTGCGCATGGTCGCGTAAAAACAGTCTGTTCGCGCCTCCGCGAACATGCCCGAGGCGCTGCAGAACCGGGGCAGCCCCAACACCGCCCTGAATGCGTTGTTGTATTGGACGCGGAGGGCACTGTAGCTTTTCTCCGTGTAATTATTATAAACTTATTGTACTTATCCAATTTACAAAAGTAGTTTTTCGAAAAACTCTAAGAGGGAAAGTTTGAGACTGGTATTTCGACATACCTACATTTCGTTTTACGCCTGAAAATCCACATTATACCTAAAATTTAACGATTGCATTTAGTAATACTACGGCCATCGAGATACAATAACTATGGAGTCACAAACGTGTCAAAAAATACCGAACCAAAACTCTGCGCACGCTACGCATTGCGCCGCCATTTTTGAGTTAGTTGTTAGGCAACCGCAATCCAACTACAACGATGCCCAAAGCCAGTGCTGCGATGATACAGCAGACTAGCGACGTTGAGCACTATGCAAGTGATGTAACGTCTAAATTGGTGTAAATGTGGCATTCTGAATTATATAATTGTAGTCTCGACGCTCGGACATTTTTTGACTGTTTTCACTTAGAGATTGTGACTATAGTTATTATATCTCGATGACTATGGCTCTTAAAAATATTAAGTAAATAAATTCCATCGAGATTAATTAAAAGCGAAATCATAACGTATTTGTGTTTTATAAGATACGTGTTAACTCTGGCTTAAAGCTGGTATAGTTAGCGCACAATCTGTCCGTTCAAGATAAATATTATGGAGATACCCTGCATGTCTAAGCGTGGATTTATTGGTACAGGATTGATTGTGTGGATTAAGTTACTGACTTTTAACTACAAACCCTCGCTCCGTCTATGGTATACTTAGTCGCGGCTCTTATAAAGAGTCATCATTTCAGCCATAGTACGTCCACTGCTAGACATAGGCCTCCCGGGCATCGATCTCCAAAAGGACCGGTTGGAAGCAGCCTGCATCCAGCATTACCCTGCGGTCTCTTTTAGATTGTCCATCTTGTAGGTGGACGTCTTACGCTGCGCTTACCGGTATGTGGTCTCCATTTGAGAACGTTTCGGTCCCATCGGTCATCTGTTTTGCGTGCTGTGTATGTACCCTGCCCACTGCCACTTCAACTTGTTAATCCGGTAGGCTAAGTCGGTAGCATTCGTTTGTCTATGAATCTCCTCATCTCTGATTCGATCGGAGAGAAACCCCGAGCATAGGCCTCTCTAACCTCGTTGTGTGACTTTGAGCTTGCTTATGAGGCCCATAGTTAGAGACCACGTTTCAGTGCCGTATGTCATCACTGGCACCTCACTTCATGTTGAAGCTCATGGACAAAGTTCTCTCTCAACGCTTTCTACTGGTCTCCCAGCAGCGACCAATCTTTATTAAACCTCCCGAGCCTGTCGCGCCATCAGGGTGACTTGGGGATCGACTGTTCGGTGGCATCCACTTCGTTGATACCCACCTGTCCACGTAGATCATCGGACTACTAGTGGGACAGATTGGAATAAACGGTGCATTCGGCTTGCGTAACCCTGGGTGGGTTACGCAAGCCGAATGAATTATGGCCTCTTACGGCCATACCGTTGAATACGCACGACCCTATGCTCTACGCCCCGCGTCTGCATAATCGGGGCCTTTGCATCGCGCCTGCGCCGCTGTCCGCTTCTATTTCGTACCAAACACCAAAAACACCATCAATAAGAACACCGTTCGCAGCGGTCTATTAATGAGTGTATCCAAGTGAGAACTTATAACTATCGAGAGTTTGTAATTAATTACCATACTAACTAGCGGACGATTTATTATACCAAATGGTTTACAAAAAATGCATTGAAAAGAGAACACGAAACTTAACCCTTAGACTCTTATAAAATTATGTCATCATCATCATCATCAGCCAGAAGACGTCGCTTCTGAACATAGGCCTTCTCCTTTATAAAATTACTAGCGGTCCGCCCCAGGTTTGCACGGGTATATATTATAGCCTATGTCACCCGGGGATAGTGTAGCTTCCTAACAGTGAAAGAATTTTTCAAATCGGTTCAGTAGTTTCGGAGCCTATTCAATGCAAACAAACAAACAATCAAATCTTTCCTCTTTATAATATTAGTATAGATAATAATAGATTAACTTAAAACACGCTTATGTAACACGTTTTTAGGAACCAAATGAGCCCAAACTCGAGAGGCTAACTGGTAGCTATTGTAAAGTTCCACTATCCACCCGACTCCATTATAAGATCAACAAAAAAAATACATTAGTAAATACGTAATTTTATTATAGAAACTGACGTGGTTTTCACATATTTTATTTTTACCGGTTTAATCTTACGTGAGTAATTCCCGTGTAATATAAATAAAATACGTAATTTCATTTACTCGGACGACATATTTGTTCCAGCTATTATATTGATTTAAAAACTAAACTACTAAATCAATTTTGTTAAAATTTCTATGTAGCTAATCTGAAAGTATGTAAAAAAAAAACGTACGTGACGTAATGGACGGCCCCTTATGTGATCAATGCAACCACTATAAGATACTAATTCTAGTTCCTTATCGAAGTTCACCGAAGGTTCAATTTTTTATATTAACAAAAATAGAAATAAAAACATATATTTCTTACCATTATTTATAACTATTTATGTTACAAAAATAAGAGCACAAATTCTCGCCATGTAAGGCTGCATCTACAATGCGGGAACAAATCTCGACTCGCTCTAAACTAAGGCTCATTATACACGAGCGACAAAAACGCGTCCGAGCGGACATCGAAACGCGGCTCTCATAAATAAATACATATCGCGGGGTGCGGCATAAGTTATAAGCATTGGCAGTCGCACTCAGCAACGAGAAGTTAACTGAGCAATTTTAAGTATTCCTTAGCTTAAGTAACGTCTCTGAGTGCGGCTGTTAGATATTTATCTCACTATAGCTAAAAGCTATACAGCAGCTGGCGACCAAGTTTTTCCACGTGGATCACATCCGCACGTGGCGCGCTCCATGTCTCCGCTGATTTGCGCCCGCCGCCACTTCAATGCACTCCTTTCCGCCAAAACTGATTGTGATATTATTTGTGACAATTGGAAAACAGTAACGAAAGTGTTTTTAACTTATTGTGAAAATTTAACTGATCAATGGGACAGGGGCAAAAAGGCCGATGACTATAATGACAATTTGTATGACATACTAATTTTATGTTGACATATTTTTACAGCAATTTGTTGTATTTATTATATTAGTAATTTTATAATATTATTCCTATTTTTACTAGGAAATCTATTTCAGTTTTAACAGTATGTGAGAAAAATGTTAGTGGAATTTGTCCGTTTTTATTCTCAATAAATAATTTGAATTTGAATTTGAATAAAATGCAAGCTAATTATTTAATAATGTAAATGTTAGTGACGATATCCCGATAACCACAGTGACCTTCAGTCATCAAAGCGAATGATTTTTTTTAATCCGGTTATTTCTACCACAATTACAATTTTGGTACATAATATTAGGAAAGAAGAAAATTATTTTGGTCATTCGGAAAGTCATTGCTATAATATTTTAAATTTCACATTAAAGTTTGTGTGTAGGTATGTTGCTATTACTAATGGCAACATACCATTAGTTACCATCCCCATTCATAACGGCTGAACCGGTTTGGGTGTGATTTGATAAATGATGGAAGTAGCTTATACCCAGAATTTACATAACAAGTTTTTTTAATCTCTGATAAAAGAGCTGACAATTCAAACAGCAAACAGCTAAAAACAAACAAACAGCAGTTAAAAACGCAGTTTATTCTTCAAACAGCTTAAAAGATTACATATAGATGATAAATGATTATTGTTTGTTATCGTAATCGGACGTTGACATTGTTATTCGATATACCTAATATTGTTTCTTTCTACATCATATTTTTTTTTAAAATGTTTTGTACCTTTAGTTACTTTGTATTAACTTGGCAATTGATTAATTTGTTTTATTTTTAAATTAGATTATAATGATTATTAGATTATAATAATTCATGTTATTATTTATCATCAATTATTAAGCTCTTTTCGCCTGAAACACAGGATTACCTAGTTCAGGCTCACGTGTTTTATAGACCTAATAATGTTTACTTATTTTTTTTGTATTTTTGTCAGACCTTTTTATATTTTTGAATAAATTATGATTATGATAGGGTATAATAAATACCTACTCGCATATTCACGATGAAGTCACCTTTCAAAAAACCTTTAATCAAAATCGGTTCAGCCGTTTAGGAGCTACAAGCCACAGACACACGCACATTAAACTTATAATACTCAGAAGTTAAAAAAATATTTTGAGTCAGAAGTAAAAAAAAAAAATTTTCATGTAGAAACAGCGAAACAACAAGCAAGTGAAACAGCGAGGTGTGACAAGTAGCACATAAAAGATTTTACTGATTTTAGAAATCACCATAACCTCATAGCTTTCTACATACTTTTTAATTAAATTTTAGATAGCACATAACCTCAAAGCTCTGCTAACCCGCAAACGCCCCTGGCTTGTCCCAAACCTTTAGATGAAAGACAAGCGCTCCATCGTCCGGCTCAGAAAAACCCGTGAAACTGAACGTAATGCCGGCAAGACATTTGTTCGCTTATACTAAAACAACACTACAAACTAGGTAAAGGCAGATTCACAACTCTGGTACTTATCGTGAAAATCAGTACAATTATCTACGTATAAAAATTTCTTGTTTATTAGGATGGAAAACGACGAATCGTAAAAAGTATGTTGTAAATTACTTTTTGACTGACAACGCATTTTTTAGCAAGTTGTTATTATGCTTGTATTATCGCGATGATGATGATGATGATGGCGAGGATGATGATAGTGATGATGGTGATGACAGTTGTATGTTTTCATCTACAGTGTAAACACTTTAACCGATTTTGAACGAAAGCGTTTAGGGCGAGGTTTCGATAGATTCCTTTATGTTCAGGGATACTCTGTATGACTCGTCACCATAAATTCAAGATGGCGACACGTAGAGAGCGGATTAAAAAATAAATTTGACTGCAACCCTTTGTTATTTTATATAGGTTTAAATAAAAATGAGTTTTCGTAGGTAGGTACATCATTTTTGTACCTATTGCAAAATACGATCCACCTAAAATACTAACGTTTTTTTTAAGAAAGAAATCCGTCCTTGTCTCTCTGCATAATCTGCGGCAACACTCCTCGCCAAGTTCCGATTAATGTCGCCGCTCGACGCTCTCGCAAACTTTTTTCACTTGTCCCCTATGTTTAATTTATGACGTCATTTGTTAAATGATAGCATCGACGCTTTTTGCACTTGGCTGGTAATATAAAGAGTTATGTGTGTTTTTTGGCTGAGTTTAGCTTATGGCAGAATAGAGGATAAGCCTTAAAGGCTTTCCTGTAAGGCTTCACCTTCTGCCCGAAGCCTAGATTGTTAAAGTCTAAGTTATAAGGCCTTAAAGGTCTAATCTAGAGTCTATTATTCTAGTCTGATTTGTCTCACTAAGCAGGGAAAAGGTAAACTTAACCTCCTACCCTCAAAAAAAAAGCTCTTCCGGGGGTCGGGTTATTTTTACACTTCTCATACAAATGTATTTGTCAAAACTGTTTTTTTTTTGTCGAATCTCTAGTGTATTTCCGCTTCAACTTCGAATAAATTATTTTAAATTTTTCATATTAATCAATTGCTTTTGATCCCTGGGAGACCGGGAGCTCACTTCATTTTCAAAAATATTTCAGAGTGCGACGCGTGACCAAAATGCTGGCGTGTTTCTGGCTCAACGCATTAGCATTGCCATTCAGCGTGGTAATGCCGCCAGCATGCTGGGTACGCTGCAAAAATGATAGTGGGCTTGACCATTTAAATTGTCTTTAGACCTTCAACGGTCTATGGGCAGTCTAACTGTTTTTGTAGTGATTGTTTGTATTTTGTTTAGTTAATAATGGCACTTGCCCTATTTATAATGTTTCGACTACGCAACAGGTTTGTAGATAGATACCTCAGATGTCATCATCATCATCATCGTTTCAGCCGTAGGACGTCCACTGCTGGACATATGCCTCCCCCATCGATCTCCAAAAGGGCCGGTTGGAAGCGGCCTGCATCCAGCGTTTCCCTGCGGTCTCTTTTAGGTCGTCTGTCCATCTTGTGGGTGGACGTCCTACGCTGCGCTTACCGGTCCGTGGTCTCCATTCGAGAACCTTTCGGCCCCATCAACCATCTGTTCTGCGTGCTATGTGCCCTGCCCACTGCCATTTCAACTTGCTAATCCAGTGGGCTATGTCGGTGACCTGAGATGTAGAAGTTTTTTATTTTAAATTAATTAATAGGCTTGCGCTTAACCGCCACCTTGCTGATGTTAAAGCGATGATGCCATCTAGATGGAGCACGTTTACCTAGAAGAAACAAGAAGTCTAAAAGAAGACGGTAAAGAGGTATTTTGCAAAAGAGCCGAATCATCATCATCGTCATCATCAGCCGGAAGACGTCCACTGCTGAACATAGGCCTCCCCCTTTAACCTCCACACTGAACGACAACCTGCCTTTTGCATCCACTGGATGCCAGCGACTCTTGCTATGTCGTCGGTCCATCTAGTGGGAGGCCTACCTACGCTGCGTCTTCCGGTTCGTGGTCTCCACTCAAGAACCTTTCTTCCCCATCGGTTATCGGTTCTCCGAGCGATGTGGCCTGCCCATTGCCACTTCAACTTGCAAATTTTAACAGCTATGTCGGTGACTTTGGTTCTTTGGCGAATATCCACGTTTCGGATTCTATCGCGCAAAGAAACTCCGAGCATAGCTCTCTCCATTGCCCGCTGTGTGACTCTGAGTTTTTCCAAAAGGCCAACAGTTAAGGACCACGAAAGAAAGAAAGAAAGAGCCAAATAAAAGGAAGCAAATGGAAGTTGAAAATGTATGATAATAAAATCTTGTTTTTGGTGCTAATCTCATGGAATTTGGGGATGAGATTAATAGTTTAAATCAAATAGGTAAATACTATCGTAAAATTTAAAAAAAAAAGCCAATTTAATTAAATTAAAGAGTGAATGTTTTGTTGAAAGTATTGCGTTGAAATTTTGTATTTAATTTAGTTGTTTTTGAAAGGGGCGTTTCACATCAAAACTTAACAGAAGTTGTAGACGAAAAAGTGCATGGCATTATGGTTGTACGTTTTTATAAAACGATGATTGGACCGGTCAAAATCCTTCCAATGGCCCAATTTAAAACACTCATGAGCTTCTCAAAGGAGATTGTTAAATTTAAAACAAACAACACCAACCTCCCTTTCGTTTTTCTTTTTTTGACTCCGCGCGGTTTGTGCATTCAGCCAGTTTTCAAACCTAAAAAAGTCAAAGTTTAGTTTTTACCGCTACAAAATTCCGCTCGTCGTGTGAATCACTTCATTACAGACCGACCAAATTATTTGTGGAACGGCCAAATGCTGGAACTAAAAAAATCGATAAGAGGCCAGTCAGTTTTGATCACAAAATTCAATAGTGGCTCCCCCTTTTTACTCTTCAGATAAGTAGTTTGTACTGTACAAACTTTTTGCGCCAAATGTTTGGGACAGAAACACTGCTTTTATTAAGTTGTCAGAGTAACTGTGAAACTTTTTTGGCTTAATTAGACCATTTGTAGGAGATTTTGGCGTTTGTTTTGGTTATTTGTTAGTCGCTTAGTCTGAAACAAGTATACACTGAAAAAATAATTAAATTCCCGATAAATTTGCTGGTAATCTTCAAACTTCTGAGCAGTCTTTCTTGAATATACATCATAATAATATCTAAAAACACTCTCGATGAAGTTAAATTTCAAACAACCAAAATAAAACCGGCCAAGTGCTTGTCGGGCTCGCACACTGAGGGTTCCTTACAACCACAAAATACAATAATTATCATTATAAAAAACCGACTTTAAAATTAGTAAAATATGGCGTTACGATTCGGCGGAAGGTCATCCAAATAACCCAATTACCAGTTATACCTTGATAATAAACAGAAATTTGTCACCAACTTGCACTTGGCCATCATTTATTTTATTTTTTTGTCATACTTTAGAGTGCGTATACTATAATCTTGCCAAGTTTGACGCTTGTACGTATTACCATTTTTACAAAAGAAAAGTTTTTTTTTTTTTTCGTTAGGGCTAATACAAAAGTACATCAAAAAAATACGTTTGTTGTATGGGGACTCCCCTTTAAGTTTTACTTTTAGACATTTTTATTTCTTAGTTAATCCGCCGTAACATCACATATTCTGTGAAAATTTCATCTGTCTATCTATTACGGTTCCAAAGATACAGACAGACATACATCGCAGGCTTAGTAACCTATTACTACCTATCCCGTTATTACCCTTTGAGTACGGAACCCTAGAAACTAAATTAAAATTGATACAGCCGTTTGAGAGCTACGATGCCACATACAGACACAATCTGTTTGCGTCGAAGGTTAAAAAGAACACTTTGAGGCCTATTCTGTCATACCACTCACTAAACTAAACCAATCTGACAGGAATAAATAATCTGCCTCTCTTTTCATTTTAATACGTGAGAGAAGGATGGCAACAATTTTAGAGCTGTCAAATTTAGTTTAGTTTACAGTGCATCAGAATCGATGCCAAATATATCACGTAAGATACACAAAAAAACCAGTCAAATTAAGAACTTTTTTAAAATCGGCTGACTAAAAAGTTTTGATAGCAAAATTATCTATCAACAACAACCTAATAAAGCCAATTTCAAACAAGCGTTACAATATTCAAAACTAGCCAAAACCCCATAAAATACACCCCTATAAAAATCACAACCCCCATAATTGAACACCATAACTAATCTTGTAAGTCGACGGGGAGTATTACAAAGGGTGTTACACCCCCTGAGACGTGCAGTTGTTCTTGGGGTGTCTTGGGGTGTTACCGTGGAGCCAGCGGGACGAATAAGCTAGCCCAAGGGGGTGTTTGAAGTATGGGGTGTAAATCTGAAAGAGTAGGTGTCAGGTTGCAGTACCTAGTGTTGGAAGTTCTAAAATATGGATGTATTATCTTTTCTTATACCTATTTTTACCAATTTCAAAGGAGGAAGGTTCTCAATTTCACTGTTTTTTAATGCGTTTATAAATTGTAATTTTAAATTGTTTATAAATTGTTGAAGAGAAAACTTGAGGCACGTTAGGCATTTTTTGGGATGGTGAAAAGTATTTAACTCGCGTAACCGTCACGCTTAGATACTCGTTAGGGTAAAGTCAAGTTGAGTCGACTAAGGGAGCGAGAGAGATATCGTTAACAACATAGATGTTAACAATGATGAAGTTTTCACTTCTGCCGTGTGGTTTTTAGCACACACTTATTGTCTTGTCAAAATGTACGGTTGCCCTGTTAAAACTAACATTTGTCTTGTCAAAATGTACGGTTGCCTTGTTAAAACTAACATTTATCTTGTCAAAATTTACGGTTGCCCTGTTAAAACTAACATTTGTCTGGTCAAAATGTACGGTTGCACTGAGAAAACCAACATTTGTCTTGTCAAAATGTACGGTTGCCCTGTTAAAACTAACATTTGTCATGTCAAAATGTACGGTTGCCCTGTTAAAACTAACATTTGTCTTGTCAAAATTTACGGTTACCCTGTTAAAACTAACATTTTGTCTTGTCAAAATTTACGGTTGCACTGTTAAAAACGTACATACAGCTTGCCTGTCTGATAGCCGGTAAAACCACGGGGTCCAGCTAGCACACAATAAAACATATACTCTACAAGTATTTCAACTTTAATGTCCAAACTGTTCAGTAAACAATTATGTAAAAATATACGCGTTACGGCGTCGCGAGCGGCACCGTCAATCTGCGCGCGCGCACGCGATTGTGTTCAAATACAAGCCGAGTATAATCTGCCTTGTTTAGTGCTAAGGCGGTGGCACACTGAGATAGGAAAACTGGAAAATTTTACAACATTTTATTAGAAATATTGTCCGATAAAACTGTGCAGTTTTCTCGAAACCGTTTGTTAGCATTTCAGCCAAGAAATCACCTCCTGAACTATTTTACACACAATTCGTTTACACTTGTTCTCGCTTCGAGGTTCGAGCACCGAAAGAGGGCGATTGCAATGCAACCGCAACTTATATACTGTTCGTTGACAGTTGTCAGCAGTCAACTGTCAACACATGACGTTTGCTAATACAGCTTTGATAGAATGGTACTGCCATGTTATAGACATTAAATACAAATTGTTTTACACGTTGTTAGAAAATTGCTGTTTATTATTTTGATTTTATTATGTAATTTAATCTACATGTCATAATGTTTTTTTTTGCCAGTATGGCCACAGAAGACATCATAGCACAGTATAAGCTTAGCACATCTATCTTTTAAGCCGAGATCGATTCTGGACAGAAGTTTAGATAATTTAAATAAGTATCTGTTCTGGGTGTTAGTTGTCCTTCTCTTATATTATGTGTTCAATGGCATTACCGACACAGGGAATTCTAATGGGGAGTTGAGTGCGAAGTGTTTTTTCCCTCTTAATACAGTCTAGCCACTCAGAGAATACACCTGACAGCTGCAATAACAAAAAATTGTTTTTACAGGACTCCTGGCAGAAGTAAACATGACGGAATAAGAGTACCACGAGTATGTCGTTTGCCGTCACGGCATACGAGACGGTTTTACTCCCAAGGCGCGCCAATAGAAGTTTCACATCTAAATCCTGATAAAAAATGTTGCAATGATCCATCAAGGTCTCGTGACATCGGTTGCCTACATCGGAATAGGCTCTTCAAACTCCGCTCTTACTACACCACCTTCCTAACTTAGTAGCAAATTCAACTTTTAACCAAATCTAGAGTACCTCATCGATATACGGAGTAGTGACGGTGTCCACACACATTTGCGAGTCAAATACACTGATAGCCATGTCGAGGAATCTCGAAAACTGACGAGATTCACGGGGGGGAAAAACTGAAGGCTCTTCAATTTTTATACCTGGTTTGCAAACAGCCTCATGTAAAACGCTTTCACTATAATTGAATAGTTTTTTTAGAAACCCCACTCACACATCAGTTTTTTCGAAATTGAGTTACCTATAGAAGAGAGAGAGAAATTACACGTCCTACTGTAAACGTACAGTTTATCCTCCTCCTTAAATCGTATTCCTCGTGTCTGAGGGTCGTGACCACCACCTTCCATCAATCTCTCTGATGATCTCTTTCCATCGTCTTCTATCCTCAGCAACATGGAGTGCGTCGTAGACTGAGGTGTCGAGAGTGGTGCGAATCTGATCGGACCGACGTATTGGGCTGCGACCTCGTGATCTTTTGCCGTCGACTTTCCCTGTCACCATCAACTTTTCCAGGTTGTCGCCTTGCTTCCTAGAAATGTGGCCAAAGTACTCGAAGACACGTTTGAGACAGACAGTAGTCTTGTCGTGACCTTGATTTGGTGTAGTATAGATACGTTGGTCCGTTGGTCCGTTGGTCCGTTGGTCCATGGTATTTGAAGCATTCTCTTCCAGCACCACATCTTCAGTTTTTTGAGAAATAAATATTATATTATTATTATATTATCTCAAAATCATCGATGCGCCCTCAATCAGCTGCTTTCAAAGTACATGGACCAAGTTTCACAGTTACAATTCAGTACAGTTTATAGCCGGTCAAAAATTGGATTTATTTGAGAAACCCCCTTTTTTTAAACAACGTAATGTTTTTGTACCTCCTGTAAACTTAACAGGGTCAAAAGACATGTGAGTTATCTCAAGTAATCGATTTAATTACAATGGTACATTCAAATATGAAATATATATTTGGCAGGATGCTTAATTCCTTAAACTGCGAACCCAACTTAACCAACTTTTAACTTAACAATAAGGCAAATAAATCGATTGTGTATAGACAGTATTATTTTGGCTTCGGGAACGTTTTCCTTACACCCGGTATAAAGATGAAGATTACAAAAATTTTATAAAATTAAAAACGCTGAATCAATGTTCACAAAACCCTCCCGTATGTTTCCACCCATTATAGTCGATCTGTCCATCTTCGGCCCCTCTCGTTTTGGCAGCGGTAACGACATGGGATTTGTTACCCCGCGTCACTTTGATTAAGGACCCCTAGGCCCCTGGGCCCGGGCCCCGGGATATGACCGTTTGTTTGATTTCCGATTAAATAATTGCATACACGATGCGCCGGTTACTCGTAGCTATTATGACTTTAGAGGGTTTTCGAAAGGATGATCGAACGAAAACGGATAAAGAAATAAAAAGGGGTTGTCTGTAAAGTCGGTTTACGGACGAAAACTTTACGTGAGAACGCTTAGGCCGATCGTGCCTCTCTATCGCTTGTTCCGCGCTCTCGCTTGCACGCGTGGGTCAGGAACGTGACAATTTTTCGTGCATGCAGCCGGCGTTCATCGATTTATAAGACGTTATCACGTCAAAAAATATTTATACAAAGCCCGTTAATCATACGCACATTTAAAAACGCATGCACAATAGGTGCTGTGACTCAGTTAGTACCCTGTTTTGCCTAGTACGCGTACAACACTTGAAAATTCGTCATCGAAAGAAATCTAGAGAAAAGATAAATCATGTAAGGTTAGGTAATAGGTGATAATACGAGCAACTCGCCTGATGGTAAGTGCCAAGCATGGGTTATAGAAGATCTGTGCTAAAACATAAGTTTGTTACTACTTGCTAATTTAGCTTTCTATAATGGTATACAAGCCAGAACGTGAATTATTAGAATTATTAGAAACAATTATTCTTCTTGCATAATTTACAATTATGAATTTGTTTCCGAAATTTGATTCCGAAATGAGGAGATCCGTAGACAAACGAAAGTCACCGACATAGCCCACCGGATTAGCAAGTTGAAGTGGCAGTGGGCAGGGCACATAGTACGCAGAACAGATGGCCGATGTGGCCGAAAGGTTCTGGAATGGAGACCACGGACCGGTAAGCGCAGCGTAGGACGTCCCACAAGATGGATAGACGACCTAAAAGAAACTGCAGGGAAACGCTGGATGCAGGCCGCTTCCAACCGGCCCTTTTGGAGATCGGTGGGGGAGACCTATGCCCAGCAGTGGACGTCCTATGGCTGAAATGATGATGATAAAGAATTTGTTTTGATAATTCTCAAGTCCTCGCCAAGGAGAACCGATATATACCAAGGATGCTACGATAGGCTATTAAAATTAAAATAATAAAATTATAAAGGGAAAGGTGGTTGGCAAGTACCACCTGCTTGGGATCCAGTCATCAAATTAATTATATTTCAAGCTGGCGCAGAACTGATAGATCTCCGACATTGTGATACCGTGGATACCGTGACACCGTGAACACCGTGGACGGTGGACACCGTGAGTGCGTATAACAATCATTCGAACAGCGATTAGCGAACATTCTTATCAAAAATAGTCGTACTTGAAAATAAAAATCGACACATACATGTACAAATAAATCGGACAAGTACGATCAGAGCGCGATTCAAAAAAAAAACTAATAAGTTGAAATATTGAAAGACAAACTTGTTGACAATAAAGTTTTTCCATACATTCCAACTACAAAATGTAAGTTTGTAATAGCAAAATAATTATTTTTTAATGTTTTAACTTCATACTTGTAACTTTCGGATTTATTCCTATATATTTGCTATGAGACCTTGCCAAATTTCATGATTCTAGGTCAACGGGAAGTACCCTATAGGTTTTGATTCCCCTGTGAAATCGCAAAATATGCGACATAAACGTTCATATCTTTTGATTGCGTTGACTTACAACTTTTATTTTTTTACAGCCGAAACCGTAGACCCAAGTAGTATAAATTTCAACTTGATACTTTTACGCGTTCTTGAGAAAAAGGGTCTTGACAGACGGACAGATAGACGGACAGACAGACAGACGGACAGACGGACAACGAAGTGATCCTATAAGGGTTCCGTTTTTTCCTTTTGAGGTACGGAACCCTAAAAACTATTTCGTTTCGCTTAACTTTACAACCCCTAACGAGATTATGGTGACAAACCCCATGGGAATACGTTACACAAACCATGGGGGTGGAATCATGATGCAATTAAGTTATCCTTGGCATCTACCGACCCCTGACAACCGTTTAGACCACATAACTTTATTATTAGTTAAGTTATAGTTGAGTTACGGTAAGTTGGGCCGTTCGTACACGTGGCGATGCATGTCGAATAGCGTTGCGACTTGTCTTGCACTTGTATGGCATTTATCGCCGAGCTGACCGTGACAGTTTAAGCCCGTTAAATGCGAACGCAGGAGTATTTATTTATGGCTAAAATTGGGAATTTCAGCTACTTTTCAAATAATTGCGTGCTTAGGTATTACAAACCATTGGTATTGTGTATACATCTTCTTATACACAATACGCGCGTCGATCACTTTACGCTTACGCCGACATGCGGTGCGTAACACATTTGGGTGGGTTAATCTCTAGTTTATAGAGTCGGTAACTGAGTCAAGGTCTTTACTTACATACCCACTCAGCAGTCCAACCGTAACGACTGCATATACCACTTGTCCGAGCATTTCGTTACCCATATCCAAAAATAATATTATAACCACTTGATCGAGCATGTCGTCATAATTTCCTTTTGTACGAGTAAGCCACGTCGATCGCGAGGCGGGTACCGAATGGCGGCTTGTGATTGGAGACTCGACTTGAGTTATTCATTCAATTCGCGCTTAGGATTGGCTCACTTGTAATGTATGACATGATGTAATGTATTCTAGCAAATAAATGATTTGATTTGATTTGAAAAAGAGTATGCTGAAAATTATGTACCATTTTCATCGCGCGGAATAAAGGATTAGCAGTCAAGTAGTTGTCATTGCCCATATCCCTTGTACGTCCAGGCTCGCTAAGTGCACTGGCGCCGTAATATGGCTACGTACACACATCCTCCTAGATTTTAGACATCCAAGAGGATGTGTGACCGTGATGTTTGCCATCCGATATTATTAACATGGAAAAGTGTTGCCGTTTTTTTTTTTGTTGATTCGAGTACGAAATTATGTTTATTCAAGCGCCAGAGTCGCTACTCAAGTCGCCAAGCATTCAAAATTGGCGTCGCCTCGTGTACGAACCTCCTTGCAGCTAAGTTACGGTTAAACAACAGATCATGTGGGCAGATAGAGTGTGGCTATTCATTTCGGTAATTGTAAATCGTGGTCAAATGGTATGGTCATTTATTTTATGGGTTTTGATTGTCCATTTGATATTGATGAGGTTTTCGGACGAAGTTTTAGACTAATGTATGTTTTTAGTATCGCACGGATTAAGTACTTACTTAAGTTGACAACTCAGGGTTTAGTTTTCACACCACATCAAACTACGTGCTCCAACGTAGACCGCATCATCGCTTAACATCAGGCGTGATGGTGGTCAAACGCAAGCCTATTAATTATTATCAATCACAAAACATTTTTTTTATTCAATAATTGGCTTGCTTTTGACCGCCAACTCGCCTGATGTAAAGTGATGGTGGAGCACGCTTTCCTGGAAGAAACCGATTCACTCGTAATTTGAAGATACCCAGATTGTAACTATCTGAAAACGCCTATTCAGGCAGCGCATTCCACTAGCATTTGACGAGCAGTTCGCACAATAAAAGTGGAATCAAAGCGTTTCGTACGGGTTCCCGGAACATCAACCATGAAGCGGTGTTGATTTTTCGACAAACATGAAAAACATAAACAAAATGTAAAAAAGAAATGTGTTTATAAGATACTAGCAACGCACCCCGGCTCCGCACGCGTGTAAGTCTTATTTTTTACACCTTGGGTTTAATTATTAGAGTTTTAGTAAGGATCACAACTTTTTTTGAAAATATAACATAGCCTATGTCTCCCGGGGATAGTGTAGCTTCTCAACAGTGACATAATTTTTCTAATCGGTTCAGTAGTTTCGGAGCCCATTCAATGCAAACAAACAAACAATCAAATCTTTACTGTTTATAATATTAGTACAGATATCTCATTATACGTATTTCTTCTCAGCAAGCCCTTTCATTTGATACCCATATCATGATGGTAGATAAAAATATTTTGTCCGCCATCTTGGGGCGTCCGCCATATTGAATTTATTATCCAGGACTAAAGTGCTTGGGAAGACAAATCCAGCGAACCCAAACTCGACGGGGCTACGTAGTTTTGTTTAGGAGTTCCTATGGCCATCTTCTATCTCCATCATCAGACCAACTCTATGGTAGGTACCATACATTGTATTGTCACCGAACTTACGTACCTAAGTATGCCAAATTTGAGCTCAACCAGTTGAGGTTGGCTGGTCTGAAATTCAGTCGCAAGATTTACAGGGCAAGCTTGTAAAAACGCGTAAGTCTGGACATAGTAACAAAAGAAGACTGTCTGTCTTTATAGTCTGTCTGTTTTGTCACTTTTAACGACTAAACAGCTGAACCCATTATGACCAAATTTGACGATAAACTGTTAAAAAACTGGAAAATTGCGAAACCCTCCTTGTAGTCCATACAACGCAGACGCAGATGTTGTTCGATTTTCGACTCAGAATCCATAAAAATTGCAATTATTTTTCCTATTTCTCCTACAAAAGAAGTTCAATGCTCCCAAAAGCCTTATATCTTGTCTAACATCAATATCTCCTACAAAATGGCACTATGCAGATTTTCTCTCTCGTGCATGAAGAAAATCAATAGCGCCTCGTGCGACAGAGACAGCTGTGTATATCTATTCGAGCGAACAGGACAGATATACTACGTTGTTCTGAAAACGTTTGCTAGGATTCTGTAAATTTACATTGAATGATTGTAGACTTTGTGTAGTTGTAATAACGTAGATTTTTCTTTGATAACGTCTTTTAAGGGGAATCTTCATCATCATCATCATCATCATCAGCCAGAAGACGTCCACTGCTGAACATAGGCCTCCCCCTTTAACCTCCACACTGAACGACAGCCTGCCTTTTGCATCCACTGGATGCCAGCGACTCTTACTATGTCGTCGGTCCATCTAGTGGGAGGCCTACCTACGCTGCGTCTTCCGGTTCGTGGTCTCCACTCAAGAACCTTTCTTCCCCATCGGTTATCGGTTCTCCGAGCGATGTGGCCTGCCCATTGCCACTTCAACTTGCAAATTTTAACAGCTATGTCGGTGACTTTGGTTCTTTGGCGAATATCCACGTTTCGGATTCTATCGCGCAAAGAAACTCCGAGCATAGCTCTCTCCATTGCCCGCTGTGTGACTCTGAGTTTTTCCAAAAGGCCAACAGTTAAGGACCACCAAGGGTTAAGGGGAATCTTAACTAAAGGAAATGTAACCATATTTTCTGAAGGGTAGAGTTGCTTTTGCTGAACAGTTTATGAGTGAGTTTTCTTCTAATTGGTAGCGATTTCATAATGGTGATAAATGGTAAGTAATAGTATTAATTTCGTTGTTTTGAAACGCGTAATTAAATTTCTTATGATCATTTGCTTTATTAATATGATTTAATGTTGGAACAATAATTGGTTTAAGGACTTGTTAGTATTTTTCTATTTTATACCTACTTAGACTTTTACTACCACGACTTTGACTTTTTATATCAGTCTCTGGCAGCCATATCACAAGCTTTGCTTAGTTTGGGGTCAGATGACCGTGTGTGCAAAAATGTCCCAAATATTTATTTATTTTTATTTATTTATTTTACTCAGTTGTATAAACATTATAAAAGGTTACACGCAACGGTGGTACTAAGCCGAAAGAAGGTAATAGGCTATGTGTTAAAAATAACAGACCTAAAAAAACATAACATTCGTACGGTGTAGGTACTTACAAGTGACGTCATTTATAAGTATACTATGCTCTCTGTATATAAAGACATTTAAATGCTTATATCTTCTTTAATTAAAAAACAATATATTTATTTGTTTTCGGTAGTTCTCTATTTAAGGTCTGTTTTTTAAAATAATATGTCAGACAGGTCATAAAAATTCTTAAAATTAATGACCATGGGGATCAAAAGTAGGTATATAAGTAAACATATAAAATAGCGTCTGCACGAGAAACGAGGGAAATTCATGAGACAAGATTAATTCCCTAATTTTCTACCCTTAAGGATAGAATATTTTCTTCAAATTTAAATGTATTTAGACCGCATCGTCGCTAAACATCAGGCGAGATGGCGAACAAGCGCAAGCCTATTATATACCTATTATAAAAATAAAAAAAACTACCCTCGGGAATCTCGGGATAGGTATTATACCTATAGCCTATTCAACACTGCAAAAAAGAAATGTTTCACATTCCGTGAAGCGTGAAGATATTGCAGAGACAAACACAAAAAATAGGCAGTCATGGGGAGTGTAAACCAACGTCACATTAGCATGTCAGTGACGCGAACCGATAAGTTTTGCGCCTACCAAAAATCGCTCAACGCAGCTAAAGAAGTTTTAATTCAAAAATATACAGTCAAGAAAAGAAAACCTCTTTTTTCGAAGTCGGTTAATAAGCACTTATTTTAATTGCTTAGGTATGAATGTGTGTATGATTATTGACTTAAAAATAAAAATATTTATGAGGGAAAAATCCCACCACCAATAAATATTTCCCGGACCACAAACGAACCACGAAATTCGCACAATTAAAGCCCTCATAAACTCCGCGCGTATCTTTAACCACTTCGCCAATTACATTAAAATAAGAGCATTAAGTTTAATTGGGTATAAAGTTGGCTCCCCCTTAATAGGTCCCTCCTATTTGTCGCACTCACACGCGCAACGGGGCGCTGTGATTGGCCGAGCTGGTGCGCACATGGTGTAGCGATTTGTGCTATGCAGATGCGATGTACAGGATGGTTGGGAAATGATTTGGAAAGTTTTCCTTATTATTGTAAATATTTTTCTATACATATTTTTTTTAATTTACATTAATTTATTTTATTGCATTATTACATTATGTTACATATATTTTAATGTCTGTTGTCAAATTATACAAGTCTACTCAAAATACAATTATATAAGATTTGGTCAGAAATAAATTATAATTATAATTTTATTGCAACTGTTTAATTTTTCCAAGCAAAGCAAGTCACGAGTTAGTCTAGATGTATTTTTTTGTTTTGATAATATATTGTAGAAACTATTATTGCAATGTTATTATTAATTTTAGCAATAATTACGTAGATTGTGACATGTATTCTGATATTTTAAAGTGTAACTTCGTAAATATTATCTATAATTACTGTCAATTATTATTATAATTACTGTAATTGGTATTTGAATATATTACTACTACTAATATATTAACTAATATATAACTACTAATAACTACTACTAATGACTAATATATTCTAAAACAAAGGATTGAAATCTTTACTTTTACGTACCATATAGGTATTTAATACGGAAATGAAGTTTCAAATGCCACTACCGGTTTTCCCAGGACTGATCAGACCGAACGTTTGTGATCTACAAACGTTCGGTCTGATTAGCAAATTTATCTTTTACTATCTAAATGTTATAAACAATATATTACTATATATTGTCTATATATTTTATTGTTGTTGTTTCTATATATTGTACTATTGTAAATTCTAAAGTTGTGGTACAACATTTTCCATGAACAAGTATTATCTAATTGTTTTTTTTTATCCCCGATAAAATATCTGATTATCTTCAAACGACTAAACATAATTTGCCTTAAATTATAAGAACACTCTCGATCAAATCATCTTTAGAAAAACTAATCAAAAACGTTTTAGCCATTTGGGAACTACGATGCTACAGACAGACACACAGATAAACTTATAACACCCCTCTGTTTGCTTGGGGGGTTAATATTTCGCACCAAGCGTTTTGCCTCCTTTTTCTTAATTAGAAAAACAAAACAATGGAACGACTTGCCTCTGTCTGTTTCCGCAGCATTACAATCTTGGAGTGTTCAAGTCTAGAGTTAATAAGTTATTACTGGGCAAACGTGCTCCATCTTCGGCCACATCATCGCTTTCCATCACGCGAGACAGTGGTCAAACGTTAGGCTAATCCAACGTAAAGCATTTCTTTGAAAACAACGCATACCTAGTACAAATTAAATTAATATATTTCGATAAAGTTCACGGAATCTTTATTTTTGTACAGGTAACAAACAGAATAAGCGTAATCCAACGTCGTAAGGTCTTACATTGAGGCCTATTCTGTCATACCACTCACTAAACTAAACCAATCTGACAGGACTAAAATTATCTGCCTCTCTTTTCATTTTAATACGTGAGAGAAGGATGGCAACAATTTTAGAGCTGTCAAATTTAGTTTAGTTTAGAGTGCATCAGAATCTATTCCATTATATAAGTTTTGTCAGTTTTAGGTAAGTTTAATTGTTTTAGTATAGTTGAGTTTATAGTTATTAAATTATTTTTATTTTATAGTTTGTTTTTAGTTTTTTTTAATAAGTTTGCTGATTTATTTTCAACTCTAACATATTTTTTTTTTTTTTTTTTTAATTACTTAACTATAACGTTTAATGTTATTATGACCAGTAAATAATTTTTGATTTCTGTATAAAAATCAATAAATAAATAGTTCATGTACAAAATATAATTTCTCCATAATTTGAACCTGCTGTATATGCAATTCTCTCAGTAATGACGCGTTTAGCCGGGGGCGGGAAACGGGAGGGGTTGAATAGTGGGGGGGAGGGTTGGGGACTCTCTTAAGAGTAACTACGTAATGTGCTGGAATCATGGCTGTTTGGGACTTGGCTGGTTTACAGGAGTTTCATAGCTTTTTCCAGCTTTACAGGATTTTTCATTTTCTTGGCTTAATCTTAAGGTATTTTTACAGTAAATAGAATTTTAAGTGCCGTTAGCCATCAATTTGCTATTTAAATATAACAGAGTAATCATAACATACCAAATCTGAAATCTATAAGATTTTCCTTGATGTACTTTATCATATATTTTAATTGTTGTCGAATTGCATCAAAATCCTATTTTCGATTAAAGTCATCGAGGTAGCTTCATCATCATCAGCCGGAAGACGTCCACTGCTGAACATAGGCCTCCCCCTTAGAACTCCACACTGAACGACATCCTGTCATCTGCATCCACCGGACGCCCGCGACCTTCTTGATGTCGTCGGTCCACTAGACGGACCGACGGACCATTAAATGTATCTGGATTTTTGAAATCTGAGAACAATGTAAACTCGCGAGTAAAACTGCGTGACTAAGCTAGCACTATCGACCTAGTAAATTATAAGAGCACGTCCCCAGCTGCCGTTTACTCTAAGAGCGTGGTAATGGGAGCAAACACCCCCTGCCACCCCCTACACCCCCTATAAAGTTAGGGGGTGATCACAGACACAAGTCAAAAAATTTCATCCCCCCACCTCGGAAAGAGTATTTTTGCTCTTCGATATCTGAGTGCAAAAGCCGTTTTAATCCGCTAGAGGATAAAGTAAAATTGAATTTAGAACATCGTATGCGCTAAGTTTGTGAATTCAAAACATCATTAAACCTATTTACTTCTACCTCCATGGTGCCGAATTTATCATACAACATTTTTAATTTGTTAAAAACTCAGACTCGGGACCTTCTTGGTGTAGTGATTGATACGCGATGACAGTAGCGCGTTTGGGGGACTTCTTTCAAGAAAAGCACTTTAGAAGTGGGATTGAGCATCTATCTCTGTTTGGATGTATTTAGACCTTCAATATTTTTCTGAAACAAGTTTTTTTAACCAATGAGCCTTTTGGAGCTTGTGTACCTACGGATTTTCATACCACTGGCTTTTCGGTGAAGGAAAATATCGTGAGGAAGCCTGCATACGTACGGAGAAGGAATTCAATGGTGTATGTGAATCCACCAACCCGCACTGTGCCAGCGTGGTGGATATGGCCCAACCACTCTTTCGGGAGTAGGCTAAAAGTCCAACAGTAGACTGTTAAAAGGCTGATTATGGTGAAGTTTATTTAATGTACCTATTCATAATTTGAGTAACAAAAAGGTTTGATTACATTTCACCACTAAAAAGAAGCGAATGCACAGAGGACATAATAATAGGTTTTTTTTTTATTTATTTTTTCTATACTAATATAATATTATAAAGAGGAAAGATTTGATTGTTTGTTTGTTTGTTTGTTTGTTTGTTTGCATTGAATAGGCTCCGAAACTACTGAACCGATTTGAATAATTCTTTCACTGTTGGGAAGCTACACTATCCCCGGTTAACATAGGCTATATTATATTTTCAAAAAAATAGGGATCCTTACTAAAACTCCAATAATGTAACCCAAAGTGTAAAAAAATAAAATTTTCAATTTTGACTTTGCGTGTTTGACATTTCTAAGACAGGACAACGTCTGTCAGGTCTGCTAGTATTTAATAACCAAAAAAATCATTGACATTTCTAGGTGGTCTTTTGACTGCCTCTTAGAGCAAACCATATACCTACCTAAAAAAGCCATCTGAAAATTTAACTTTTTTAACCAACTTCAAAATATCTTAGTTCTTTTTTTTTATGAACTGTTTTAGACATTTTTATTCCCGACAGTACACACTCCAGTAGAGGGGGTATTTACCGAGTACTCAGTAAATGGATCGAAGATGGGCCGTCTGTCTCGCTCTGGCTGCTCTCACTCGCTCTTAATTATCGAGTTTAGTTGTATTGACCGTAATTATGTTTGCTTGGGACTGGCGTAGATTGATACTACTGTAGGTAGTATAGTAGGTAGTAGGTACATAGTTGCATTTTATTGTAAGCTTTAGCAAAGAAAATATAATTCGCCATCTTAGAGCGGACATCGTATTGAATTTAATGTGATATACCCTCACTCACTTTATCGTTTTCTACTCTTCAAGCTCTTTCATTTGATACCCATATTAACAGGGTTGACAAAAAATATACAGCATTCGTCATCATGTGGTGCCGGCCATTTTTAAAACATTTTTTTTTTTATTCATGACCGTGGATTCCATATCCTTTAGTCGTAATATTAAACAGTTTACTTAGTCTTAATAGCGTCAAACAAGTCACAGTCAGAGTCAAGCTAAGTAAGTCACGGTCAAGTCAAACTCATACCCCTGTAAAGTGGTGGAGACTTTACAAGAGGCTCCTATGGAGTTTTGGAAACAACACGAAAAGCCACATTTCACCTCGTTACTTCACTTTCCCACACTCGAGCACGTTTACAAGCACTTAATGAATAATAATTCACCATTTAGTACACATTAACACTCGAAAATACACAAGTTTAGGAAAATAATCCAACGAGCCGACATGTTTTTTTCCACGTTGGCGCCAAAACTCTTGAAAACATTACAATGCAAGATGTTGCCAGTGGCGTAGCTATAGGTAACCAAAGGCCCTGGTGCAAAACAGATTTGGGGCCCTATCTGAACTGGTTAGGATTTATCAAGTATAAATATAAATTTATATTAATACTTTAAAGGTGCTAAGCTACTTATTAGGTATGAATATAACTCATACAAGTTATATTCTGAAGGTGGGAGAAATTTTCGCAAGTTGAGTTTGTGGTTTACTGGTGAGGGGTCCGAGGGCCCCCTGAGCTTGAGGGCCCGATGCATGGCACCACCTAGCCCTCCGATAGCTACGCCACTGGATGTTGCAAACACAAACACACAAACACAGCATGTCTTGTAAAAATATATATATATTTTGGTGACTACATATATTTGGGATGAAATTACACCTATCCCGCAAAGGCTTAAGACGAAAGCATGTGCGTTCTATCTATCATGACTTATGGTGCTGAAACGTGGAGACTTACAGTTGGAGCCGTCCACAACTTCAAGGTCGCTCAGCGGGCTATGGAGAGATCTATGCTCGGCGTTTCTCTGAGAGACAATATCCGGAATGAAGTTATTCACCAGAGAACCATAGTCACCGATATAGCTCAATTTATTTATTTATTAATTTTGTTTATTATATATTAGCAAGCTGAAGTGGCAGTGGGCTGGTCATATCTGTCACAGAACCGATAACTATTGATATAGACGTGTTCTAGAGTAGAGACCACGAATCGGCAAACGTATCGTAGGACGCCTGAGACTCTATGGGAGTGACGTTATACGTAAGACAGTTGGCAATTGGTAGAGAAAAGCAGAAAATCGGGCTGAGTGTTGTGCCTTGGGAGATGCCTATCCAGCAGTGGAATAGTATAGGCTGATTATGATGATGATGAACATTTAAAACCTGGTAAGTTGTTTAAGCCTTACCGCCTATTTTTACGAACCGGAAGATGCAGCGTAAGTAGGCCTCCCACTGAGTAGATGGACAGACGACATTGTGAGAGTCGCGGACATCCAGTGGATGCGAAAGGCAGGCTGTCGTTCAGTGTGGAGGTTAAAGGGGGAGGCCTATGTTCAGCAGTAGACGTCTTCTGGCTGATGATGATGAAGTTGTTTAAGAGATTAGATGGCATGGAACATACAATACTAATCATGGAACATACAATACTTATACATACCTACTTACATAAATAAACTAGAAATCAAAATCATAACCCTCATTTTTTGGTAGTTTTTTTTTTAGGTTTTGGTTCCGTAGTCAAAAACCCTGACCACTTAAGAAGCCAGTCCAATTACAGTTTACAACTTGAGATCGGATGACACAACAAAAGCTGTAGTAATTGGTTGAGATCTGACACCAATCGTCACCATGGGACTAATGGTGCCGAGGGTATGAAATAACATAGATATGCCATACAGTTGAGGGTTTTTAGGGTTACGTAGGTATCCAAAGGGTAAAAATTGGACCCTATTACTAAGCCTACGATGTATGTCTGTCTGTCTGTCCGTCTGTCCCGCCTATTAATATAGTAAAAACATAACTATGAGTGGAGCATGTACTAGGTTCAAAGCATTGTTTTTATACAGCTTTTTAATGTGTTATTGCAGAGATTAATACAACTTATGAATAGCAACTTTCTCAGCAACCTGATCTGGATATTTTTTTTATAAGATGGGCAAATTCAGTTTTGTCACTCTTGCCCATTTAAGCTGCAGCATGTAATGTTTTGGACTATCTGTTAAATATATGCTTAATTCATAATTTAAAAAAAAAAAGCTGACAGAGCAAAGGCCAAGTTTAATAACGACAAAAAAAAAGTTAAATAAAGCAAAATAATTTTTATTGCATAAACTGTGTACAATGATGGAACAAATGCTTAGTGTCCTAGCGGACATCTCCTAGCGGACGTGCAACATTTTTGTATTAAAGGTTGGTAGGTACATAAATCAGTAGGTAGGTACCTACTACTATTTAACCTTTGTATCAAAATTTACACAAAGGTCTATTATAGATCTATATTGTTTATTTCAAAGTCTTGACTTAGTACCTAGATCATCAACCATGTTTTTGAACTGAGTTAAGTATTAAAGAAATGCTTTTTCTTCAATAATCGACAGAAAGCCATTCTCTGTCCATCCATCTCCCCCTATTCTTTGTCGCAGAACATAAACAAGGTAACGCGATGCTTCCAATCTCGGTTTATCGCCGGCAGTTCCTACAGATCGTAAATTTAAGCGATAGATTCGTCCTGGCGGGAACACACCGTTTGGTACCACCTGAAAAAAAACCTTCCTGAAACAGCTTAAGGGTCGTATCACATTTTTTGACGAAAAAACCATCGAAAACTTGATTTTTGGCATAATTTTTCTTTCTACTAATAAGAAATGTAGAAAATTCAGTTGCTGTATTAAATAGATCTGATAATTTATTATGAACAAGTTGAAGAAATCATTACATACACAGTATTTAAAAACTAAAACTATCACTACCTAATTATTATATACAAATTAAAATGAACAATAAATTATCAAAATCATTAAAAATACTAATCTAAAAGCCCTTCGGTAGAGGGAAAAGTGGCCAGAATGCTGGCAGCATTGCCACGTTGGATGGCAATGCTAAATAGATCTGTATTTTTTTATTGAATGTAGGTAGGTAGCGGCTTCAGATTTTGGTAAAATTTAACATATACATATCCACCAATATACAAAAGTAGTTTTTCGTAAAACTTTTGGAGGGAAAGTTTGAGAATGGATTTCGATAAATTACTGTCATAAAATACATAAAATAAATTATTTTATGGTTTACTTATTTTATATTTATCTTGAAAATTAAAATACAAATACTTAAAATTGCACGATTCATTTTGTAATACGCCTCTTAAATAACTTTTCTTTTAAAGGGCTAGTGCCTTTAAAATATTATTATAAGCTAACATCAGAATCTGACCTTTTCCATTCTTGGGGCTCATTCATCAGAGAGCGTGACAAAGCTCAATAATATTATTTAATTCTTTGGAGATTGTGGTATACCCCCTATATATCCTATGTTGTAGGCGAAATTATCTTGGCACAGACTCCAACTTAATAAAATAAAAAAACAAAACGAAAAGAGACCCAAGTGTATCGGTCCATTCCGCCAATTCTATTCAATATGTCGGGTGCGGTAAAATAAAATGGACTAGAGAGAAACCATAAAAATGGGATCGCGTCGCTGTATGGTGGATCTGTATGAGGATAAACCACTATACGAGTAGGTATTTGTTTTGGGAGATTGCAACCAGTGATGATGCCGTAGATTTGGACTTGCGCAGCTCCAAGTCACCGAGTGGCGAGAGACAGCGCGAGATCTGGACTGGTGCCGTTCTCTTGTGTCAGAGGCCATCAAGAAACACTTCGGGTCGCTGCGCCAAAGGAGTAAGTAACTAGTGAAGCAAAACTATCCATTGTGGCCACACTTAGGTCCATCTTTAACTAAGCTGGACCCAGTTTCACTGCATGGAAATTCTCTTAGGAACCGTCCATTTTTCCGGGATAAAAGTATTCTATGTCATTTTCTGGGCCTTCTATTATCTATATGCAAAATATCACGTTGATTTCCTGTTCTGATGCCCCATGAAAGAAAAACAAACAAATAGTATTTCGTATTTTTATAATATTTCTATAATATAGTTGTGCCTTGCTGTTTCACAAGCTATACCACAGAAACCATTAGTTTTTTCGGGATAAAAGTGAGTAAGGAATCCTTCTGCTAAATCCAGGGTATAAGCTGTCTGTATTCCAAGTTACTGAAACGTGGTCTCTCACTATGGGCCTCATAAGCAAGCTCAAAGTTGCACAACGAGCTATGGAGAGGGCTATGCTCGGGGTTTCTCTACGAGATCGAATCAGAAATGAGGAGATCCGTAGACGAACGAAAGTCACTGACATAGCCCACCGGATTAGCAAGTTGAAGTGGCAGTGGGCAGGGCACATATCACGCAGAACAGATGACCGATGGGGCCGAAATGTTCTGGAATAGAGACCACGGACCAGTAAGCGCAGCGTAAGACGTCCATCCACAAGATGGACAGACGACCTAAAAGAAACCGCATGCAGGGAAACGCTGGATGCAGGCCGCTTCCAACCGGCCCTTTTGGAGATCGATGGGGGAGGCCTATGTCCAGCAGTGGACGTCCTACGGCTGAAATGATGATGATGATGATTCCAAGATATTTCATCCAAATCTGTTCAGCCGTTTCAGCGTGAAGAAGATTAGGTTGCCGCCGGCAGCGGACAGCCCAAGCTACCGGTGGTTAGGGTTGCAGTTATTATATTATTAACTACGGCTGCTAATACTACGCCACGATACCACCACGTCTCTAGCCAGCGTTTGACCTTACTATCTAAGGATTTGCGTCGCTCCGTAAACCAATTTTTTTGTAAAGTCGGCAAAGGCATCCGTATTTTTTTCTCCACGACAAATTAGTTCCGTGAATGTGGCGAGATTAACTTCTCCGGTATAAAAAGGTCGGACGTATTTATGGCTCCGGGAATAACAAGCGAGTTGACTTGACAAATCAGTTAACTATTTAGTTAATGGGCGGGCGTTAATTGAGAATGGTAGGAAGTGGGAATATAAATATTTGTGCAGAAAAGCATGCGTTTATTTAAGTAGGTTTTTTTTTTTTATTGGATGATTGGCTTGCGCTTGACCGCCATCTTGGCCGTCTACGATGGAGCACGCGCTTTGTCCGAATTTAGATCAGAATTTACTGTTTTTATTCAGTGTTTCTTTATAAATTTAAATAGCTGCGCCCCGCGGTTTCACCCGCGTAGTGATGAAAAATGGTGATGATGATGAATAGCCTATGTCACTTTATGGCTCTTGAACTATACCCATGCAAAAAATCAGGTCGACCCGTTGTTCCGTTGCAGCGTGAAAGAAGCACAACATCCATACATACATACAAACTTTCGCGTTTATAATATTAGTAGGATAATAGTCTTGCTTTTGACCGCCTACTCGTCTGATGTTAAGCAATAATGCGGTCTACGGTGCAGCAAGTTTGCCTAGAAAAAAAAAGATTCACTTGCGATTTGAAGACACCCAGATTGTAACTATCGGGGAACTATTCAGACAGCACATTGCACAGACTAGCAGTTCGCACAATAATAGTGGAAACAAAGCGCTTCGTACGGGTTTTCAGAATATCAACCATAAAGCGGTGTAAATTTTTCGTGTTTCTGGCAGTCCGATAGAAAAATGGAAAGGATGGGAATTAGATCACACAGAGCCGATGCAAGGGTGTTTAAAATTTTCTGCTGCTGTCAAAAGCTAAAAAAGCTTGGAGCGAGGTAAAAGGCAGTTTATCATGTATAATAAATAATAGGTATGATTAATTATAGTAGACCAGTATGGAAAGTATACCTATGTGACTACAAACTTTCATGAAAATTACCTTTTTAGTTTCTACCGCTTTTTAACAAGTTAAAATTATTGCTACGAATTATTTGCCCACCTACTCAACACAGATTGAAAAAACCCAACCCAGCCCCAAATTGAATCGTGTGTTATACAAAACGAAGAAAAGGGCGCCGAATTTACATCGGATTGGAAGTAAACCACTCGATTGAAAACACGACGAGGGTGATACCGCACTAGGACCACAGCTAGGACAGGCGCGCCTAAGACTGGGGTGCCCTAGGACTTGGCTATGATAGGACTTCGCATCCCTAGCACCTCACTGGGGGTTTTACTTATTAAGATACTGCCCGTTATCACTAACTTTAGGAGTCGTCTAAATCAGATGCCTAAATATTTAGGAGTTACCTAGGGCAAAAAAGCGTTGCACCAATCTTTAGGTGATAGCTAAGTAGTGACGTTAGGCGTCACCTAAAGTTATGACACCGATTCGGGGGTATCTAGTAATAGAGTCGACGCCCTCGCTTTTTCACATACAAGCTGGCACTTGGCACTAAACATTGCCTAATGCGAGAAATAAGTACAAAAATTAGGTATACGAAAAAAGGGGTTGTCTGTAAAGTCGGTTTACGGACGATAACTATACGTGATAACGCTTAGGCCAATCGTGCCTCTCTATCGCTTGCTACGCGCTCTCGCTTGCACGCGCGGCTCAGGTGCAACGTGACAATCTTTCGTGCGTGCAGCCGGCGTTCATCGATTTATAAGACGTTATCACGTCAAAAAACGATAAACCGGCAAATGTAAAGTAAATTATTTGTAGAAATATAATTAATCAATCAATGGTTACATAGAAAATTTACGGTGCAGGCTGAGCTGTGCTTTAATTTTTTCGACAGATTCCTTTATAAAACATTTTTTTTACATCTTAGTGTGGTCTGACCCTAACACAGCACACCCGATCGCGCATATTTGCAGACGCGATCAAATAAAATAAAGGCAAAACGCGCCAAAACAAATTTCAATCTATCCGAGAAAATCCCGGACCATTTGCAAAAACAATACATTCTAACCTTTTAACAAAACCAGTTTAACCTGACCTCAGAAGCGTGGTTCGGCGGTTTTTGGAACTTAAATTCGCCAAAAAATTGGCTCCGTGTAGAGGAGATCCGTAGACGACCGAAAGTTACCGACATAGCCCACCGGGTTAAGGGTTAACATAACCTAATAATGTGCCTTCGCCTCTTTTTGGTGGAAAAAAGTAATCACATATAAACTTTAGGAAATATCGAGTCATAAGTCAAACTTTTGTCGAAGTAGGCTTTTCTTTTACGGCATTGAAACATGGTCTCTCACTATGGGCCTCTCAAACAAGCTCAAAATCGCCCAGCGAGCTATGGAGAGGGCTATGCTCGGGGATTAGAATAACTACACAAAGAAACCAAGTACATTCGCAAAATTTAAGCCATTCAAATGGTGTCATATATGTCACCAAAAAAAAAAATAATAATTTTACTATGACAATTTACGCGGTGAAATTGTACCACAACAAAGCGAAAAAGAAAAGAAAGAAAAGAAAAGCAGCATAAGAGTTATGGTGTGACATTCCACAGGTAATCCATTAATTTTCTTGCTTAAATCGTTTAAAATACCAATCGAAACGTAAGCTACAAAGCGAATTTGTAGCTTACGTTTTGAGAAGGCGTTGTTTGGAAACCTACCTTCTCTGAGTAGTTATTCTAAGGCTCGGGGTTTCTCTACGAGATCGAATCAGATATCAAGAGATCCGGAAGTATATAGACGAACGAAAGTTACCGACATAGCCCACTGGGTTAGCAAGTTGAAGTGGCAGTGGGCAGGGCACATTGCACGCAGAACAGATGGCCGATGGGGCCGAAAGGTTTTCGAATGGAAAGAGACCGTAAGGAAACACTGGATGCAGGTCCTTTCCAACCGGCTCTTTTGGAGATCGATGGCAGGCCTATGTCCAGCAGTGGATGTCCTATGGCTGAAATGATGATGATGAGATACTAGTACAAAATACAATAAATACCTTAGTTGCTTTAAAAACTTAACCTAAGATAGGCCCATGATGGGACGTGGTGTAGGTTGTACCCAGAGAGGGAAATTCAGGAGTGGGCGGCGTTCGCAGGCTGATGGTGATGATGATACACGTCATCATCAGCCTGAAGACGTCCACTGCTGAACATAGGCGTCCCCCTTTAACCTCCACACTGAACGACAGCCTGCCTTGCATCCACTGGATACCAACGACTCTCACAATGTCGTCGGTCCATCTAGTGGGAGGCATAGGCCATCTGGTGGGTGCCTACGCTGCGTCTTCATGTTCGTGGTCTCCACTCAAGAACCTTTCTTCCCCATCAGTAATCGGTTCTTTGGGCGATGTGGCCTGGCCATTGCCACTTCAACTTGCAAATTTTAATAGCTATGTCGGTGACTTTGGTTCTTTGACGAATATCCACGTTCCGGATTCTATCGCGCAAAGAAACTCCGAGCATAGATCTCTCCATTGCCCGCTGTGTGACTCTGAGTTTTTCCAAAAGGCTAACTCAGGATACGTGCGTGAGTATTAGGTACTTATCTCGCACATAGGTAGGAGATTCACTAAAAACGAATATCGGCGCATATTTGAGAAGAGGTATTAAACTGACACGTAGCGTCATCATCATCATTTCAGCCATAGGACGTCCACTGCTGGACATAGGCCTCCCCCATCGATGTCCAAAAGGGACGTAGCGTCATAATTTCCTCAAAATAAAGCTCTACTTAGACTGGCCGCGAAAATTTGGTAAAAACCTATTGTGTTCGGCTCGAATTGATCCGCTGGGGGCGATTCTCGTTCAACAACCGAACCAAATATCGGATTTAGTTTCTACACGGACGAACGGTAGGTTCCTATACCAATTGTTTGTCCTCTCATCTCATGAAAAGATTGTATTGCTGCGTTCTGGCTGTAAATAGTAGAGAGGTTATTTATATTTATTTTCCTATGCTTACCTTCTATTATAAAGTTTGTGTAGGTATGAGATTTAATTTTTATGAACTGATTTTTTGTTTTTATCTTTTTTTTTCGTTTCGGATTTTGGCTGCCCACGTCTTGTGCATTTGCCATAGTAATCAAGTTAGAAGATGAGTTCTAGTTTTACTGAATATCGTCATACAAGTGAGTCACAGTCAAGTCTAAGTCATGTCCTAGTAAAATGGTGTGGAGACTTTATTAGAGGCTTCTATGGAGTTTTGGAAACAACACGAAAAATCATGTTTCACCGCGTTATAACAATTTCCAACACTCGAGCATGTTTACAAATTTTTGATAAATAATAATCCGCCATTAATTCACAATCGAGCGCAGGATGGTAGCATATGTGCGCTTTACAATCTGACGGCACCCGGTTCGATCCTCGGCCCTGCACCAATTACTTATTTAGTACTTAAATAAATTATGTGCAGTTTTGATGCCATCGGTCAACAACGGTGAAGGAAAACATCGTGAGGAAACCTGTAGAATGTCCAAGAATCTCAAAAGTTGAAAGACATTATTCACCAACATGCACTGGGTCAGCAGGGTGGATTAAGGCACATCCTCTCTCTCTGAGAGAAGGCCTGAGCCCCAGCCGTGGTAACATGAGAGGCTGATAAGTAAGGGGCTCGAAAAATTGCCAAAATCACCTTACGTAATTAATGGACGCCCCCTAATAAGTACACAATGAGATGACATGTTTTTTCACATCATCATCATCATCATCAGCCGGAAGACGTCCACTGCTGAACATAGGCCTCCCCCTTTAACCTCCACACTGAACGACAGCCCAGGGCAGCGTAGGGAGGCCTCCCACTAAATGGACCGACGACATTGTGAGAGTCGCGGGTATCCAGTGGATGCAAAAGGCGGACTGTCGTTCAGTGTGGAGGTTAAAGGGGGAGGCCTATGTTTTTTCACATAGGTATACCTAATTGCCAAAAAACTCGTTATCTTACAAAAGAGATGTTTTTACGATAATTAAATCCCAAACTTACTAACTAAATAATCCATCCAAGCATGCAGCTGTTAAATTTCGCGTGGGTGGTCGTGTTCAAGTACTTAATCCCACTAATCCAGCCAATTTAGATAGTTTATGGGCAGTTTTTGTACCGAAACACGTAGAAATTGTGTTTTTGGATAATCTGCATTAGAGTTAAAATAATAACTTTGAATGAGACCACCAAAATAATTTAAATAAAAGAAAATGATCCATCTATTTCAAGAAAAATATTGTTACAGGTTTTTTTTCTTCTTTTGGCTCGACTAATTTTGTGGATTCAGCTTTTTGTAAGATACATAAACAACAGTGAGTTAAATTGTTGCATCATTAATTTAAATTACCCCTAGAATTTCGTTTTTGGTAAATATAAAAGTAAAAGGAGTCCCGGAACTTTTTTCTAAAAACGTTGACAGCATGATAACGCGTCTTAATAATTGTTTAAATGACAGAACGCACCCAAAACGGACCTGAAAAATGGGAGCGCGGGAAACTAATTTAAAAAAAGAATCGACGATTGTTATGTTGCACGCTTGATTTTTTGTTTGTTCTATTTTTGAATTCGGAGGAAATATTTGTCGAATCGAAATTAGCTTTGACAAGCTAACGAATAAATCTATGTAGAGGCATAGCATAGAATATTATGTTGGCTTGCTAAAAAGATTTTTTCTTTCAACTACGTAGGTACTAATGTTATCATAAATCACTACAAAACCGATCACAAAGGACGTATTTTTTGCTTAGAACTAAAACAGTGCATAAATGTTATATGAAATCTCATGGTTCTCAGTTTTTCATTTATGCACTGTTCCACCACAGAAGTTCAATCCAAAATTTATGCATTAGATAAAAAAGATACTAGCTGAAAATAAAGATTGGCGGAATAAAACCGACTTAGTGAAAATAATTGTACCTAAGTTTTAAATGTTTGAGAAGAAGATGAATTCAACTTTGTTTTCATTACCTTGAGTTTTTATTTTGAGTAGGTATATTTTATCACGGTAGGTAGTACCAACATAACACTCGTGCATTAATAACTCACTTTGCGCTCGGTGCAACATTCTACTATTATTTGCTTGATTTTAGATTTGACTAGCAATTTAAAAAAAAAATCTTCCGAATTAAAGATTACCACCCGATAAGTTCAACTCGGTCCAAGTTCATATTTGCTCTGACAGCTGCAAAAAAAACATTGTAATATAAAGTTGAATGAAAACCACGAATTCTAATCATTTTCTATTTAGGTTTTTGAACGTAAGACAACCTACTGATATACCTAAGTACTGCAGTGAAATTTTAAAAGAAAATGTTTTTATTTGGTTTAGGTTTAAAGAACTTTATTACCACAAAGACAATTATTTGTCACTTAAGTGATAACATATTTATCTAAAATAATAGTGTCCGTCGTCGCATGCACTAAGAAATTGTAAAAAATCCATAAATACTTAAACGCTAAATAAATTAATGGTAACTAATACACACGTAACAATTTGCGAAGTACCCACTTCACGCATTTGTTATAATGATTTAGATTTTAAACTACTATTGCAGCTGTCAGAACAAATATATAAAAATGTGTAGGTATGTGTAGCCATACTCAAACTACTATGTATTGCAGCTGTCAGAGCAAATAAATAAAAATATAAAATGTGTAGTACCTATAGCTATACCAACATACATAAATAGGTACAATACAATTATTAAGTGGATTAAAAAGTTTTTACCTATTATAAGTAGGTTATAATTGGTAAAAAAGTTTTAACCAATTTTTTTTTTTTTTTATTAGTGTCAGACGGAAACGTGAGTTATATTATTAAAATGTGAGTTGCAGTACTTGTAGTAGAAGTTGATGTGATAATGTGCTTGTGATCTTCAACCAAAATAATATGAATGGACGGGCCATAACCATTGAACTTGCTCAGTAAAAACGAGTCAAAACATCGGACATATACTTCAACACCTAATTATAACTATGTACATTACATTTGCTACAAAAATTAGATGGCGGTTTTTTGATGTGTTTTTACACTTCGGAAAAGCACACGAAGGTATAATTTTGTCAGATGTTTTGTTATCATGTAACAATAGTCTTGTGTTGCACTTCCTACGGCTAGAGACCGACTGAGAGCCGGCGCTCATTTTGTAATCTTCAAAAATGCGCTTCTTCTTAGGCCCTTCCATTCATTTTATTTTGGTCGAAGCTTGTGATAATAATTTTTCATTGTTTTTTTTCCCCTTATGTTCTTAAATTTGTTTGCATGCCGAAAGGTCGATTATGGCGCTCTTTTATTGTAATTTTTCATCTCCTGTGTACACAACATGAGTCCATCAAAAATAAATGATCACTCATATTGTAGTAGCTATTTTGAGCGCTTTTACTTTATGGGTAAACAGTGAATCAACGGAACAACGCTAAAATATGATTATAAAAAACCAATAAATGTGTAACACAAACTAAATTTAAGTGCATTAGTTTATTAGTCAGTGCGGTACTCGTGCATAGACAAGTGAATAAATGAGGGCCATATTATTTTTATGTTTTTTTTTCTCAAACATGGTCCTTAATGTGTCTGTTATTAAAAAGCCTCCTCATCGTCTTCATTTCAGGCATAGGACGTCCACTGCTGAACATAGGCCTCCCCATCGATCTCCAAAACGGCTGGTTTGAAGTGCATCCATTGTTTTCCTGCGGTCTCGTTTAGGTCGTCTGCCCAACTTTTTGCTTGCGTTTGACCGCCTACTCGCGCGATGATGCGGTCTACGTCGGAGTACGCTTGCCTAGAAGAAACCGATTCACTCGTGATTTGAAGACACCCACATTGTAACTATCGGGGAACACCCATTCAGGCAGCGCATTCCACAGACTAGCAGTCTATGGGTGGTAGCTTGAGGGTTGTGGGTAGACGTCCTAACTAGTAGGTAGGTACCTACGCTGCGCTTACCGTTCCGTGGTCTCCATTCGAGAACCTTTCGGCTCCATCGGCCATCTGTTCTGCGTGCTACTTATGTGCCCTGCTCACTGCTACTTCAACTTGCTAATCCGGTGGGCTATGTTGGTAATTACTGTCGTTCGTCTACGGATATCTCCTCATTTCTGATTCGATCTCGGAGAGAAACCCCGAGCATAGCCCTCTCCATAGCTCGCTGGGCAACTTTTGCTTGTTTGTGAGGCCCATAGCGAGAGACTACGTTTCAGTGCCGTAAAAGAATAGCCTACTTCGACAAAAGTTTGACTTATGACTCGACATTTCCTAAAGTTTAGATGTGATTACTTTTACTTATCCACTAAAAAGAGGCGACGGCACAGAGGTTATGCTCTCTTTTTGCACACACAGACTCTTCTAATATAATAAACATCGAATCACGGAATTAGGTAACGTCATAAGAACGAATAACGTTATCGAATAAGTCCTACGGGAACAAAATTAAATGTAACTTTTTTTTTTAATTCCTCTGAAAATTACAGCTAACGCTTTTGTACACGACGATACATACACCTATCATCGCCGGCTCTTTAGCGAACCGTTCAGTAATAGGGTCGAGAATGCTCTTCACAAATTACCATCCGTCAAATCTCGAGAAATGGCGCGAATCGATCGACCGATGACAGCTTTACACGACGCCATTTTCGTGTATGGTACCCATTAGTTAGAAATTTTTAAGACATGACAAGCTTTCACGTAGGACATCTTACAGATTAATGGTTTTATGGTCCTGAAGGGTGGTATCCATTACACAAGGACACGGGGCGCCGGGAAAATATAACCAAAATTTTTTCTACAAATATTTAAAAATATCAGGATATACAAATAATTTAAATGTAAATCAAAAATAACTGCTAACTAGAAACTAGGTAAAAGTGAAAGCTTTAAAGAAAGCTAAAAAAATATGTGAGTAGGTATATTATAGGTAGGTACTTAGTATTAAACATTATATAAACAGAGTCCTTTAGTCTTAATATTAAACAAGTTTACATAGTATTGAACAGCGTCAAACGTCAAACGTCAGCGTCAGAGTCAAGCAAAGTCATAGTCAAGTCAAACTTATGCCCCAGTAAAGTGGTAGAGGCCTTACAAGAGGCTTCTATGCTATGGACTTTTGGAAACTGCACGAAAATACATTTTTTACCTCGTTAAGTATATCACTTTCCCACACGAATCGTTCACGAATTCTTAATAAATAATAATCCACCATTATTACACATTAATTTAACACTAGACAACACACTGTATCTAGTTATTTTAGGAAAATAATACGAGCAGACATGTTTTTTTTTTTCACGTTAGCGCTACAACTCCCTAAAAACTGGTGTTATTTTTTTGTTAAAATTTTCATGACCGTGGATTCAATGTCCTTTAGTCGTAATCTTAAACAGTTTACATAGTCTTAATAGCGTTAAACAAGTCATAGTCACAGTCAGAGTCAAGCTAAATAAGTCACGGTCAAGTCGAACTCATGCCCCTGTAAAGTGGTGGAGACTTTACAAGAGGCTCCTATGGAGTTTTGGAAACAACACGAAAAGACACGTTTCACCTCGTTATATCACTTTTCCACACTCGAGCACGTTTACGAGCACTTAATGAATAATAATTCACCATTTAGTACACATTAACACTCGAAAATACACAATTTTAGGAAAATAATCCAACGAGCCGACATGTTTTTTCCGCGTTGTCGCCAAAAAAACCTAAAAACTGGTATGAACCAAGTGTTGCTAGTTCACAAACTTTTTCAGACATTTTGACAAGACTTTTAGTTGTATTTTAGGATCTCCATCAAAGAATAAAGTAATATACAGGATCTCCATTGTAAAGCAATGGTTACCCTATCCTGAAGTCCATTTGGTAAATGCAGATAAATATTTATTGTGGCAATAAAACGTGGTTACAATACGATGAGTGGTGTTTATTTTTGATGCAGATGTGGGATAATAATGGGCGTTTCTATTTTTATGGACATCATAAGACACTAAACTTCTTATCCTAGAACTGGGTGTGGATAAGATGTCAGTAAGTGCTTTGGTAGCCATCTACATAAAGAGTCGGTACAGATTATTTAAGTACCTATTTACCTAGTCCCACTTTTTTTTACTAATAATTTTCATTTATAGGTTTACCTTTTTCAGTTTATTTAGTGCAACGTAAATTTATTGTTACCATGCTTCTAGGACGCCACCCAAGTCTCTGGAAGAATATAATTAGAAAAAAACTAGGTAATTGTATCATTTTTTTCCCATTATTAGCTAGCATAACTGACATAATAAACAGAATGGTTAGAGTCAGAACTAATAAAAAAAAAAGAGCATAACAATGTTAAAAAATCTGCATGTAAAAGCCGAGTAACAGTAAAACATTTAGTTCATTGTTAAAATACGATGTTTAGATTTATTATATTTTAATTGGTATTTCTAGTTCTCTATGATGACGCGGTAGACGTAATAGGATGCGTTGAAAATGTATGTGAGAAAAAATTGAGTTTTTAATGAAAATTATTACTTGTGCCGCCATCTATGTGTGGGCGGTAAAAAAACGTGCTAAAAGCGTACCAGCTTTAGATGCCATCTATGAGGAAATTTTGAAACTTGTTCATCCTTCTCATAGTTTATTAGTTCACTAATATTTGCATAGATGGCAGAACAAAAGTATTTTATTCACTAGTAACATTTAAGTGTTTCGGTGTACGTAATGTACACAGCAATCTAATGCTAATAATTTTTATATAGAAATTATGTGTCAAAAAAAGATTACATTTTAAGGTATGACAGTAGAAACGTGTTAGTTAAAGTCAATTTATGATAGTTTTATAGTTTTATTCTCATTTTAAGACATTAAAATCAGTATTGTGATAAAATACTTATATATGAAACGTCATTCAATCCAAAAAACGAAACGTAAATTTGCGTAGTGCTGCCAACAAAAATAATTAATATCAGAAATAACTTCGGCCGAATCGTCGAATCCACCATTTTCCCTTTGTAACTAACCGGTGTCCAAAACACGTGCGTACGATCAAGTTACATGGAAAACTAGTGTGATCGCGACTGTAACCCACTGAATTAAGATACTAAAAAGTGCGCCGTGTTTCCGTCGACAGGTGACGCGTATTCATCAACAAAATGAACACCGAGAAGCTAAAGAAACTGCAGTCGCAGGTCCGCATCGGCGGCAAGGGCACTCCGAGACGCAAGAAGAAGGTTGTTCACGTTACCGCGGCCACAGACGACAAGAAACTCCAGTCATCCCTCAAAAAGTTGTCAGTAAACACAATTCCTGGCATCGAAGAGGTTAATATGATAAAGGATGACGGCACTGTAATACATTTTAACAACCCGAAAGCGCAGGCATCGCTCGCCGCGAATACGTTCGCTATCACAGGGCATGGCGAAAATAAGCAGATCGCGGAAATGCTCCCAGGAATCCTCAGCCAACTGGGTCCTGAAGGTCTAAACCAGTTGAAGAGGCTGGCATCAAGTGTGGCAGCGCCTAAGCCTCTGGAGGAGGACGATGAGGTACCTAACCTAGTCGGAAACTTCGACGAAGCCTCCAAGCAGGAAGCTAAAGAAGTCAAAACTGAGGACAAAGAGAAGGAAAAGGAAAAACCTGAGGTGAAGGAAGCCGAGAAAAAACCCGAATCAGAAACCAAAGCAGACAAAAAAACTGATTAAATAACCTCTTGTCACACAATGGTCTAGTTTTTAATTATGCTCACCTGATGAAGTGAACAGGGTTTCTAAAGTCGCAGAGGTGTGTCTCAAAACTGTTTTATTTTATAATTTAGTATTTGTGTTCCTAATAAATGAATTCCGAATTTGAACATTTATTTTGCATTTTTTCAACTGTAAATGTGAGTGATAGTGCAATGTGGGACACAAGGTTTATGTTTTTTTTTATGCCACTCTGGACTTTGGAAATCTTACAGCCATCCTTATTTTCACAATGCTTTTCTATTCTCTGCCAATCTTGTAACTATGTATCTAGTTTAAACATGCTGCATTTTATTGGGATATTCTAGTTAATTCTCAATAGGTCCCTAGATAAGTGTTAAATAGCCTATCGTTGAGTAAAAACTATTTGTAGGCAATTTGTATGTATAAAAAAAAACTATTGCAAAATTATTTTTGACAGCACCTTAAAATAAAGCATAAAGTTATATATATAGTTAGGTGTAATGACACCTTAAATATAAAAAAATAGTATTTTCTAAAGTTGATAATTCATGTCCGGACGAAAGAAAAGCTTAAACTTTCTCATTATAAAGGTTTAAAAGTTAATAAACTAGGTTAAAAGGAAAATTAGTCACCGTTAGCTCTTTAGGTGTATCAGAGCTATAACATTGTATAATAAAAACATAAAAATTGCAAAAATGTAAATGATTGGTTTGGGTGTTTCTGACATTGAATAAACTCTAATCGAAGACTTGTCTTATTTATTTCAGTAAACTAGCTATGCTCTCCGATTTCACCCATGTAGACATTCCCTCAAGGGGACCATGCCGTTATCCGAGATAAAGTATCCAATGTAACTATGCCCCTCGTATCTATACAAAAAATTTAGATCCATTTCTCTATTACTACATAAAAGAAACAAATACAAAAAATCTAGTTGTATTTATAATACTGATTAATTTGATTACAATAGAGTGATGGTGGCCGAGCAGTAGCATGTGAGCTTTACAATCGGACTGCACCTGGTTAGATCCTCGGCCCTGCACCATTGATTTATTTAGTACTTGAATAAGATGTACAGATTCGATACTCATGAGGAAACCGGTATGTAGAGAACTTGAAAAGTTCAAAGACAAATGGTATTCACCGATGGCATGCACTGGGCCAGCATGGTGGATTAGGACCCAACCTCTCTCCTGAGAGATGGCCTGTGTCCCAACAGTGGGACCATGATAGGCATGATGATTACATAAATATTCCAAACTGTTAAAAATATTGTAACTGTCGGCGCATTATCTATTTTGTGGTCAAGCCAAACCACAAACTGATAAAAACTATCTCACTAGTGCTCTACATTAACATTTTACTTTTAATTGACAGCAAAGTGATGTTATCAGAGAACGGGATTTTTTTTAGCACTTGAGCAACAAACCGTGGTGCGAATAGCTGCATTACCCAAAAAATCAATGTTAAGTACCTATTTTTGTTTGACAATAACTTTCGAATGGTTTATTTGACCGTCATGAAATTTTGTAATGATAGGTATATGTGCTTACTTAGTTTATTTAAATACAGCTTTGTAAATCAGCAAAATAGGTACCTAGGGGTCACAATTCAGGGCAACAGTAAATTCAATACCTAGTCAAACAAATCGTGATAAATTTATAGATGTAAGTCGTCTAACCTGACCAAAAATGGATAGGCCGTTAGTCAATGCTACATACCAAGTTTGGTAAGTTGATAGAACCATAAAATGGTAAAACCTACTAAGTATTGCCTAGATACTATATAAGTTTTGATAGTTTGGCTATAATGTGACCAATTGAACTGATTGAATTAGAAGTAGGTACCTACATAATCATGTTCATACTATCATCCTCGTAATAGTAAAAAAAAAAGGTGACTCATCATAAAATTTTGAGTACCTTATCATTATAGATCAAGTTAGATAGGATTCCTATGAATAATAAATGACTCAGTAGTTCAAGGGCCTTAACTGTGGCCTTACGCCAGGTGATTATAATATGTTGCGTGACCGCAAGCCGTATCTGGGCGCGTTAAGGTTCACGTTCGCGTGATTTCCGAACTGCGCGGTCTTAAGTCTTAACGCTTAGATTAACTATTTGTTAGTTTGGGAGCGCGTAATGAGTTGGGCGTAAGGCCCCCCTATTTTCTGGCCGCAGTAGGTAGGCTAGTACCTAAGTTATAAGCTAATTTTATTTTACGTGACGTCTTTGATTATATAAATACTATTTTCTGAATTCGAGCTAAAATTAAAATAGGTAACTACCTACCTAAGTATTGTACATCTTGGCATGAACACACTCTAAAGTATAACAATAAATAATGGCCAAGTGCGAGTCGGTGACAAATTTCTGTTCACAGAACGATTTTATTACAGCAACGATCTAGTCTAGACCGTTCACATTTATTTTACCTCTCATAATAATTCAAGCGTCTCGCTATGTCTGCAAGTGATACCATGCGACC
Organism: Agriopis aurantiaria; assembly: GCA_914767915.1. NCBI lineage: Eukaryota > Metazoa > Arthropoda > Insecta > Lepidoptera > Geometridae > Agriopis > Agriopis aurantiaria. Next base: position 10,516,237 of record OU612004.1, read on the forward strand.
AGACAGAGACAAGACAACGTCATAATGACAGAGGTAAAATAAGTGTGATAAATACAAGGAAGTTACATCAACTTACATCCCTTTAGGGTATATATAAGATCTTTGGATAAATATTAATAATTTCATGTGAATAAGTGAAGATCAGTTGAATTTAGTATTATAGTGCTAACAGACGCACGAACGCGGCTAACCTCAACCGCCGTCTGACCAACGGGAGAGAAAGAGAGGGAAATATGATATTCTCACTCTTTCTCTCCCGTTGGTTGGACGGCGGTCCGTCAACCAAATCCATACGACGTGTGTTAACACTATTAGCTGTAGAACTATCGCTATCGCATATGTATACCCTGAGGACTAGTCTATACCTATCCTTTGACTATGATACTTACTGTCAAATAATGTCATTGTCGAAAAATGTGAAGTGTCATGTTAAGGCGCTTACAGACATAGATTCAGTATACTGAATCTATGCTTACAGACGATGCGTAGTACAAGTTGCAAGTAGCTACTACACGTCGTCTGCAACATTTTGCTTAGTGCAAGTGGCAGTGGTAATGCTTAGTAGTACTAATTTTTTCTCTTCTGTGGTTATTATCGTATCGTATCACCGAGTTTTTGGCGCCAACGACGTAAGAATACAATAATATATCGCCTCATATTATTTTCCTAAACTTGTGTTAATGTGTATTAATGGTGGATTCTGTATTCTGAGGGTGGATTATTATTTAAATGTTCGTGAACGTGCTTGACATGACACCACAGCTTTTTTTTCCGTTTAAATTCTCATACTTTGGTGGTGGCGTCAATGAGATCTTTAGTCCTAGGGTGGCGTGTGAGACAATATTATACATGTCTTTTAGTGAAGTTCCCAAAGCTCCTTTAAAAGTCTCATGTAAAATCTCCAATACTTTACTAGGTCATGATTTAGACTTGACCTTGACTAATTTTACTTAACACTGAGTGTGACTATGATTAGTTTTAAGATATTTCCTTGATTATTATTATCAATACGACACCGGCAAATGCACAAGACGTGCAACGTCAAAATCTTCTCAAGAGGAAAGAAGAAGAAAAAACGGCGACCTTCACCGACTGACGTCACGACTGTCATTGTCATATCACAACACAAGTGTCACGGCAAAAATATTTTTGTTAAGGCAGCTCAGCTGGGATTTAGCAAAAAAAAAACTATATTTATTTTGGTCTTCAGTGGTATTTAATTTGGTATTCTATAAGTTTATCAAGTATCATCAAACAATGATCGCTAGGCCATGGACTGACGACCTACCAAAATGCAGGAATACTTGTGTGGCATCCTATTTTTCGAAACTCGGCGGGAGCACTCATGTTACCGATGATTACCTGTGTTTTCATTGCCAAACAGAAGATAATTTGTAAGTAAACACCAAATAAAAATACCCAAAGATTACACTATACAACCTTCAACTCTTGAAATGATAGCTACCACATAATCATCTTCATAATCAGCCTTATTCTGCTGTCATCAGTCTTGGAGTCAGAAGAGATAGAGCTAAGTGATAAAAAGAGAGCGGCTCTCTAGGTGAATATAGCAAACGGTATCCAGCGCTGTGCGAGTTGAATTGCTACTTTAATGCCTCATGAGATGAGAGTCCTTATTTATTTAACTTTGCGGAGTGAACTTTCTGTGTGCTATTATGTCTTCTGTGGCTGGATCCTCGTCTTTTACACGGGTATCCTTACGACAACGCCGTCGAAAACAGAGACATTGGTAAAAATAGCATCACCATAGAAGCCACGAAAAGTATTTGTAAAAAAAAAGCGCTTCCGCTGGGTCTAGAATAAACAAATTACGGAAATGAAGTGCAGAGGAAGTATACGATCCTTGTTTGTACTTCCAGCTGCCTGTACGGAGTGTTTGAGCCCCACAATGGTCTGGATGCTGCGCGGTTCATTATGCAGAGGATGGCTGTGGAGATCCTCTTCCCTCCTCCGTCTGCCAACTCGGATGAAGAGATACGGGATCGGTTAAGGTAACTACTAAAGCCTGGAAACTATGGCAGCATACTGCAATGGCAGGGAACAGGGGCCGTACCAATCAAAGTTCAATTCCGACAAAATAAAGTGCTCAGCACTCCTAAAGAGGTTTTCATGAAAACCTTCAAAACTTGATAAAAGAAAAATTTACTTGACATTGGCAAATGAACATGAGTGCGACGCCAAACTCCTCACAGAGGAAAGAATAAAAAAAAAAACAGCTGAAATTTGTTTAACATTAATTTGTTTCCAGAAACGCGTTTGTGTCAGTTGAGAAGGCATACATAGAGAACTACGATGGAATGATAGCCGAGAGGACCAGTTTGCAGTACCAATTCCAAACACTTACAGAAACACAGGTGACATTTCTTTATTATGTGGTGTGTGGTGATGTTTTGTCGTTGAAGTGTCGTTGTTTTGTGTTCTATGTGCACAAAATAATGTTTTATTACTTTTTTTTCTTTAAAACGCAAGCTATTTACAAATATTAAAAAAACCGGCCAAATGCGAGTCGGGCTCGCGCACTGAGGGTTCCGTACCACCACAAAATGCAGTAACGAAATTACCAGTTATAACTTAGAAATGAATAGACTGAACAGAGAATGAACTTGTCACCGACTCGCACTTGGCCATTATTTATTATTTGTTGTTATACTATAAAATGTGTACTACAATCGTGCCAAGTTGGACGATTGTACGTATTATCGTTTTTACATTAGAGCTAATACAAAAATACGTTACATTATTAGAAAAAATACGTTTGTTGTATGGGGACCCCCCCTTTCGTTTTTACTTTTTGACTTTTTTATTATTTGTTAGTTAATCCGCCTGACCTCACATATTCTGTGAAAATTTCAACTGTCTATCTATTACGATTCAAAAGCTATAGCCGTTAATTGGTAGGACAGACATCGTAGGCTTAGTAATAGGGTCCCGTTTTACCCTTTTGGTACGGAACCCTAAAAACCTTCCTATTATTCCTATTATCCTATTATTATGAACCTTTACGTTCTTTCCAGCGAGCCAACAGTGATATCCTAGCCCGGCTCAAAGAGATCGATCAGCACCTGTCCGGTGGAGCCACAGTCTGCCTTGCTTTAGTACACAACAACAAGCTGTTTGTAGCCAACGTGGGAGAGCCTAGAGCATTGCTCTGCAGGTAAAGCAATATTACTCTATAATCTACATCATAGTAAATTTACTGATAACGGATGGGGAAGAAACCGAAGAATGGTTCTTGAGTGGAAACCACGAACCGGAAGACGTAGATTTAATGTACTATAGTGTATTGACATTTACTACATGAAATGTACTATAGTATATTGACATGGACTTGAGCGACTTATGAACGATTGTTTCTTCGACTCGTGATGGATGGTCTATTGCGGGTCGAGGGGTCAGTTGTTCATAGGTAGTTTCAGTGTATATATTATGTTATTTTCAATTGTTAGCATCTTTTTGCCTTTTTCTTTAGTAAGTTTCATACACATCCGTCTACCATGTTCAAATACAGTTTCATATTTGTGAAAACTTTTAATTAGACATAACTTATATAATATAATCTAATGTTCTTTATTAAACCAGCTGTTAGTTTTCCGAAGATAATAAAAAAAAAATATGATGATATACTATAGTTTGTCGACGTTTTATAATATGAGATGTACGATTGTGTCGACATTTCAGGACGGATGACAACTGCGTACTGCGCGTCGTTCAACTGACGGTGGACCACAGCCTTCACAATGAAGACGAACTTTTGAGACTCAAGCAGCTGGGGCTGGACGTCAACAAACTGAGGAACTGTAAGTGTTATATCCATCGCAGATAACGGATACATAGTCGCTCTAGGCATAAAAGCGCACGCTGATACTGGTACAATAGTTTCATATTCCCATATACACAGATTTTATAATTGTATTTTATATTCAAGAGGCCCCTCTTGGTGTTGGCTTCGGCCCCACTAATGCTACTGGCTACTCAAATGTCCGAGCTAGACCCGACAATATATATATGTAAATAATTTTTGGTTATAAATGTATTAAATTTTATTTATATTACACGGGAATTACTCACGTAAGATTAAGCCGGTCACTCCGACTATAGTTTCAACCTAATGCGGTTGAAACTATAGTCGGAGTGACCGGCTTAATCTTACGTGAGTAATTCCCGTGTAAATAGAAATAAAATGTGTGATAACCACGTCAGTTTCTATAATAAAATGTATTAAATGTTTGTTTTTGTGTGTTACCAATACTAATAACATTTTGATCTCATTTTACAGCTCAATACCTGGGTAACCAGACCGGCACCCGTTGTCTCGGCAACTACCTAGTGAAAGGGCTCCACAAGGCCTTCCCTTCAATCAGCGCGGCGAGCAGCGAGCCCGTGGTGGCGGCCCCGGAAATTCACGGACCAATCACACTCGACGATAGCTGCAGGTAACATAACACACTGTTACACAGTTAACATAACACAGTTACACAGGTAATATAACACACTGTTACACAGGTAACATAACAGACTATAATACAGGTAACATAACATTCTGTTACACATGCAACATCACACTGTTACACAGGTAACATAACACTCTGTTACACAGGTAACATAATACAGTAACACATGTAATATAACAACTACTAACAATTACTAATTCTTAAGTCAGTTTTTTAAATTGATAATTATTGTATTTTGTGGTGGTACGTAACCCTCAGTGCGCGCGGCCGACTCGCACTTGGCTGGTTTTATATTTTTTTTAAATATAAATTAATACTATATAAAAAAAATATATATATATATATAATAGATAAATATACATATCAATTGTAGTGTATATTTATGCTCATTCATTCTTTGACCAAAATAATATGAATGGACGGGCCATAACCATTGAACTTGCTCAGTAAAAACGAGTCAAAACCATCAGACATATACTTCAACACCTAATTACAACCATGTACATTTGTTACAAAACATAGATAGCAGTTTTTTTGTTGTGTATTTACACTTCGGAAAAGCACACGAAGGCATAATTTTGTCAGATGTTTTGTTATCATGTAACAATATCTCGTGTTGCACTTCCTACGGCTAGAGACCGACTGAAACGAAGTGAGCGCCGGCACTCATTTTATAATTTTCAGAAATGCGCTTCTTCCGGACCCGTCGTCCATTTATTTTATTTTGGTCGAAGCATTCAGTAATAAAAAAAAAAAACAGCTTTTAGTTTTTTAACCTTTATCTTATTTATATCTGTTCATTTCAGATTCCTAATATTAGTCAGCGCTGGGGTCTACAAACGCATACAAGAAGCCAAAGGGAGCAGCGAACAGACAAACAAACAACTCGCTCAGATCATAGTAGAAAACTTCCGGAAACAGACAGACTTCAAAAAAGTCAGTCAGTCAGTACTAGAAGAAATAGAAGACGAATTCGTTTGTTACTGCGTTAAGAATAACCTAACTCCCAGACCTAACACTCATATGTCTTTGCTTATACGAAATTTCAATTTTTTAGCTCCTGTCGTCTATGAAAATCCTCAGGGTTTAGCTAAAAATCCGTCGGTGCGGTTCAATCCGATTGTGCAGTCGAAATCGACGACTTTGCTAAATGAAATCGATTCGGAAGTATATTCGTCCGGTACGATAAATACGAATGATTCGATAGTCGATACGAATCGATCGATGGAGTCCAACTCTGATATTTATCCCAGTGTGAGGCAAGATAGGGATACGAAAATTAAGGGTTATGTCGATTTTTCTTGTTATTATGAGAATGTGGCTAAGGCTAGGCGGAACGGGACGTTGCCGGGGTTTATAGAGTGATTCATTTTTTTATGCAACTGAGTTGAAATTTAGACCTTTGCCCAGCAGTGGGACATTATAGGGACCGTACATTAATCACGTGAGGCTTGAAGGGGGGGGGGGGGGGGGTTTTTAGCAAATATCACGTGTTTAATGGACGGCCTCATAGGATTTAAAAAAAATGGTAATTTCCCTTTCGTTTTTACTTTATTATTATTTAGTTAATCCGCTATAACATTAAAAATTTCAACTGGCTATTTCGGTTCGAAAGATACAGCCATTAATAGGTAGGACAGACGGACAGACAGACATCGTAGGGTCCCGTTTTTACCCTCTGGGTACGGAACCCTAAAAATGCGGCACGCTTTTCATACAAGTTGAAGTGGTCGGGGTGTCTAAAAAAATTTAGTAGAAATAGTATTTCTATGTGCCTTCTTGTCATTAGAATAAGTGTTTAAATAAAAAATATTCATCTACCAAAAGAGTTTTTATTTTAGAACATTGGATACATAAGCCTAATTTATTAGTAAATATTTAAAACACTGTTATTGATTATTTAGTATTTAAACAGGTTTGTAGTCTAGCTTGCTCTCCAGTTTTTTATTGTCGGCGACCTTGCGCACCGCTTTCATGAGGTCCTCCTGTGAATAAGAAATTATAGTTTTAGGTCAATGTTAAGCTACATTGATTCATTGATTAACTCTTTATTGTTCACGCCATGAAATTTGATACAGAGGACAAAAAACTAGTGTAACAACTGGCGGCCTTATCGCTAAAAGCGATCTCTTCCAGGCAACATCTCAAACGGTGTGGTCGAACATAGCTAAAATTTTTGCTCAATAAATGATTTTGATATATTCCTGTTCTGCTCGGACGCCCGTCTCTGAGCAGTTTACCAGAACAGCTCCATTACATGTGTCCAACGGCTTCACAGCCTCGTAGTCCATTCCACACCTTGTTCCAAGCTACAGAGTCAAAAATGATAACACCTGTATGACATACCCCCGTTTTGCTCTGAGGCTGGTCTCTGAGCAGTTTCTCAGAACAGCTCCATTGAATGTGTCCAACAGCTTTACGGCCTCGTAGTCCATTCCACACTGTGTTCCAAGCAGATGGGCAAAGATGGTAACACACCTAATTTATACTACCGTTCTACTCTAAGGCTGGTTTCGGAGCAGTTTCTCAGATCAGCCCCGTTTATTGTCTCCGACAGTTTACACGGGAATGTTCCAAGCTACTAGAGTCGAAGATAGTAACACACCTGTATGATATACTCCCGTTCTGCTCTGATAGCGAAGAGGCCTGCCTCGGTGCAGACGTTCCTCAGATCAGCCCCATTGAATGTGTCGGATAGCTTGACGACTGCTTCGTAGTCCATCTCGCCGTGTTTGGCGATCGGAGCCGCGTGGATTTTGAGGATCTCCAACCTGGAACATGACGGTTTCGTATCATGAGTACCACAGTGCAAGGGTCTTTCACCAGTGTGTGTTGTCAGTGATGACATATGGTACTGAGATGTGGTCCTTAATTGCTGGCCTTTTGGAAAAACTCAGTCACACAGCGGGCAATGGAGAGAGCTTTGCTTGGAGTTTCTTTGCGCGATAGAATCCGGAACGTGGATATTAGCAATATTAGCCAAAGAACCAGTCACCCACATAGCTATTAAGATTTGTAAGTTGAATTGGCAGACCACATTGGTTGTAGAACTGATAATAACCGATGGGGAAGAAAGGTTCTTGAATGGAGACCACGAACCGGAAGACGCAGCGTAGGTAGGCCTCCCACTAGATGGACCGACGACAATGTGAGAGTCGCGGGCATCCAGTGGATGCAGAAGGCAGGCTGTTGTTCAGTGTGGAGGTTACAAGGGGAGGCATTTGTTCAGCAGTGGACTTCTTCTAGCTGATGATGATGACATGTCTTTAGCGAATGTATTCTCACCTGGCTTGTTCATTAGGGAGTGGTATCTCGATCTTCCTGTCGAGCCTGCCGGGCCGCAGCAGCGCCGGGTCGAGGGTGTCGGGCCGGTTGGTGGCCATTATCATCTTCACCTGCCCGAGCGAGTCGAACCCGTCCATCTGGTTCAGGAGTTCCATCAGGGTGCGCTGGATCTCGCGGTCGGCGGACGTACCCTCCGAGAAACGACGACCACCTGGGTAATATACAAATTGTTAGGACAATAGGCTGAAATGACGATCACCTGGGAAATATACAAATTGTTAGGATATTAATAGGCTGGTATGATGACTGCCTTGGAAATATAAAAATTGTTAGGATAATAGGCTGAAATGACGGCCACCTGGGTAATTTACAAATTGTTAGGATAATAAGCTGATACAACGACCACCTGGGAAATATACAAATTGTTAGGATAATAGGCTGAAATGACGATCACCTGGGAAATATACAAATTGTTAGGATATTAATAGGCTGGTATGATGACTGCCTTGGAAATATAAAAATTGTTAGGATAATAGGCTGAAATGACGGCCACCTGGGTAATTTACAAATTGTTAGGATAATAAGCTGATACAACGACCACCTGGGAAATATACAAATTGTTAGGATAATAGGCTGAAATGACGGCCACCTGGGTAATTTACAAATTGTTAGGATAATAAGCTGATACAACGACCACCTGGGAAATATACAAATTGTTAGGATAATAGGCTGAAATTATGACCGCCTGGGAAATATACAAATTTTTGGATACAACGCTGAAATGATGACCACCTGGGAAATATACAAATTGTTAGGATAATAGGCTGAAATGATGACCACTTGGGAAATATACAAATTGTTAGGATAATAGGCTGAAATTATGACCACCTGGGAAATATACAAATTGTTAGGATAATAGGCTGGTACGATGACCGCCTGGGAAATATACGAATAATTGTTAGGATAATAGGCTCCACTTTTATTGTGCGCACTGCTAGTCTGTGGGATGCGCTGCCTGCTGTTGTCCACGCGGGTGAAACTGCAGTCCTTGACCGAGACGAACCAATTCGACACTGATTGTATCCTTTAGATATAAGTTTTTGTAAAGGTGTCGAATAAAATTTATTTTACAACACATTTGCTCAAAAAGTGCGCTTACGAAGCCTGTATACATCGTTCGAAAGTTAAACATTACGGATCATACAACGGAGCGTGCGGTAATGAATTTTACCGCACGCTCAGATGTATAGCACCGTGCGTGTACTTTACGGTATTTTTAAATTTCCATTTCCATAAAAATTGATTTTTTTTTGCGCATATGTGTTGTAAAACGTTGTATGGCACACGTGCGGATTGGTTATTACAAACTCGTGACTATGTCTACTCGTTTGTAATAACCAACTTACCGCACTTGTATCATAAATAACTATTTCTTTCTTTCTTTTCTTACAGCGTGAAACTAGTGTAATAAAAAGGTAAAACGTACCAATAGCGTCGATTTCGTCCATGAATATGATGCAGGGCTGGTGGTCGCGCGCGTAGTTGAACATCTCGCGGATGAGGCGCGCCGACTCGCCGATGTACTTGTCCACTATCGCCGACGATACTACCTGGAAAACATACATATATCAAGTTACTTGTTTATTATACTTTACGATAGGTTTTCACGACAGCATATATGACGTTGAGCAGCGGTGTCGTCGATGGTAGGTAGGAAGGCCATGGAGCGGTAGTATTTGTTCTGTATAGACACAACCGCTACATTGTCAGTGATTATGTAATTTTTTCAAGGTAGTGAAACGTGGTCTCTCACTATGGGCCTCATAAGCAAGCTCAAAGTCGCACAACGAGCTATGGAGAATGCTCTGCTCGGGGTTTCTCTACGAGATCGAATCCGAAATGAGGAGATCCGTAGACGAACGAAGGTTACCGGCATTGTCCGTCGGATTAGCAAGTTCAAGTGGCAGTGGGCAGGGCACATATCACGCAGAACAGATGGCCGATGGGGCCGAAAGGTTCTCGAATGGAGACCACGGACCGGTAAGCGCAGCGGAGGACACCCACCCACAAGATGGACAGACAACCTAAAAGAGACCGCAGGGGATCGCTCGATGCAGGCCGCTGCCAACCATACTTTTGGAGATCAATGGGGGAGGCCCAATAATAATATAACCACTTGATCACGCAAGCTTGCTTGTGCAAGATGTAAGCCACGTCGATCGCTAGGGGGTATCGCATGGCGCTTGTGATTGGAGACTCAACACTTGGATGCAGGCACGCAGGAGTCATGGTGGTGCCGGGCGGGCCGAACATCAGGCAGCCCTTGGACTGATGCTTAAAAGCATCGCGTTGATTAGTGAAGCTTACCTTGAGGAAGTTGGCGTCGAGTTGTGAAGCGACCGCCCTGGCAAGCAGAGTCTTGCCAGTGCCGGGAGGGCCATACAGCAGGCAGCCCTTGGGCGGGGTGATGCCTACCCTCACGAATAACTCCGGATTCATTAGAGGCAACTCTATCACCTAGAACAGAGAGGTTATTCTTCATTTCAAAGTCGACATCTTACGATTTTGTGATGTTCTATTTTAGTTTGTCTATTTCTACTAGGATACATTCTGAGATATAATTACGTTTTTGTGATGTTCTATTTTAGCTTGTCTATTTTCTACTATGATAAATTCTGAGATATAATTACGATTTTGTGATGTTCTATTTTAGTTTGTATATTTCTACTAGGATAAATTCTGATATATACATAATTACGATTTTGAATGTTCTATTTTAGCTTGTCTATTTTTTACTAGGATAAATTCTGAGATATAATTATGATTTTGTGATGTTCTATTTTAGTTTGTCTATTTAGGATAAATTCTGAGATATAATTACCTCTCTAAGCTGTCTGATCTGTTCCTGCAGTCCACCAATAGCAGCGTATGTGACGTCACCAGGGTCCTCGTGGCTCATGTTGTATACTAGAGGGTCGACCTGGAATGTTGCCAGAAGACTTGTCAAACAGGAGCACTCTATGTATATATTTTTATGCCATAGGTGGCAAACAACCAGACGGGCTGCCTGATGGTAAGCAGTCACCGTCGCCTATGGATACAATTAACACCAGAGGCATCACAAATACGTTGCCGACCCTTTAGGACTTGATTAACTCGCCTTTTGAAGAACCCCATGTTGTAGCTTCTCGGAAACACCGTGGAAGGATATGAGCCTGATAACTATTAACTGGCTATATAATAATTGATAACTGGCTGCACCCCGCGGTTTCACCCGCGTAGTGATGAAAATTGGTGATGATGATGAAAAGTAGCCTATAGCCTATAGTGGTGCAGCTGGATTTTTATAACCCATTGTTGGTGGCTGGTTTTCGAATGATTGTCACATTTTGCAATGTAGTGGTTACCTCTCTGGGCAGATGGCGCATGATGGTAAGAGTGGTCATGTCTAGGGCTACTCGGGTGCCTCCCTTCAGCTTGTTCTTGTCTAGTTGTCTCCGACACCCGACCACGTAGCGCGGACCGTTTGTCGCCTTCACGATGACTGGAACATTATAAGACACGGTTAGTCAAACATTTGGATGAGCTGATAGAAGTTACAGTAGAACGCCGATTATCCGAATTAATTGGGACCGGGATCGATTCGGATAATCGGACATAGTTTGGTGATAAAGAAAAACGAACTGTCACACATACAATAAACTCTATTAAGTTTAACAAACACAATTCTACAATAACGGTCACTTGAACATCTCGATCAGAGTAAGTTGCCTCGACGTTGAAGCTCGTTTCCGTGCGGCAAGGTCACGCAGGCGCCCGGTTTAAATTGAGTTTTAATTTTTTATATTATGCTTTGGACAGATTCGGATAATTGGCGATTTGGTTACTCGACGTTCGGATAGTCTGCGTTCTACTGTACTATTTTGTTTTTCTTTAAGAGCCATATTACAAATGTGTTCACATGGAAATTGAATTGTAGGGAGTGGAGTTTTTTTTTTTTTTTTTTTTTTATCAGCCTTTGTTTTATTCCAGCACCTAAACTATCTACATTCCAAAATTCATAAAAATCTGTTAAGTAGTTATGGTGATACGTGGTAACAAACATTCACACACACAAAGTTTTGCATTTATAATCATCATCAGTCAGAAGACGTCCACTGCTGAACATAGGCCTCCCCCTTTAACCTCCACACTGAACGAAAGCCTGCCATTTGCATCCACTGGATGCCTGCAACTCTCACAATGTCGTTGGTTCATCTAGTGGGAGGCCTACCTACGCTGCGTCTTCCGGTTCGTGGTCTCCACTCAAGAACCTTTCTTCCCCATCACATTTATAATATTAGTAGGATAATCATTAGCCTATTACTGCATTTAAATAACAAAAGTATAATAATTAATTAATTTTACAGTAAAATAGATAATTGACATCATTGCAAGGTGAGAAGCATGAAACTTGACCAGCATAGAAGGCTATAAAATAAAATAAAATTACTGCATTAAAATCAATGAAAACATGTAAAAATAAACCAGACAAGTGCGAGTCGGGCTCGCGCACTGAGGGTTTCGTACCACCACAAAATTCAATAACGAAATTACCAGTTATAACTTGGTAATGAACAGAAACTTGACACCGACTTGATGCGTTTCATTACCGCACGCTCCGTTGTATGATGCGTAATGTTTAACTTTCGAACGATGTATACAGGCTTCGTAAGTGCACTTTTTGAGCAAATGTGTTGTAAAAAAAAAAAATTGTTGTATAGACACCCCCTTTTCATTTTTACTTTTTGAATTTTTATTATTTGTTAGTCAATCCGCCGTAACATTACATTGTCTGTGAAAATTTCAACTAGCCATCTATTACGGTTCCAAAGATACGGCCGTTAATAGGTAGGACAGACAGACAGATAGACATCGTAGGCTTAGTAATAGGGTCCCGTTTTTACCCTTTGGGTACGGAACCCTAAAAAGTATTAGATTATACTCACATTTCTCCTCAGTAAGTTGTTTCAGCACTTCCCCGACTATTTGACCGACACTTTGGAGGGCTTTGAGGTCATTCTCACTCTTGTCATACTGTTTGGTGAGATCTTTTATTTGTTCCCGCACTGAAACAAATTATAAATGTTATGTCACATTACTGGTTGTTCTTGGAAACATCAAACAACGAGGTCAAAGCTACACCAGCTATTCTTGTTCATGCATAACCTATAATCTATTTCTCCTGTGGCACTTGAAGGTGAGTCAGTGATATTGCAGGTCCTAGAATACCTCACCTAGGACACATCAGCCATTGTGAAGACCAGGGGCTTTACGGCTACCTGTTTAGCAAACCAGTTTAGGTGATGAAAAAATGTTGCACGACTGCAAACCGTATCTAAGCGCGTTAAGGTTGACGTTCACGTGATTTTATAAACTGCGCGGTTTTAACGTTAGTTTGATACCGCGTAAGCAGTTGGTCGTAAGGCTCTAGAAAATCTGTACAATCTCAACCATTATCTGTCCCAGGCTAAAGTGTTCATTTGAATTTTCAACGGAAAGCCGTAGTGTATGTCGGCATGGGGTATAGCCTGAGCCAGCACTTCGACCAGATTCTTAACACTGGACACTTGACATGAGACTGGCAAGGTGGTGTTAATTCTGAATCCCAGAGAGTCATCACGTCTTCACACTACAGTCGCAAATTGTGAATCTGAATAAGTGCCTGCTGCTGCAGAGACAGCGTCTCCATCTCATACCCTGGGACGAGTAGTTGGTTTCGGCATGAAGAACTCCACCATACTCCAGCTCATGCGAGTGCTCCACCACCGCAAGGTGTGCACAAGCCTCTGCACAGTTGAAGCGCACAATAATGCCACCTGCACCCATCAGTGTCGCAGGCAGTATCGTTCCTCCCTGTCTCCCTGATTATCTGTTTTACGTGTCTGTCAAATATGTCAGCTCTGAACACAGGCAGATTGCTGCAGAAGTAACGCATTGGAGTCAACCTTACCCTTTTCACAGATGACAGCCAATACAATGCATCATCATGTCATAACCACAGGTAGAAATTCAGAGTCCTCGACATTCTGCCAGAATGGATGTAACCTACCTCAAACCACTACAAGAGCGAGGAGGAAGAGACCAAGAGTGATTCAATGGGCCTGTAGCAATGGTATGTATGAAGCTGGGATATTATAGAACATTCTCTTGGTGCACACCTAAGCTGATAGTAGTTATTGAATGCAGCAGTGTCTATAACTAGCAACATTCTTACTGACATTACTGTACTTGATGGACCTAATACCATTAAATTAATCGAGATAGTTTGATAGGATTTGTTTTTTTTTGGTCAGATAAAATATTTTAACCAATTTTGTATGTTGGTGACAAAAATCTTACACAGCCTTTCTCTATGTGGAATTCTAAATTGGAAAAGTAACTTGATAAATTATAAGATATATCTGAGCCTTAGTCAAGCTTAAAATCGAAGTAAATATATAGAAATACTAAAAAATACGGGTGATGATTCGGCAAAATCGATGATGAACAACAAAAACTTACTATCTTTGAGCCTAGATTCAACTTCTTTGTGCTCCATCAATTTCTTCCTGTAGTCTTGAAATCCTTTTTCTCGTAAAGAATCCATTGGTATAGCAGATCCAGCAGGCATTTTGTGTTATTAATATTAAAACCCAAACACCACGAAATGAATCTACAATTTTTGTTGCGAATTGATTGCGATTGTTAATTTGACAATTGTGACATTTGTAACACACATGACATTTATTTTTATTTTAGCTTATTACTGGACAGACTATAGCCATTAAGGTCATTCCGCTTCGTCTTACGTATTTTACTGTCATAATGGATACCCCAGCCCGTACGTAACCCCAAGGCGCGTGTATTTAAATATAGTATTATAATTATTTTGTAAGCGACCTAATATATTATTATAACTGCATTAGTACTTTAGTATGACGCTAGATGGCACTGTACGACGTTAAAACGCGCAAACGGTTTGTTGAGATCACCAACTGAATCTCTTCGGTTTATACTGTTAGTTACACAGACACACAGTCTATACAGACGATGATTAACACCGTTTGTCACCCGGTGATTTAATCAAAATTTGTTTTTAGACGTGGAATCCATAGAAATGGAGTCCATGAATGCGTAAATCCATGATAAGCAAAACAACAAGCACATTAAATGCATGTCGTAAAGTCCTTTTCATGAAAGAAGTCCCACGGCAAACAGCGGAACTAAATTTCCATGTTGTAGTTGTCAGGTTACTGTGTTTGGACGCTAGTGAGATTTTTATTAATTTTTCCATCGTTAAAGAGTCGTGTACGATGCCAAAAGTTGTTAAAGTTCTACTCGAGAAATGATACTGATAGTGATTGATACGCGATGACAGCGCCGCGTCTGGGGGACTTCAAACATGAAAAGCACTCTACGCTTAGGTCGTACGATTCAATCCTCACTGGCAGCTTTTGAAAATCAAGCAAGAGTTAGAATAGAAGGCTTAGGTTCAGAGTGTGCAACTGTGCAATTCCCAGAAATTCCCATGTGCATTTTGTAATTGGTAGGGATTACCCAAAACATGCATATCTCTAGGGCATTTCCAATAACGGGCACTTGCAAAATGAGCACTTCTTATCCCAAGATGAGACGTTGAAAATGCATTTTTTAAAGTGCTTGTAGGTACTACCAAAATAGTCATAACACATCACATCAAAAGGGACCAGCTGTTTATACCTTGGTGTTTTGAAAGGTACTTTCGCATTGAATACCTAAAAAAACTTAGGTAGGTGGTAAGTGCTAATGTAGGATACATTAGCACATGTTGAAAACAATAGGTAGGTACCTATATAATTAAGATTTGACCATATGCCCAAAATAGTTTCTACCTACTTACCATCGATCTATATGTAGGTACTACCACAGACACAGATCTACATCTGTGACCACAGACTACTTACCTACTTTATATCGTAGAGGTAGAGGTTTTACTAGTGAAATGAAATCTAAACCTTGAATAGAAATTCCACCAACATTAATTTCAGCTACATTTTCTCCCGAACATTTCGACCGTTACTATAGGCAGAATTTATACCAATGTTCAAATCTCGACATAATATTGCTGAAATAAATGAGGCGGGTAGCGACACCGTCACGTTTCACTAAAATAACACACGTGCGCCGAACAATATTATATTTTGGCGGGAAGGCGAAAATGGCGCGCGTGCTGTGCCGCTAGTGTTGCCAGCCGGTATTTAATTGTACACTTGCTCTACTTTTATTTAATTTAGGAGAGTCTTTGGTTTTGTAAATAAATTAACGTTCTTGCTGACAAATATATAAGCCTATGCGTATTTTAAAGGCTGAAACCACCAGGTTTGAAGTATACGTACCTACTTACTTATAAGTCAGTATAATATAATAGGTTAATAAACCTTTTAGTTCTATTTCGCTCGCAATTACCTACATTTTTATTATTCCATGCCTAGATATTCAATGTCCGCATACTACAGTAAACTTGTAAATCCAATAGCGTAATATCTGATTAGGTATATAGTGTGGATCTGCTTTAAACTCGAGCTAGTACCGAAAAAAGTATGCCAAAACTGAAGGGGGCGAGGTAAAAACGTATTGCACACACTGACATATTCTTACTAGCTCTACAAACGCACACTTCTATATTGAGCGGCACACAACTGCAAACGATGAGCTCAAAATGTAAACGAATTGATGATCGAGGGGGGTGTACGTGCTAAAGTAGGTATATAATGCTTCCATTTACTTATTTTTTCTGAGGGCGTAATAGCCTTATTGTGCTCAGGGGATGTACCATAATCTCAAAAACATTCATAATAATTATATTATTATTACATTGAGCTTTGTCTCGCTATCTCGGCTAACGAGAGAGCAGATAATTTTTGAATAAAAAAGTTTCTTACCTACGAAGATTTATTTTGATAAATCCTAGTTACTTTATTTAGTACTTACTTACCGGTTGCAGGTGGCAACCCAGTCAGCAGGTGGATATTTTTTATTGTCAAGTAAGAGCGACCTGGGAAATTCGGTAGAGTTTGGGTTTATTTATTAACCAGCAGGTTTGGTTGCCTTACTTATTTGAAAATGTTCGTATCTTAGCTGAATACTGAAACCATAATGAACATCTGGCATTTTTATGAGACCACATTTTTAGGCAGGTCAGGTAATATAATGATATTTCTAGTAGGAATAAAAATAATCTGGATTAGTTTTAGTTTCGAGTGCAGGAGCCAGTAAAGCCATAGGTACATTAAAAATATAACTTCCGAGGATTGATTATAGAACTGATAAAAAAAAAAATGGCGGGTAGAAACAAAGAAGTTGGACCTTACCTTTTTGGTCATGTTATTCAAGGATAGTGTAGCTTTCTACCCAAAGAAGTTGGCCTACTACAAAAAAAAAGGCCAACTTCTTTGGGTAGAAAACTACCTACATTATCTTAATCCTACTTCTTTGGGTAGAAAGCTACACTATCTTAGTCCAACTTCTTTGGGTAGAAACCTACACTATCTTAGTCCAACTTCTTTGGGTAGAAAGCTACACTATCTTAGTCCAACTTCTTTGGGTAGAAACCTACACTATCTTAGTCCAACTTCTTTGGGTACGGTTCTTCGGGTTCTAGCTACGGATCATTTTCGACACTATCCTTGAATGACATGATCTTACCACGTATGTATGAGTCAAGCGTGATGAGTCTGTGAGTGGTATTTCGGTTTTATATAGTTATAGGTACTTAGGTATATAGATTCTGATCTATTATTCATTACGTAGGGAGGTACTTACGTATCTTTAAAAAACATGGATAAAATTGCTAAAATCGGAGTAGTTTTCTCCAGAAAAGTTCTACCACTTAACACTTTTCCCGCCAAAACGGCTCTTCGTAACCAATCCACAGAGTAAAAATAAGATAAAATCAAATAAAACCTCGGCTGTTGAGCTCCGAAACGCAAGAAGGATCTTGATTAGGCGATCCGCTTAGCTCGAGAGGATTAGCTCCCTCCATCTGCCCGGGAAATGGCCACATTTGAATTTTTAAAATTCAATCAGAATTTTGGCGGCTTTTGTTGTGAGACAAACTTGTATTTGCCGAGGCCTTGGCATCTTGGCAGTAAAACTGACTCGTATGCCGTGACAAACATGACGTCATATGCCGTCTGCTGGGCGTCTCGTGACGGCCAACTTTTTATTATTTCTTTTGGGTGCCAAAGTGAAAAAAAAAACAAGTCTGGACATTTATCATTTCAACCTATCATTTTCCTAGTTACTATAGTATATTATGCAATTAGTAAATAAAGGACGGATTTCAATCGAGGGCCATAAATGAATCACGAATCACGAGCGTAGGGAGTTCGGGGGGGATTCAGGATGATTAGAATTTTGAGCGACGCGAGTGATTCATGGCCGCGATAAATCCGTTTTATTCAAGAGTTGCATACCATACTTTATACCATGACTACGAGCAAAAGATCGAGGCGAAACCGAGCCACACATAACGTTTATCAATGTCTATATAATTGCTGCCAATTCTTGTATATCTATCCGTTTTCTGGAACATAGCAAAATATTCACAAAAGTTAAGAACTCATTCAAGAACGTACGTTGTACGTACCTACTACGTAGTATGTACTAAGTAGTACAAACTCAAGAAAGTTTCCTTTATGTATAGGGATACTGCATTTATCCGTAAAATTCCACTTTAATAGCCCTTAGCTACCTTCATAACATAAACTAGTAATTCGTCGTAAACTTCATGTCGTGACGTTAAAATGAAGCCTTAAATTTTTCACTGCAAATTGGCGTAGTGTAAATTATCAAGTTTATGTTTAACTAGCGCCCTGTGAATTTATCGTGGTTTTACTTTTGCAGCGTTAATTTTCGCACCCCCAAGATGTAATAAAAAGATGTTTCAGTTACTGTCTTTCTCATTAAGGACGCGTTTCAAATCACACCAACAGCGCCCAAGACACCAATTTATCGCTTGAGAATCCATCACAAATTTTCTTCGTGCTGTGTTGGCATGATCTGGAACGAGTAATAAAAAACGTAGTCAAGTTATTACCCGTCAGAAAAGAGTCAAGTTCACTAACCTATTGTATCAACCTCCTGTCAGAAAAGACTTGTACAAAAGAAATGTGTGTAATATGTGTACCTATATCCATTTATAATAAGGTACCTAATGATATAAAAATGTTGGCCGGTAACAAATTTAAAAAAGAATTGACTAATTGGCTTCTTAACCATTGTTTTTATAGTGTTAAGGAATTTATGGAATTTAATTCTAATATTATTCGTTTCTAAAATACCTATTTAAATTCTTTAGTATAAAAATGAGCATTTGCACGTCTGCTTGCAGACTGAGTACAAAGTGGCATAAATATCATATTAAGACCTTTTAATGTAATGTATTCTAGCAAATAAATGATTTGATTTGATTTGATTTGATTTGTTTTTTTTCTGTAATAACGTTTGTATTAAAATTTAACTCCCATCATTATCATCATCATTATCATCGACCGAGATGGACCGACGACATTGTGAGTCGCTAGCATCCAGTGGATGCAAAAGGCAGGCTGTTGTTCATTGTGGAGGTTAAAGGGGGAGGCCTATGTTCAACAGTGGACATCTGGATGATGATGATAATGAAGTATTCTAATATTTCTATGCACTTACTCACTTCACTGGGTATCCCTAAATCTACACGAATATACATAAAAACTAAAGATTTACCCTCCTTTTGGTAACAAGCCGAACCATCTGATTCTGGAAGCCCTTTGTCACTTCAACTTCAAACTGGGGCTAATAGTCCCTAAAACGTCCAACTTCCGGCAAAGAGTTCCAGCTTGCGATCAGTGTTTACTGATTTCAGTTCGAGAAACTTTACTTATCATCTTTAGGGTTACGTGGAATTAAATTTAAACAGTAGTTAAGAATAAGACGTCATCATCACCATACTTTTTTTCGTTTGTTACTATTTTTGTGTTCCTATTTTTGTGTTACTATCTTTGTGTTACTATTTTTGTGTTCCTATTTTTGTGTTACTATTTTTGTGTTACTATTTTTGTGTTACTATTTTTGTGTTACTATTTTTGTGTTACTATTTTTGAGTATCATCACCGTCACTGTACATGTTATAAAACCACGTGCCCGTTGTGAACGATGCACGTCACGTTCACGTCCCGTCTGAGGAATTATCCCGTTATGTATGCATCGGCCTTTAGACTTATAAGTAGGTAATTATTGTATTGTAATTGATGTTTAACCGTGATAATTGAATAAATAGAAATACAAAATTCAGCAATTTTAATGTTCGTCCGCTGCTGGACACAGTCCTCTCCTAACAGACTTACGGCCTTACTTATAACGTTACTTAAAAGTTAAGCAATGCTTAAAATTGCTGTCAACTTCTCGCTGACGGAAATTGTCACAGGTGAAAACGAGACAGAGCAGTTTTGTCTTTGTTTCACTTAAGTAACGTTTAGTAAGTAACGTATAGTAAGGCCGACAATGTCTGGAGCCAAAACTTACAAGAAGGGGAAAAAAAACTTTTAGATGTTGTCTAGCTAAAATAATGAAGCTAAGACCAATACCATGAAGCAACGCAATCATCTCCCCACAAAATAACACAAATTATCCCATTCATAGGTAATTGTATTCCGTCCGGTTTTTGTCACCAACGCCACAGGTAACAAATAATAATTACATCCTTCACATTAATCAAAGGCCACTTTCCTTAATTCCCCCTTTTTCCCTAACAAGGTCCTCAACAGGAAAATAAATAATACGGAACCCCGAAAAACAACGTATGGCTTACTAATAGTAAGAATGCGAAAGTTTGTATGCGTCTGAATGTCTGGATTGACTCCTGAAAATTTAACTTTTCAAGATCTCTAGTTTGTCGTTATTTCTAGATTGTACCTATCTATTATGTAAATAAAGTCAGGGCACTTTTTTGGTGCTGCCGACATAGCTGTTAAAATTTGCAAGTTGAAGTGGCAATGGGCAGGCCACATCGCTCGGAGAACCGATAACCGATGGGGAAGAAAGGTTCTTGAGTGGAGACCACGAACCGGAAGACGCAGCGTAGGTTGGGCCTCCCACTAGATGGACCGACGACATAGTAAGAGTCGCTGGCATCCAGTGGATGCAAAAGGCAGGCTGTCGTTCAGTGTGGAGGTTAAAGGGGGAGGCCTATGTTCAGTAGTGGACGTCTTCTGGCTGATGATGATGATGATGACTTTTTTGGTGATTTTTAGGGTTCTACCCTACTAGGACTAGGACTATTCTAGATAATACTATACTTTATACATTGATTACGAGAAAAATAAAGATTTAAGGAGTTTGTATCCAGTATTTTTTGCACCAGGAGGTTGTTTAGCATTGAGGTGAAGGTTGAATATGGTGGCGATATTATGGTGTTCTAAATTCAACTCTTTTGTTTGATGGTAATTAAAAGTGGTTTTTATTCACTGAAAACAGTAAAAATTAATCTTTTTAGAGGGGGAATGGTATGAACAAATATAATTATACTTAATACATACAAAAACACGTGAAGTTAAATAAAAGCAAAAGCTTGCAACAAGCCAAATTTAAACCGAAAAATGGCAAAAAACAACTGACACAATGACACAATATTTACGATATTTATTACTCGTATGTCAACTGCGAGTGATACCGTGGAGCACAGCTAGTATATACGGAACCCCGGAAAACAACGCGCTCGTAATAGCAGTTCTTGTTTGAACCAGATAAAAGCGGAAAAAAGGGAAAAGGGCAGATTAGTGGAATTGTATGTGACATATCGGCGGGTTTATCGCAACGGTGCAAGGACGTATGGCCAGACAACTTTCGAGGACATACGTATCCTTTTTTGGGGAAAGAGATAGTTTTTTTTGGAGAGAAAATAGGTAATCTCCATCTGTAGGAAAACTCAATGGGATTACTTGCAACAAATCTTATTTATTTCAAGCTTTTATTTAACTTGCCCTGTTAGCGTGGTACAAAACTAGCAACTGACTGAATTTTACTTATATTTTTTTTATCAAACTATTATCGTCAACTGATTGAGCTGTGGCATACTTATGTAAGTTCGGTGACAATACAATGTTATAGTATCACCGAGCTGGGCCCCGATTCTACTAAACCAATTTGTTTTTAAATTGTTATTGTTTTGATTTAATTTTTTTAATGAATTGCTTCTATAATTTACAGTTTTTAATTTTTTTATACTAAGTTTTAATATTAGGTGGAGGTATTTTACGAGTATATATTTTAAAAAAAAGTTAATTTTGAGGCAATTATTTAAAAATTAAAATTGAAACAATTACAATTTATTTAGCAGAATGATGATTGATCATTTCTCTGTCTTTTGGCGTCAATTCTGTTGAACCATTCTCTAAACTAAACTAATCTGACAGGACTAAAATTATTAGCGTCTCTTTCAGTACGTCAGAAAAGGATGGCAACCATTTTAGAGCTGTCAAATTTAGTTTAGTTTAGTGAGTGGTACATCAGAATAGGCATAGTGACTAATATTTTTTTATTACCTCATAAAAAAGGTGATCATAAATAGAGCACATTAAAACAAAATTAAAATATGTTCAAATATAAATAAGTTATAAGCATTTTAATTTCATGCTAGACAAAGAGCGCACTATACTGAGACGTGACGTCACGGCTCAGGAGCACCATACAAATTCTATACTAGCACACGCTTTGCAAGAAAGGGATAGAGCATCCCCTCTCTATCCCCACCTAAAACTTTAAACACTCATATCTCAGAGATTTATCAGCCGATTTAAATTATTTTTTCAGTATGTGTAATGTATTTAGTTATATTCATCGCTAAACCGGTTATTTGTACTAAATTAAACATTAGGACACATGCCTATTGACGTCAATGGCATGGATTCTGATGTACTCTAAACTAAAATAAACTAAATTTGACAGCTCTAAAATTGTTACCATCCTTCTCTCACATATTAAAATGAAAAGAGAGGCAGATAATTTTAGTCCTGTCAGATTGGTTTAGTTTAGTGAGTGGTATGACAGAATCGATGCCAATATCAAGAGATTTAAACAAACGAAAGTTGACTAGATCGAGTGTTCTTACCTATGATTCGAAAATATCTGTTCTGCAGTATGAAAATTATCATATTATATTTGTCGGAAGTAGATAATCTTTGGAACTCAATTTCTGATAAGCTTTCTATCAGTGAAAATGATATTACTGATATTATGATGATACAACCGATGAAGTTCTAAGCCGTTATCTGTTCACATAACATTATATACTCAGTTATGGCTCTTACCGCGTTTTATGGACGAACTTTTAGTGTTTAAAATTTTATTGAGACTCTGGATGCGGCCCGTGGTTTTACTTGCTATTTTATTATAGCATATCCCAGGCTATGACAAGTTTCTATTTAAAAGAAAATAAAAAAATTGGTAAGCATATTTTTGGAAGATTATATTTTGCAAACGGTAATTTGAACGAAAAAAAAAATGTACCAAACTTCACTAATTATTTGTAATATTTTTTTAACGATACGTTACGTTTGGGTTTGTTTTTTTTTCATACCTGTCCATGTTGTTATTTTGTATCTAAGATGCTATCACTTATAGTGACTCATTATCATCATCATCATCAGCCAGAAGACGTCCACTGCTGAACTGCCTCCCCCTTAGACTACCACACTGAACGAAAGCCTGCCATTTGCATCCACTGGATGCCCGCGACTCTCACGATGTCGACAGTCCATCTAGTGGGATGCCTACCTACGCTGCGTCTTCCGGTTCGTGGTCTCCACTCAAGAACCTTTCTTCCCCATCGGTTCAAAGAGAATTGCATCGGTTATCGGTTCTTCAAGAGATGTGGCCTGCCCATTGCCACTTCAACTTGCAAATTTTAATAGCTATGTCGGTGACTCTGGTTCTTTGGCGAATATCCACGTTCCGGTTTCTATCGCGCAAAGAAGCTCCGAGCATAGCTCTTTCCATTGTCCGCTGTGTGACACTGAGTTTTGAGCTCTTATAGTGACTCAGATAATTTCAAATGGGCCAGAATGATTGGTGAATTCATTTCTTCAGGCCCTAAAGAACAAAGCCCAGAATATGGCGCGCCCCTGTCTCACTCGCACATTTTTGAAGTCTATTTTTCACAGATATTAACTAATAGTCGGAGACTACTTTTGAAAAATGTGCCCTTCAGTTCACGAAGTGAATATTTGAAAATATTATGAAACTACATATGTATATGTTTTTATATAACCACAAAAAATGGAATAAACAGTTTTCCCTTTTATTTTGGCCGTTATAAAACTATTAAAATATTATTATTTTCTATATATTTTGCAATATTAACGTCGTAAAACGATAGCTAGTATTTACAAACATTTTAAATTAAAAAAAAATATGGCCCGTTAAAACAAAAAAAGTAAAAGAGTAAAAAAAGTAACGTAAAAGTACGGACGGTTAGATATCGGGTAAAATCGCAAGGCTCTGTACATAAAAACAAAAGGCTTTATACACGTTTTTATTAATTTTCAATAAGAAAATAACTTCGACACAATAAAGCAAATATATAAATGACATTAATAATTATTAGTATCATCTTCCCTGTTACATAGTCCTATGAAACAAGGGCAGATTACTGGTAAACATGATATTATAGGAATCATACAAAAGGGAAACAGCGAAATACAAACCCACGGAAAACAACACATCAGTTATTTCAAAGCAACCAAGCACAAAAAAAGAACTTGACTGAAGTTTATGCTTAATTATGACATGTGGATATTTTCAGCTCAATATTTTGAAAGCAGCACAACCAGAGAAAATTTTCACAACAAGTTTGATCAAATCAGTTATAGCTAGATTGTATACTGAGCTTAGATACTTTCTGAGCAGTATCTATGAACAAATAAATACAATTTTTCTATGAATTGATTTGAGCTTAGTTTTGACACTGCACTTAGGTAATTTAATATAATTATATTGAAAGCAACTAAATACTTTCAAGCTGTTAAGCAAAAGTTAGCTTAAAATATATTTGAGCTTGATATCATACCAAGCTTACTTTCAGTCTAGTATTTAAAAGTAACTAAGTACAGTTAGTGAAAATGTTAAATATTAGTTTGTTGGCGTACCTACTTAAACGTTTTTCCAATTAATATTTTAAAAACAGTTAAACACAATCAAAACAAAATTAAGCATAGGCATAGTTGAGCCTGATCGACCTAAATAGAATTGAGCTTAACTAAGCACTAAACTTATAGTTGAGCTCAGTTTAGTTGAGCTAAGTAGATTTGAGTTTAGTTGAGCTTAGATTTCAAAATAAATTATGTGCTAAGTGCTTAAAATAAACTTACTTGATTTTTAAGGTATTTTGTTCTTATTTCTGACCCTCTTCAGGTACTACACAATTAAAACAACAATCAAAGCATGGTATGCATGACACGAATGGACTAACAAGTAAAGGCAAAATGTAGACCATGAGACACATTTGAGTGTTTTTTATCTCATTTCTCTTTGAGACGGCTTGTTACTTCTTGCGATTTCCTTTTTTTTCGTAACTTTTGAACATAAATTCAGTAATTTATTTATAAGTACCTCGGTACTTATAGTAGGTACAGTGCTTTAAATTTATTGAGTAAAATTTCGATTGTATTAATTGAAGTCAATTTTTTTTTTACATCAACACAATAGTATTATTATTTATTTATTTTTAAAGCTTACTTTTCATTAAACTAACTCAGATAAGCCTTGGTTTCCAACTTATCAGCTTTAACTAAAAATGAGCTTTGTTTCTTTCTGCACTTCGTACAAAGCTTAGTACTCCCGTCGCGCATGAAACTTGCACAGTATTGTAGCTTCAATTTGGAGCGTTTTTTGTAGTTCTAAGCGAACATACTCTGAGTCTCCGAGCTTGCTCTTTTATCTTCTTGCTTTAAAAATTGAGCTTGGTTTCTTTTTGCAGCTCAAAGCTCAATGTTTGGGTTTATTTTCTTTCTTGTAATTTATAATAAGTATGAACCACGACCAATATAGTCTTGAACAAGATTTGCTTTTGGTTGAAGAGATACTTGAATTTCATTAAAGTTTTAGTTTATTTTTTACAGTTTCCTTAATACTTGGGTCTTCGTTTTTCTGGACAGCAATCGCACGCTGGGCACAAAATAGGCAAACAGTACACACACGGGGAAACGATTATAAGAGGGCATAAAACCATCCAGATTAAAAGTGGAACGAGACAGCACATTGACTTAATTATTTCCTTTGATGTGAATTTACTTCTGGATTTGGTAAAAGTGCTACAGGAACTTGTAAACTTGGGATTTAGTAACTTGAAAACCTGGTTTGACACATTTGCCTTTGACATTTGCCGTGAACGTTGTCACGTTTTATGGCAGGATTTGCTGTCAAAAAACTCATAGTCAATGTAATGTAAGAAGAACCAAGAAGGCAAAAGTTTCACTCGTCTTTAAAGCTGTATATAAATCAATATACATAGTTGGATTCTATATTAATAGCTTCCCAGTTCACCTAGCTAAACGTGTTTTCAAATCTTTGTTCAAAATAGTATTTTTTATGCCGTAGTGGCAAACAAGCTAACAGGCCCCCTGATGGTAAGGGATCACCGTCGCCTATGCTTACTTGTGATACCAGGGCATTACAGATACGTTGCCGACCAGACTTACAGCCCTTTTAGTGTAATTCATCATCATCATCATTTTAGCCGTAGGACGTCCACTGTTGGACATAGGCCTCCCTCCCCCATCGATCTCCAAAAGGCCGGTTGGAAGCGGCCTGCATCCAGCGTTTGCCTGCGGTCTCATTTAGATCGTCTGTCCATTTTGTGGGTGCATGGACGTCCTACGCTGCGCTTACCGGTCCGTGGTCTCTATTCAAGAACCTTTCGGCCCCATCGGCCATCTGTACTTATTTTTACAATAAAATAATCTTTTTTTCTTTTGTAAAATGAAAATTATTTTTATGTGATATTTTACTTGCAAAATGTAAAGGGAAATCTGAAGAAAAACGTTTGTTTTGTTACATGTTATTTTATTTACACACTTTGTTTTATTTTTTATTTACTAAAGAATTACTTGGACACAGACTTGTGACAAATCTTAGTAAGTATATTATTACTCATGGTAGTTAAAAACACCATGGAGCGGCTATACCAATGAATAATCGAAGTAAAATTTCCACGTCAAAGATTGCTTCCGCAGAGATATCCCAATAATTTTCAACCGCCCATTATACGCGCGTTCCAAAATCCAAAATGGTTGTGAAAAGTTGGCAAAATGGCCACGCTTGACAACTGTCAAATCCATACAAATTCAATGCCAACAGCGGCTCCTTAGTCTTCTTACCTACAATGCTTGTACTACACACTTCATTAAACCGTTGTCATGCTTGGTTTGTATTAAACATTATACAGATCACTTAGTAAAATCTGTCGCTTCTATACTAATAAAATTGAGGCTTGACATAAATCTACACATATAATAAAATCGTTGAATAAAAAAATAATATGCGAGATTACAACAAAAAATCACACAGGGCATCTTACAATAAGTAGCTGATAACGTAAAGGCAGTTTTTAGAATTTCGGTCTGTTCGTTTGTTTGTGCACGCACATCTCCCAAGTCACTGGACGGATTTAAATGCGGTTTTCACGAATATGCTTAGCTGTGACCAGATTGAAGTACAGGCTTTGTTATGTCGCGGGCAATATCTAGAGTAGGAATATAAAGTACACACGACAATACAGTACTAAGATAAATTAAATAAATGAGGTAACGTAACTCCCATCCCATAGAACGCCCACATAAAACTGCCTCACTTATTATAGTCCTTTTTAAATAGCACGGCACTTGACAACCCCCACAAAAGAGACCACTACTAACAGTCTAGTTTTCACTAGTTTTTATAGTAGCTTAGTTACTTTTATTAGACATAACATATACATAATCAAATAGAAATAATAATAGAATGATAGTTAGGTTTTAATTTGTTGTTTTTTATTTTTATTTTAATGTTTGGTAGTTATAGTTTTAGGTTTTAAATATCTGTGTTAGAAATAGAACATCGTAAAATAATTATGGGTGCTGTCGAAAGCCATAGCATGGTTGGGACACTTTCTATAGTGATTTCATTTTAATTTTGAAGGTCTATTTTAGGGTTCCGTACCCAAAGAGAACCCTTGCATCATTAGTTATATCGGTTATATGTTTTCACCGCAAAATATAACCGTCTTACCACAAAAGATTTAAGCACGCTTTAGTCAAGTGTTTAGCAATTGTTTCCCTGCGAAAAATATGCTAAACACTTGTCTAAAGCGTGCTTAAATCTTTTGTGGTAAGACGGTATATGTTTAATTCAGTTCTGTGACGTCACATTCAATAGTTACGAATCACGTTACATTCTATCGTTCTTTCAAACCACCTGTCAAGTGCCATGGTATTTGAAAAGGACGTCGACTATAATACGTAGGTAGTAGATCTGTGATAATACGGCACTGTACCTTTGGTATGTTTTTTTATATGACATTCAGATAAATAAATGAACCCATAAGAAAAGTTTCAAACTATTTACATAATTATGACGCTAGCATACTTTGCTGGCATAATGGGCTGACATTGTGGGCTGGTGCCAATCCTTGGGCCACTAAAAACAAAACTGATGGCCATTCGTAGAACATAGTAAGTTCCTTGGCCACCTCTAAAAATAAGTTGGTTATTCCGTTCACCTTTCACCAACCTTGGCCACTATAATATAACCACCCGGTTATATTTCAAAAATATAACCGAATAAAATAAGTATTCAGCTATTTATTTGTGTCTTATTGTCAGATATAGCGATCAATTTATCTAGTTGGTAACAGTGGCGTTAGCGTAGTCTGTACTCTGTACTGTACCTTTGTTATGAGAATTTTGTTAATAGACAGGTATGACATTTGATAATTAAAAAACCCTTCTGAAATAGGAACCAAGGACGTTTTATACCACTACTTCCATGATAGAAACTTATTACAAATGACAGTAGCATAGTTTGCTGGCAGTGGGCTGGTGCCAACCCTTGGTCAATTAAAAACAAAGCAGATGGTAATTCGTAGAAAATAGTTGGTCGTTCTATCGCAATGACATGCAATCCGTCTACCACCAGGGGACCGAGAGCGATATAACCACAGTGTTGATATTATTGTAACATAACTACCCGGTTAAACCCGGTTAATATAAACACTCAGTTGTTGTCAAAGTGGTTATTGAAATATAACCACTCTGTTATTTGATCATAATGTAAAGACCCAGTTATATATTATTGTAAAGTAACCAATTGCATAAATTGTTGTAATAAAGACACTTCCTACTAATTAATATTATAAACGCGATAGTTTGTATGTATGGTTGTATAGATGTATGGATGTTTGTTCCTCTTTCACGCTGCAACGGAACAACGGATCGACCTGATTTTTTGCATGGGTATAGTTCAAGAGCCAGAGAGTGACATAGGCTACTTTTCATCATCATCATCATCACAACCATTTTTCATCAATAGGCGGGTGAAACCGCGGGGCGCAGCTTGTAGTTATATAATTGTATCATAACCACCCGGTTATATTATTTCGGTGGACTTGTAGCGCATTTTATGGCTTGTTTTACGATTCTACATAGAGTATAAAATACATCGCGAGCATCGTGCGCCCATTCACAAACGCTACATGTCGCAAGTAAAGTAGAGGAGTTAAATTATTGGTCTGTCTCTAACCGGTGCTAAAGTAGACTCTTGGTGAGTTTTGATGACTTCTTCTTCGAAGTTCACCACCAGGCACTCGCAGCATTTGAGTCCTGAAATATTTAGTTTAGCCTGGAGATGTTAAAGACTTAAAATACAGATCTGTGTTTTAAGGCCCAGTTTATGGAGACGCTGGAACTGGCGCGGGAACCGATGAGCAACGTCAAACGCTTCTGCCTGTACCTATGTTAATAGTTTAATAAGTAATTGTAAACCTTGAAATAATTTTGTCCAACCAGTCAAGTCAGTAGTGTCAAGTAAATCAATCGAAAAAAAAAACTCATATATGGAATGATTTTGTTCAAACCGATAAATAGAAATAAATACGATAATTTAAAAGTTTGAAATATTTTTCCAAGCTCTTAGATCAATGAATAATAATAAACGAATAAATAAATATTCGGGACATTTTTGCACACATGGTCATTTTTATTTATTTATTTAATAATAGGCTTGCGTTTGACCGTCAACTCGCCTGATGTTAAGCGATGACCGATGATCTGACCCCAAACCAAGCAAAGCTATAAGGCTATAGCTATATGGCTGCCAGAGACGCGTACATAGATATTTTCAAATACATACTTAAATAGATATCAACACCTAGTTATAGAGCAAACACAAATGTTCATCACACGAATGTTTGTCCTAGGTGGGAATCGAACCCACGCCCCCACGCGCAGAAGGCAGGGTCACTACCAACTGGACCAACGGGGCTATCAAATTATTAATCTAACAGATTGGAACAAAGCAAAATGAAATGGCCATGGAATGGGCCATTAGACTTGAAAGCACACGCCCTGCGTCTGCAAAAACAAAGCCTTAAAACATTTTCCAGCCACATAGCCAGGCAATTTATGAGCTCTAGACGTTAACCATGTCGGTGCAGTATATTAATTTGACTGAAGAGTAATAGTGCTAAAATAAAACAGACCAAGTGCGAGTTGGGCTCGCGCTCTGAGGGTTCCCCACAAAATAGCCCGTTGGTCCAGTTGGTAGTGAACCTGCCTTCTGAGCTTGGGGGCGTGGGTTCGATTCCCATCTAGGACAAACATTTGTGTGATGAACATTTGTGTTTGTTCTATATCTGATTGTTAATATCTATTTAAGTATGTATTTAAAACTATATATGTATGTATATCAGTCTCTGGCAGCCATATCACAAGCTTTGCTTAGTTTGGGGTCAGATGACCGTGTGTGAAAAAACGTCCCCGATTTTTTTTTTAAATACAATAAATATTAATTTATAAAACCGTCTTCAAAATTAGTAAATTATGGTGGCATTTCGATTCGGTGAGACAAATGAACGAATGATGGGGGTTATCTAAGTAGCAAAGTACGTTGCTTAACTTTATCATCATCATCATTTCAGCCATAGGACGTCCACTGCTGGGCATAGGCCTCCCCTATCGATCTCCAAAAGGGCCGGTTGGAAGCGGCCTGCATCCAGCGTTTCCCTGCGGTCTCTTTTAGGTTGTCTGTCTATCTTGTGGGTGGACGTCCTACGCTGCGTTTACCGGTCCGTGGTCTCCATTCGAGAATCTTTCGGCCCCATCGGCCATCTGTTCTGCGTGCTATGTAAATTAGCGCTCGCACGTCTTGAATTGCAATTTATTGTGTAGTAGCAGAGTCGCTATTTATTTAAATGATTTTGCGGAGTGAATCTTCTGTACCTGTACTAATATATATTCTGTGGTGTTACCTCGGACACATAGAGGCAGGCAAGCTAAGCAAGGGCTGAAGATCGATGGGAAACAACACATCTGTGGCACGCAGAAGCAGAAACACATCGGTCATACGCTATTGTTAAAGAAAACATTATCTTTTCTTTATTTTAGTTCTTAGCCTTTGAAAGGTACATAGTTTTGTAGTTTTCTTATCCTGAAAACAGGATAAGGTAAGATTATTTTAGTTTTTGGAAATAACACGAATTGATGAAAGGAATCATGGCAAAATAAATTATTGACAAATGATGGTGGTATTGCATGACTGAAGTCTGTGCTTGAAAGAAGTTTCAACAAACGAAGGTTTCAATGTATGTTTAAGAAGTTTTTGTACATCTGGTTCATTATAAGTTTATCATGTTCCCACTGCTGGAACTCAGGTCTTCTCTCAGAGAGAGTACGGGCCCTAATCCACTATGTTAGCCCAGTGCATATTGGCAGTGCTTTTTTTTCTGGGGCAAGTGCCTTTATTAACTAAACAAAATACAAGCTAATACTTTGGTCGAAGGCTAATACCTACAAATACAAAATAGACCGTTGAAGGTCAAAAGACAATCCAAATGTTCGCACCCACTACCAGTTGACGGAGTACCCAGCATGCTGGCGACATTACCACGCTGAATGGCAATGCTTATGCGTTGAGCCAGAAACACCCAGCATATGTAGTTGAACTTTTTGAGGTTCTTGGACGTACCGGTTTCTTTACAATATTATTCTTCACCGTTGTTGAGATTTGGCATGGAAACTGCACATTATTTATTTAAGTACTAAATAAGTCATTGGTGTAAGGCCGAGGATCGAACCAGGTGCCGTCAGATTCTAAAGGGCCCATGCTACTGCCTGGCAACTATCGCATCGCACATCTGATTAGCTGGGCTTAATTCTCTGCCTGTTCATTTAGCGGAACCCAGGAAGATATTTCCCATCTTCACGTCGAGTGTGGACGGAGCAAGTTTATATCACCAATATAATAAGTAGATTATTAAAAGAAATAACCGGCCAAGTGCGAGTCGGGCTCGCGCACTGAGGGTTCCGTACAACCACAAAATTCAATAACGAAATTACCAGTTATAACTAAACTTGGTAATGAACAGAAATTTATCACCGACTCGCATTTGGCCATTATTTATAATTTTTGGTTATACTTTAGAGTGTGTAATATAATTATGCTAAGTTTGACGCTTGTATGTATTACCATTTTTACATTAGAGCTAATACAAAAACGTTTGTCGTATTCCCCTTCGACCCGTTCGTTTTTACTTTTTTTTTTGTTATTTTCAGTTATACCGCCGTAACATTACATATTCTGTGATTGGCTTGAGTTTCAATTGGCTACCTACTACGGTTCGAAAGGTACAGCCTTTTAAATTTATGACGGACAGATAGACATACAATGTTAGGCTTTGTAAATAGGGTCGAGTTTTTACTGTGTTCGGAACCCTAAAAAGAAAATACTCGACAGCAAAATGTAGCCTATGACATTCAGGGCATAAAGACAAATCTAACAACACCTCACGCATCAACATCGGTTAAGCCTTTTAGGCTATAGGAAGTAGTATAGAAACATAAAAAAAGTACAAAGAACACCTACAAAACCTAGAAACCTAGAAATAGAAATAACATACTTACCTACGCCTAAAAAAACATTACCCTCTTTCTTGGACAGTCGAGGAAAATCAGCCGGTCAAATGATGATAATAATAAAATAAATAAATACGTAGGTGCCTTTGTGGCGAACCGGCGGTGAGTAGAGACATCGTGTACCCCGATTCCATGGGGCTAAAACCCCGGAGACCCCGACACCTGCCTTAACCGGCCGTCTGGGGGTGGAAACCGCAAGAGCTAAGAACCTAAGCTCCAGGGTGGAAGTGTTAAAGGGCATAAAACCGCGAGTAGCTCTTAGTGAAAGTGCAACACACCTCTCGACACCCTAAGCCACTCCGGTGCCAACATCCTGCAACTTTTATGGCCGCCCATGACTTGCCACCCACTGGTGGACAAAATATATTGCCACCAGTGGGTGGCAAGTCATCACCTGCCTAAATAAAATTTTGTGTAGAGTAAGGATAAGGCAGGTGCCGTGTCTTATCTTATAGATCTATTCTCCTACAGACTTGACTCTACACCTAGATTTGTTGTTCACCTCAATAGCCTAGAATTGTTTAAGCTTATAATGTAAAATAATTTCTTATTCCATTTTATACACATAATTGTATTTTTATATTCAACAGAGCCTCTTGGTGTTGGCTTCGGCCTCACCAATGTCTAGCAAATATCCGGGCTAGACCCGAGAATGTTTAGATAGAAATATTGCTTAGCTGATTATAGATTATTAAATTTAAACCTTGCTACTTGCAAAAAGCTTAGACCAGATACTTCGCCAAACGGAAGAATCTTCATCTACCCGCACTCGTAATTTCCGCTTGCGATCCGCGAACCAACTCTCCGTTAATAGTTAAAGAGAGCACTGAATAGAACATTCTGACAGAGTAATAAATCCGCAGTAGCTTCGATTAATATACCTACAACTTGTACTTACCAGCCATTATACTTGATTCAAGTTTTTTATAACTTGTTCCAAAGAGACAACCTGCCAGCTTCCTTGTTTCCTGAGAATAATCTGGGTCTTTTCAAGGCCAGAGTGAATAGGTATCTTATAAATCTGCGTGCTTCATCTTCGACCACATCGTCGCTTACCAACAGGCGAGCTGGTAGTCAAACGCGGACTTACCTATCAGCGTTAAAAAAAAACCTGTAATAATATATTAAAATTTAGTTTAAAAACTAGAATGAAACATTTTTTTTTAATATTTGCCCGTTAGTATATCGGCTACTAGCTACATCTTACGTTCAAAAAAATAGCAATATTAAACACAATAGTAAAAAAAATATTCATAAATTATATAAAAAAAAAAAAAAAAAAATACCAATTCCTTCAAAACTCGCATGATCTCCTAATAATGGCTAATGGCTCCGAAACCAGTCGATCGTCTCGACTGATAAAATATTATCGTGAGTGCAAGCCGGTGTTGTAATAATTTAAATAAGACCAAGTTTAAAAAACATATATAGAGTTTTCTTATGCCATTGCTGCCACAAAAAGCTAACAAGCCGCCTGTTGGTAACCAATCATTGTAACACCAAATACCATCAATTATGACTCCTCCGTATATTTACTACGGTGTAACCTTAGAATAACTACACAAAGAAACCAAGTACATTCGCAAAATTTAAGCCATTCAAATGGTGTCATATATGGCTCCAAAAAAAATATGAAAATGTTACTATGACAATTTGCGCGGTGAAATGGTACCACAACAAATCAGAAAAGCAGCATAAGAGTTATGGTGTGACATTCCACAGGTAATCCATTAATTTTCTTGCTTAAATCGTTTAAAATACCAATCGAAACGTAAGCTACAAAGCGAATTTGTAGCTTACGTTTTGAGAAGGCGTTGTTTGGAAACCTACCTTCTCTGAGTAGTTATTCTAAGGGTGTAACTGAAAATTATACAGAAGCGCCGAGGTGCAGACGCTCTCCTTCCTCGCCTCCCGTTACCCGCGCATTTGTCCACGCCGCGCCTTCACCACTACGCACACACTTCGCCCGTTCTGTCTTCATGTCTAAAGTTGTATTTCTGAAATATATCTTACTCCGTAATAGAGTTTGGTTATCCAAGCTTCCGTTAATCGTTAGTTCGTTAACTATGTAACTGTGCACTGAACTATGTTATCTTAGCGTTTGCACCAGAAATTGCTGTTCAAGGTAGTCCTAGCTGTAAGTTATCATAATCTTCCTTGGACCTAAAATTGTTAAATTGGGATTTGTTTTAGTTGTTGTTGGGAGCTGCTGTACCAATGTTCTTTTTGGCAAGGAATAAAGGAAAAAGAAAAGGGAAGGAATATATAAGAAAAGGAGGGGGAGGGGGAATATAGATCTTGAAAACTGACATTGATTGATGGTTAATACAATTTATACTTGTATATACTCGTGAGTACATTCAATAATTTAATCTGTTAATAAAAAAATCAATAAACATGTCAAAGTATGCGATGAAGATAGAGTACGCATGAAACTTGGATTCTTAAATCAAATTTCAGTCAAAACTCTCAATCAATTAGACATATTTACTAGTTGAACCCCACATTAACATTCATCAAATAATCAGACCGATCTTGGAGTTGGCACGGTTAGGGCGCATTAATTCAAAATCGTATTTTCAATTATGCTACGTGTAAGTTGCTGGGACATTTCCCTTGCGGCGGTCGTGCTGATGCCGCGACATTAGGGGGCATACGGGTCAAGATTGTGGCGAGCATATTCACTGAGCATGTGCTTTGAAATTACTAATTTACTATGTCAGTAAAAACATCTTCCTGAGACACAAGGTAGGTCTGGTGCGGCTGCCAATTCGGCAGAACCAATTCGCCTTGTGCTGCTCTGAATTGGCAGCCGCAAAAGCAACGCACATATACTAACTTCAGCAGTGGTTACATGTTTGAGGCATTTAGGGTCGAGACGTTGGGGCCTTAGGGACCTGGAACTCACCTCATTTTCAAAAATCTTTCAGAGCGCCTTGTTGATGCGACGCGTGACCAAAATGCTGGCGTGTTTCTGGCTCAACGCATAAATATTGCCATTCGGCGTGGTAATGCCACCAGCATGCTGAGTACACTGCCAACTGATTGTGGGCTTGAGCATTTGGATTGTCTTTAGACTTCCAATGGGCAGTCTAACTGTTTTTGTAGTGTTATGTTAGCTTGTATTTTGTTTAATTAAAAAAGCACTAAGAAAAAACTAAAGTGCATCGTGCTGTGGTCCACACCACTGCCAGTGTGGCATTGTTGTCGACCAGCTCTGTCACCACGGGCTTTCCTTTGCAAGGAGTGCAGGTAGGATTCTCCATCACGTCAGCTATGACATCAGCCGCTGGGCTTCAATTACTGCTAAGTGCTAACTGCGCGGTAGTCTATGGTACATTTCACCAGTACACAGTACAACAATCTTGATTTATATCAAAGATTGTCAAAATAATGATCGAATTTCAGAAACGGATGTTAAGCGAAAGTATGATTGAAGATGGGAACACGTCTTACTGGAAATGGCAACTGAGTAATACCATAGATAAATACATACGTAATACTGCTCATTTTTTTATGCCATAGGTGGCAAACAAGCAGACGGGCTGCCTGATGGTAAGCAGTCACCGTCGCCTATGGATACTTGTAACACCAGAGGCATCACAAATACGTTGCCGACCCTTTAGAACTCTATTAACTCGCTTTTTGAGGAACCCCATGTTGTAACTTCTCGGAAACACCGTAGAAGGTAGCTCATAAAAAACTTTTGACTTTTGTCAATGTATATTCGTCAAAATACCGACCAATGTATCTCAAACACTTCAAAGTGTACAAACTTGGTATGATATAGTAAACTCGCGCGGTTCACGTCGCGTCGATGTTTTGCTACTTGGAGAATAGTTTGAGATTTCCCCCTGGCAAATAGTTAGGGTTATATGAAGACAATGGAATAGAACAGATAATTTGATTGTTCTAGAAGTTTTGATTGGACGTATTAGATCACATCATCATCAGCTAGAAGACGTCCACTGCAGAACGTAGGCCTCCCCCATAAAACTCCACACTGAACGCAAGCCTGTCTTCTGCATTTACTGGATACCCGCAACTCTTACGATGTCGTCGGTCCACCTAGTGGGAGGCCTACGTACGCTGCGTCTTCAGGTTCGTGGTCACTACTCAAGAACCTTTCTTCCCCATCGGTTATCGGTTCTTCGAGCGATGCGGCCTGCCTTTTGCCACTTCAGCTTAGAAATCTGAGCAGCTTTATTATGTCTTCTGTGCAGCTATGTTGGTGAATGTGAATGTG
The DNA here is from genome assembly GCA_914767915.1 of Agriopis aurantiaria. Classification (NCBI taxonomy): domain Eukaryota; kingdom Metazoa; phylum Arthropoda; class Insecta; order Lepidoptera; family Geometridae; genus Agriopis; species Agriopis aurantiaria. The sequence continues at coordinate 10,553,439 of OU612004.1, forward strand.
GTATGTGGTTCTTCGGCGAATATCTTCATTCCGGATTTTATCGCGCAAAGAAAATCCGAGCATAACTTTTGACTGATAATAAAAATTATTTGATATTTATTTTGAAAATAGCTCTCTCTCTATTGCTCCCATTGCCACTCTGACAGCCGCACTCAGAGACGTTACTTAAGCTAGCTGCTCCGATGTCCTAGGGTATCCTGGGTACCCATTAAAAACTACATTCACAGTAACTACATTTTGAGAGGCGGCAACACCGCCCCGGCGCCGATGCGCGCAAAAAATGCCGTGGAGGGGCGGGACACTTTACGGTTTTTCGCGAAATTGGTCGGGACATCGAAGAGGAATACTCAAAATTGCTCTGTCAACTTCTCGTTGACGGAAATTGTCACACATGAAAACGAGACAGAGCAATTTTAAGTATTCCTCTTCCCTTTAGGGTATAAAATGTCCTTGGTATTCCTTAGCTTAAGTAACGTCTGAATGCGGCTGTGAGCTTTTTATAAAAGGCAGCAATTAAGGACCACATCTCATTACCATTTATGTCATACCAGGCAACACGCAAAATACCATTGTCTGGTTAAAGGCGTATTTATTTAGACCTATAGATCTCATTGAAATTAGATTTCTACACAGCGTTTTCACTTTATTGTTACGAGTCACATCACATAGTTATATCTCATTTCATACAAGTAGTACCTAAATGGTATTTTTAACCATGAAATGAAGAGATAACTACACTTTTTGTAGTGAATTATCGTGTCATGCAAAATTTCAGCTCAATCGGTTCGGGATAACTGTTTTAAGATTCAGTTGCAAGATTCAAATCAAATCAACTCAAATCAAATCAAATCAAATAAATATTTATTAGCTAAAAATGTAATAAACAACCAACATGCAAGATTAAGATCTAAAACCTCAAATACCTAAATGAATTATACATTATGCCAGTCGGAGTTCCCTCTATAGTAATAGGGCCTGGGTGCCAGTCTGCCAGTGTTCTATTGAGAGCCAATATTAGGTATCGTTTTATTGTGAGCTCGAGTTGTTTTATAAAGATATCTCAGATTTCTGTACATAGTTTAATGATAAAATCACATTTTATCCACAGATTTGACCGATACTAACAAGGCAAATTAAATAAAAGGTTGTAATACTTACCTACTAATTTCTTGTAATAATAATAGAGAATTAATTGAAAATCAGTATACTTAATCGTATAATTATGGAAAATCAAATTTTAGAGATGAAAGTTCCTGCCTACTAGATCATGTACAGTGGGGAATACCAACCAATATTCCTAACTGATAACTAAGTGAATTATTGAACTAATCAGATATGCAAATTGAAGATCAGTGAGGTTGGTTTAGGTTGAATACTCAGGTGGCAGTAGAGTGAATCACGGGGAATGTCAGTATCACTGGTCGAATTGGACTTACAACAGAAAATTTAAATTTTTCTTTTCTGTGGTACTTACGAACCGGAACGCAATTCCCTTCAAACTTTGCAAACTTTTAACCAACTGTCCAAGAAGGAGGGTAATGTTTTTGGGTTGTATGTTAGCACGTATGTTTCTGGGTTTCTGTAACCTAAATGGCTTGACCAATTTTGACGAGTGATGTGTTGTTGGATCCGTCTTTACGTCCAGAGTGATATGGGCTACATTTTCCGCTTTTTTCCGAGTATTTCCAAACAAACTAAAGGTTTGGTACCTGCCTACGTTTTTTGCCGAACCAGAACGATATGAGGAGAACTTTTACGAAACGGAACGGTGATTTCACGGCGTTCCAGTCCATTTCGAGCACTGGACTATTAAAGATATTGTAGGCTACTTCGGAGTAGCCCTGGCGCCGGGGCAATAGAATACGGCACCGGTCACCCCTGCCTGTAGTAAGAGGCTACTAAAAGGACCTCCAGGCTCGGGATGTTCAAAGTTGGCTCTGACCATCCACATAAGCGTACCCAGGGAGAGAACGACAACGTTGTGTGACCAACGTTGTCGTGGTCGGAGGAGCTGAGACAACACGGTTGTCTCGGGAGGACCCGTAGCGCAGTGCCGAGGGCTTCGGTGCGTTCCTCTGGAGATCCCGGAGCCCTCTTGTCAAGCACTAAGGCTGGCTAACTGGCCTAACTAAGGCTGTCGGCTTTATAGTCGACAATAAGGTTCTTCCATACGTATCAACTACAAAATGGAAGTTTGTCATAGCTAAACAATATTTTTTTATGTGATATAAGATACTTCACTCTTCTTCGCTTTTAGCCATAAGGTCGCCAGAAAAAAAAAAAAAAAAACAATCTCCAATCCAATCTCTTGCCATTGCCATTAATGATTCTAGCTCTACGTGAAGTACCCTATACTTAGTTTTTGATTCCCTTGAGAAATCGCAAAATTTGCGACATAAATGGTCATATCTTTTGATAGCGTTGATTTATTAGTTTGATTTCTGCACAGCTGAAAGAATCCGTAGACATAGAGTATCCGAGATCCCTATCTCATCCGAGTATTTGATATACATTTCTACTTGATAGTTTTACGGGTTCTTGAGAAAAAGGGTCTTGACAGACGGACAGACAGACAGACAACGAACTGATCCTATAAAGGTTCCGTTTTTTCTTTTTAAGGTGCGGAACCCTAAAAACGAAGTAGAAGTGGGTCTTGGCATCCGACCAGCGAACTAATTGTTCGCTGCACCCGACACAAGAAAACGCCGTCAGACGAAATACACTGAATACGCGGCGCAACGAATTTCGCAGTAACTGCTAAAGTCAGCGTTATTGTTATTGCAAATCTAATTAAATAAAAGAAAGTCGTTTTAGTTACACTATTTATAACTCAAGAACGGCTAAACCGATTTGGATAGACTGAAAATTGGTGGGGAGGTAGCTTAGAACCAGGAGACGGACATAGAATATTTTTTATCACCATCATCACCATTTTTCATCACTACGCGGGTGAAACCGCGGGGCGCAGCTAGTTTGTTATAAACTTATCTTTAACGATTAGTATGGTGAAACCCAGCCTTAGTGTTAGCTTGTATTTTGTTTAGTTAATAAAGGCACTAGCCCTATTTAAAATAAAAACATTTTCTTTTCAGGGGACGTTCCCGCAACAGTTAAAAATAAGCTATCTCAATTTTTCCGAGGAATCCGCAACTTAGTCAAATGGTAGTATTATCTAATGATAGAAAGATATTTTTCTAAACGTTCTTAGCTCATTTAAAAACATAAATGATTTTCAATAATTAATGAAAAATATTTTCCGTAGGCTCTACCACAAAAGTAACGAAAACGAGTCCTACTTCGAGAGATATTTCATAAAAAAATTTAATCAATAAATAAAAAAAACATCTATTAGTATCACCATAACAGTTTTATGTTTTAGCAACGGCGTTAATAAAACAAATGGACAAAGATTAAAATTTGTATATTTGGTACTTCGTATATTTTTTTCATTTACATTTGAGTCGATAAGAATTATTAGTTAATCGTATAATGTTAGACGATTATAATTATTAATAGTTTCCCATAAAGAACAATACAAACGTAACATATTTCAAGTGTTAAAATTAAAATATTTTAACAAATTCTATATAAGGTTAGTTTTAATATAAGTATAAATAGTATTTAATTTAAATTTAGAACAATTTTTATTGAACAAGTTTCTAGTAATACGTCATAGTACAGAATAGCCTATAAGGTATTATTATATTTTTATAATTTTTAAAAACTTTCTAAATAGATAAAGATTTATATTCACTAAATAAGAAAATAATGGCAATGTTATTTTACATTTACAAAACCGTACACACCTGTTTGCTGTGTAAAACTATTCGAAAATATAAAATTTGAAAAAAAAAGCACGTGAAGCAGATATATAAAATCCACAATAAATACGTCATTTTATCTACGAGTAAAATGCACAATCAAAAACGTTAAAACATAATTGTTAAACGATTTATCGTACATTATTAATTTTAAACTCAATATCATCGAAAAGAAAAAAAAAAAGGAAAAAAAAATAACCTCCATATCTCTTTAAATAAATGTGTCAAGCAATATAGTTTGCAAGACATTTTTTATTCGAAAAAAATGTCCTAAAAACTTTAGTATGCTCAAATAGTACCAGCACAAGAAGCAAGGGCTCTATGCTAGCTTGTGGGGTATTATTTGTAATTTAAATCTTAAATAATTTCCAATTGTTACTCCGTATTTAATTTACTTGCAAAAATAACGCATCCATAGAAATGAGTGTTATTGACTTTTTATAAATTAGCTGGTACCGGGCGTTTATAAAGGCGATATTTTATACAAATTTAGAATTCCAAGTTTTACATTAATAAAGACAAAACATTTCCGCTACTAAAAAAAGACAGTAAGTCAACTATCATTATTTAATCACACACACATTGGAAGACTATAATATGAAAAATGTCAGAAAGAAATAATTAAATAAAAACTAAACATTGTCTATTGCTCATGGATTCAGTTCAATTATTATAAATTTTTAATAATTATTCTAAAATACTACTTATCAGTTTAACGGCTGTGGTGTTTTAGTATTATTAAATTACTTAAAATAATCTTGTCTTATTAATTAGCTATTTAAAATTCACTAGCACAAGAATCTAAATATACACCAATTTAGAATTAAGTTGTCGTTGTTGATTTATTTACTTTAATTATTAATTTATGCATTAACTATTAAAATAGATACAATATTTACATTATGCAGGATGAAAAAGATTTTATAAACTATTATCAGTCATAGGTATAGTTGATATAATTTAAAATATAATTGCAACATAAATTATAAGCATTAAAATCTAATCATAAGTTTGGTTTTAGCATAAACTAGCACAACAATACGGACAAAACGGATTATACAAAATAATTTAATTATTATTTGTACAAATTTTGAAGGATCTTACAATTTACATATACAATTTATTTGATGTAAAGTAAACAACATTTACATTTACACGAACAATTATACGAATTATAATTACATTTATAAGATTAGAAAATGTACATACAGGAAGTATTTGGTGTTCTTTTTGGTATTAATTTAGAATTAATACAATTAATGCTAACTCTAATAATTAATTAAGTACATTATTTACATATTCATTAACTTGACGAATAAATAAAATAAAAGCGACCAGCGCTACGGTAACATAGCAAAAATCTACAATACAATAATACACATGTAAATTTAAAATATAATTTAGCTAACATGCAAGCGATAACTTATCGAACTATTTATTTAAATATAATACATTTTTTACAGTTTAAAAGTGCATTTTTATTGTTGTGTAGTGCTCAATTGATAGGCACAGAGGCACAGTCATTTTTATTTATTTAAAAAAGATTTATTCTAATTTCATCACAAGTTATAAATATTTATGATTTTAGGAAATACTTGAAAAAGACTTTTTAAACTATCACGGTTGTTTACTAAATTGTATGAAAAAAAACGAAGAAACGAACGAACAAACGAAGTTATAATGTTATGTTGTCTTCCCGTGAACATGGTGCATGTAACTGCGCCGAAATATCGGGAACTCATTCCACAACCTTACCACGGTAAATATCCCGTAAATAATCATATAACTTTACTTGAAAAAGTCTTCATTTCAAAAAATTACACATAAATTTTTGAAATTATTTTTCTTAGAACATCTCTTTAGCAGATATAAAAATAATTGCTGTAAACATAACAATCTGTATAAAGTATTATTATTATAAATGTAATATTGAAAATATGACATATGATAATGCATAGTTAGAAGATTAATCACAATAAATATATTTATAACTTATGAGGTTTAATTTATTTATCACCGCATCTTTACAATTGTAAGTTTAATGAAATGTGCATATTTTAATGATTTATTTAGTGAGGGTTTTATTTTATGATTTTAATTATACCAAAAAATCTATGAATAATTTAAAACAACTAAGATTTTAGTAAGGAAATAACTTTTATGGAATTTACGTAAATTTCTTATTAAAAAAATAAAAAAAATGATTGACAATTTTGTTACTTACTTTTGTACATATTCAATGTTATTATTTATTAAATATAAACAGATTTTTGGTACAATTCGTAAATTTACTTTTAGGTAGGAATAATTTTAAACATTTGTTTTTATTCGTATTATTGGTGAATCGTAGAAATACAAGGAACATTGAAGTGTCTACAATGAGGATATTGAGGGTGTACTGAAATCCCAGGCCGATCCGATGTTCCACTGACTTTGGAAATAAATTAAAATTAAAATGTATTAAAACTTCACTGAATGAATCATATACGTTTTTATAATTCTAAAATAGTAACGTACCTGGAACTAACCACAGAAAAAAGAAGTAAATAGAACGGAGATGAGAAAATCTATCGCCAGGCATTATGATTGAAAGTGAACCTTGATTTACGTCAACACGTTGAACTCCGCATCCAAAGAACATGGACCTTACCTTTTTGGGTTAGGTCTCAAAGTTCTTTGTCCGCATCACGGTTCCTAACTGATTTCGAATGACTGACGTTTTGTTTATATAATTATGATGTGAATACAACCAGTTATCGATAACGTATGACGTGCGTGTGGATTTGACTAAGCTTTCAGTACAACCTGTATCATCTCTAAATTAAACAGATACATATTATAATAATGAGAGGTTTTCAGAAAGGCAATAAAAAAGTATATAAAAATGCGATAGATGGCGTTGACGAGACATGGGTCTGAAGATTTTGCAAAACCACAGTCGAAGAGATGTCAATAGTAAAAACTTGTTATTTTCATAGACAGACATTTATCTATCTCTCTCTGGTTGTGTGTGTGTGTGTGTGTGTGTGTGTGTGTATGTGTGCGCGTGTGTGCATGTGTGTTCTATCTGTCTGTCATGATTCATCATCATCATCAGCCAGAAGACGTCCACTGCTGAACATAGGCCTCCCCCTTCAACCTCCACACCAAACGACAGCCTGCCTTTTGCATCCACTGGATGCCAGCGACTCTTGCTATGTCGTCGGTCCATCTAGTGGGAGGCCTACCTACGCTGCGTCTTCCGGTTCGTGGTCTCCACTCAAGAACCTTTCTTCCCCATCGGTTATCGGTTCTCCGAGCGATGTGGCCTGCCCATTGCCACTTCAACTTGCAAATTTTAACAGCTATGTCGGTGACTTTGGTTCTTTGGCGAATATCCACGTTTCGGATTCTATCGCGCAAAGAAACTCCGAGCATAGCTCTCTCCATTGCACTGTCATGATTGTTTTTGTGTTATTTTGTATTTTGTGGTTAATATTTGGTGACAAACACGTTGTTTGCTTTTTCATTGTAAATGCGAAAAAAAGATAATAATTTCTCGTCAGCGCCATCTATCTATGGTTGCAGTAAACGATCCTCCAGCAGTCAGAAAACCCATTCGATGAATAATAATTAACATAATTATAAAACAAGCTAGAGTATCTATGATTGTTCATATTACTATATAATCTATGGTAAATTCCTCATTTATATTGTACAGAAAGGAATATTTCTTTTAATATTACAATTTTCAAATCCGTTAGTGTTTGCAGTTTTTTATATTCATTATGCTATAACTATGGTTTTGCTACTAGTATTAAAAAATTCTACGAAAAAGTATCAGGGTTTATAGTAAAAGATAGGTACAATTCCAGTTATACCAAATCATGGAAGAGATCACTTCAAGTCACTTTAAATTGTTGTATTATATTTACAGACTTCAAAAAGGAGGTTATCAGTTATGGTTGATTTATTATTATTTTTCTTTTTGAATGGACTTAAGCAACATGTGTTTGAGTTTTTTTTTTAAATTAGTCTAAAACCGAATTATTTCAGTTAGGACGTTTTTACTAACAACCATCGAACTTTGTTGCGGTCACGGAATCGTGTTACAAAAATAACTTTCAAGTCAATCAGCCGATTCCAAATAGCTTTCTTTGTTGATTTTTTTTTTTTAGTTTTTATTCCCAATAATGTATAATTATTTATTGCCTGAAATAAATAATATATAGTGATAAAAAAAAAAAAACTTGTTGAAAATTTAGTATTCCTGAAGAGATCTCTATTTCACTTACAAATTTTAATAAGCCTAAACATAAAACGCCTATAATGATAACATAACTTTAGATTTTAAATAGTATTTCAAATTGAACTTTGATGTAAATATATCTCATGTATTTTACCATTTTGTTTCTACGAAATTATCACGTGAACCCTTGACATTAGCTGATTGGTGACAAGAGAAATTGTTATAATAAATATTTAGAATAAAAAAGTAACGGCTTTAAAACTACAACAAAGTTAAAACAGATATTGATAGACCTCATCTAAACTTTTGCTGAAGGGAACCTCAAACCAAAACGTCATCTGTGTATGTTTTTGTTGATTTTTTCAAAAACCGCTGAATTCATTTCAATTAAATTTATATGGGACCACTTCTGAAAACCTACCAAACTAAAAAGAATCATAAAAATCAAAAGTACTGTAAATTTAAAATTACCAGTATTAAAATTTAAAGACAGTTTTAAACTAACGAAACCCGTGGGCGATGAGACCACAACTGGGCCAGCACTCATCTGGGTATAAAAGTTTGTTTTATGGATTTTATGGATGGATTTTTAAGGTACTTAAGAGATAATTATGTGGAGGACTTAGCTATGTTTTACAAAATTACTAAAGGTCTAAAGGTACTTGTTGCTTTTGGATGCAGTTCATTCTAGGTAGGAGTTGCAGTAAACCTTCTGAGTATGCAAAACAAACATATTATATTTGGTACAATTGTTTCAACAAAAGGTGCGTTCGGTTAGCCTATGGTAGCATTTTTAGCATTTAGCAGCAAAATTGGCTTTGATGTACCTACCTAAAGTGTTTGGTTTGAGAATTTTGCCTATTTTGCCACTTTTGCTCCCTCTAAAACGAACGCTAGAATTACCAGTGGTGATCATGTCACAGCGACAGTACTTAATAGCACGAATTTGAGTTATTTTGTTTGATATTCTCATAGCTTGGTCTTATTTGTAGTAACTCCACGGACACTTATTTAATTAGAACTACTGACTGCCGTCTCCAGTACTAACCGCGGCATTCCTTTATTTTTGGAATTGGCCACAGAAATGAAAATATAACAAGAAACAACGTAGTTTTGTTCTAAAACAGAAACTGTAGAATTGTTACATTCGCGCGCAATCAAAACAACAATACACTGCTAAATGCCAAATTATAAATTGAAATGTCAAGAAACGACCACAATGACCCTCGAAGTCGGTCGAAAGTGTCAGTTTACAATGGCATTTTTAGCTATTTTTAACCAATCTGAACGGTGAACGAAAACAGTTAAAAATTCAACTTTTGCTCACATATTCCCAATACGAACGTTATATTTGATCGTTATTGGCGTTTGTAACAGTTATTTTTGCCAACAAGAGGCTATCCAAATGCACCTAAAGTAGAAATTTGTTAGCCAACTTTTGCAATGTTTAAACTTAGCATGCCGGTCGAAGCTTAGCTCACCCCTGGGTATTTGTGAACTAAACTGAGTAACATAGTCTCAATTAAGCAGTTAGAGCAATTTCCTCGTATCACCAATCGGCAGATCCACTAGTTCCACATCTTTCACCAGAAGTCCAAATATCACCAGAGAGTCAATGAGTGGATGATCAACGCACATTGTAAAGACCCGGCGCTGCCCGCTGCTGCGCCAACAGGATCCTGTTGGCAACACAGCGGTAGCAGCACAGGTAGGCTAAACATCACTTAAACAGTATCCTCCTGAACGCTCTCCTAAAGTCCTTATTAAATATCGTGTAGATCACCGGATTGAGAACAGAGTTCATATACCCCAACCAGAATGCTATCGCGAATGCGTACCCTGGGATATCACACGCATGGCAAGCTGCTTTTAAGATGTAGAGGAAGAAGAACGGCAGCCAGCACGCTATGAAACTACCCATGATGAGACCCAGGATTAAAGTAGCTCGTTTCTCTTTTTTCCGAGCTAGCCTCTTCTTTTCTCGCTCCGGGTCTCTCGGTTTGTGAGGTTTGGGCAGCGCTGGTTCGAGCTCAGCTTTACTGGGTTGGGATTTCTCTTGTCTTCTGTCGGTCTTTTTAAATATTCTCAGTTTTAGAGGCTTGACGCCTCCACAGCGGCTCACGACGCCGCTATCTGAGGAGGACGGTTCCATTTCGGAGACCATGTCAGCATCGATGGCGACGCTGGGCTGGCGACCCCTGCATTGCTGGAGCGCCAACTCTCCGTTCACGGAAAGCGTGGAACTTTGAAAAGAACACGATGCTAGAGGGTTCTTCTGTAATTGTGCCATCTGGAAGGATGAAAAAAATATTGTTAGTATCATCAGCTATCATCAGAAGGTCGGTTCAAAAATGTTTTAAAGTGATACTTCTTCTTGGAGGTAAATTGATAGAATACTATAACTACAGGGTTATTCGGTATACTAAGTTGAAAGGAGTCCATTATACTTATCATTACGAACATCTTTTACTATGGGACCAACCCTAAAACTGTGAAGAAAATATCAGCTGTTCCATATTTATGTTCGTTTTCTATGGAATTGCTATTATTTTTTTGCAATTTATGGTTACCAACTCTTTGAGATTTTGAGATATTGGACATATCGGTTTCCTCACGATGTTTTTCTTCACCGTTTTTGAGCGATGGCGTTTTGACGTTGGTATTAAAAACGGATAATAAAATTTGTTATTCATTGGTGCCGGGACCAGGATTGAACCGGGTGCTGTCAGATTGTATGATGCTACTGCTCGGCCACTTTCGCTCTCTTATTTTTGTCATAGATGTGGTCATAAACAAGTTTCAACGCACCTGGTTCACTTTTAAAGTGTCTTTCCGCTCATCAGGCGGCGGTGGGCAGGTGTCGCCTGCCTCGCTGGTGGATATGTCAGACGCAAGCTCACAGGTCACAGTCGGGATCGGCACCTGTGCCGTCTCTATCGTTGATATTTGGCTCTCGCTGGAAAATATAAAACGTTATAATTTAAAACACTACCAATAATTTTAGACACTGCCAGGCCAGGCGCACCCCGCATTTAAGGTATGAAGCTACAATTAGCCGACTTGTCGGACCTGCCGCGCCCGCTACCGTGCGATAGGCAGAGATAACGCAACACGAGTTACGTGATAGACAGAGAGGCAACTTCTAGGTTAATATAGCTGTAGGTTGTAAGCGCTTGTACGTCCTGATTTACACTTTATTTTGTAGTGGCAAGAGTCGCTACTTATTTAAATGATTTTGCAGGGTGAATCACAAAAAACATATTAGTACAAATACAGAAGTACTTGTACTAATATGTATTTTGTGATACAGCACCATGGTTGATATTCCAAAAAACCCGTACATTTCGGAATATCAACCATGAAGCCTTTTCGTCCCAATTCTGGCAGTCTAGCCGATGATTGAGCGGAGAGGTGGATAGTGAAATTCTTTAGTAGCTAAAATTATTTTTAAACTATAATAATTTATTTCTGACTTCGGGGTTTTTCTGGTTAATTATGTTGAAACAAAGTTGTATGGAAAATGAACACTGAACATTTTAAGTATCGCGCGGGCAATAAACGTTTTAAAAAGGCTTTTTTTATCAGCATCTTTAGTACACTGCTGTTACAGTTTTGTTACTATTGCTCATAGAGTTGTGTAAAACTTGTACGTAGTATGCTCATAAAAGTTTACAGTTCATAAAGTCAGCCATTTACAAAGTGCGCGCTATAGGTTTCGCATCCAAACAACATTTCAACGGTTTTCGTAGTCAGATCTCTGTTAGAACATCAGTGAAAAATCACTATAGGATATTGTTGTTGAATCAAGGGTAACACGAAAACTAAGCAATTATTGAATCTTGCATTTTGCAATTATAGAAAATTCTATCTTTTAACAATAATTAATTACATTCATAACATGATATTTTAACTGTTGAAATTGTCCAAACAATTTAAACAGTTGAAATATCATGTTATGTTATGTTTATTAATATCATGTTATGTTATTATTCTTTGTAATGAAATTGTAACAGTATATTGGGTTATTTGGATGACCTCATTTTCTTTCACCGGATCGTAATGATGCCATATTTTAATAATATTGAAGCAGGTTGTTTTTTGATAATTATTGTATTTTGTGGTGGTACGGAACCCATATATACAAGAAGGCAAAATGTAATATGGCGTTGAAAAATAAAATATATAGCTGCACTTTGTATGTGCCGTATCAAAATGGCACATTAGAAAGAAATTAATGTATTGGTATTTTATCCTTTTAAAATAAACCTTAAATTTTCTCGTCTACTTGTATTTATTCGACGGTTTTTAGCATCAATCAGTAAATGACTTCCACTCGCGGCGCTCAACTTGGGGACTTGTGAAATTTTAAGTTTTCTCCATCGCTGGACCCGTATTTTAATGCCTCTTCAGAGAACACTATAATATTATATTTATCGTATAGTATGTCACTAAGTGTGAATCTGTCCATACAAAATGCATGTACGCTATATTGTCTTGCTAAGGGCGGTACATTTCACCTATGGCAGGAAATTAGAATTTCAAACTTTTTTAGGGTATTTATTGTGACTGATCAAACGGTGTTTGCTCTAATCGATGATTCATCATCAGGCAGAAGATGTCCACTGTTAACATAGGCACACCTCTTAGAACTCCACACTGAACGACAGCCTGCCATCTGCATCCACTGGATGCCCGCGACTCTCACGATGTCGTCGGTCCATCTAATGGGAGGCCTACCTACGCTGCGTCTTCCAGTTTGTGGTCTCCACTCAAGAATGATCACTGTTTTTTATGGACTACCTGTTACAATGGATGTTTCTTTCATTTAGCCTCAGTATGAAGTACTTACGATATTTAGGATGCCCGTAGGCTTCTCTCATGGCTCAGCTGAATTCAGGCAATTGTTTCTTGGCCATTGGTGCGCTAAACATTGTTAGTCCAAACTTGGGCCAGTGGACATAATTGTGTAAACATGTAACTTTGTCCTTGGAATTCGGCACGGAGAGGCAAGCTGAATATTATGGCGAATCTGCATCAGTTTGCCTTGACCAGGTTATATACTAGAATAGTTTAGTTAGATTTGTGATTAAAAAATCAATCAACTATCAACGCTTCATTTTAACACAAATGTGACGCCGTAAGCCTTGAAAAATATATCTTGTTTGTTTTATTTTAGTAGCCAGTAACAGTATTTAGTGTTTTACGCTTGAGCAATATAATAAATAAATAAATATTGGCTAAATATTTATTTATAATAAATAAGTAAATTAATTATATTTTTGCACACACGGCCATCCTGACCCCAAACCAAGCAAAGCTTGTGATATGGCTGCCAGCAAAGATTTCATAATATACTACGATACTTTAAGGCTGCCAGAGACTCATACACATATATATTTTTAAATACATACTTAAATAGTTAGTAGCACCCAGATATAGAACAAACACAAATGTTCATCACATGAATGTTTTTCCCAGGTGGGAATCGAATCGTCGCCCCCAAGCGCAGAAGGCAGGTTCACTACCAACCTGACCAACGGGCTAGCTAAATGGTAGAGTCATACAGAAAGTAAACACAACAAACTTGATTGGATTGACCATTGATAGTAAACTTGATTGGAAAGCACATATATATACCTACATTAACCAAAATAATGGGTTCAACAGCATTTAGCCCTTCTTAGCCCCAAAGCGTTCGCAATCTAACATCTTTTTTGACCCCACTGGATTTACGAAATAAAATCTGCCTTATTTATATAAGATAAAATCAGTTTCCCGAAGGCCAGGAGCGAGAGCATAAATATCGACCAGCTATCAAACGCCCAAAATTATGAACTGAAATTTTTAGCGGAACAAAAAAATTATTCGGCATTCAGCTTTTCGCTTTTGATCCGTAGGAATTCGGCTCATACCTTTGGCATTTTTGTGACCGTTACAAAAAAGATGGAATGTTGTAAAAATTGTGCTTAATATTATGGCGACACATTTTGTTTTTTGTCAGGTACATCCTTTTGTGATCAGTGAAACGGATGATTCTTAAAGGCCGGCAATCAACGATCTTAGAGATTCCAAAATTATCGATTCTAGAAAATCTGTTTTAATTCTAATTTATTTTAGTAGAATAAATCTACGTTTGAACACAACTCGCCTGATGGTAAGCGACAGTGTGGCCAAGGATGGAACACGTTGATCTAGAAGAAATCTATTCACTCTAGCCTTTAAGATGCCTAAGATTGTAGTTCTCAGGAAACAAGGAGGACGGCAGGGAGTTCCATTCTTGGGCAGTATCATATCATCATACTAATATTATAAATGCGAAAGTGTGTAAGTATGTTTGACTGGACTCAACGCCGAAACTACTCAACCGATTTAGATGAAATTTGGTATGGAGTTAGCTTATACACTGGATTAACACATAGGCTACTTTTTATTCTGAAAAACATCATCACCATTTCAACGTTTTCATTATCATCATCACCATTTTTCATCATAATGCGGGTGAAACCGCGGAGCTCAGCTAGTGTATCATAAATGACAACCCAAATTGTTGTGTTTGAATCTATGGAATTACCACGAGGAAGGGATGGTAGTGTGCAGTCCTTCTACTTGTTCTGTAGTAAAAGGGGGACGGTGGAATAAGGCTATGAAGCTCTTGCGCACACTCGCCGAAATGTATCCGATAGAAAATAGACAGACAAGCTACTTTACGGCGGTGCTCAAGGCTTTGCAATTTTTTGGCAACCGGTTTTCTGTTACCAATCAGTCTCATAAGACACCGGTCTACCGAATCTAAAGCTTCCACTTGGGACTTGGCTGCACTGTCGAATAGGTGACATGATCGATGATTTTATTAAAGTTTATTTATTTAGAATCAATATCATGTGACGATGCTGCCAATTAGAAGCCAAATTTATAGTAGACTTATGACTAAGACTAAGAAAGAGGGTAGATCGTTATGCCTGCACCAGCACATATAGGTCAATATCTGCATCTAACTTTTTAACTGTTCGACGAACCACCCGCATTCTTCAACTTCCCGTGAACATGGTGCATGTAACTGCGCCGAAATATCGGGAGCTCATTCCACGACCTTACCACGGTAAATATTCATATAATTTCAAATTTATAGTATTTATTTTTCTTTGTATATTATAATTGTTCTTAATTGTGTCGTTTTAAATAAAGAGTTCATCAGCGGACAAGTTACAAATATCCGTACAAGATCCGTATAGATACGTATCGAAAGCATACAGAATTTAGAAATTTGTATTTGCATGAACTCTGGGACTGCGGTGCTAGTATATCCCACAAACAATGGACTTGCTTTCCCCGCAGTGTCCCTATCTGCACGCTGGGGCTCATTATGTACGAGGCAAACGGTGCCGCAGTCTCTGCAACCACTTACTGGACTGATCGCATTTACAAGGTTGCGCGGAAAGGGTTTTCTAAGCCTAAAGGTGTCCTTTGTCTTTCTTTGGTTTTAATCGTGATCGAGAGATGACGTGCTTTTGTGCTTGTGAAAGTCTTAATTTTGACGTAATTTTCTTTTTGTGCAAGAGCATCGTTTTAATTTTAATTCGAGATCAGTGGTGTATATTATAGGAGACCCTTATCCAGTAATGGATGTCTACGTTCAGTGAACGCAGGCAGGCCTGGCCGCACTTTAGGTATGTAGCTATATACAAGTAGCCGACTTGTCGGACCTGCCGCGTCCGCTGCGGCCCAATAGACAGAGATAGCGCGACAAGAGCAACGCGATAAACAGAGAGCCAACTTCTAGGTTAATATAGCTGTAGGTAGTTAACACTCGCACGTCCTGAATTGCACTTTATTGTGTGGTAGCAAGAGTCATTATTTATTTAAATGATTTTGCGGAGTGAATCCACTGTATTTGTATTATTATGTTTTCTATGAAATAGGCTAGTGTGAGATATCATCATCATTTCAGCCGTAGGACGTCCACTGCTGGACATAGGCCCCCCCCCCCATCGATCTCGAAAAGGGCCGGTTGGAAGCGGCCTGCACCCAGCGTTTTCCTGCGGTCTCTTTTAGGTCGTCTGTCCATCTTGTGGGTGGACGTCCTAATCTAACGCTAAGCTTATCGGTTCGTGATCTCCAATCGAGAACCTTTCGGCCCCATCGGCGATCTGTTCTGCGTGATATGTACCCTGCCCACTGCCACTTCAACTTGCTAATCCGCTGAGTTTCGTTCATCTACGGATCCCCTCTGTTCTGATTTGTACTCGTAGAGAAACCCCGAGCATAGCCACCAGAGATACCATAGCTCGTTGTGCTACTTTGAGCTTGTTTATGAGGCCAATAGGTATAAAGTATCTCTTACCCATTATTATTAGTAAGGTGTCCGGAAGGCATGGGGTGCGTGGAGGGCATCGGCCGCGTGCCTTTCGGAGGGTTGCTGAAGCTGGTCTGCTGGTCGTTCTGGAACAAGAAATCATACTTAGTATCTGCAAAAAGATCAATGAGACTATACTCGGCCAAACTGCAATTACATTACAACAAACCGATTTTTTATATTGCACTGGGTGTGGTGGATGCGGTTAGGACTCATACTCTCTGAGAGAAGGTGTGTGTCCCTGTAACATGATACGCTGATAATGATTGCAGTGTATTTGTATTTGTTTATCTCTACATAGTATAAATTGAAGTCGCTTTCCGCGTCTGTCTGTCTGTATGTCTGTATGGCCGCTAACTCTTCCTAAACCACGCAACGGATTCTGATGCGGTTTTCACCATCAGTCATACCTGTGGAATGTCACACCATAACTCTTATGCTGCTTTTACTGATTTGTTGTGGTACGATTTCACCGCGCAAATTGTCATAGTAAAATTTTTCTATTTTTTGGAGCCATATTTGACACCATTTGAATGGCTTAAATTTTGCGAATGTACTTGGTTTCTTTGTGTAGTTATTCTAAGGTTATGGTTTACTTGTTTTATATTCGTTTTGACAATTACGGTTTAATTTTTTCGTTTTATGCCCGATAATCAATATACCTAAAATTTTACGATGCCTTTTGGCCTTTGAAGAATAAAATAAGAAATGATAAGACTCACTTGTCTCGGCCTTGGATTCTTCCTGATCCCCCGTCTCGCTCTCGCCTTCGCCGCGTAGTATATCCTGATGTAGACAAACACCATGATGCAGGATGGGATGTAGAAGCTGCCCAGCGCAGAGTACACCACGTAGCCTATGTCGTCTGACACCTGCGGACAAAAGAGGCTGGTTATTTAAGGAGGTCTTATATTTGTACTCAGTTATCTATATGTATTATTCATATAATACATTCGTGAGACAAACTCTGTAACATACAGCGTCTAAAAAACAGCAGAACACATTAAGACATAAAAAAAAAGTCTTTTGAATTGTTTAAGCACGCACACGTTCTAAACTATTAAACGCATTTTTCTGCGGTTTTTACGAAAATACTTCGCAATGACCAGATTAGATTATAAGCTATGTTATTCCGTTTATTTTATGACTAATTATATATAAGCTATGTTATTCCGTTTATTTTATGACTAATTATATTGTTTTCAAGTCGCAATCAGTAGAGCAAAATCATGGCGCTTACACAGTCGTGTGTTTCGCTACTTATATTTATAAGGGTTACCTCATATTTTTCGAAATATATATTTGTAATATAAAATGTAACTTTACAGTTCTTTCCATATGTTTAAATATGTACATTAAGATATCGTAGACATCATTTAATAAATAGGAATATATTCATATTCCACTCTCCAAAAAAGAGAGAAAAGCGCAAATCAGTGTGACTTTAATTTATTTTTCTATCGAGCGGAAATCCTTTTTCGGGCCCGGTTTCTTAAATAAAACATTGAATTTAAATTTATCACCATTTTTATAATTTCAAGTTAACCATCGACGTAGACAAATTAAAACTGAACGTCCAAAATAGCTAAAAGTAGGAAAAGAGGGCCTTAAATGAACCTACTTCCAAGTTAGGTTGAATTGCAACAATATAAAATATATATATAGATATACAAAATACAAATACAAAAACTCTTTATTAAAACACCACAAAACAAGGATAACATAAAAATTACAACAAAAATATAAATAAATAAATATTCGGGACATTTTTTCACACACGGTCATCTAACCCCAAACTAAGCAAAGCTTGTGATATGGCTGCCAGAGACTGATATACATACATGTATAGTTTTAAATACATACTTAAATACTTTTATATATATTATATTGGTGTGACCAATATAGAGTTAATCAATCAATCAACAATAGTAGTATAGCGATGGTTACAATCTGGGTGACTTCAAATCACGAGTGAATCGGTTTCTTCTAGGCAAGCGTACTCCAACGGAGACCGCATCATCGCTTAACATCAGGTGAGTTGGTGGTCAAACGAAAGCCTAAATATTACTAAATAAATGGATAAAGAAAACTGTTTTATTAACGTATAAAACAGCCAGCAATTAAACTAAGCCCACAACATTTTTTACTAGTAATAAAATGAAAAAGACCCAATTGCTTCCGGGTTCCCTCGAACACAAAGGCCTTACCTCGTAACACCCCCAATCAATTAAGCTGAATAGGCGAATGAAAGGATATGTTAATCAGGAGGGAACCGTCTACATTACTCACCTGACACGCCACTCATTTCCTGGCTTTTATGAAGAAAGCTAGGGATTTAAAAGGTTTTCAACTGGTGGAATTACGTTTCAATTGTTGAGTATTTTTTCTCAGACACGCATAGAAATTGGTTCTTTGCTGTGACATTTTCGTAGATAGGTATTCTCTACGTTCTAGAAAAAGAATGTCCAATGTCGCTTTTAGCGATAAGCCGTCAGTTGTTACACTACTTGTTAAATTTTTACAGTTTTTTTTTTTTTTTTTTTAAATAATAAGTTTGCGTTTGACCACCATCTCGCCTGATGCGGTCTACGTTGGAGCACGCTTGCCTAGAAGAAACCGATTTACTTGTGATTTGAAGACACCCAGATTGTAACCATCGGAGAACACCAGGCAGCAGGCATTCAGGCAGCGCATCGCATAATAAAAGTGGAATCAAAGCGCTTCGTACGGGTTTTCGGAATATCAATCATATCGGTGACGATTTTTTGTGCCCGCTCTGGCAGTCCGATAGAAAAAGGAATTAGATCGTGCAGATCCGATGCACACTCTCCGAAATGTATCCGATAAAAAACCGATGGACTAGCAACTTTAGGTCGATGCTCAAGACTAAGAAGCTTAGTCCGAACTAAGGATTCGTTGCTGATGAGCTTCTTGGCACGTTTATTTATAGAAATATACACAATATCCTCCATGCTTTTGCTTTATCGGGTAATAAGGTAAATAAACAGGCTTCTTAGATTGATTGGAGATTAGAAACGGTACACAATAAAAAGTCAAAATCAATCAATTAAAGCCACCTTGCCAGATATATGTAAATCAAATACCGCCCATACATTATTCACCTGCCCTCACCTCGTCTCGCCTCTCGCCTCGCTTCCTCTCACCGTCGTGGCCGACACACTCTCTGATTGGAAATTTCCCTTTCAGCGAAATGCAGGGCGTATGGTGTAAGCCATAGAAGTCAATTGGACACAGTAAGAAAAGAAAAAGAAAAGAAATAAATTATATGCAAAGAAAAGAATTATAGTTCCTACTTGTCAACCAGTTTCAGTAACAGAATCATTTTTCTTTTTTCGAAACTAGTTTCGAAACTTGGTTTCGAATATGGCCGAAGCGCCCAAAAAGGTAGGTCCAATTTCTTGGCATAATTATATCCTATTTAAATGTTATAGATAACAAAAATTTGGTATTTTTATACCACATTTATATATACAGTTAGAATGCTCTTAAAAAGGCGGCTTCAATACGTCAAAATAAAACTTTTGTTCTATAACTTATCAAAATTGGCAAAAGAAAACACCTGTTTCATATAATTTTTTGTCGGAAGTACATTTTTTTTTTGGTATATAACGGCAGATTTATTTCGCGAGCTTTGACTCGAATGTCGTACACCAAATAGTTGTTTGATTTGATGGGCTGAGTCCGCACTTAAGAGGATGCTAACTGATTACCAGTAACCCTGTATAGTTATATTCTTGAAGGGTGAAAAATAAATTGTGGATCATTTATACCTTATGGTACTTGACATGACGTTGAAGCGGAAAAACTCTAGAAATTCGTTTATGAAACAGTAAGATTCATATCACTATAGAAACTAACGTAAGCGTGATTCATTATTTAAACTAATAAACGGCTAGCACTCACGGGTATTGATGTTGGAAAACTCGACCGGTGTTAGGACGTTACCCGTTGAGTACTAGCCGTTTATTAGTTAAAATAGTAAGATTCATATCACTATAGAAACTAACGTAAGCGTGATTCATTATTTAAACTAATAAACGGCTAGCACTCACAGGTATTGATGTTGGAAAACTCGACCGGTGTTAGGACGTTACCCGTTGAGTACAAGCCGTTTATTAGTTAAAATAGTAAGATTCTTATCAAATCTCATCACTTGCGCCACCTAATTCTTATTTTAGAAACGTTCTTTCAAAGAATTTAATCTCAGGCCATTGTTAGCCCACAATGGGTCTAATACTGCCAAGATAATGCCCACCGTATGAAAAGTGGGCCCGGCCTGAAATCTACTGGACGATTGCTGATATCTGTACGATTTCAATGATCAGGATATGGATGCTTCACTAACTGTAACTTGCGGAATTACCCGTAGGTAAATATTTTAGGTTACGAAAATGTTGTAGTTATTTTTTTTATATCTGTTGTGCACACTGATCATATCGTTTGCAGCGGTGTGCCGCTCAATAAATAATAAATAAATATTCGGGATATTTTTGCACACACGGTCATCTGACCCCAAACTAAGCAAAGCTATAGCTATAGGTGTCTATAGGCAGCGGTGACCACTTACCATCAGGTGGCCCGTAGCTTGTATGCCACTTATTCTATAAAAAAAGCTTGTAATATGGCTGCCAGAGACTGATATACATATATATATATTTAAATACATACTTAAATATATATTCACACCCAATATTGAAGTGTGCGTTTGTTGAACTAGTAAGAATGCGTGCACGCATTGCAATGCGCGTGCGCAATACGTGTTTATCTCGCCCCCTTCAGGCAGATCCAAACTATATTTATTATCGAAGGGCTGGAGACTCCAGCTGTAAAGTAGGATAACACATTAAACACTTCCGCTTCAATTGGTATTCACAATATTTAAACTTAACAAAACACTGTCCTAACAATAAAACCTAATGTTTTACGGTTTTATCCCTTCAGTTTCATTTTAATTAAATTTAAACTGGCCTCTTTATTAGCCTGACCAAATGGCCTGGCCTTTTTTATTGGCCTCTGAGATAATTCCGTATCAGTGATGTACCGTTAATAAAGTTCTAAAACTGTCTATATAAGTAAGTTTAAGGTGGCCTAATGTTCATATATAAATTTAAAAAGTAAAACTTTTTAAACGGCGTCTTAATTATTCTCGGTACAAGAATTTATTTGGTCTGACAACTGTAATAACATTGTAAAAAAGGCGAATGAAATTCACGAATTTTGATCACTTTTGCTAGGCTTTTGAACGTAAGACCCGACTACCACCCGATCAGCAGGTATCCGATATAGTACCTATATTATACGTCAGTGAAATATTAATCGAAAATGTTTTTATTCAGAGTTTTACAACCAATGTTATTACAGCTGTCAGATCAAATAAATGTTTAACTGCAACTGGTAACAACTAAAAAAAAAGTAAATTTTTCATGTATTGGAAGGTCTCAGTTCAAGTTGACGTAACCTTGTAAAGAGGTAATGCTAGATCAATGTATTTATTTATATTGGATATAATTTGCTAGACGCTTTACAAAGTTATGTCGTCTACTTTGTACGAGCTGTCAAAAGCAATTAAAATAATGGCAAGACTAAAATTTCTAAAATATAATCAGCCTTTACTAGAAACTCGTACTACTAAACCCATCGCAATTTTATACAGGTTTTAAAACCGGAATCCGGAATAAACGTATCATAACCGTCTATTACTACACCCTACCACAAATTCACTTACAGCACTGTACCTTCGAATACTTCCAAAACTTCGGCAAATGTAATCACAGATAGAAAGACAAAGGAAAATAAACTTTCCACATTTTAACTTTAAGTTGAAAATGGCCCGTCGGTATCTCTGGGGAGTATCAATTTGAAACACGGAGTAGATGCACGAAGGAGGTGGCATAGCGACATTTTAAGGGAGGACGGACGTCATCGTTAATATGTATTTTTTTACGTTTCAACAAAAGATGACGCCTCTTTGTATTTTCGTGTACTTACATCTTTTAGTATGCCTGTTAATTACTGTGAAGAAATCTATTTTACGACAAAAAAAAAGTTTCTACATTATTTTGCACTTACGGTCTTTTGTGGTGTAGAATTTGGGTTGTAATATCCCTGATTAGAAAAATGATATAATATAATATCTTTATCGAAAATAAATTAAACACTTTTTTGCTATCTATGTACATAACCCAATAAAAACACAAACTGCACACCAAAATAACTTTGGTTTTCCTACCACTATCATTGATAGAAAGCTAAAATAGTTTAAAAACTAGCCAGAAGGCTAACCTAAATACTTGTAGCCATTCTTAACAAATAAGTTAACGAGCTCTGCTTTAGTTTTACCCTCGATTTAGCTTTTTAACCAACAGCCAATCCAATTTTGGACTGAAATCGAAGCGCGTTCAGAATCACTACTAGCGACGTCATAACAATTATTATGCTAGTGAGAACGAATGACAACGGATCAGCGAAATTAGATAATATTTCGCTGCAACGGAAGAAAATTATTTGATCAGTGTTGGATCTTATTGGCGTTGTTGACGTTGATTCTGAACGCACCCAAAGTATAATAATAAAAATAGTAAACATTTAAATAAATAGGTAATAATAATAAATATTAGGGACATTTTAGCATACACGGTCATCTGACCCCAAACTAAACAAAGCTTGTGATATGGATGCCAGAGACTGATATACATACACATATAGTTCTAAATACATACTTAAATAGATATTAACAACCAGATATAGAACAAACACACGACGGTATAGGTACGATAATTTTTTGTCAATTAATAACATTCTTTTATCACCTCCTTTTTGAACCTGCTTCTTGATTCTAAGTCGTAAGAAGGTCTTCCGTTTGCAAACGAGTTTTTGTCTCCGAACGAATAATGAAAATAGGGATGTGATGCGAGGAATGGAAATTACGGATCATCTGTTCACCGATTCCGGATATTTATCGAATTTAGGGTCGTGGGAAATTCTGCTCAGGTTTTGTGCAGAAAATTAAGTTGGTTTTAATCGTGTTCGGCGTTTGTGGCATTTTTTCATGATTCATTATATATATAGACATACATACATAGATCTCATCGAATGGGGTTGAATATCACTGGTTGAATATTGTACCATGCTAAAAAGAACTTCATCATCACCATCAATCAGCTAGAAGACGTCCACTGCTGAACATAGGCCTCCCTCTTTAACCTCCACACTGATCGACAGCCTGTCTTTTGCATCCACTGAATGCCAGTGGCTCTCAAATATCGTCGGTCCATCTAGTGGGAAGCCTACCTACGCTGCGTCTTCCGGTTCGTGGTCTCCAGTTAAGAACCTTTCTTCCCCATCGGTTATCGGTTCTTCGAGTGTCCTGCCCATTGCCACTTCCACTTGCTTTGAACAGCTATGTCGGTGACTCTGGTTCTTTAGCGAATATCCACGTTCCGGATTCTATCGCGCAAAGAAACTCCGAGCATAGCTCTCTCCATTGCCCGCTGTGTAAAAACATCTTACATATTTCAAAATAAATAAACAAAGCGAACTAGGATGCTAGGTATGCTGCCAACTGGTAGTGGGCTTGACTGGCTTAAACATTTGGATTGCAACGCTCACTGCTGCTCAAATGCCTTCAACGGTCTATGAGCAGTCTGTTTTTATATAACAGGCTAAGTAGTTTAGGTATTTAGTGTTAGTAGGCTTGTAAATTTTAACAAATACCTAACTGACATCCTAACTAAAATTATAAAAGCGAAAGTAACTCTGTTTGTTCGCTTTTTACGACTAAACGGCTAAGCCGATCTAAGCGAAATTTGGCAAGAAGATAGTATGCATCATGAGGACGAACGTAAGGTACTTTTCTCCACCAGAAATACGGAAGAATGGAAATAATCGATTGTGTCCTCAAGGCACATCACTAAAAATCTTAATGAGACCGTCATTTCAGTAAATCGTTATTAAAAAAACCTCCTAACATTTAATTAGGTCCTCAAACGGCCGGCACTTAATTTGGTTCTTGATTGGAAACGCGGCGTAAAAATTATTTTCACATATTTCGGGATCAAAACTGTCTCATATTTTGTCGCTCAATTTTAAACGGAGTCTTTTGAAAGTGTTTTTTTTCATCGGCTTATTTTCCTTGTTCATTTTCAGTTAATTGGATCGAACATTGTTTTTTAGTATCGAATATCGTTTGCACAGTAAATTGAAAGAAAAAAGCTGTGACAACCTGGGAACACAATTAACTACCTATTATTTTTTTTGTAATTTTTTTATGACCCTGGATTCAATGTCCTTTAGTCGTAATACTAAACAGTTTACATAGTCTTAATAGCGTCAAACAAGTCATAGTCACAGTCAGAGTCAAGCAAAGTAAGTCACGGTCAAGTCAAACTCATGCCCCTGTAAAGTGGTGGAGATTTACGAGAGGCTCCTATGGAGTTTTGGAAACAACACGAAAAGACATGTTTAACCTCGTTATATCACTTGCCCACACTCGAGCACGTTTACGAGCACTTAATAAATAATAATTCACCATTTACTACACATTAACACTCGAAAATACACAAGTTTAGGAAAATAATCCACCGAGCCGACATGTTTTTTTTTCGTTGGCGCCAAAACCATTAACTAGCTGGATCCCGCGGTGTTACCCGTGATTTTCAGTTTTCCGCATTTTCTGGGAGAATACCATGTCCACCCTTACGATGTACACTATCATCCTGCAAAATTTCGTTAAGATCGGCCTAGCCGTTAAGTCGTGAAAAGCGAACAAACAATCAGACAGAGACAGAGTTACTTTTGCTTTCATAATATTAGTAAGGAGTAGCTGAATCCCACGATTTTCTATTTTCCGCACTTTCTGGGAGAAAAAGTACCATGTCCGCCCTTACTATGTACAATATTATCCTGCTAAATTTCGTTGAGATTGTCCTAGCCAGGCTGCTTCCAACCGGCCCTTTTGGAGATCGATGGGAGAGGCCTATGTCCAGCAGTAGACTTCCTATGGCTGAAATGATTATGATGAGGTTAGGTTTAAAAGTTGTCCACTGAATATTTTTCATATTATATAGACAGGTCTGTACTTACGTGTGTCCCAATCAATACTAAAAACGGCCAACACAATGCTATACACCAGTATTGAAATGAAATTGGTCCTCCCATTGTGAAAGTCCACATTGGGACCACAATTTGGTTATCATTAATTTCACGGGTGAAAGCCTTCAAGACTTGTGGAACCTTCGACAGGCTTTGAGGTTTTAATATTAGATACTAACAAACATAAATAAAATATACGATCAGTTGCAAAGTTGCAATGAAACATTCGGTATTTACCAATTAGGCAATTAAAAAAAAAACGCAAAAAACTATCGCTGGAATGTTTTTTTAAAAATAATAGGTAAGTTTGCGCTTGGCCACCATCTCGCCTGATGTTAAATTATGTTACAATTAATTAAAAAAAAAGACTTTTAGTCTTGTGTTATAGCTTAGAACACTTTCAATAAAGTCACCTTTCAAACAAAAACAACCTAAATCAAAATCGGTTTAGCCATTTGGAAGCTACGATACCACTAATACTTATACACCCCTCTGTTTACGTTGGGGGTTAAAATTCGCATCAGGGAAATTTATTCTAGGGAATTTTCTGCTTTCGAAGGGTTTTTGCCTTAGAATGACTACATAGTTTTTGCAGTTTACTCCGGTGCAATTTGACATTTTTGTTTTGACGTCTGACGTGTTACTGCTAAGACAACGGAGATCGAATTGAACTAAGTTGGAGCCAAGATCAAACTTAAGACAGGAAACAAACACGAAAACTATACGAAATTGCGGCTTCTAGCCTGATACAAACCTGTGGACACAAAAAAAAACGAAGAAAAGAAAAGAGAAGTAAATAAAAAATTCAAAATAAAATAAATATTTGGGTCATTTTTGCACACACGTTCATCTGAGCCTGAACTAAGCAAAGCTTGTGATATGGCTGCCAGAGACTGATATACATACATAATATATCTTTAAATACATACTTAAATAGATATTAACATCCAGAACAAACACATGTTCATCACATAAATGTTTGTCCTAGGTGAGAATAGAACCCACACCCCCAAGCGCAGAAGGCAGGTTCACTACCAACTGAACCAATGGGCTATCTGAAATGAGAAGGAAAATCTGTTACCAGGTATATGAGTGAACCTTGATTGAACATTCTTATTTAAATCAACGCGTCGAACTCCGCATCACAGTTGCTAACTGATTTCGAATGACTGACGTTTCGTTTATATGGGTGCAACTGGCTACAACTCATATCTTACAAAAATGTCTTGACAGCCGTTCTAATTTAAACAATTTTTTTCTTATTTTTTGTCTGTGGACATCTAAATTGTCTAACGTCAGGGTTAAAATCCAATTAAATCGAAAACTTCTTCGTTTCGAAGTCGGTAAAAACTGCGAGACGTAGTCTGTATCAATACCAGGAAAACCATAGCAATGTAATGCACTCATTGTGGGCAATGTCTCGGACGAATTGGGGAAACCTTTCTATCCTATTATGCCATTTGCGGATGTGACCCGCGCTTATCTCCTAAGTAACAGCAACTTGACGGATATAGGTCAATTGTTATAAGCTTGTAGCATTAGTAACAACAACTTGACGGATATAGGTAAATTGTTATAAGCTTGTGACATTAGTAACAAACTTGACGGATATAGGTAAATTGTTATAAGCTTGTGGTATTAGTAAAAACAACTTGACGGATATAGGTCAATTGTTGTAAGCTTGTGACATCAGTAACAACAACTTGACGGATATAGGTCAATTGTTGTAAGCTTGTGGCATTAGTAACAACAACTTGACGGATATAGGTAAATTGTTGTAAGCTTGTGACATTAGTAATAACAACTTGACGGATATAGGTCAACTGTTGTAAGCTTGTGACATTAGTAACAACAACTTGACGGATATAGGTAAATTGTTGTAAGCTTGTGACATTAGTAATAACAACTTGACGGATATAGGTCAACTGTTGTAAGCTTGTGACATTAGTAACAACAACTTGACGGATATAGGTCAATTGTTGTAAGTTTGTGGCATTAGTAATAACAACTTGACGGATATATATAGGTCAAGTTGTTGTTACTAATGCCACAAGCTCATAACACGTCTCTAGCAATACGCAACATATTAGTCACATTTATCCCGTTCATGTACGTAATTGAATCAATATGTATATTTATCATTTTTAGGGTTCCGTACCCAAAGGGTAAAAACGGGACCCAACGGGACTAAGCCTACAATGTCTGTCTGTCTGTCCGTCTGTATGTCCTACCTATTAACGGCTGTATCTTTCAAACCGTAACAGATAACTAGTTGAAATTTTTACAGAATATGTAATGTTACGGCGGATTAATTATTAAGAAATAATAAAAAAGTTAAAAGTTAAAACGAAAGGGGGTCCCCATACTCCCCATACAAAAAATGTTTTTTTTTTACGAATTTTTGTATTAGCTCTAATGTAAAAATGATAATACGTGCAAGCGTTAAACTTGGTATGATTGTAGTACATACTCTAAAGTATAACAAAAAATAATAAATAATGGCCAAGTGCGAGTCGGTGACAAATTTCTGTTCATTACCAAGTTATAATGGACAACATTTCATTTTTTTTACTACCTATTTTTATTAGTTTAATTGATAGATTATGAAAAAATATTGGACACGTATTTTTCA
Source organism: Agriopis aurantiaria (assembly GCA_914767915.1). NCBI lineage: Eukaryota > Metazoa > Arthropoda > Insecta > Lepidoptera > Geometridae > Agriopis > Agriopis aurantiaria. The sequence continues at coordinate 10,581,584 of OU612004.1, forward strand.
GTTTTATTTTTAACTTAATAGTTATTTTTAAAATAATTTTTAATATATATTATAAATTATAGGCTCTATGGCTGTTTATACCATAGCCAAACGAATATGAAAAAAGTTTATGTCAAGGGTAATGTCAAATTTGTCAACATCAAATATATATCGATAGAATTTTATTTTTAATTTTTTTATGGGGTTTTCAATGACTAATCTCCAAATCCTCTCCAATCCTAATCTCCAAGCGTTTTCGTATTTTTGACTCTTTGCAAAAATGAAATGTTGTCCATTGTTATACTCGAGCGCCTATAGCAAAGTAATTTACTGCGTAGCAATTGCTTCGACAATTTTGGAAGGCGTAATATATAGGCGTAATAACTGGTAATTCTGTTACTTGGACAACCTTATTGTATTTTGTGGTGGTACGGAACCCTCAGTGCACGAGCCCGACTAGCACTTGGCTGGTTTTGTTCATGTTACTAAATTAGACTATGTACTTTTAATGTTTAATTTTTGACCTTTCGAAAGTGTAGGTACTTGTATTTGTACCCAATTGAAATAAAGATACTGAACTGAACTGAGACTGTTTAAAGCCCGTATAAAATAAAAATATGTGAAACCTACGTCAAATTTCACTATAAGAACTATTTAGTTAGTTAAGCTTTGCTGCTCTAGTTTTAATACAAAAACAGCTCCATTAATATCACAGGCCACAGCTAAGCCAAAAACATCCCCAAACATGACGGTATTTCCCCAAAACAAACTAAAACATTTTTAATTCAAAAGTTGACAAAAACTTTCAGCTGCTGCTACCGGACTGGGTACGCAAAACTGGCGTTATACTAACTCTCGGTCATGAATATCAGATGCTTTTGGAATGGTCACGTGTGTCAGTCAAGTGTCGCCACAAGTACGAGCAAGTTTATGATTTCTAAGTGGATAGCTCACACGTCAACCAAATCAGATTACCTTCATGTATAAGACTATTTACAAATTTTTCAACATACTCTGGGATCTTTTGAAATAATTTGGAAGTGCTCTGAGAAATACACACGCTTTGGGAAGTGCACCAATTGAAAAATGCACATTTTAGAAATATGGACATTTTGGGAAGTCCACATTCTGATTCTAACCGGTATATTTGAACTAAATCACACTAATAATATACATGCAAACGTTTGTACGTCAGTCTGTGTGTGTAATTGTCTGCAATAAATGCCGTTGCAGCTACAAAGGATTTAAATTAAATTTGCAATGGAGGTCGCTTATAACCAGGATTAAACTATTTTCAATCCCGAAAAATAAGCACTCTCCAGAATAGCAAATAAAACCACGGGGTGCTGCTAGTAGAAGCATATGACAATTTTATCACGTAAAATACTCGCGATAAAATCCGTAACCACAATTTTAACCAAAAAATTGTGCCAAGCGGGGACTAAAACCTGTACTGTGATCATGGTAAAGCAAGCCATACATACGTGGGGTCAGTGACGATCCACTTGACTGCTCATCCTATACCCCGCTATGAAAATGGTAGGTGGTTTCAGCATACTCTTTTTCGAGCGGGCCAATTCTAAGCGCGAATTGCATGAATGACTTTTGAGTCTCCAATCACAAGTCACCAATCGATACCCTCCCCTAACCGTCGTGGCTTACTTGTGCAAAAGGGAATTATGACAACATGCGCGATCAAGTGCTTATAATATTATTATCTTTGTGTGGGGGGTACAGCTACGCTACGCTTTGATATTGAAACGGTGGGGCTTCTATCGTTAACTGTTATTCCTTGGCACATTTTGTAGACTTGTAGACTGACCTAAATCCACAAAAGAAAGTCAGCAAGGGCTAACTTGGCGATAGTTAATTTTGTTTAACTAACCAAAGTCGACTATTTTAACAATTATTAATTTAAAGAAGTTGGTGAAGTAGGTATTAAAGGCCGATATTTTATTACAAGGTTTTCTGGACTTTAACCGTCTTACCACAAAAGATTTAAGAACGCTTTAGACATGTGTTTAGCAATTATTTCACTGCGAAAAATATGCTAAACACTTGTCTAAAGCGTGCTTAAATCTTTTGTGGTAAGACGGTAAGTTTTTATTTAATGTGTTTAAGCTTTTACGTCGCTTTAAGTACAATAAAAAATTTGAGATAAATTCCTCATTGCTTATTCCTTCCTGATTCTTTTTGCACTTAAAGCTACGTAAAAGCAGAAATACACTAGAGGTTCGTAAAAAAACAGTTTTGAAGGTGAGCTTCCGCAAAGTAACGGCAGGTCAGTTAAATGGCTAAAGCTCGTTACAGACCATGCAAAGCTTGCAAGTACAAGTAGGTGTTCAAACGTAAATAGCTATACGCGCTAATAGCTAATGTATGGGTGGTAGTGGGCCATGGTGGTGCATGGTGGTAATTTAGCCCTTTGAATGTGTTACGCACCGCATGTCGGCGTAAGCGAAAACTGCTCGACGCGCGTTAGGCACCGGAGCGGTGCGTAAGGAACTTACCGCTATTCGTCAATTTATTCCCGCTCGAATGAACGTTCCAAAGACAATGTAAGTTCTTTCGCCTCTAGCTTACTTCAATCACTAGAGAATCGATGCATCCTTACCGTGTCAGGGGGGCACCTATACTTTGTGAGTGGGTTTTCCCCGTTTAGACAGTGTTTGACAAACCGACATGGCGGAAACATAACGTAAAAATGGTTCGCGATAAAGTTTTAGTTTTTGAAGTGAATATTGCCTATTAGTGTCAAGTAGTTAGTGTAAAAGTTGCGGAAATAGTGCTCCCTTGTTGTGAAAGTGGTGTGATAGTAATTTCATGTGAAAAAATAGCATATTATTATCAACAAGTGCGTGATGGCGCAAGAAAATTCAAGAATAATAATTACATCACGAGATTCTGTGAGTATTTAATTTTTTTTAATTAATGGTGAGTACTTAGATATATAATCAATTGAAAATATCATACAACAATTCAAGACAATGAATAATATATATAATATATGAACATACAATGTCAAATTGATAGGAAAAAAAATATTTTTTATTTTACATCCAGTCAGTTTTCGAAAATTCGGTTGGACTCTCGCATTTCTGGCAACCGCGGCTACTCAGCCTCTTGCGCGGTACGGGTTAATAAACAATATCCATAATTATTATTCCACACACCTTCCCCTAAGTAGATAATCTTCATAGAATGAATCGGCTCAGTGGAAGTAAAGCAAAACACATCCTAATAATTGTAAACAACATGACGGAAATCCTGAAAGTAGCAACGGAAGCGACGGTCGTCGCGAGAAATACCTACTATTTCATCTTTATCAGTCATCGAGATACAATTCTTAAAGAGTCACAGTCTCTCAGTCAAAAAACGTCCGAGCGTCATTGCACATTCATTGTATCAAGGGGAGACTCACTGCTTATTAATCACGTTAGGTGGCGCATTATCGCTGGTGTTGTTTCACTGTCAAAAGTTTCAAATATCAATAGTTAATTTTAGTAATTACACAATAAATATCGTCTGGTATTAAAACATGCCTCTGTGTACTGCATTTCAGTGTAAAAAAATAGAGGTACACACCGTTTTCCTTCCGATGAGAAAAAATAATATTGATAATTTTATTGCATACCTACCTTGCCAAAAAATTCGCTTTTTTACCAGTTAAGGAAGAATTAACTTTTTTTTGAGATTCGCCACTGTCATTAGAGAAGCATTTTACTGTTAAAAAGCTAAGTTAATTTTTATTGTTTCATTCATGAGCAATGTTTATAACCTCAAATAAACCGCAAATGACAGCACCAGCGAAGGTGGCGCCATCTGAGATATGTTTTGCCTGTGGCTTCTCATTATATACTTCACAATGCCACATTTACTCCAATTTAGACGTTGTCGCTTGCATAGTGTTCAACGTTAGTTGTCCGCTATGTCATCGTAGCTCTGGCATCGCGCGGCGTTGTACTCGGATCGCGGTTACCTTGTAATTAACCAAAAGGTCGGCGCAACTCGTAGCATGTGCCGAGTTTTGGTTCGGTATTTTTTTTGGCACGATTGCGACTCTGTAATGTATTGTATCTCGATGTTATCAGCCTATCCTGTTACTGCAACTGCTACTCGATCTCTCAGAGAGATTGATTTGATTTTGAAAGGTCTTTAAGGTCTTTATTGGCATAATAATTTACAAGTTTGAAAAACGTAGCATTAGGAGACTACCTATATGTAACATTCATCGTGTTATATTTTTTTATATAATTTAGTTTTATTGCATGCACATAAACCAAAATTCGATAACGCTTCATGGTTGATATTCCGAAAACCCGTACGAAGCGCTTCGACTCCGTTTTATTGTGCGAACTGCTAGTCTTTGGAATGCGCTGCCGAATGGGTGTTCCCCGGTAGTTACAATCTGGGTGTCTTCAAATCACGAGTGAATCGGTTTCTTCTAGGCAAACGTGCAATGTTAGCAAATATTTTTTTTTTTTTTTTTTTTTTTCATTATTTAAAAAAGAAAAGTATACAAATAGGATATAACAGCATTTAAAAACCACTAAGGTTTATTAGTAATGCCATAATTATGGAGTTTTAGTCTACGCCGATTTACTATATAATAATGTTTAAATATCTAAGTAAGTAAGTAAGTAATCGAGGGTAGTTCGAGAAAAAGACAAACTTGCAATTATATTGAAATTGTAGAACGCTTTGTAAGAAAAAACGCTTATTCACTATATTTTGAGAGATTGTTCTTAGATGATGTTTAAGGTGTTTTAATACCATTTTAGCCATTTAATTAATTAACCAGCCCTAGTTCAATCATAATAGTTAATTACTAAGTCAGAACACTTTGAAGTCAGCAAGTAATTTTTAGGTTTGACTTAGTCCTCTCGCTCGAAATGGTGCCAACTTGTAAAGTTGTAACAGACTCGATCAAAGAAAACTTTTTGAACGCTTAATTATATTAATTCTGATTATTTGATGTTTGATTGAAACTACGCCTTATTTTAATATCTAATTTACTTCAAAATTATATTCAATCTAGTATATTTTTTCACAAGATAACGGGTGATTTTTAGGGTTCCGTATCCAAAAGGTGTAAACGAGACCCCATTACCAATATCATATAATCAAGTTTTGAAAACACAAGTTCCGTTGAACTCTAGGTTAGCACAACTTTCTCCGTTCTTCGTTTATCTTTACTTAGCTTACTTAGGTCTGACATCACATCTTGCTGACTGAGACGAATCCATGGCTCGGAGCCAGCGCTACGAAATCAGATTTAACATTTTTAACTTTTAACAATCCAAGTTTGGATAAAGCTGTTAAATTCTTGGAATTTTTCATTTGGGTGAGTCGGTGTTTGAATTCGCGGAATTTTTTGCTGTAATTGTTTGTTACGGGATGAAATATAAAACACTCCGAGTGGTGATCACTTCATTTATTTAGCAACTAGCTGACCTGACAGACGTTGTCCTGTCTTAGAACTGTCAAACACGCAAAGTCAACATTGTAAATCTTATTTTTTACACCTTGGGTTACATTATATGAGTTTTAGTAAGGATCCCAAATTTTTTTTAAATATAATGTAGCCTATGTTAACCGGGGATAGTGTAGCTTCCCAACAGTGAAAGAATTTTTCTAATTGGTTCAGTAGTTTCGGACCCTATTCAATGCAAACAAACAAACAAACAATAAAATCTTTCCTCTTTATAATATTAGTATAGACTAACTGACCTGGCAGACGTTGTCCTGTCTTAGAACTGTCAAACACGAAGATAAAATTGCAAATCTTATTTTTTTACACCTTGGGTTACATTATTGGAGTTTTAGTAAGGATCCTATTTTTTTTAAATGTAATATAGCCGGGGATAGTGTAGCTTCCCAACAGTGAAAGAATTTTTCAAATCGGTTCAGTAGTTTTGGAGCCTATTCAATGCAAACAAACAAACAATCAAATCTTACCTCTTTATAATATTAGTATGTCGTTATTAGTATGTATTAGTCTTTATAATATTATATAGTCATGACTGACTTGCTATGTACACTTCCCTTCCAAAAATTATCTGAGTCATGATTGACTGGCTATGTACACTTCCCTTCCAAAAATTATCAGGGACATGACTGACTGGCTATGTACACTTCCCTTCCAAAAATTATCTGAGTCATGACTGACTGGCTATGTACACTTCCCTTCCAAAAGCTTGGCAAGCATGGCGATGGCATGGCAGGGAAGAACATGGCAGATTCTACGGAATCATCATCACCGATATTCATTCATTGCTTGTTAAAATTTACTTATATTCAGTATCTGATCACGCGAACTCATCATTATTTCAGCCATAAGACGTCCACTGCTGGATATAGGCCTCCCCATCGATCTCCAAAAACGCCTGTTTGGAAGCGGCCTCCAGTATTTCTCTGCGGTCTCTTTTAGGTCGTTTGTTCATCTTGTGGTTGGACGTCCTACACTGCGCTTACCGGTCCGTGATCTCCATTTGATAACTTTTCGGCCCCATCGGCCATCTGTTCTGCGTGATATGTGCCCTGCTAACTGCCTCGTCAACTTGCTAATCCGGTGAGGTATATCGGTAGCTTTCGTTCGTCTACGGATCTCCTCATTTAGTTTATCTTCATTTGTACGGCCAACTGCTTTCGAAGAGGTTTTTACGGTTTATTATGGCTCATTTTTTTCCACTGCGACGTGATCTTGACTCATCGTCATTATCGATTCATCAAACTGAACGAAGAGAGGTCCCAGGTTTTAATGGGACAAGTCACTCTTTCTATGTATGTTTGTGTGTTATGTACCTTGCGTATCGTTGTTCAATCTTTATAAAATTCCAGGCAAGTAGTTTTTTTATTTTTATTTGATCTTAAACTTTATACAAGGTTACGCATATTGACTGTACTAAGCGGAAAAGAGGTCATCTTACTCATAATTATGGTCAAATTTTACAATGGGATCAACTATAAAATTGCGAAAAAAATCTGCAATTTCATAGAAAACGGTCATTGACACTCGACAAAATGTAAGTATGGAGCAGCTGATATCTTTTCGCGATTTCAGGGTTGGTCCGAGAGTAAAAGTTGTTCATAATGATGAGTACAATGACCTCCTTTCGGTTTAGTACAGTCTATATGCGTAAACCTGTATATCGAGGAGACGAAAATATAGGGGCCGAGAGGTCTCAGTTCTGACATCTGCTCTAAAATAAGAAAAAAAAAACAAGTATTCATATACATATTTCGTTTATTGCGTATATATGGGTACACAGGAGATGAAAAATTTACAGTAAAAGAGCGCCATAATCGACCTTAAGTAGGTACATATCTGCGAGCAAACCCACGGGAAACGCCAGTTGAACCAATATTAAAGTAACACCAAACAGATAATCCCAATTTAAACCTTCACGCAAATGAGATAAAGCTCAGATTAACTAAATTTAATTTCGATACAAGTAATTCAATAAAACGCGGGTCGTCCTTTGTCCATAGATTTAACATAGCTAGAAGTGACACTTTGAAACGGTTAAATAGATTAAAATGTCATGCGCATGAATAATTTTCATTTTATATGGAAATCTCGTAGTTCCAATATTAAGTTTTCAATATTCGTGATAGGAGGGAAATGTTTTTCGTATTTATATTTTTAAAAACAAAGGTTTTTTATTGAAGTTTGAATTTTATTTACGAAGAGTTGAACAGTTTAAATATGTGACATTTGATATTTCACGTTTTTGAAAAAGTACTACAATTTTTAACGTACAACGGATGAATCTACAATTTATTGATCTCGTATCTATTTATTTTTTAGTTTCATACGAAGTTATTATCAGTGATATAAAAAGAATCTTACAGAAAAATCTTTCTCAAAATGCTGGCGTATTTTTGGCCAACGCCAGTTTTTGGCAGCGTACCCAGCATGCTGGGTACGCTGCCAACTGGTAGTGGGCTTGAGCATTTGTATTGTATTTAGACCTTCAACAGTCTATGGGCATTCTAACTGTATTTGTAATTTATTTATTTAAGTCCACCTACACTGTGTACATCAATACAATTTATCAAAACTTTAAACAGAAATAAAAATATAACTAAATGTCACAATAATTACAGGTGAAGACAGCATGCAATAATATTGAGCGATAAAATAAAATAGTTGTAGTTAAATTAGTTAAACATACACACAAATTAGATATAAAACGAAAAAAATAATTAAAATTAACAGTCAAAGTTTTGTCAGGATTAAAAATTAAAAGTAAAATGTCAAGTAATAAATGGCACAAAGAAAATACAAATAATTAAGTAATGTTAATATTAGCTTGTATTTTGTTTAGTTAATAAAGGCACATGCCCAGAAAAAAAATATATATGTCGGCGCGTTGAAGTTTTAGCATTCGGGCGCAACTACCGTCGGATAGTTTTTAAGGCTTAGATTATGTAGGTAGGCGTCACCTAGCTTTGTTTTGGTGGACTAGTGATGGAGGTGGCGCCATCACTGGTGTAACGCTGCAGTAACTTACTCTGCTGAAGTTCGTTGTGAAGTTGTGTCGTTGACAACCAATCAGAGTTTAGTGAGTTGGTATACCGTCCGGCAGAGGTGCTAGTGAGCGCGGTGCGGCGGACACGTGCGCGAGGCTCGGTGGAGCACACTTATACTTTGGTGTCTGATTTGGGATTGTCACTTTTTGAGGTTAGAAATTGGAATTGTTGGTTGGAGGGTGGTAGCGTTCGTTACAAGGCGGAACACCTTGTCCCCAAGTAATTTTCAAGTAATTTGATATTGTAACTATTAATCATAGTGTGACGAAATAAAAACTGTAACAATGTACGTGTGATGTCTCATTCTCCTCGGCCACTATACTCACGCCATAGAACCAAGATTTATCTGATGAAGATCGGCCATCCATCGACCGGTGCCCCCGCCTCACGCATCCAGGCTCGCCCCGTCATATATAAAAATTGGCTCTACTTTTTCATAGTTCTCATAAACGTGCATGCGCCTCATTTTCAGCATTTTCGCAATAAAAAGTCCGGGTGAGATAAAAATCTCTATACCCAATCGTTATTAGGCAAAGACGTAAGCCACGTTGGTTGCGGGGGTATCTTATTTTTTTTTTTTAATCGCCAAAATTTTATTTTCGTTGATTATTTACGGGATATTTACCGTGGCAAGGCTGTGGAACGAGCCCCCAATATTTATGGCGCTTGTGATTGGATACTCAAAAGTCATTCATTCAATTCGCGCCTAGGTTTGGCCCTTACAAAAAATATTATGACTGATATTATACTGAAAATTGAAAATAAAAGGATGAGAGTCAAGTGGTTAATCGTCATTGTTATTAGCAGATGCGTCGCCTCTACCATTCAAAACCCACCTCTCACGAGAATTCTTCAACCATTCCTTCACACTTGACCTTTGGAAACGGGTGGGCGCTTCCAGCTAATCTAATTCAGTAGCCACCAAAAAGCAATTTTCAGATTAAACAGTCGTTAGTGGCCCAATGGGCAGATGTATTTATTATTTCTACATTAGCGTTTGGGACACTTAAAAGTTGGGCTTTTTGGACGGCCACATTTTCTGGCTGTCTGTTATTTCAAGGAAAGTCTGTTTCTACTGGTCATTTCAAGTGAGAGGTGTTTTGACTACCCCGACGCTGCTTAACTTGGTGGTGAACAAAATTTTGTCACCGAGCCGTACTTGGCCATTATTTATTACTTGTTGTTTTATTTTACTGTGTACTATAATCATGCCAAGTTAGACGCTTTAAAGTATTACCGTTTTTACAATACAGCAAATACAAAAATACGTTTGATTGAAAAAAAAGTTTGTTGTATGGGGACACCCACCTGTACTTTTTACTTTTGAATTTATTATTATTTCTTACTTAATCCGCCGTAACATTACATATTCTGTGATAATTTCAACTGGCTATCTATAACGGTTCGAAATAAAAAGTACGACGAACAGACAGACAACGTAGGCTTAATAATAGGGTCCCGTTTACATTATTTTGTGTACAAATCCCTAAAAAAATCGCGTCGACTAGAAAACCCCCTCCTTTTTTCGTCGATTTTAAATGTATGTACAGTTCCTGAAGGAATGTTCACGCGGGTGAAACCGCAGAATGCAGCTAGTAAGTAATGTTTTCATCATCATCATCACCATCATCACCAGCCTCTAACTGTCCACTGCTGGACATAGGCCTGTCCCAATGCACGTCACTGAGCTCGGTCGGCAGTTCTTTGCATCCAGTTTTTACCCGCCGTTTTACGCAGGTTGTAACGTTTTCGTTCACCGTATAATACGGAATTTCAAAAACCATCTAAAGCCCTTCATACTGTTGAGGTAGAAAAATAAACTTTTATGTTCTTTTACTGATAAATATATGGCGTATTTTCAAACGTTCAGCATCAAAAACAGACTGCAAAACCTCGTTAAAATGTATATTGAAACTATTAAATTAATTGAGCGAGAAAATAATTATGCGGGCGTTTATTCTATGATGCATAAATATTTTTTTCATTACTCATACTGGGAAAGTAGGTCTGAAGTTTCCTGAGGAGTGGGTTGAAAGTAATACATTTCAGTTCCAGGGAGAATCACTTTCAACTGACAGTGACAGTTGATGACTGACAGACACTCAAATTATAATAATAAAAAAAACTAGTTCTACTTTCACATTTGTATTGAACCATGTTCCAACTTTATTTTTCTCCTCCGAGGATTATGGTCCCGCACTTCTAGTGCATTTGCCAGTGTCAGGAAGTTCAACAAAAAACATTGGCGGGAATCCGATCTTCATTGTAGAGTTTTGTTTATACTTCCGTATAGCAGATTTGTATTAACACAATGAGTTCAACTAATAAAATTCACTCATATTATTTTCTTTAGTCAGTTCATGTTTTTATTTTTAGTTTCCTTGTATTCGTAATGAAAAGCACAGTGTTTATTCAAATTCAAATTCAAAATATTTTATTAAGGACAACTAAAAATCCAATGGGTTAGTACAAACAAAACTTAAAAACTATTGTTAGATAAAAATACATAAAAATCATACAAAACTAATATATATTTACTAATATGCGTGAGCACTTTTGCATCCTGCCATCTCCCCGCTACCCAGCAGTTTGCTGGCGCGGGAGCGGAGGCAGCCGCCAGAGGCAAATGCCTCAAATACGCTTGCTTGGGGTCAGCATACGATTTTGTCCCGTTTGCCGTCGAGACGGCGGGGCCTTGGTGTGCTGAAGCACGGAAGTTTGTGCTGGACCTGGGGCGCCGCATGAGGGGGAAGGGCCTCGATCCACGATCGGGTTGGTTCCTGGCACAGCGGATTTCTCTCGCAATTCAGCGGGGGAACGCAGCCAGCGTATTGGGGACTTTCGGTCAGGGCTCGGTCCGCGGAGGACTTTTCGAGTAGGTAATTAGTATTAATTGACAATTTATTGTATATTATTTCTGTAAGTGACGTATTAATTATATAATGATATTTATAATTAATAAATAGTATAAGTAGGTTTTAGAATAATGAATGAATGATAAATTGTAATAATTAATAAACTTTATCTTTACTAATATATTTTTTTTTTCACGCACCCTCGGAACATCTTACCTTATCGTTTACCTCGGGGTTAAAGACTTATGTAGTCCCTCGAACTATTAGCGTCCTCGCTACGCTCGGGCGCCAAACCCGGGACTAAATAAGTTACTTTCACCCCTGGGGTAACAATGTACTATTTCCCAACGGAGAAGTTGTATGCGTTCAGGGTGAGAGGTTATTTGTTTGTTTGTGTGTGCTATTAAAATATAATAAGCCAATTGCCACGTTTCTAACTTTATTTCTATTAATAATTATTTTAATAATAGGCTTGCGTTTGACCTTTTCTTCGCCTGATGCAAAGCGATGATGCGGTCTACGGTGGAGCACGCTTTCCTAGAAGAAACCGATTCACTCGTGATTTGAAGACGCCCGGATTAAAATTGCCATACAAATTTTCATCCCGTAATTACACATTATAGGAGATATATTTTTAAATAAACCTTTTTAGTGCTAAATTTCGTTATATATCAAACATTTGAAAAAAAAAACATGCTTCTAGAACCAGTGGTTTACGCCATAGAATAAAAAAAAAATGTTTAAATTAGAACGGCTGTCAAGGCATTTTTGTAAGAAAGTTGTAGCCAGTTGCACCCATATAAACGAAACGTCAGACATTCGAAATCAGATAGCAACTGTGATGCGGAGTTCGACGCGTTGATCTAAATAAGAATGGTCAATCGAGGTTCACTCATAATGCCTAGTAACAGATTTTCCTTCTCATTTCCGTTCTATTTACTTCTCTTTTCTGTGGTTTACGCTGTGCGTTGTCTATCAGCGAATGAATGAATGAATGAATAATTAAGTATAATTATTTTTATTTCAATTAGTACCGCAAAACACGAATTACACTAATGACAACATGTAATACAATATTATACAACGAATTTCCTAAATAATATGAATTTATAAATAAAAACTACATAATCATTAGGTACTAAAAAAACAACAATAAACTAAAAGAACAATACTTTAAATCAAATTAACAGTACAATAAGGACGAAAACAAATGAATAAATGACACTTAAATTAAATGTTTGTCAAAATAATGTTAACTAGAAAATGTCAATAGGCATGTGTGCTCATGTTTAATTTATTACAAATAACCGGCTTAGCGAAGAATATAACTAAATACATTACACATACTTAAAAAAATTGGCTGATAAATCTCTGAGATATGAGCGTTTAAAGTTTTAGGTGGGGATAGGGAGGGGATGTTCTATCCCTTTCTCACAAAGCGTGTGTTAGTATAGCATTTGTATGGCGCTCCTGAGCCGTGACGTCACGGCTCAGTATAGTGCGCTCTCTGTCTAGCATGAAATTTAAAGCTTATATCTGCTTATATCTTATTTATTTTTGAACTAATTTTAATTTTGTTTTCGTTGATGGGCTCTATTTAAGATCAGCTTTTTTATGAGGTAATAAAAAACTATTAGTCATCATGCCTATTCAAATAAAAATAGAAGATAGCTATTTTACTGCTGCTGCTTGCTGGATATTTTACTTGTGTCTTACGAACATAGGAATGATTCTGTTTATCAGGTACTTAATCTATGCCTATCCAAATATTGTCAGAATCGAATCAACAATTCAGCAAAATAATATAAAAGAGTCACGTAAGTTGCCCTAACTAGGATAATATTTAATTATCCTTACGGATAACTACAATACATTTTCTCTGTTTGTCTGACCGTCCTAATTGATTACTTTTGTCTATTTATTTTGCTAAATTACGGCCTGTTGGCCTGTTGTATGAAAAGTAATATTTGTTTGTGTAGGTAATTATTTAGTACTAGCGGTCCGCCCCAGCTTCGCACGGATATTGATTATAGCCTATGTCACCCGGGGATAGCGTAGCTTCCCAACAGTGAAAGAATTTTTCAAATCGGTTCAGTAGTTTCGGAGCCTATTTAATGCAAACAAACAAACAAATATTTCCTCTTTATAATATTAGTATAGATGGGGTTTTTATGGAAACTAATGTAGATTTGACACATTTTTATAAAACTTTGATGCAAGGCATGTTGAAAGCGCGCGGCTATTGGACTATCCTATGCCGTGTGACCAATCAAACGAAAACGAATCGCCTCTCTTTTTAGGGTTCCATACCCAAAAGGTAAAAACGGGATCCTATTACTAGGCCTACGATGTCTGTCTGTATGTCCGTTTGTCCGTCTGTCCTACCTATTAACGGCCTGCCGCCCGATTAACCGCCCGTCATTTGCCGCAGCAAATAAGCAGCACTTGAGCAGCACAACCACAGAGCAGTTCGTGCGTAGCCTTATATTTGTGTAGTCAATCGTTATTATGGTCAAAATGCTAAACGACAAGAAATAAAGGTTTCAAGTGACATACTTTTTGTAACAAAAATATAATTAACAACCAACGATATAAACAAGCTCAACACGCTCCTCCCCCCCGCGAATCTCATGATATCGTCGTTCTGTCTAGTAGGAGGCCTACCTACGCTGCGTCTTCTGGTTCGCGGTCTCCACTCAAACCCCTTTCTTTATTTTATCGGTTATCGATTCTCCGAGCGATGTGGCCTACCCATTGCCACTTCAACTTGCAAATTTTAACAGCTATGTCGGTGACTCTGGTTCTTTGGCGAATATCCACGTTCCAGATTCTATCGCGCAAAGAAACTCCGAGCAAAGCTCTCTCCATTGGCTACTGTGCGACTCTCGAGGTTTTCCAAAATGCCAGCAGTTAAGGATTACGTAAGCTGCACAATATGCTTATAAATAAAGTTTCTATTAAAGTTTGAAAAGCACAATGAAAGAGAAGAAAACGCGCAATTCAACATAATAAAAATATCACGTTAAAAGTCTATAATAGATAATTTGATTCACAAGATAATAATATATTTTAGAGCAGTAATAAACTATTATTTCTGCTGAAACAGCTTACCCAAGCTTTTCCTCCCCTTCTCACAGATAAAAGATAAGGCACCCCTAGACAAAAGATGAAAGCCATAAATGTCCATAAAACGTAGACAGTAAAGTATTTAATAATTAATGTTGAGACAATAGGTTTATAACAGTCATAAAAGATATATGGCGAAAATAATACGTGTAGAGAATATTGTTACGGATGACTTTTGAGGGATGGAACGAGAATCAATGATTTAGAAACAATATGGAACTAAAGGTTTTTAGACATGGTATTTAACACATTTATTATTTATGTATTTAGTATGATTATTTACGGGATATTTACCGTGATAAGATTGTGGACAAACAGTCGAGCTAGGTAAGTCCTACTTCAAGAAAGAGGTCAATCGGCGAATCCAACTCGGCTGGGCAGCGTTCGGTAAATTTCGCAACGTCTTCTCGTCCAAAATACCTCAGTGCCTTAAGACGAAGGTCTTCAACCAGTGTGTTGCCAGTGATGACATACGGCTGTGAAATGTGGTCTCTCACTATGGGCCTTATAAGCAAGCTCAAAGTCGCACAACGAGCTATTAAATTAAATTAAATTTGTTTATTGAGATCAAAACGATCTGATCAATTACATTTACCTCACAAAGTAACACAGAATAATAATAATTAGAAACAATAATAATAAATTCAAAAACTAAAATTCCATAAAAGTAAAAGTAAACAAAGTCAGGCTTATAATCTAAACATCAAATAAAATAATATCCATACAATTTTCAAAATGTCAAATAAAATACTAGTACTAATAATTTCCTAAATGTCAAATATAAATAAGATTAAGCAGGTAGGTACAATTATTTTCTAAAAGTCCAAATCATTATCGGGTTTTTTGCCCCTATCCCATTGGTCGATTTGGTTCTCCGAATATGTCAAAATAGATGTCATTACAATTCTCCAGTTGTCACAAAAAATGTCAAAATCAGAGTTGGCGGCAAGGAGTGCATTGAAGTGGCGGCGGGCTCGAATGAGAGGTGACATTGAACGCGCCACTGTGCGACTTTCATATACGTAGAACAAGTCATTCCGACGACCACGCCTACTGGCGGGAACCCCGGGTCCGTCAGGGACAAATAGCATGCAAACCAAATCGTGCAGATTGGTTGAGTCAACTACACCTCTAACTACCTTACAGCAAATAGTGAGTTGGTCTGACATTCTTCTGACTTCTAATGAGTTGTACCCAAGCTGCCCCAGGAGGAATTTGGTCGGGTACAAGAATGGGTAGTAGCCATAGAGCTTCTTGTACAACATCCGCAAAAACGCTTTTTGCACCTTCTCCAGCATTCGCGTGTAGGTCACGTGATACGGATTCCACACACAAGCACTTGCTTCAAGCTTACTTCTGACAAGTGAGTTGTATAATGTCCTAACTACTTGCGGAGCTAACTGAGCTATGAGAGAGCTATGCTCGGGGTTTCTCTACGAGAAACGATTCGTAGACGAACGAAAGTTATCGACATAGCCCACCGGATAAGCAAGTTGAAGTGGCAGTGGGCAGGACACATATCACGCAGAACAGATGGCCGATGTGCGGAAAACGAAACGAGACCACGGACTGGTAAGCAACGCAGCGTAGGACGTCCACCCACAAGATGGACTGACGACCTAAAAGAGACCGCTGGGTAACGCTGGATGCAGGCCGCTTCCAACCGGCCCTTTTAGAGATCGGTAGGGGAGGCCTATGTCCAGCAGTGGCCGTCCTACGGCTGAAATTATGAAGATTGTGGAAGGAGATGTATATTTCGGGAAGCCCTTGGAAACGAAATTTGGGAAGGGAAACATCGGAAGCTCCTTCCATAACCTTAACACGGTAAATATTCCGTAAATAATCATTATAACTGTAGTGAACAACCGTGATAGTTTAAAACAGTGTTTGACGGTATTTAATAATTATGTTCATAACTTGAATAACTCACATCGAGCGAAATGGCCCTTTTTACTTTAAGAAAATTATGCGTGATAAACCATGATAGACATTTAAACATGGTGTTTAAATCGCAAAAGTTTAAAAGTTACTTTTAACCACAAATTATACCTCTTCTGTCTTCGCTAACCCAAAATCTGTTTGTTTACTCCACACGTTCGTGCTTATTTAAGTTTGTCAGTAGAAACAGTAAAAACTTCGCAAACCGCATTGTGGTGTCCACTCCGATCTTTGGGGATTGCGTAGTCAGTGAAACACCAAATGATATTCAGTAAGCTACACCGCACGCCGGAGACGTCCGCTCCGAACCAGTGACCGCTCGGGTGTGGCGCGTCATCCGTTGTGCTGTGCATTCTTTATTTACCTAAATGCCACATCTCTTCCTTTTTATATAATTATTTTTCTACATTATAAGCAAAATAATAGCATGTAATATAATCAGTCTGTAGATTAATTAACTAACTAAGGTTATGAAACTTACTTAAATTATTTATCATTTATAACACTTAATACTTAGTACCTAAATTAACTTTGTATTTTATTTATTATTATTATTATTTTACACATTTTTATTTGCTGTTAAATTTAACTTATCATAATTACAATCAGTCTCATTGTGATCCATGACTTTCCATTGACCTTCTACTTTCTTTAGGTGAACAATGTTCCTCCTGAACTCTTGACCAGTTTCCTCGTTCCTTACGCTTATGTCGCTTCCATCAGCACTAATAACTGTATGGGGTGTTGGATTAAATTCTGAAACTAATTTGTTTTCTTTTATTAAGTTTTTTACATACACTTTCTCTCCAATTTCTAAATCTCTGTCCACAGCTTTTCTTTTTCTGTCTTCATTCAACTTATTTTTCTCTTTTCTTTCTTTGTCTCTGTCTCGAATTTCAGAATCATCATAATTATTTTCGAGGTCTGTTAAAAAAGGTAATTTGTCCCTAAATTGTCTTCCATAGAATAACTCGGACGGTGATTTGCCTGTGGAGGGATGAGGTGTACTGTTATACATTATTAAATATTTCAACAAATCATCCTTCCATTTTGATTTCTCGCATTGACTGATTTTTAGTCGTTTAAGGATATCTCTATTTTGTCTCTCGACTTCACCATTTTGCTTAGGCCAGTAGGGAATGGTATTAAAAAGGGTGATTCCTTGTTCGGTACAAAATATTTTGAATTCTTGACTACAGAATTGTCTACCGTTGTCAGCTGTTATGCTAGCGGGATAACCCGTCCGTGAGAATATTTTTTTCAGTATTTTTATTGTGTCTTGAGTAGTTATAGATCTCAAAATTGCAATTTCTTTATATCGGCTATAATAGTCGATTATCACCAACAGATAATCCCTTGGCAGTGGACCCAGAAAATCAATAGCTGTATCTACCCAAGCTTTCGAAGGAAGTTCACGCCTTTTCATGGGTACTGGCGGATTGGGAGCTGAAACCAAGGTACACCCCCTGCAACCTTTGACAGTATTTTCGGCATCTTTGTCTATTTTAGGCCACCAAACTTTTGTACGCAACCTAGCTTTCATATTGACAATGCCTGGGTGCCCTTCATGAACCGCTGCCAAAACCTGTTGCCGCAACTTAGAGGGAATAACTATTTTGTTACCTCTTAATAAGACTCCATCATGCAACCAAAGTTCGTGTTGAAACAACTTATAATTATTCACTGACGCGTCCCAGTTATCATTAATCAAGGCGTCTTTGACTAACTTAAACTCATTGTCGTCATTTGATGCCTCCACAATTGATTTTAGAGATAATGCTACTGGCCGTGCGTATTGAACAATCTGGTTTATATGATATTCGTCTTCAAGAGAACTGTCTTGGGCACTGGTACTCCTACACAAACGGGATAATGGGTCTGCTATATTTGATTTTCCGGGTTTATAAATGACTTTATAATCATAGGATTGTAATCGAAGAACCCAACGTTCAATTCGTGCGCATGGCTTTGACCTTGTACCAAATATGACCTCTAGAGGCTTGTGGCCGGTGACAAGTTCGAATTTTTTACCATAAAGATACATATGAAAATGTTCAATCGCCCAAACCAATGCTAATGCTTTCCCACGAAATTGATTAAACCCAGGAAACTTTGGATTTCTTCGATGGTTTCCGATGGTGGCTCTAATAATGGCTTTGTTAGCTGCGCGCATATCCAAACAAATACGTACGGCATCGTCAGGCTTCAGCACTGGTACCATCGGAGAAACCCAAGTGGATGGCTCATTGACAGGTTCAATTATGTCCATTTTTTACCAGTTCGTTTATTTTATTATTAATCATTGATTCTAGGGGAATCGGAACACGTCTATACGGTTGGGAAACTGGCGGAACCGATTTGTCAATAGTGATTTCATTTGAACATCTTTAAACTTGGGAAACGGCTTTTGTTCAACTGAGTTTACTTCAAAACCAATTTTTAGAACGTTGAGGGACATAGCAGTTTCTTTACCCAAAATATTCCTAGACCCATTTTCTATGACATAAAATTTTGTTGTCAATGATTTCGTACCCACTTTTATTTTGGCATCAAGTGAGCCTAATACCTTTAATGGGTGTTTGGCACCATAGGCCAGGAACGTTTTGTCCGAAGACTTTTGTTGGTTAGAAACTAATACTCTAGATTTTTCATAAATTCCCAGGTTTTGTCATTAATGATGTTAGATTTACTGCCGGAATCTATCAGCATTTTGATATTAGCTCCTGGCAATCTATTGTTGCATCGTCATCGATGTGGAAAATGTAGTCTACAGTTGTAGGCTCTTTAGGTTTGGAAGTTTCCAGCTTTGATTTTTTGTTGTCATTTGAAGGGAGGCTGGTACTTTTTCTTTTATTAGGCCTCGTTCTGCAATGTTTCTGGAAATGGCCTCTGAAACCACATTTAATGCAATTGGCATTGATTGCCGGACACGATTTATTGTCACTTTTGTGGTTTTTACTGCCACACCGGCAGCAGAGATCAACCTCTTTTTTAGAGTGTTGGTTTTTTGTTTTTGTGTCAATTTTATTGAGGCTGGTACTTGCACTTTTGCTCTGTCTATCCTGAAAATCTGTTAATTGTCGTTCAACGGTTTCTAGAGAGTTTGCTTCGGCTATAATTTTTTCAATTGTTGCCGTGTCGCCCATTGTCAAGATATTTTTCCTCAATTTAGTGAGATTACATTTTTCCGTTATCTGATCAATTAAGTTTTCCTCTTCCTTAGCAAAATTACATTTCGAACTTTGTTTTCTTAGACGTATAAGGAATTTATCAAATTTCTCGTCTGGTTCTTGTTTCATCAAACGAAAAATGTGTCGTTCAAATAAATAGCTCTGTTTAGGGGAAAAGTATTCGTCCAACTTTTTAAGAGCAATGTCATACACGTCATTGACTTGGGTATCATTTATGTGAGCTCCGGGTATATTGAAATATATATCTTGTAGGGCCATGCCTCCAGAATGTAGTAACAATGCACGTTTTTTATTTTGATCAGAAGTATTACTCGCTATAAAATATATATCTAGGGCACGCTTCCATCTATCCCAACGAGAGCCTATAGAAGTAGGATCGCCTTCACAATCAAATGGTTCTATTGTCGGAATTTGTGATTTGGACATGTTGGACGATCTGTAAGTAGAAGAGTAACCTATGTTTCATATTTCGTATTGATGTACTAATAAATTAACTTTAGGTACATTTGAAATCTCTAAATAGCATGCCTTCACAAAAGCGAACGTTTATTTTAATTCTAAGTTTCAACGTTGTAACTAAATTTATCTTACTAACATTATTTACTTCACGGCAATACGGAAAATAAAAAGGGTTTAATTATTCTAATAACCCGTACTTCAAATCTCGGCAAGTAAAGATCAAACATAAACAACTTCGACCAAAGTCGGCGAACAAAGGTCCGTTGATAAGCACTTCAGCTAACACAAAAATAGTCACCTGATATTATAAACACATCTTTGTGTCGGCTCATTATTATTTGTTCATTACGGATAGACAGTGCATTTGTGTATTGATTTGACAGGTTCAATACTTAGCCACATGGTTTCATGACACATTAACAGTTTTGTGGTAACAAAATTACATAACTTCAATATTATCGAAGTGGTACTTTAGGTATTTAGGCAAGCCTTCTTAATTAACGATGTAATCGTTGGAACATTTGGTTGTTTGATCGAATATTGTTATTCGATAGGTATTTGCAAACGGATTTTGGTCATCATTCATAACGTGAAGGTAGCATGTTTTGTTGTAACCGATTCCTTTAAAATATCTACTATGTAAATGTACTTTTATTAACAAAACACACACATGACTGGCATCACACCACATTTTACCTGTCATCTGTAGGTAGACAGGCGCATAATTATGATTAGTAGTCACCAATTACTGTATTAAAATATAAAATATGTTTATTAAATGTATTGTAAAAAATATTGACAAATTGTAGGTAGATTTAGGTTTGTGATTATCGTTGATATTAATAACTTTAAGTACATGTATAATTTAAAGATAATATTATGTTTTCACTAAATTACTGTAACCATTTCACAGTACATTTTTTTTTTATTTTTTTTTTTTTACGAAATTTGAATTTTGTTGTTGACCAATTTCCGCAAGCAGGCACGTAATTTTACTTACTGCGCTTTTACTCGTCGCCAATGTGGTGTCCACTCCGATCTTTGGGGATTGCGTAGTCAGTGAAACACCAAATGATATTCAGTAAGCTACACCGCACGCCGGAGACGTCCGCTCCGAACCAGTGACCGCTCGGGTGTGGCGCGTCATCCGTTGTGCTGTGCATTCTTTATTTACCTAAATGCCACACGCATAATTTCAGTTTTACATTTGCATATTTTCTGTGCAAACAGACTTCACAACTCAACGTCCTTTATCCTTTTTAATAATTCAAAGTTGTGGTCAATTACAAAGGTCGCAAAACATGACGGAAATGTTTTTGGACCGAGATAAGCGTGAGCAAGCTGATATACACACATGTTTTTGATCTACTTGTTTACTTGATATAGAAATTTTGCGTTAAAGAGGATGGGACATTGGTTTAGGCTAGCAGAAACAGTAACGTTTTCTGGTGTTTTGGAAGAACTACGAGGTTCAGATAGTCAATAAAACGACACTTATTTGCATAGTGATGTAATTGGACTAATGTATACCTTTACAAAAACCCTTCCAAAAGTGGGGTTTCAATTTCCTGCCCGCATATTGTCATTGTCACATCACTATTGTTTGTCGCAAAGTTGAAGCAACGCGAACACCTGAATAAGATAATCGTCAGTGATTATATATTTGTATATCTGTCTTACTACGTAATACTTTTGGTTAATTTGACCCTAAGGCCCTCTTTTCTTGCTTTTAGCAATTTTGGTAATTCTGGTTTTAGTTTCTCTACTTCCATGGTTAACTTGAAATTATAATAAAGATGTCATTTAAAAAAAAAATGTCTGGGAAACCATAAAAACCAAAACACGATTAAGAACATTGCGTAGCCCAATACAAAACAAAAAAGTAGGTATTTAAAAAGGCCATTTAAATTTGAAAAAAATATTAGCGTAAAAATTAGGGGATGAATCCAGTTTAATGAATTTTACCCAATCCGGTTTGTGTTTTTATGTAAAAAATACTTTATGAGAGCTTAGAGACGAGCAATAATTTAGTATTTTCCGTGTAAAAAAAACAGAGAATCGTGTAACTTTTCTTTTATTTAAAAGGGAAAAAGAAAATTTCCTCCTATCGAATCAATAATGCTAAATTATACAATGTATTTGTCATGTTGGTTTGGATATGCGACACTAAAAAGGGATTCGCCTGAGTAGATAGAAAAACTAACACTTGAAGCGGAGGCATGGAAATTGGTTCTTAATACCCCATATTGACCTTTTTGTTGGGTAAAATATCACTTAAATTGGGTAGAAGGGATGAAATTTGGGTGAACTGTTCGCGACTTAGATATAATGTGCATTTTGTTAGAATTTATGGCGAGAAAGGACGCTGAGGCAAAACATTTTCTAAGCAATTAAAGAGCTCACACGGAACGGTGGTACTAATCCGAAAGGGGGTAATTGTACTCACCACAATCAACAACTTTTACC
The DNA here is from genome assembly GCA_914767915.1 of Agriopis aurantiaria. Lineage (NCBI taxonomy): Eukaryota > Metazoa > Arthropoda > Insecta > Lepidoptera > Geometridae > Agriopis > Agriopis aurantiaria. The sequence continues at coordinate 10,604,133 of OU612004.1, forward strand.
ATGTGTCTAACCTAACATCGCAAAAATTAACTATTGTAATTAACTATTATTAACTATTTAACTATCTTTAGAATAACATTGCAACGAATATAAAGCAATTTATGTGTCGAGAAAAACCAAATTTTTATAGGTGTTTAATCTCCTCCACTATCCTATAAAAACTAACTGCGCCTCGCGGTTTTACCCACTACGTGGATTAATCCTTATTACATCAGCTATCTGCCAGTAAAAGTCCCGTCAAAATCGGTCTAGCCGTTTTGGAGTCCATAGGGAACATACACACACACATCGATTCGACATCGACACAGAAGAGATTTACTAAGCCGTTGAGCACAGACTGTGTGAATGATATTTTTCAACAGAATAGCAGATTTTTTCATGATTTCAGGAAAAAGTTGTTCCTAATGACGATTACAATGACCACCTTTTGACTTAGTACCACCATCCGGCGTAACCATGTAACAAAATTAGGCTACATAAAAATACGACAAACAAACATCGGTGTTGGTACATAAATAAAAATTATGCACAAACACAATTTTCCTCAAATCTCTGGGTAAAAGAAGAGTTCCTCGTCACTTAAAATAAACCCTCTCTTACCCATAATAAGTCACTGTACAAACACGTTTTACCATTGAGTAAAGAGCAGGAAAATAACAGAGAAACAGCCCTAAGAGAGTTAAGCAAACGAGTTAGGCGCAGCGAGTATATGTACATACTACATGCGTGCGATGTGTATGTGTGCGTGCAAGCAGACGCATGCACTAAACTTTCTTCAAACCACAATAGGGTATTTAACTATAGTAAAAAGTATAAATATAAATTAAAGTTATATGATTATTTACGGGATATTTACCGTGGTAAGGTTGTGGAATGAGCTCCCGATATTTCGGCGCAGTTACATGCACCATGTTCATGGGAAGACTGAAGAATGCGGGTGGTTGGAGAACAGTTAAAAAGTTAGGTGCAGACATAACGATCTACCCTCTTTCTTAGTCTTTTGCTACGGTTATCACTGGAACTCGAACTCGAACCTAAGTCCCGACAAAACACACTCAATGTATCACTGCGTATAGTATTTTGAATACATTTTGAACGAAAAAAATTGTCGAACGATGTCTATGAAAAAAACTCACTGCCGTCATATTTTCATCTGTCAATGTTATTATTAGGTCTTACAAATCGAAAATCAACACAAGTTGTTTGTTTAGTTGTTGTTAAGGTAAATTTCAACATAACGCCAACGCTAAAGTCATTAGAGGTTAAATGAAGGTCATTCATATTTATTCAAAAATATTTGCCATCAGCGCTTATTTTTTAATAAAAAATTATGAATAGTGACCAGTAAGTCTATTGCTCAAAATGGTTTTGTAATAACAATCTTAAAAAAATATGAACAATCTCCATTCACCTTTGAAACAAACAAAAACAAAACGAAGTCTAAATCGGTTCAGTCGTCTCACAGACACAGATGTTAAACATATAACACCCCTCTTTTCACGTCAGGGGTTAAAACATTATAAATTCTGGTGTAATGCTAGTTTTATTATTATTTCATTAAACATAATTCTGCAAAATATTGTCCTGATGTTAAGAAAAAAATATTTTTATTAATTAATTATATTTATCTGTAATATTTTGACAAAAACTTCATTAATTTGTATTTTAAATGTACAATCAAAATTACACGCACCCTTGTTCTAAGTTGAACAAGTCACTTGCATCGTGTACAAGGTGCATTATAAACCACTCAACAACGCTTCAGGTGTAAAGTTTCAAGTGCATCTGTGTTAGTGTATACAGTTTTGTGCTTCGAGAAGTTATTTCTCGGGGAACTTTATATTCTGCGCTCTCACCAATGCGTAATATGTATGCCGAGTACACATCTTTCGAATTAATAGCACGCATTACAGTGCTCTCAGGCTAATCTACGAGGCGACGCAAAAAAGCGCTTCCAAGTATCTTTGTGGAGGCAGACACGCATTTGTAAAATAAATTGTTATAGACGTGTGAGCCGCAGAGATGAGATAGCGCCGTAAATATAAGTATCGATGTCGATAAACTTATAAAAATAAAAATAAATAATCGATTAACACATTTATTACTAAAAAATGAGACATTAAAAAAAAAAAAAAAAATAGGGTTACGCTTGACCGCCAACTCGCCTGATGTTAAGCGATGATGCGGTCGAGCACGCTTGCCTAGAAGAACCCGATTCACTCGTGATTTGAAGACACCCAGATTGTATACAGATAATCCCAGTGTTCTGAGAAGTCTGCCGCACGGTAGCGATTTCGACGGCGTTTTTGTTTTGTAGTTATTTTATCTGGTACCATTGTTATTTGCCTCGTTAACAGTTACTTAATAAGTTACAATACCTAGTCATAATTTTAATATTTATTTTAGCTATGATTATCCCAACGCAGGTTCCTCCTTCTATTCCTCACGGCCAAGTACTTTTTTGGTCCTGCTACTGCAATGGGAGTTGAGTCTATCCCGCCATCACATTTTGAGCCTGTCAATGGACACATGAACACAATACCGCGCTCCAAAACAAAAATCATCAACATTAGTCAAAAAGCTGGCAGTAAAGTGGAATTAGGCCGAACCAATCCACCGCATATCCGAAGATTAATGGATCAAAACCACAACAATGTGGACACCAAGCTCTACATTTAACAATGATTTATTAATATTGATTGTCTTCTGTTTTATAGAGTAGATTATAGTTACCTAATTTTATAAAGTTTTTTTTAAATATCGGTTTAGACGTAAAAAAATAATTCACAACAGCGCATAGATTATATATATAATTATAATATGATTGTATATTATATTGCTCTTACGATGTCAAAATTACTAAGAAGCATTGCCTATTAAATGAAAAGACAAGATATTATAATATGATAAGCAACTACACCAAAAAAAAAAAAATGCTCTATAAATTTATTACGAAACTGTATTTAGTGTACATTGTTATTTTAATAATACAAAGATAAACTTCACAAAACAAAGATAATACTTCTGAATTTTATTCGAATTATAAATCATCGATATATTTTTCCTCACCCCTACAGTATTCCGCGTAAAAAGGTTAACGCTGTACGGTGATGCATGGCTACAATTTTTAACCGTTTGCCTGCTGTCTGTAGGTGCCTAAAATGTACGTGCTTGCTTATTAATATAGGCATACTCGAAGCTATTATGATCCTGCTTATTTATGGAACAGTAGTTAGATAACATAATTACGGATGCTGTTTTTATGATTTTTTTATATTTTTTTACATCGGACTAGGCTAACGTTTGACCGCGATCTCGCCTGATGGAAAGCGATGATGCGGTCGAAGACGGAGCACGTTTGCCCAGTAATAACCTATTAACCCTAGACTTGAACACTAAGATTGTAATGCTGCGGAAACACAGACAGGAATATACTAGCAGACCAGACAAACGTTGACCCGTTCAAATTTAAAAAGCATGTCAGTTTTCCTGAATTTTCAAATTTTCCGGGGAATATTTTCAAATTATTTTTTCTTCTATAACATTCCTACATTTAGGAGAAACGAACGAGGCCAACGACGCGCAGCGGGTACCGCGCGAGTGGGGCACCGCGGGGAAATGAAAATTCACTAGCTTGCTACTAAGCACTTGCACTAAGGAAAAAGTGTTGTAGCTCGGTGCAGACGATGCATAGTAAGTACTCGCGCAATTACTTGCACATCGTCTGTAACGGGCATAACCCAAGGATTTTATATATACCCTAAAGGGAAGGCATAACCACAGAAAATATTGTCTTTTCTTTTTTGTCTAAATTAGAACGGCTGTCAAGGCATTTTTGTAAAATTTTTGTTGTAGGTAGTTGCACCCATATAAACGAAACGTCAGTCATTCGAAATCAATTAGCAACTGTGACGCAGAGTTCGACGCGTTGATCTAAATAAGAATGTTCAATAAAAGTTCACTCATATGCCTGGTAACAGATTTTCCTTCTCATTTCCGTTCTATTTACTTCTCTTTTCTGTAGGCATAACGAACAGCAATATATTTTTATATCTATATAATATAGAAGATAGGTAGGTATAAGGAGTAGGTATTCATTAGCTTAAAGTTCCTCGAAGTTAGTAACCCTGTTTTAGTACTTATTGTAATGCAATTTTAGTATTAATTTCAATAGCATCTAGATTGAATTCCGTTTATTACAATATCAATCTATTCCTGATATATCTACACTTAGCACAAACACAATTAACTTGGCAACGGGATGGTACTGCAGTGTAGAGCGATGCGATTGATTGCGATAAAAGAAGTGTTGACTTCACAATGTTATTGAAGCACTTGGTACCAAAAAAGGAAAAAAAATGCTAATTCCGTAACCAAACGGGACCTTATTACTAAGCCTACGATGTCTGTCTGTCTGTCCGTCTGTGTGCCCTACCTATTAACGACTGTATATTTCGAACCGTAATAGATAACCAGTTGAAAATTTCACAGAATATGTGATGTTACGGCGGATTAACTAATAAATAATAGAGAAAGAATAGAATATTCTTTTAGTCAAAAAGTAAAAACGGAAGCCACAAACGTATTTTTTACGTATTTTTGTATTGGCTCTAATGTAAAAACGGTAACATGTACAAGCGTCAAACTTGGCATGATTATAGTACACACTCTAAAGTAAAACAACAAATAATAAATAATGGCCGAGTGCGACTCGGCGATAAATTTCTGTTCATTACCAAGTTATAACTGGTAAATTAAAATTTGTAAAACTGGTAATTTCGTTATTGAATTTTGTGGTGGTACGGTACCCTCAGTATGCAAGCCTGACTCGCACTTGGCTGGTTTTATTTTACTCTGAGTCGTTAAATTATGGAGTAATACTGCCTGGCTGCAGTGTTCGGAACAGTGTCCGGTTCATAAACCTGAATAGTATTTATTATGCTGCTATTAAAAGCCCAGGGAAACGCTGGATGCAGGCCGCTTCCAACCGGCCCTTTTGGAGATCGATGGGGGAGGCCTATGTCCAGCAGTGGACGTCCTACGGCTGAAATGATAATGATGATTAAAAGCTATGCTATCATCATCTCTCTTAGATTGGAGTTTCACCATTACCCGAGAGACAATTCACTCGACAAACAAGATTATGTCGTACAACTACTTAACTTGTTCGATTTCAACGGATATTAAGTTACAACTAGTTATACTTAGCGACATACTAACTAACTGAGTTATGTAATCCTTGTACGATCGATGTTTCTCATGTCTTTTGCTTCCAAATTAAATATCACAAAGAGGCATAATGGCATCGATTCTGATGTACTCTCAACTAAGCTAAATTAAAGTCCTTTTCATGAAAGAAGTCCCACGGCAAACAGCGGAACTAAATTTCCATGTTGTAGTTGTCAGGTGTTGTTACTGTGTTTGGACGCTAGTGAGATTTTTATTAATTTTCCATCGTTAAAGAGTCGTGTACGATGCCAAAAGTTGTTAAAGTTCTACTCGAGAAATGATACTGATAGTGATTGATACGCGATGACAGCGCCGCGTCTGGGGGACTTCTTTCATGAAAAGCACTTTAGACGCCGTTGGCGCCGATTCTGTCATCACTCACTAAACTAAACCAATCTGACAGGACTAACATTATCTGCCTCTCTTTTCATTTTAATATGTGAGAGAAGGATGGCAGCAATTTTAGAGCTGTCAAATTTAATTTAGTTTAGTTTAGAATGTAGCAGAATCGATGCCATTGTTTAGTTTAGGTAATGGTACAACAGAATTGACACCATTGTCTTCATAAAATTCTGCAGTACTTTGAGACCACATCGCTCGAAAGTCCTCCGACATCCTGCAAATCGGTAAAATGGCAGAAAAAAAACCAGGGGCTCAAAAAAGCTGTCTATTATATTGCTGTCTGTTTAAGGTAGCTTTCTCATAAGGGGAAAACGACCCTATTACTAAGCCTACGCTGTCTGTCTGTCCGTCTGTCTGTAAAAAAGGTAAAAACTAAAGGGGGTGGGTCCCATCGTATAAATACAACAGTATTTTGGTATTAGCTCTATTGTCAAAACGGCAATACGTACAAGCGTCTTGGCACGATTATAGTACACACTCTAAAGTATAACAACAAAATACTGGCCAAGTGCGAGTTGGTGATAAATTTCTGTTCACCACCAAGTTAAGGAACATCAAGCGCGGTCAGTACTTGGACGGGTGATGTTGGCTTTTTGCATTAGTTTCTAAATTTTTTGGTGGTACGGAAGCCTCAGTGCGTGAACCCAACTCGCACTTGGCTGGTTTATCATTTAAATCTACGAAAAGAGACAGCAACACTTTTATTTAGTTTAAGACCTAACTAAACCTACAAAATCGATCCCATTATGTGGCATCTCACTGTATTTGACTACGTATCCCCGAAAACAACTTGACTACGTTCGTAAGTAGGTACTCATAACATCACAAACATGTGTGTTTACCCTAACAATGGGATGGAATACGGAATTGTGTAGTCACCACATAAATCAATGTGTGAACAGAATGAAAACTAAACATTTATCACTAGTTCGACGCGCGACTTCGGTTGGATTGTTTTCAATTATGTTATGGAAGCCGACGTTGTTTTTTCGCAAATTTTATATATAAATTGATTTTAATTCGTCATCATTATCAGCCATTACACGTCTACTGCTGAACATAGGCCTCCCCCTTTAATCTCCACACTGAATGACATCCTGCCTTTTGCATCCACTAGATGCCAGCGACTCTCACAATGTCGTCGGTCCATCTAGGGGGAGGCCTATTTACGCTGCGACTACGGACGGACGGACAGACAGACTGACATACATCGTAATAGTCAGCTTAGTAATAGGGTCCAGTTTTTAACCTTTGGGTACGGAACCTTAAAAAACATGTCGGCTCGTTGTAATATTTTCCCAAACTTGTGTATTTTCGAGTTCCGAGTTTTGGTTCGAACATTATTTTGGCACGATTGTGACTCTATACTTCGACCAAAATGGGCCTTAACCACTGAACTTGCTCAGTAAAAATGAGTTATAACCGTTGGACACATACTTCAAAACCTAATTATAAAAATGTACTTACAGTATTATTGTTACAAAAAATAGATACCGTTTTTATTTGTGTATTTACACTTCGGGAATGCATACGAATGCATTATTTTGTCAGATGTTTCGTTATCACGTAACAATAGACTTGTGTTGCACTTCTTACGGCTAGAGACCATTTTGTAATCTTCAAAACGCGCTTCTACTGGGCCCGTCCATTCGTATTATTTTGGTCGAAGACTCTATATGTATTATATTTCGATGCCTCACATACATAAACGAGTACAATCCGCATAGACGAATGAGGTTCATGTGACCTAAATAAAAGTTTTTCATTCCCTCTCACAGTGACGTCATAACCGACAGACATACTAGTTAGTTTGACTATAGCTTTGCAATAAATTTAATGTTGTTTGGCTTAGCTCTTGCGTCTGCAGTGGAGACGCGGAGGTTTGCGACGAATACTGATGCGGTTAGGTGCGGTTATAATCATTTTCCGGTATTTTCTAGTTTAGTCCGGATTTTTTCGGATTTGATTTGATGTTAAACACGCCGTGGATGGGCGCGGCCGAAACAAACGCGAGATGTTTTTCCGTTTGAATCTGTTATTGTTTCGGCTCCATTATCAATGGCTGAGTAAATATTAATTGTCTTGTAAATAGTTTCGGAAATAAGCCTTAACTATCTGGAGGAAACTTATTGTGAAATTCTGTTGGGTACGCATACATTGATTTTCATAGTATTGAGCATTGATTTGCACTAGACGGACCGACGACATTGTGAGAGTCGCGGGCATCCAGTGGAAGGCCTTCTGGCCGATGATGATGATGAGCATGGTGATGATGATGATGAGCTTAAAATATTTAAGTATAAATTTATATGCGGCTGCGACCTGCTTTTTTACCCACGTAGTGATGAAAAATTGTGATAATGATGATGATGAAAAGCAGCCTATGTCTCTGGCCCTTGAACTATACCCATGCAAAAAATCAGGTCGATCCATTGCTCTGTTGCTGCGTGAAAGTGGAACAAAAAAACCAACAAACTTTTCGCATTTATAATATTAAGTATGATTATGATTTAGAAACACCGACCCTCTCTTTTTTTATGATGATGATGATGATGATGATGATGATGATGAAATACAGTTGGCTCTTGTCAGCGTCTCATTGACAGCCCACTTATTATTGTTTCAAGATCTTGTACAAAATAACAGCTAACAATTACTAAACCATAATATTCTGTGTCCATAACTTCGTCTTTCAGCACAAGTCCCAAAACAAAACATGATTGGTAGGTAGTTCGTATAATACCTATTATTAACGCAGATGTTTGTTTAGCTCTAATAGCGTATGGGATAAGGTTCGTTATTGGAAAGCACGGATAAGTTTAGAAGACAATAGTCGAAAGTTATCAAGTGGGCCACAGCGGAAGAGGGAGTGACAGGGTGTCTGTGTGTTAATGGAAAAATCAGGGACGTAAAAAATTAAGTAAAAAAAAATCAAAAATGAAAATGAAATAATTTGTATTTACATAAACATAAGGCGGTTATCAGTTCTTTGAGCGATGTGGCCTGCCCATTGCCACTTCAACTTCCAAATTTTAACAGCTATGTCGGTGACTTTGGTTCCTTGGCGAATATCCACGTTCCGGATTCTATCGCGCAAAGAAACTCCGAGCATAGCTCTCTCCATTGCCCGCTGTGTGACTCTGAGTTTTTCCAAAAGGTCAACAGTTAAGAATTACGTCTTAGTTACAAATGTACACGTTACAAATGTACTGTACAGTTATAATTAGGTGTTGGAAGTATAATTATATGCGACGGTTTTGACTCGTTTTTAATGAGCAAGTTCAATGGCTATGGCCTGTCCATTCATTTTATTTTGGTCGAAGGTCGGAACCCTTAAACCAGCCATTAGAGGTCTTTCTTGAGGGAATACGCGCGCTCACGGAGTCGCCCGCGCACAGGCGGCGACGTGGCGACAGCTCGCGGCACGCGCGCTGCTTCCTTCGCAGCCTTCGCCCCTGCCTGTGCCCGCACCCCAGGCAGTAGTCTCCGGTACCATAACGTGAGTACAACTCAATGACAATATAACCACTTGACTGCTCACCTTTACCCCGCATAAGCCAAAGATTCTAAAATGTCAACCTAAACTATTCCGAGCGGGGCCAATCCTAGGCGCGAATTGAATGAATGACTTTTGATGCTCCAATCACAAGCGTCGAGGCGCGTCGAGTCTCCAATCACAAGCTGCCCCCCGCGACCAACGTGGCATCATTTTGCAAAACGGAATTTTGACTACATGCACGATCAAGTGGTTATATTATCTTTGGTACAAGCCGTTATGTCATAGTTCATTTCTTACCTATACATAGGTGGCAGTGACCACTTACCATCACGTGGCACGTCCCTTGTTTACCACGTATTATAAAAAATCTGTTTGAGAATACAGGTAAACTAGGGATAAAAAAATACTATACCTCATGTCATTAAATAGATCTTTTAAAATGAAAATGAGGTTTGGCACTTCATTTTTGTTTAGGTGTATACTCTCAGACCAGACAATCAATGGAGATATGCCTTAGTACTGACAATACATCGTCCGTGTTCAAATGTCTCCGTGTTTCATCTACTTTTTAGGGTTCTGTACTCAAAGATTAAAAACGGGACCCAATTCAAGTCAATTTATTCTTCGTGGCTTCGTGCGGTATTGCTACAACTTGCCAATGTCTTGTTTAGAGTCGAGTAGGCAAATATTCTGGAGATTGTCCGGTTTATTGGTGGCTATTTCTAAGCCTACATTGTCTGTCTGTCCGTCTATCCGTCCATCTGTCTGTCTGTCTCTCTGTCTGTCCGTTTGCGAAATTCCGCCCAAAAATATCATTGCCGGTTTTTTTGTTAAACTTATCAAATCCTAAAAAAAAACAACTCATGGTCCGTCTCTAGGCGGAAATTTCGCTTGTTTGCAACTAGACGACATTCATTTCCTCCGACGCACTCTCGGGGTCAGAATAAGGTTTAATTTGATGAATACCGGTAATTTACGGTGTCGACGGTAATTTTACCGGTAAATAATGAGGTGAAGTTTAATGAAAACTGGCGTAGCTTCAACACTTTGACACGAACCTTGCTCTTATGGTGTACTGGCAATACCACAATACGGAGAGCTTTGGCGCCAACGTGGAAAAAAACATGTCGGCTCGTTGGATTATTTTCCTAAACTTGTGTATTTTCGAGTGTTAATGTGAATTATAATTCATTAAGTGCTCGTAAGCGTGCTCGAGTGTGGGCACGGGTCTCGGGTTACTTTGTACAGAAAAGTGAAATACTACTCAGCACCATTATCTCTAAATCTACTTGATCTACCTACCTACGAAGCTGGAATTTGGCAAGACAAGAAAGAAAGAAAAATATTTATTTTTAACAGAAACAAAAGATACAAAGACATTACGAGTTAAACACAATAAAATAAATAGTTGATGTCACAAGCCGGTGCCAACTCAGCGTAATGCTGATTGTAAACAACCAGCGCTGGTCTTCACAAGGGTGTAGAGGTCCGCTAAGACAGGATAATGAGAAAGAGTTGAATAAAAGGGGGCTAATTCTATATAATATACCCGTGCGAAGCCGGGTTGGCCCGCTAGTTGAGTAATAAAACCGCGCTAGGAACGCTTCTTATCTTCCCCATTATTCTACGTCACGACATTTTTGAAGAAAGTGTGACGTAACATCAAAGTTCAAACATCATATTGTACACAAAGTTGTTAAATTTTTACACGCTTTTCACCTCATTTACATAAATAGGAGGAAAAATATTGTAAAATAAATTGCGTATTTTCCATACTTTATTAGATTACGCGTAAAAATGTGTTTTCCTTTGTTCGTGTAATGGCGGATTTATTATGAGAACGCATCGCGGTCCGTTGGTTCGACTCACACCATTATTTTCTTCCACTTTTTAGATAAACATAATAAAAATATCTTAAATTAAGGTGTGTTTTACGATAAAAGGATTACTTTCTTAATTAAAGTGCGGATGCTGGATGAATAAATAAATAAATAAATATTCGGGATTTTTTTTCACACACGGTCATCTGGCCCCAAACTAAGCAAAGCTTGTGATATATGGCTGCCAGAGACTGATATACATACATATATAGTTTTAAATACATACTTAAATAGATATTAACAACCAGATATAGAACCAACACAAATGTTCATCACATAAATGTTTGTCCTAGGTGGGAATCGAACCCACGCCCCCAAGCTCAGAAGGCAGGTTCACTACCAACTGGACCAATGGGCTATCATGCAGACGAGATCGCGTCCTTACTACGTTTTAGGATTCCGTACGTGTGTACGGAATCCTATAACTAATCCTACGCTGTCTGTCTGTCTGTCTACGCTGCCTTAAAACTAGCGTTAAAAAGTCAGATAGCCAGTTGAAATTTACGGCAGATCCATTAAGAAATAATAATAAAGTCAAAAAGTAAAAACTAAAGGGCAACCCCATACAATGACCCGACACGCGCTTGACCGGTTTATTTACTTACCTACCTACCAATTTATTTATTAACACAAAACCTTCTCCAACATAGTTCCATTAAAACTAGAAAACAGAAAGAAAGTTCAACATGTTTTGAATAGAGAATTCATGTAATGAAAACAGCTAAAATTAGGTTTGAACTGGTTAAAACTGGAATAAACTAGCTACAGCGTACACCTGGAGGCAAAACCTTGCTTTACGTGATTATACTACTGCGCGTTTTAATATGAGTAAATGATTTTGTTATAACTGCTTTGTACGTGGATCCAGCAACACGCTAGCAGAGCTATTCAAATCTCGTTAACATAACGGAAGCAACTGTGTCCAAAAGATCATACTATGTCTCGTCGTTCTTTTACAAGCTTCAAATTTTGGCCATTTGGAAAAACTCAGAGTCTCACAGCGGACAATGGAGAGAGCTATGCTCGGAGTTTCTTTGCGCGATAAAATCCGGAACGTAGATATTCGCTAAAGAACCAGTCACCAACATAATATGCCTGGCGTTGACTTTCCTTAAAATGCGCAAGCGTTTCGTTTAATAGATTTAGTGATTATATTTGATATTTAAAGCTTTGTGAGCGCGATCGAAGACAAGGCGTTTTCTGATTAAATCGATTGTTTTATCAAATTAATTATCTACTCTAAGTTTAAATTGTTTTGACCATATTTTGTTTTGTGTGCCAATAAACTAAATAAATAAATAAACGAGTTTATGGGCTTCGTACACCTATGTCCAGCTGTGGACTATTGAAGTCGTATTGAAGGTTGTGATGATGTTGTTTGCTAGCCGACATGAATATAATAATACCGTAATGCAGAAGAATGATTATTATAAATAACATTATACAATATTAGGAATGTAACTTTAAACAAATACCAAACGCCTGATGTCTGTTTGTGTTAAACATTTCAAAATATATACATCGATAATATTATTTGTATGTGGGAACTGGTTTCAGTTCTCAATGAGGTTTGAGATTCATCGCACCACTGAATTATATATATAAGTATTCATTGTGTTGTAATAATATTTGACGAACGGCAATAGTTCATACGAGTTGATTATGGAATATCATGCATGTAAGTTTGTTTTTAAGTATATCTAAGTATCGGGTTAGCAAGTTGAAGTGGCAGTAGGCAGGGCACATAGCACGCAGAACAGATGGCCGATGGGGCCGAAAGGTTCTCAAATGGAGACCACGGACCGGTAAGCACAGCGTAGTACGTCCACCCACGAGATGAACAGACGCCCTAAAAGAAACCGCAGGGAAACGCTGGATGCAGGCCGCTTCCAACCGGCCTTTTTGGAGATTGATGGGGGAGGCATATGTCCAGCAGTGGAGGTCCTACGGCTGAAATGATGATGATAAAATTTAAATACACAATCGCACTTAAACACTAAACTGGGTGTAAAAGAAACGCCCCGAAGCTAAAACGCTTACTATTAATTATACTATCCAGTACAATCGAATACCAATAACAATTCGCCTTATACTTGTTTTTGTGGTTTAGAATTTTGCAAACCAGCAATGTAAAGCGTACAAGGGTGCTCACGGCACAGGTAGTTCGTTGACCTCTAGCGTCAGTTGATATTTTATTTGCACTACATTGCGAACATTAACATCATCACTATTATCAGCGTTAATATTTCTAGTGAGGTCCAGGCCCCCGATTCTACTAAACAAATTGTTTTTAAATTGTAATTGTTTCAATTTTAATTTGTAAATAATTGCCTCAAAATTGATAGTTAAAAAAATACTAGAGAAATGCCACCACCTAATATTATAACTTAGTATATAAAAATATTAAAACTGTCAATTTTGAGGCCATTATTTACAAATTAAAATTGAAACAATTACAATTTAAATACAACTTGTTTAGTAGAATCGGGGCCCAGTTTTGGGGTCACTTGGAGGCCAAAGCTAAACTCGCTTCCAAGAAGCTAGGTGTGCTTAACAGAGCGACGCCATACTTCACGCCGGGTCAGAGGCGTTTATAAAGCTCAAGTGCAGCCTCACATTGAGCATTGCTCCCACCTCTGAAATGGTGCACCAGAATACCAGCTGCAGCCTCGTGGCGAGCCACTAGAATGTTGACGATCCCAAGCTCGTTAACAAGCTGGACCCACTTAGCCTTCAAAAAGATTTGGGTTCCCTCTGCATTTTGTAGCGTTTGTTTTTCGGAGAATGCTATGAAGACCCTTAAGATCTCATTCCTGCGTCAGACTTCCACTAGGGCACATTCCGACACCGCCAAAAAGCTTACCCCCTCATCCTGTAAAGCTGGAAATTTCACACCGTCGAATTTACCCGCTCCTATATTCCGCGGACCTGCAACGTCTGGAATGTCCTCCTCCAAAGGTCTTTCAGCCGAACTTCAACATAAAGCGTTAAAAAAGGGTGTCTACAACTACATCTGCAGGCTGGCAAACCACTGTCAACACCGCTAGTGTTGCAGGCGGCGGTTTTTGCTTACCATCAGATGGACCGCAAGCTTGTTTGCCACTCTTTTTATTAAGAAAACCTATATTTGAACAACCTTAACTAATTTTTAACCGACTTTAGGAGGGAAATTGTTAATTCGGTTGTGTTAGACACTTCACTTTCCATTCAAGAAAATTATATAAACAAAATAATGTAGTAAGAAAACACCAAACAAAGTTTATCCAGAATTCTACAAAACAAAATTCTTTTATACAGAATAATAGGTATTTTTCTCTGCCATTTTCACTCGTATAAAAAAGTGCTCAACTTTTTACTTCGCGAAAAATAACGAAAAACCCGCTGCATCTAGTGCAAAGTGAGGATATCCGCTAATAAAGTAGAAATAAGTCACAAGCGCGCGCGGTTGTTTTTTCTAGCTCGTATTATTTTAGTTTTTTCGAGTGTTAATGTGTAAGAAAAAATTATAATAATGTTCTTTTTTTTTTTTTCACTGGGCAAGTGCCTTTAATTACTAAACAAAATACAAGCTAAAACTAACACTACAAATACAGTTAGACGGCCCATAGACTGTTGAAGGTCTAAAGACAATAATGTAGTTAGACGTAATTTTCAAATTTCCATACTATCCTCACGTAATGTCTCCACCACTCTAAAACTATAGGTATGACTTAGATTAGACATTAATATTATTATACTTTGATCAACATTGACTTATTAGACGATATTTTAAAACTTTTGAACGACTTTTTTGAGTACTTTTCTTTTTTTTGTTTTTCTTTTTGTTTTTTTTTGAGTACTTGACATTGGCAATTCTACAAAACGTGAAACGTCAAAATCCGCCACTCATGAGGAAAGCAGTCTGCATAGGATTTGCATGATCTAATTCCCTTCTGCCCATTGTTCTATCGAAATGCCAGTGCAAGCTCAAAAAAATGACACCGCTTTATGGTGGATATTCCAATAACCCGTACAAAGCGCTCTGATTCCACTTTTATTATGCGAACTGCTAGTCTTTGGAATGCGCTGCCTGGAAAATGCGCTGGAATGTGTTACCCGATAGTTACAATCTGGGTGTCTTCAAATCACGAGTGAATCAGTTTCTTCTAGGCAAGCGTGCTCCATCGTAGACCGCATCATTGCTTTACATCAGGCGAGTTGGCGGTCAATAAAAAAGAGTCAATAAATAAATAAATAATAAATCAATAAATAAATAACTTTTAGTCTGCCATGTCTTTTAGACGATCTCGTTGACCATTAGCAATCCGGAAGACACGCTTCAAATATGTGAAGGCGCGCTTATGAATTGCACCTACAGTATAGAGTGAGAGAATAGTCAAAGTGACGAAACCCATAGGAAATCCGCACTTCATTCAATAAAACCTCCTTTTTTAGAGCACCGCTGCAAATGATCGCCAATAAAATGCTGTTTTTATTTCTGCTTATCTCGAGGTTGCCGACTCCGGACCTTGTAGAAGCAAAGCAATGAAATATGAACCCTATGCCATGCCCATACGGCATCAAATTTAAAATATATTTTACTATTTACAAACTTTTTTTATTGTTGTTTCGTCTACACTTCCTCCGATATATGCCGAAGATATTGTTAGACCAAATATATCGCGTCAGCAGTTAACTCTATTTAAAAATGACCGGGGAATTATCACCTTTTTTGTACATAATATATTAAAATTAGGTTCTATTACAATTAGGTTGTATTAAACATGGTTCTCGATAAAAAAAAAAAAACAGGAAATAATCTCTTCTTTGTATTACAATTAGATTAACATAATATACAGAGGGTCATCTATACAAAAAATCCGGGAAAAAATCTCCTTCTTTATATTATTACTAGCGGTCCGCCCCAGCTTCGCACGGGTATAGATTATAGCCTATGTCACCCGGAGATAGTGTAGCTTCCCAACAGTGAAAGAATTTTTCAAATCGGTTCAGTAGTTTCGGAGCCTATTCAATGCAAACAAACAAACAATCAAATCTTTCCTCTTTTTAATATTAGTATAGATTAGATAAACATAATAATATAGAGAGTTCTTTATAAAAACCGAAAATGTCCATGAAATAATCAATGTATTTATGTAATATAGTTTTTTTTTACGACAGGAAGGCTCGTTAATACTTGGTTTTTAAATCGGCAATGCATGTTAGTGTAATTTTGTTGCGGATATCTATAGACTTTGTCGATCGCTTACCATCAGGCAGCCCATTTGCTTGTTTGCCACTTATGGCACAAAAATCATACAATCGTAAAAAAAACTGGTGTTTAAAATGTAACAGCTGAATTTTTTTATGCGATTTCAGGGTTGTCTCATAGTACAAAATGTTCTGAGAACAATGACCAGCTATCGGCTTAGTACCAACATGTTGAGTAACCCTGTAAAGTCCTTTTCATGAAAGAAGTCCCACGGCAAACAGCGGAACTAAATGTCCATGTTGTAGTTGTCAGGTGTTGTTACTGTGTTTGGACGATAGTGAGATTTTTATTAATTTTCCATCGTTAAAGAGTCGTGTACGATGCCAAAAGTTGTTAAAGTTCTACTCGAGAAATGATACTGATAGTGATTGATACGCGATGACAGCGCCGCGTCTGGGGGACTTCAAACATGAAAAGCACTCTAGAAAGAGCATTTCAGTACTTTTACCTCCATCCGGTTTTTTATGCCATAGATGGCAAACAAGCAGACAGGCCTGGTGGTAAGCAGTCTTCGTCGCCTATGGATACTTATGTAACACCAGAGGCATCATAAATACGTTTTCGACACTTTAGGACTCTATTAAATCACTTTTTGAAGAAGTGTTGTAGCTTCTCGGAAACCCCGGTTCTAACGAATCGATGCAGTGTTTAGGGTTCCGTAGCCAAAGGGTAAAAACGGGACCCTATTACTAAGCCTACGATTTATGTCTATCTGTCCGTCTGTCTGTCCTACCTATTAACGGCTATATCTTTCGAACCGTAATAGGCAGACAGTTGAAATTTTTACAGAATATGTAACGTTATTGCGGATTAACTAACAAATAATAAAAAAGTAAAAACGAAAGGGGCCATACAACAAACGTATTTTTTAAGCGTATTATTGTATTAGCTCTAATGTAAAAACGGTAATACGTACAAGCGTCAAACTTGGCATGATTATAGTAAACACTCTAAAGTATAACAAAAAATAATAAATACTGCCCAAATGCGAGTCAGTGACAAATTTCTGTTCATTACCAAGTTATTATACTCGAGCGCCTGTAGCAAACTGCGTAGCAAATTACTCCGACAATTTTGGAAGGCGTTATAATAACTGGTAATTCCGTGACTTGGACAACCTTATTCTATTTTGTGGTAGTACGGAACCCTCAGTGCGCGAGTTCGACTCGCACTTTGCCGGTTTATTTTTTGAATAGGTCTACGTTTGCCCGCCAACAGGATAGACATAGACATAGACATAGACATCATTTATTTGTGGCATCATTTGGATAGAACACATTGATCTTGAAGAAATCTGTTCACACTAGCCTTGAAGTTTCCTCGTTTCCTTTTTTTCAGCGGAACCATTGCAGATTTCACGTAAAATGCTGTTTCTATGCATTCTTATCTCGAGCGCGTGGGCGGATGAAACTCGCATCACCTGTGACGGCGTCATATTCAACGACGTGTACTTCGACAAGGAACTACTGTTCGACAACCTCGGGCGGCCGTACAACCTTGTCTTACATAAATATTCAGGAGTCTTATTCTACAGTCACACGATACAAGCAAGTAGCGATTGAAATGGTAAACTAATTAATTATAGTTTATTACGGCCCATCCTCTCTTTCTCTCTGGGAGAAGGTTTGTGTCCCAGCAGTGGGAACATGATAGGTTGAATGATAATGATGATGGTGTTGATGATGAATCAATCTCGGTATTCACCTTGTATAGACAAAATTATATTGTATTTCTTGGCCTAATCCGATACAAGTCTCATCTATTCTTTGTAAACAAATTGTTTTACAAATTTGAAGTTGGTTTTTAGGGTTCCGTACCCAAGGATAAAAATAGGACCCTATTACAAAGCCTACGATGTTTGTCTGTACGTCCGTCCGACCGTCTTACATATTAATGGCTGTATCTTACGAACCGTAATAGATATCCAGTTGAAATTTTCACAGAATATGTAATGTTACGGCGGATCACCTAATAAAAAAGTCAAAAAGTCAAAACGAAGAGGAGGCCCCCATACAACAAACGTATTTTTTTAAATGTATTTTTGTATTAGCTGTAATGTAAAAACGGTAATATGTAGAAGCGTCAAACTTGGCATTATTATAGTACACTCTCTAAAGTATAAGAACAAATAATGGCCTAGTGGCCATTATTTATGCCATATTAGTAGTGAGTCTAATGACCTGACAAATGTCTGTTCACCACCAAGCTATAATTGTGTTATACTCGAGCGTCACTGTAGCAAGTTATTAAACATGTGACTGCGTAGCAACTGCTTCGACTACTCTGGAGGGCGTTAAGCCTGAACAATAACTTGTTTTATTTTGTGGTTGTACAGAACCCGTAATGCGCGAGCCTGACTCGCACTTAGCTGGATTATTTAAATTGATAATTTTTGTGCAAAAATATAACACGCAACTATTTGTGTTTTGTATTCAGAATGGCACTCACGTGGACTTTGGCATCGCTTCGTGTCACGTCGAAAAACGGAAGTGTACGGACATAGCAGGCGTTCCAGGAGGCTACGCTATAGCTTACGATCTTGGCAACGACGACATATACTTCGGAGGCCACGACGGCATATACAAATACAATTTCATGACCAGAGCAGCCGAATTCTTCGCCGAACAAGGCAAATCTGTCTGGGGGCTCTTTGTGAAAAATCATTTCTATTACATAGAATATCCTAGCCAAAAACTCTATGTGTACCAAGATGATATCTTCGTTAGAGTAGCTGAAGCTGAAAACATAGAAGTGGACCACTTTTTCATATCAAAACACAACGACATATACTTTTCTAACAAGACAGCTTTGTATAAAATTGAAAGGACCGCAAGAGATGTCTTACAATTAAACGATGAAATCCTTGTTAGACAAATGGCTGAAGATGCTTACGGTGATGTGTTTTTCGTGGCAAGTGATGGTATATATATAGAAGAAAAGCCTTTTTTAAGAATACGTAAAGTTGCCAAGATTGATAACGCATTTGGGTTGACATTTGATGGCAATGATCACGCGATCTATTCAGATAAAAAGTCGATTAATCGATTACTACCGAGTAACCACAGCAGTTTGTGTTACGAAGCTATTATAGTAAAACCCACGAGTAATTTAGACAGTTTTCAGCGTTTAACTCCTCAAGATGTATTTCAAAAATAAGGATTTAAGTTCAATTTCGCAATCAACAAGTAAAATGCAAGTAAGTCATATACATATACTAGTTGACCCGACAGACGTTGTCCTGTCTTAGAAGTGTGAAACGCGCGAAGTTGAATCGTTGTTAAGTTTTCTGAAATTTCCAATTTTCTGCGCAATTTTCTTATTTTTTCTTTCTATTAAAACCTTTTACAAAGTATAAGAAAACTTTTAAAAAAAGAAGTAGAATCATAAGTTACAATCTGGGGTTACAACCTATTTGGCATTACCTGTACACAAAACAAAATGTCACACATTATTTATGTCATTGTCAACTAGCTATTCACCGTCAAATTTGTACAAACTTGTACAAACTCAGAATGCAATTCATGCTGCTGTAATCCTAGAAGATCATTATTATAAAAATATAGTACCGACTTTCAGAAAAGAAAAACAAAGATTTTAATTGATCACGTGACTTGACTGCAAACACTCTATGTAGGTCAAATGCCCTTATGACGTCACACAAAAATAAATAGAGGCAACAATTGTAAGGCGAAAAGAACCACTTGCTTATGTGTGACGTCACTAATGTCACGTGGCCCCAATACCAAAGGGACCAATAAATACAAAAGGGAGCGTTTATGCGGTAGTTTAATAATTAAAATTTTGATCTGCCATTTAAAACACAAATACTGAAAATTTTGAAGATTAAATCACAAGATTGCGATTATGGATACTTGTAACACCAGAGGCATCACAAATACGTTGCCGACCCTTTAGGACTCGATTAACTCTCCTTTTGAAGAACCCCATGTTGTAGCTTCTCGGAAACACCGTTGAAGGTAGCTCATTCCACATTTTGCAGGTATGAGGCAAGAAGGATCGTGGGAATCGCACAGTGTGCGATTTCCACTGATCTATGATGTGTGGATGAGCCTTCAGGCGGTGACAGACATTTATGTAGACAATCCATTCATAAAATCAAAACAATGTCTCCTAATTGAGAGCTGCCATCATAACAATAGGAAAACATTAAATGCGTTTGTCTGTTTGTAAAAATAGTCAAACAGCTTTAAAAAAAATATATTTAACTTATATGTTTGGGTCAAATATTACAACTGACTGTTATAGCTTGAGCTGAAATTTTACATACACGTTTATTTAGTTTTGATGACAAAGGTTAGAAAAGTGACGTCATTCTAAATGCAATATTATTATTTTATAGGATTTTCCACGGAATGTGTGCAATGGAACTCCACGAACTTGTTCCCCTATTACTTTTTTTATTACTTGACGTCCAGACAAACAGCAAAGCGTCACCTTTACTTAGTCGAAATGCCATTCATTCGCACCAAGTGTTTTGCCTCCTCTTTGTTAATAACAATCTTGGAGTGTTCAAGTCTAGGGTTAATAGGTTAATACTGGGCAAATGTGCTCCATCTTCGGCCGAATCATCGCTTCCCATCAGGCGAGATCGCGGTCAAACGTAAGCCTAGCCTAATTTTCTTCGAGCACTTACTAATTTCATATCGGATTTTCGTATTGAGAATTATTTTAAATCATGGACAGTTATTTGGTCATGTTAAATATCCATGTTGTACCTAACCCAGTATCAGTTGGGAATTTAGTTCTTGAAGCTGTTGACACATATGTCTACCTAGGACAAACAGTCGAACTAGGCAGGTCCAACATCGAGAAAGAGGTCAATCGGCGAATCCAACTCGGCTGGGCAGCGTTCGGTAAACTTCGCAACGTCTTCTCATCCACAATACCTCAGTGCCTTAAGACGTAGGGCTTCAACCAGTGGGTCTCTCACTATGGACCTCATAAGCAAGCTCAGATTCGCTCAACGAGCTTTGGAGAGGGCTATGCTCGGGGTTTCTCTACGAGATCTAATCAGAAATGAGGAGATCCGTAGACGAACGAAAGTTACCGACATAGCATTATTACCGACATAGCATTATTACTTACTCAGGATTATGGTCCCGCACTTTTCGTGCATTTGCTAGTGTCAGGATGTTCCAATAATACTTCAAATAATACTTTTAAAAAAAAAGCTTTTTCTATACATATTCTTCTCAGCAAACCCTTTCATATGATACCCATATTATGATGGTAGCACAGTAGCACGCAGAGATGGCCGACGGGGCCGAAAGGTTCTCGAATGAAGACCACGGACCGGTAAGCGCAGCGTAGGATGTCCACCCAGGATAGGATAGGATATCCACAAGATGGACAGACGACCTATAATTAAGAGATCGCAGGGAAACGCTGGATGCAGGTCGCTTCCAACCGGCCGTTTTGGAGATCGATGGGGGAGGCCTACATCCAGCAGTGGACCTGGACGTCCTATGGCTGAAATGGTGATGATGAATGACTATAGTTATTTATTTTAAATAACATACGGCTGAACCCGCAGAGCATAGCTATAGAGACGTTAATAATGACACAATCGATCGATTAGATAAGTTTATAAACATTGTGTATCGAATGAGCGTCTAATCTTCATTGTGCTAATTGATCTCACTCAGTGATAACAACGTGAAGAAACGTAACACGTTAATATGAATTGTTCGTTCGGATAAACATTGTGTAAGTACATATTTAAATTTTCAAGAATTTTTTAAAAGCTTGTTCTCTATTTCGTTTAACTTTTGTGTATTTGAAAAAGAGATCATAGATCAGTGGAAATCGCACACTGTCCGGTTCACACGATCCTTCTTGCCTCATACCTGCAAAATGTGGAATGAGCTACCTTCCGCGGTGTTTCCGAGAAGCTACAACATGGGGTTCTTCAAAAGGCGAGTTAATTTAGTCCTAAAGGGTCGGCAACGTATTTGTGATGCCTCTGGTGTTACAAGTATCCATAGGCGACGGTGACTGCTTACCATCAGGCAGCTCGTCTGGTTGATTGCCACCTATGGCATTAAAAAAAAACGTTATTACGTTATTTGAGTAAGCTGGGTTCCATTTAGGCTTTCCATTCTAGACCATGTCTCTGCTTAACATTAGCTATGACGTGGATATACGCAAGTTTGCGTCCTCCATACTAGACCGTCTCTCTGTTTAACATCAATTTTGATGCAGGCAAATGCAAGTTTGATGTATTTCCATGATTATTAATCCGCGTCTTTGCGTAACATCAAGCATTATGAGGACAAACGGGCGGTTGATTCGTTCTAAATTAGTCCGCATCTTTGGTTAACATTAGCCATGATGTGGACAAACGCAAGCTATAGTTAAATAAACACAAACCGTCATACTACAAAAGATTTAAGAACGCTTTAGACATGTGTTTAACATATTTTTCTTTATTCATTCTAATAATATCCGTCTTTAGTTTTTCCATTTGTTATTTTCTGTTAGTATTTTCATCAACCAGGATTACCTCGTTTTTAGACAATCTCACTATCACCTCCCTCACTGTTAATGGCAAAATTGCCCCAACAACCAATGGGGCCGTAGCCAAAAAAAAAAAAAAAATACCGTGTAACAACTGCTAAACACATGTCTAAAGCGTTCTTAAATTTTTTGTAGTAAGACGGAATCACTCGGAAAGTTAATATGCCACTACATAACAAAATATTTTTTTACACGGATTTTGAAGTCGCAACAACTGCAAACAACAAACCTTCTTTAAATCAGTTCAGGGCGAACTATTCGTTTATTAATAGATACGATTTCACATCCATGCTTGAATACCTCCTTGTTTTGACTCAAACAAAACGCCTGAACATAAAACAAAAGCATCGCGTGGTACAAGTTATTTGTTATCGCGACATTTGTAAGCGCTCTAGCAAAATATCCATATTATTTGAGCTGGTTTAAAAGCTACTGAGCCCTAATTAATGACATTTTTGTGGGACGACCTCGCGGGTTTTTTCTACATGATAAAAAAAGAAACACGCAAATTGGTTCACAGATGCCGGCAAAATCGCTGTACATACATAAAAAAGGAGTTTTTTATACGTCTTTATATTAAAACTAGCTGACCTGACAGACGTTGTCCTGTCTTAGAACTGTCAAACACGCAAAGTTAAAATTGTAAATCTTATTTTTTTACATTATTGGAGTTTTAGTAAGGATCCCTATATTTAAAAAAAAATATAATATAGCCTATGTTACCCGGGGATAGTGTAGCTTCCGAACAGTGAAAGAATTTTTCAAATCGGTTCAGTAGTTTCGGGGCCTATTCAATGCAAACAAACAAACAATCAAATCTTTCCTCTTTATAATATTAGTATAGATAAAGATTATGTTAGATGGTACGAGTAGACGGAGAAAACTAGTGCAATACCATAAAACTATCAACAAAAACTCATGTATCTTTGGCCTAAATTTACTTTTAACTCGTTTTATATTTTTAATACGATGCTAATCTGAACGCATTTAATGAAACAAAAAGATAAAAAAACTTTATCTAACAAATTTTAGTAAAACAAAAACTTTTCTCTTATCTTAATTATAAATGACAATAATTCAGCATAATTAAACTCGGCAGATAATAACTTCAATCTAAGCAATGTCAGTGCTTTACTTGAATCGCTTGTTTTCATTTGTCTAGACATTATCTTTCTTTTGTTTCTCAAGATGATAATAATTTGCTGAATTCCGAGTGTTTTAATAATTCTAGAAGTTCTAGATCTCGATTATTCTAGAGTGGGATACATTTTGGGATATTACGTACGGGCTATTTACTCTGAGAGTACGATGAGTATATTTTTTATCCATTACCGATGCAAACGTTGAAGTACCTAATAATATAAAGGCATGTATTTAATATAATAAAACTTCTACCGAAAAAGAATTCTGAATCCCAACCAAAATGGCAAAAACATTGCTTTCTGTGTTGACAAAATAGCTTTTTTACGATGACAATTATTTTTTACCTTAGGCAATTAAATAATGATAAAAATGTTTTAAATCAAATTACATAATTGTGATAAAAAATTATCGGCAATAAGCAAATTGTGATCAGTTTATGCCTCTCATCTTGGTTTATGTGATTAGTCTTTATTTGAAACTTTTGCGTGATTTTTCTAACCATCGTTCATGTCAGAATCCTAACATTTCCGTTTTTTTTATCGAACAAGGGTGCAAGTACCGTTCTTTTATCGATCGTCAAATTGACAGTTGAGGTCGTCAAATTCGATAATATGCCATTTTTTCAGTACTCGCTGTGATCGATTCTATGGCATTTTAGCGAATTTGACGACCGATAAAGAACGGTACTTGCACTGCTGTGACATCTATAATGTCGTATTTGGAAGCGAATATATTCGTTGGATATTACTCAAATAATCTTGTAGATAAGAGGCCAATGATATTTACTTACGCACTTTGTGCGAACTGCTAGTCTGTGGAATGTGCTGCCTGAATAGGTGTACCCTAATAGTGACAATCTAATTCGCAATCTAAATCAATTCAATTCGAATTGGTTTCTTCTAAGTAAGCGTGCTCCATCGGAGACCGCATCATCACTGACCATTAGGCAAGGTGGTGGTCAAACGCAAGTTATTTTAATTTTAAAACACTAAGCTAGAGCGGTGACTCCTATGTGGTCTAACCTCTGACAATAAATGCCACCAGTCAACGCAGCACAGCGAACCTCGCGCCACTTACTGGAACTTGGCAAATTCTTCTCCATGGCATCAGACCAGCAGCACTTGAGACGCCACGTCGGTCGTCCCAAGTACGCTCTCTTGACAGGCAAATCCTCCCGATGGATATACTAATGACGATGAATGATTTTTGTTCCAGATCCGCGATGGAAATTGTGCTGTTGCTACTTCTAGTATCATCAGTAACGGGAATACCAACAGTCCCATGTAACAGGGTGAAAATAAAAGACAAATACTACGACAGAGAAGTTCTTTGGGCAAATAATATTGGAAGGCCATATAACCTTAACATACACAAATCAACAAACACCCTGTTTTTTAGCTACTCTACACCTGAAACTTATTCAGACGTAGATTTTACATTAGCATACTATAACATAGACACGCAAGAGTATCAAACGATAGCTGGAATAAGAGGAGGATGTGCCGTAGCTATAGATCCAGCATCTGATGATATATACATGGGAGGCAGCGAAGGAATCTACAAATTCAACATGAACACAAAAATCGCTGATTTCTACAAAGAAGACAAGACGAACATCTGGTCCCTTTTCTTTAGAACAAACCTTTTCTACATTAGCTATCCAGAACAAAGGTTGCATCTAGAAATCGACGGTAAATTTGCCATTGTTAAGGAATTTGAAAATATTCAGATAGATCACTTTTTTGTGTCGGCGTCCAAAGAAATATTTTATGCGAATGAATCGGGGCTGTATACCTATGATACTTCGTCTATGAGAACTTTTGTAGTCAACGAATTAATATTAGTAAGGCATATTATAGATGATGATGATGGGAATATTTACGTATGTACGAATTTTGGTATATTTGTATACTCCAAATATGATGGTTTGAAGAAAATACTTGACAATAAGTATATTTTTGGGTTAGCGTTCGACAGAGACAACCATTTCATTATTTCTGATGGGAATAGCTTGTTGAAGCTGAAATATAGTGAGAAAGGTTGTGATACTGAAGATTTTCATTGGTAAAGTTTTGAAAGTGTACCATGATAATTGAAATCACGAGTTTTTTTTAGTAGGATTCGTGTTCTTTAGATTTTTTATGTTGTCTGCCACTGTTGGCAACTTAGATTACTCATTAAATTTTAATGTGTGTAAAGCTTAGTTCATTTTATGTAGTTTTGTGTGTGTGAAAGAGTTGTTTCTTATTTATTTAATAAAGTGTAATTAAGTATAATGATAGTTTAAAACAGTATTTTTTTGATTTACTCTTTTTTAAGTCCTCCTCCTTAAATCGCATTCCTCATGTCTGAGGGTTGTGACCACCACCTTCCATCAATCTCTCTCTGATCATCTCTTTTCATCGTCTTCTATCCTCAGCAACATGAAGTCGTAGACTGAGGTGTCGAGAGTGGTGCGAATCTGATCCGACCAACGTATTGGGCTGCGACCTCGTGATCTTTTTTAACTAGCTACAAAATATTTCCTGTCTCCATTTTATGGGTTAAATAAAACTTTATTTAATTTAATTTTTGCGATCGTTGAAAGCATGTTGGCGCTGCGGTTTTGAATGCATTACAAAAACACGATACAAGTGGACAGTGGATTGAAACAGAGATACTGGACAAAAAGTTACAGAAACAGTATGAGGTGTATTGCTTTCAAGATTCGGACTCAAATAAAATAAAAAAAATCCATTTGAGTAACCAGTTTGTAAGTGATAAATAAAAATTTTCATTTTCACACAAATTTTCTAGATTCATATTTTACAAATTTTCACACATACCGGCAGCACAGATATCAAATTAAGTAGGTACTTTATAAATTTTTACAAAAATTAAAACCGACTTTAAAGAAAGAACCGACTTTAATTTTTGCAAGAGGGATGTCCAGGGAATGAGCTAATTCCATACAAAATTTCATCCAAATCCATTCAACTGTTATAAAATTAAGTGCGTAAACAAACAAATTTACACATTTCGTATTTCTAATATAATAGGCATGTCCTCACGTTTAATTTACTACAAATAACCGGCTTAGCGAGGAATATAACTAAATACATTACACATACTGAAAAAATAATTTAAGTTGGCTGATAAATCTCTGAGATATGAGCTTTTAAAGTTTTAGGTGGGGATAGGGAGGGGATGCTCTATCCCTTTCTCACAAAGCGTGTGTAAGTATAGCATTTCTATGGCGCTCCTGAGCCGTGACGTCACGGCTCAGTATAGTGCGCTCTCCGTCTAGCATGAAATTTAAATGCTTATATCTGCTTATATCTTATTTATTTTTGAACTAATTTTAATTTGGTTTTCGTTGATGGGCTCTATTTATGATCAGCTTTTTTATGAGGTAATAAATAAATATTAGTCATCATGCCTATTATGTGATCAACCCACGCCTACAAATTTAATAAGAGAAATATGAATTCTGTCGCCCTGATTCCGATTTAATTTAAGAGTATTTAAAATAATGAGCATTTGAATGAAAATAATTTACTTTCGGCTACAACCTTTTACAACGGCTACAAACATTGCAGTTAATTCTGTTTCATGTAGATTGATATCAATTTTGGATACATTTGCTGAATTTATTAAGCCAATTGTGTCGCTTGAATTTCATTAAAAAAGATAATTGTAACTTAATTATGTAATCAAATTTAATTAGGGCCTATTTAATAGATCACATTTGATACTTCGTTAATATTGAACAATGTAAACTTGGAAACTTCATCATCATCATCATCATCAACCATTCTCCACCCACTGCTGGGTATAGGTCTCCTCTTCAGCGCGCCATCTTTTCCGGTCCTGTGCTAGCCTTGTCCACTGCTTTCCTGCTGCCTTAACGATGTCGTCCGACCAGCGGGCTGGTGGTCTGCCCGGTGGTCGCTTTCCGTTCCGCGGCCACCATTCTGTGACTGCTTTGGTCCACCGTCCGTCTTCCCTTCTGACCAAGTGTCCCGCCCATCTCCACTTGAGTCTCGTGATCCGTTTAACCACGTCTTCGACCTTCGTTTTTCGTCGAATTTCTACGTTTGGTATGCGGTCCAGGAGAGAGATACGCAACATGGCCCGTTCCATCGCCCTTTGTGCCACTTGGATCTTGTGCGTGGTCTCTTTAGTGAGCGTCCATGTTTCAGCACCATATGTGAGGATAGGCAGGACACATTGGTTGTACACCTTGGTCTTAAGGCTTTGCGGGATCTTTGTTGTAACCTAAATATATTTTAATATTTAAAAAAAAATAAGAACTGAATTTAAAACTTTTTTCAGTTTTAAATTCACATTAATAATGGCACGCATTAGCAAAAGAAGGCAATTTTACATCGAGATAAAACATTTTTTTCGTCACAATCTTGACAAAATCCGGCCTAGAACTCGGCGCACGCTACGTATTGCGCAGACTTTTGGTTAGTTACAAGGTAACCACGATCCGACTACAACGCCGCGCGATGCCAGAGCTACGATGACATAGCGGACAACTAACGTTGAACACTATGCAAGCGACATAACGTCTAAAATAAAGTAAATGTGGTATTGTGAACTACAATGTAATTATGTACAATGACGCTCCGACGTTTTTTTGACTGTTTTCACTGAGAGATTGTGACTCTATAGGAATTGTATCTCGATGCCTACGAAACCGAAATTTTTTTTGGGGCGTAGAGGTCCGCTAAGAAAAGATTTTGCAAAAAGGTTGAATTAAATAGGCAAAAGAGGGCGCCGTTGCGAGTTGGAATTAAATTCTACGCATACGAAGTTGAGACCAAAAGCATAAAAGCGTACAAGGTATAAAATCCATTTGATCAAAAAACACTAAAACACACTAATAAATTAAACACAATACAAACAAACAATCACACTAATATTTTAAATGCAAAAGTTTGTGTGTATATTTGTTCACGTTCGCGTAACAGCTGAACGTCTTTGAATGAAATGTGCGCTACGGCCACTTTCGAAACCAAGTTTCGAAACTAGTTTAGGAAAACGTAAAATTATTCTGCTTCCGAAACTGGTTGCCAAATAGGAATTATATTTCTGTTTCCGCGTCAGACATAACTCTTTTTTCGAAACTTCTTAGTCCTAAATGAATGGTATGGAAGTAATTTATACTCTGGAACACGTACTTTTTATCTTGAAGAAATAACAGCTCCCATAGTCAAGCAGGTGAAAACGCAAGGTTCTGCTAGTTTCTAATGTAAATTTAAAAACATTGGAATTCAAATAATACAGAAAAATCATAAATATTCTATTCTATTATCATAATAACTATTCAACATATTTTATAGACCAGACTAAATTCAGTTTCTCCACAGGACATAAAAATAAAGTCAAAAAATATTCTAGCAAACATCGACCTATGCGCCGAGGCCATTGATTTAGAAATACATGGATGTAGTACAAAACCTATGAAACATCTAGATACATTTTGGACATATCAAAAAACTTATTTAATCCTATTTCATTACAACAACATTGGTGAGATATTTTATTAAGCACAACTTAAAAAACAGAAAATTAAACAAAATTTAAAATATTAACTAACTTAACCGATTGATCTGAAATTTTGTGTACACGTTTAGTTTGTATGACAGTGCAAAGTTAGCTAAATGGCTTCATTCTAAATCCAATATGGCGGACTCAGAAGTATGGCGGACCAGTTATTTTTTATGCACAGGTATCAAATGAAAGGGTTTGTTGTGAAGAATACGTAAAATTAAATGACGTCTTACACAATTCAATACGGCGGACTCCCCAAGATGGTGGACATAATTTTCCTATATAAATATTTCCTAATATGGGTGAAAAATAAAAGGGTTCGCTAAAAAGAAAAACTTGTATCTCACAGTAAAAAAAAAATACTTTCCTTGGTACGTTTGACCAGATAGCAGAAGAAATATTCCTTCCGTAGAACTGTGGCTGGATTACGGGATTTTTTTGTTTGTTTTTAGTTTAATTTTTGGTAGGAAATTTTTGTGCGCTGACCCGATATCCACAATTTTAAATATCTTTGCGTGGCACGCAACAATTATGCAAACCACGTTACACGCTGCGCGTTCGCCACTAAACCCGACAAAAAACTACACAAAATTGACAAAAAGCCGCACGAAATTGAGAAAAAGCGACCAAAACATTGACAAAATACGTGGCGGAATATTCGCGGGAATTAAATTAAACAAACCCGAACGTGTAGATAGAGTCCACGCTCGGTACTGTTTTAGGGTCCCGTTCCAATATGGTTCCAACTTTACTACATAAATCAGAGAATTAAAAAAAAAACGATAAAAGCGCTGATAACCTTCAAACGGCGAAACAAATTTTCCTTGATCATAATAAAAAAAAAAGGGTCATTTTTGCACACACGGTCATCTGACCCCAAACTAAGCAAAGCTTGTGATATGACTGCCAGAGACTGATATACATACATATATAGTTTTTAAATACATACTTAAATAGATATTAACAACCAGATATAGAACAAACACAATCAAGATCAAGACAAAGAACAATCAAGAAATATATATATATATAAATAAATATGTGTCTCTTTCTTTAATCGGTGAAAAAATATGAAAATGAGCCGATGTCCACGGTCATCATCATCATCAGCCAGAAGACGTCCATTGCTGAACATAGGCCTCCCCCTTTACCCTCCACTCTGAACGACAGCCTGCCTTTTGCATCCACTGGATGCCCGCGACTCTCACAATGTCGTCGGTCAATCTAGTGGGAGGCCTACCTACGCTGCGTCTTCCGGTTCGTGGTCTCCACTCCTGAACCTTTCATCCCTATCGGGTTCCACGGTGCTCTTGACGAATACTATACGGAACCCTTAACGACCTAAAAGGCTTGTCTGCAGATATATTTTTTCAAAGTTCAGTAGCAGTAGTGTATTTTTAGGACCCGATACAGCGTTTTACTCTTACATAGTCTCAAAACACGCTATTCACGTCTAAACATGAGCTGCAGTTTTGTTTTTTCGAATCCAAATGGTTTTCAATTTTCGGAAAAGGCATATTAAATAAACGTAAATTGAACTATCTGCTCGGCTTTCAGTATAGATGAAGGTTTCAAACTCAGATCAGATATACAAGGGATATATGGCTACCCAAGTCGGTATGTATAGGTATGTATAATTATGTATGTTAATATTTTTTTGTTTTTTCTATTGTGCAGGGTTATAAGCCTGGGGTGTACCTTAGATCAGACACACAAAGTAGATATATGGTAAGGTAGCCTGTTGGGTGCGAACTAATCAGGCTCGATGCAGGGATGATGCTTGATGTTTTTAGTTTTTAGGGTTCCGTACCCAAAGGGTAAAAACGGAACCTTAGATCAGACACACAAAGTAAATATATGGTAAGGTAACCTGTTGGGTGCGAACTAATCAGGCTTGACGCAGGGATGACGCTTGATGTTTTTAATTTTAGGGTTCCGTACCCAAAGCGTAAAAACGGGACCCTATTACTAAGCCAACGTTGTCTGACTGTCTGTCTGTCCGTCTGTCCTACCTATAAACGGCTATATCTAATAAACCTTAATAGATAGACAGTTGAGTTCACGTTACGGCGGATTACCTAACAAATAATATAAAAATCAAAAAGTAAAAACGAAAGGGGACAACAAACGTATTTTTGTATTAGCTCTAATGTAAAAACGATAATACGTACAAGCGTCAAACTTGGCATGATTGTAGTACACACTCTAAAGTATAACAACAAATAATAAATAATGGCTAAGTGCGAGTCGGTGACAAATTTATGTTCATCATCAAGTTATAATACTGAACGTAGCAATTACTCCGACGAGTTTGGAAGGCGTTATAATAACTGGTAATTACTTGGTTACTTGGACAACCTTATTGTATTTTGTTGTGGTACGGAATCCTTAGCACGCGAGCCCGACTCTAAACTTGGCCGGTTTATTTTTATATGCTTATCCAACAGACGACCTTGTCGCAGTTTTTTCTTGGAGACTATTAGTTAATTCATTAGTATTGTGCTTGCAGTTTTTGCGTTGAGCAGTTTAGCGGTGTAGTGATTTTTTAATGAAAAATTGAGACATTTGAGCACGGTTTATAATTGTAGTAGGTTATATCTCCCTTATTTGTTTGATCTGAAGTTTCAATCCTTTTACGGTTTCCGCAGACCAAAATCAGGTGCATTGCAGCTTGAACATGGTCACGTTTTATTAACCAAGCAAAGCCAAAAAAATAATGGTTGCCTGGAAGAGATCGCTTCTAGCGATAAAACCGCCATTTGTAGCACTAGCTGGTAAGTGTTTTCTATCGTGTTGTAATTTTTATTTCTGGTGTACACAATAAAGAGTTTCAGAATTCTATCTATCTATTAAAGCGAAACAAAGAGACGACAAAGAAAAAAAACAGTGTTTTAAGATGGCAAAGCATGCATAGTATCGTCGTAAAATCTATACTAATATTATATAGAGGAAAGGTTTGATTGTTTGTTTGTTTGCATTGAATAAGCTCCGAAAGTACTGAACCGATTTGAAAAATTCTTTCACTGTTGGAAAGCTACACTATCCCCGGGTGACATAGGCTATAATATATGCCCGTGCGAAGCTGGGGTGGACCGCTAGTTTGATTAATAAAGGTGATTATAAAATACATTGAGTAGAACGCATTCAAAGGTTAAAGGCAAACGCCTCTTGGCACTAGTACTTACGACTTTTCTAGACATCCCGTAATATAATAATTTACCTGAAACAATAAGAGAAGATACATTAGTGACAAATTGCACGGAAGATAGAATGTAACAAAAACATGTTATTCTGTAACAACACTATCTAGTAAGATAAAAACTGATGTTTCTGATACATCTTGAATTTTACGGTCAGAAAATCATACTGATGGTGAGTAGTTTTAGTATGAAGCTACAAGTATTTATTTCACAACGCCACTGCTTTCAAAATTAATAGGCACATTAAAACTTATAGCCAATAACGGTTTTTTTTTTTTATAATGACAATCCCCAAATACACAAAAAAAAATTCGGAGCGCGTGTCGAGGGGGCAGGGTGCCCGACATGCGCTCCGTCATCAGAAGTGGGATAAAACCCGAGACACCCACATGGAGAGAGCGATGACACGAGTGAACAAAACCATTACAATTCAAGTGCTCCAAACAACAACTCAAATGAAGAAAAATGGCGCCTTCTTTTCGTGCAACAAAATCGCAATTTATTGGCATTGGTGCAAGCAATAAAACTACCTACATCTTCAAGTGCCATTCGCTTTCCTGATTTTGATCCGGGAAAAGTGACATCGACGATCAAACGTGAATAACAATCGCGGTCATGTGTGAGACCGACCAGTATCGCCAAGAACCAGCGCTGATGATTGTTTTGAGCCACGCACTCAAGGGCGAAGCATCATCCTGGTTGTCATCTATATCGTTTCCTGGAAGGCGCTGATAAGAGATCCCACTTGTGATGACGGCGCGAGTGTTGACCGGCGCACCCCTACCGACACTCGCGCCGTCATATATATAAATTTCAAAAACCTAAACCAAGACCTAAATAAAAGTAATCATACTAACATAAATATTTTAAATTTTGTGTAGATAATAGATACATAGCAATATACACATGCTACGTATCTACCACATCTTTTCGTCCCTACTTTGCTTCCTAAATTATCCTGACCAGAACCAGCCGTTTGGAACCAAATGTTTTTTCACAATTTCATGGGTTTTTATTATGCAATAATAAGCTTGCGTTTGACCGCTGATTCGCCTGATGTTAAGCAATGATGCGGTCTACGATGGAGCACGCTTGCCTAGCGATTCACTCGTTATTTGAAGACACCCAGATTGTAACTATCGTGGAAAACCAATTGGGGGTTGGTCCAATAATAAAAGTTTATACAATGTTGAGTAGAGTGCTTTTCATGTTTGAAGTCCCCCAGACGCGGCGCTGTCATCGCGTATCAATCACTATCAGTATCATTTCTCGAGTAGAACTTTAACAACTTTTGGCATCGTACACGACTCTTTAACGATGGAAAATTAATAAAAATCTCACTAGCGTCCAAACACAGTAACAACACCTGACAACTACAACATGGAAATTTAGTTCCGCTGTTTGCCGTGGGACTTCTTTCATGAAAAGGACTCTATAATGAGCTCTTTTCAGCTTAGCACACCTTTTCCGTGTTACCTTCTACAAGTTAAGACATAACGATTAAGTTATACGTAAGTGACACAATACCATGCAAGTACGGCACCTAACTTAGGCAGAGATAAAGGCAATAATAGAATAGTTTGTACTTGTTGTCGGAACTTCCACGTCGGCGGATTTATGAGATTTGTTGTTCTTTTGGAGGAATGCGATAGGTATCTGTAGCCCTAGTACGAAAGCCTTGTTTCAGGAAATGGCGCTGCCAACTTTAATTGCCATTGATTTTGACGTTTGACATTTCCATAAGCGGCTTGTGCCCCAATGTTTTATTTATTACAAAATGCAGGCTTAGCGAAGGATATAATAAGATAACCCGTTGGTCCAGTTGGTAATGAACTTAATGAGCTTGGGGGTATGGGTTCAATTCCCACCTAGGGCAAACATTTATGTGATGAACATTTGTGTTCATTCTATATTTGGTTGTTAATATGTATATAAAACTGTATAATTATGTATGTATATCAGTCTCTGGCAGCCATATCACAAGCTTTGCTTAGGTCGGGGTCAGATCACCGAGTGTGCAAAAATGTCCCGAAAAAAATATTTTAAACTATTTAAATGTAAAAAATATATGAAAATAATCAAATACATAATACATACCGAAAAATTATTTAGATAGGCTGATAAATTTCCGATATATAAGCGTTTAAATTTTTTGGTGGGGATAGAGAGGGGTTGATCAGTCCAGGGCTCTCGCAAAGCGTGTATTAATATAACATTTAATTTTGTAATAATTGTATGGTGCGCGCACAGTTTGACGTCATAACGTGCTAGTTTGCTCTACGTTTAGCATGAAATTAATATACTTAAATCTAATTTATTTTTAAACAAATTTTAATTTTGCTTTCGTTGATATCTATACTATGGGCTTTATAGGAGGTAAAAAAAAAAAATGACACCCATTCTATCTGGTTGTCCGCTTTTCACGACTAAATGGCTAAGCCGATTTTAACAAAATTTGGCAGGTATGTAGTCTGCATCACGAGGACAAACATACGGTACGTTTCTCCCCAGAATGCGAAAAACTGGAAACATTTAGGCCATAGTAACATTTTTCTAGCAATGTCTCTTAGGGCTTAGGCATATTTATTTTTATTCTCTGTCTTTTATCTGTACTGATAGTATATTATAAATTTTGATGGCCATTGGATTTGGGCCGTAGTTTTAACGCACACTAAGAAATTTTTGACACACGAATGTGCTAGCTAGTAGTCCGCATGCAAAAAGGACACCAAGCTCGTCAGCAGGATGAATAGTTGTCAGCAGCAACTAAAGGCGTTAAGCCTGATTTAGACCTGATGCGTTCGCAACCGCCACTCCACCGCCATATCTCCCTTTCTTGTCTTATCTGAGCATAGCATAAGCTAGATAACAATAAGTTTATAAAGGTCAATGCAAAGATCGCCCTACAGACGTTTGGAAACTCTCTCCATTATGCTACTTCGTTAAAACTCGACTTAACTCGCTTGGCTTATTCCCAACGCCCATTTGAGGGTCGCATAATGACCCACTCTAGTTCAAGAGCAGAAGGAGAATTTAATTATGCGTCACGTTGTTTTTTTTTACTATTCTGCAAATGATATAACCACGTTTAAATTAAAGAAACGTTTAAACTTTATTATGGAAACTTACGTGGTTTTAACACATTTTATTTTTATTACACGGGAATTACTCACATAATATTAAGCCGCGCGCGTGCATTCACCTTGAAAAAGACCGCCTAATGCGGTTAAAACTATAGTCAGAGTAACCGGCTTAATCTTACGTGAGTAATTCCCGTGTAATATAAATAAAATTTAACTTTTAAACTTTCTTGTTTTTATTTTATTAATATTAAATTTTTATAGCTTTAATAACTATAGAAATTATACATATTATATTATGACAAATATATTATATATAATTATATATTATATAAAATTAATATATATATACTTTCTTGTTTTGAACACGTTAAGTCCTAATCCTGAGTGAATCGAGTCCTAAAGGGTCGGCAACGTATTTGTGATGCCTCTGGTGTTACAAGTATCCATAAGCGACGGTGACTGCTTACCATCAGGCAGCCCGTCTGCTTGTTTGCCATCTATGGCATTAAAAAATCGTTTTAAACGTTTATCGGACTTATCGTCTATTATTTTATTTAGGTACAATAGGTACATTTCGACGTTTTGACCCTGTAACAATGGCCGTGGTAAAATATTGCGCAATAAGCCCCGATAAACATTAAAAACAATTGTAAATTAGATATATCAAAAGCCCGAACAAATGAACTGTAATACGATGTTGAGCGTGGTAGCCTAGCGGTATCATGTGCGCTTTACATCTGACGGCACCCAGTTCGATTCTCGGCCCTGCACAAATGACTTTTTAGTACTTGAATACATTATGTGCAGTTCCGGTGCCGTCGCTAAAAATCGGTGAAGATAGCATCGTGGGGAAACCGGTAGATATGTCCAAAAACCTCACAAAGTTCAAAGATATATGTCATTCACCAACATGCACTGGGCCAGCATGGTGGATTAGAGTCCATCCTCTTTCTCTGAGAGGCCTGTGTCCCAGCAGTGGGAGCATGAAAGGCTGACAATGACTGTGATGCGAAATCTTATGAACAATTTATTTCAAAAAAAAAAAAAAAAAGAACTGTATTATTATATACAGACTTATCACAGAATCTTGTTTTATAATAATAATAAATCATTTATATCAAGTGACAAGACTCATAGGTACACAAAAATTATTAAAAAGTTTTAGTAAACAAATAAATTTTTCATCAACTTTTCTGATATACCTTTAGTATTTTTTTTTTTTTTTTGATAATTTTCTACATAACTAGCTGGTTTCATAATAAAATCAAACATCATGCTATATTTGATGTGTCATTGTCATATTCCATCAGGGAATGTAGTAAAAGTTGGACATAAAAAAGGGTTTAGCTTTTTATTTTTATTACTAGTTACAACCCGCGGGAGTACTCGTAAAACTCTTGGTTTCCCGCCGAAAGCTTATGTACATACACTATACAGTCTATTAAAAAGGGTGTAAAATTATACGTTATAAATTTATAGAAATCTTAGTGAAATCTAATATTAGTTTATTTATAATTTAAGGCATTTTTAGGGTTCCGTACCTCAAAAGGAAAAAACGGAACCCTTATACGATCACTTCGTTGTCCGTCTGTCTGTCCGTCTGTCTGTCTGTCAAGACCCTTTTCCTCGAGAACGCGTAAAGGTATCAAGTTGAAATTTATATTAAATACTTGGGTCTACGGTTTCTTTTGGCTGTAAACAAATAAAAGTTGTAAGTCAACGCAATCAAAAGATATGAACGTTTATGTCGCATATTTTGCGATTTCACAGGGGAATCAAAACCTATAGGGTACTTCCCGTTGTCCTAGAATCATGAAATTTGGCAAGAGGCAAGGTCTTATAGCACATATATAGGAATAAATCTGAAAGTTATAAATTTAATATTATTATCATTTAAAAATTATTATATTGCTATTACAAACTTACATTTTGTAGTTGGAATGTATCGAAGAACCTTGTTGTAAACTACAAACTTAAGTTTGTCTTTAAATATTTCAACTTAAGTTGCTCTTTTTTTTGGACTCGCGCTCTGAGGGTCCCTTCCAACGGAACCCTCAGAGCACGAGTCCTACTCGTACTTGTCCGGTTTTTTGCTATTTATATCTAATTAAACTAAAATCTAATTAATATAATACCATAAAGTATATAATTAAGCAAGGAACGAATCCCGAAGGGAAGTTTTTAAATCCAGCATCTATGTGCCGGCAAATTTTGCTTTTGATTTGCATGTTTTCAGGCGATGGGGCTCGTTTACCATCAGACGGCCCGTCAGCTTATTTGCCATCAATGGCATAAAAAACAAGTTTGATTTATGTTGGCACTTCACATCGCCTATGTTTTCCGAATAAGGGGATGCAGCCTGCATAGCTGCGTCTCTTTTTATTTGGCAGAATTAGGCAATGGGAAGTGCTACCATTAAGCCAGAATGCACACCTGCCACGCTACCTTATTATATCTCCCTTGTTTGTCTGATCTGAGGACAAAAACTGTCCATCAGCTCCCAGACTCCTGTTTAGAGTAAATTAGCACAAATCGTATATATTTTAATTAGGAAACGCGGAGTTTTGTTTTGGCAAATGTAATTACGTATTCTGTCGGGCAAGGTGTCGTAAATTTCCTTTTTTTCCGTTTTTATACATTTTTTCAACGCTTTTTCCGGAATCTTGCTTTTGGAATGAATTTCGTGGGGACGTTTGAATGATAAGATCCGTTTTCTGTTTTAAATTAGCCATATTATGTACTAAGTTATCATTTAAATATATTATTGTGACTTCTATACATTTTTTACGAACTTTTATTCAGTTTCACTTGTCTAGGGGTCTGTCTGTCTGTAGAAAAAAAAACAAGTAAAATTTGATCCAGATCCCGCTGTTCGATTGAGCTGAAATTTGGCAAATTTGTCAAATTCTGATAACAATACAATAATTATTATGGTGACAGCGAGCTGATTTGATGGTGGTGACGGTGGAAAACGACACTCCTCGATGGATAATAGTATATAGGCAGTGTTTGGTTTTATTTTGATCAGCACACCGTATTGGGTCATATAGCGGTGACTTCGTCGTCATCAGCGTATCGTTTTCTCACTACTGGGACACAGGACTTCTCTCAGTAGGATAGGACAGGGCCTAACCTACCATGCTGGCTCAGTGCATTTGGTGAATGTCATTATGTCTTTGAACGTATAAACACAGGGTCGATGGTCACTTGAAGTGACTCACCTATCCGAACAGGGGCCTTGCGGACAACAGCTAATTGCGGCACCTAATCCGCTCAGTTGGAAAATCACGCGACCGCAAACCGTATCTGGGCGCGATAAGGTTCACGGTCACATGATTTTCCAACTGAGCGGATTAGGTGCCGCAATTAGCTGTTGTCCGTAAGGCCCCTGCTCTTAACAACAGTGCGTAGGAAAGACACGATTTGAATCAAACATATTACGTTTTAAACACGTTTTGTTTGGCTCTCTTTTTATTCTTTTTCTTCTATGACGTGTATTGAAGCATGTAGGATATAAGTTAATTACAATGCCACTTGACTGCTCATCCCTTACCCCGCCGTAAGGTAATGGTTCTAAAATGTCAACCTAAACTGTTTCGAGAGGGCCAATCCTAGGCGCGAATTGAATGAATGACTTTTGAGTCTCCAATCACAAGCGTCGAAAGCGTCGAGTCTTCAATCACAAGCTGCCCCCCGCGACCGCCGTGGCATCATTTTGCAAAAGGGAATTTTGACTACATGCGCAATCAAGTGGTTATTTTATCTTTGATAAAAGTAATACACGTTGTCAATATCTGAAGCATAAAGTTAAAAATTTATAAAAGAATACTCGGGCGGGTCCACGTGCGAATACTAGTCACCATATTAAGTCACACATCGCTACGCACCGATCTAATATCTGCTATCGACATATAAAATATTATCCGATACGATTCTTCCACATGGTTTTCCAATTTGATTTCTGTATTCTTTTCGGCGTAATCTTTCCAATTCTTGAGTTGCTTTCTTGACAATCAAAACTTGAAGGATAAGTTATTGTATTACTAATCAGTTTGGAATTGTCTTTATTAGATTGGATTTAGGATTAATTGATATTGCGTGCAAAAAATCAAATTCAGCCTTGCTTGGTTTTCGAGTATGGTAAGTGGCTTTTTCTATCGTTGGAGCCTAAATACTGGCATCTTATAAGGCATCTGACCACAGATCTAGCACCGTCTGTGCATCTGACAAACAATTCAAGCATTCAATTTTTTTTTATGGCCCCCATGCCCCACGATTTTATTCACGGAGGAACGGAGAAGTAAACGGTTTTACACGGTTTTATATAACTTGCCTTGTTAGTAATAAGTCAAATTTAGCAACAGAATTTTAATACAGTTATCGCCAATGATGTTATTTGGTTATCTTATTGTTGTATTATAAGATGGCGGAAAAAATGTTCTTATCTACCATCATGATATGGGTATCAAAAGAAAGGGTTTCCTGAGAAGAACACGAAAAAGATTTATACAAAAAAAACATACAATCGAATTGATAGCCTCCTCTTTTTTGAAGTCGGTTAAAAAAACTAATTCAATATCTGTTATTTGACAAATTTTGTAGTGTAACGGTTAGGTTACAGGAGGTAACTTAGAAACGTATATACACCGTAACCGTACCGTAACCATAGGGCAGCTAGGTAAAACCACAAAACACAGAACATCTTCATCATCATTTCAGCCGTAGGACGTCCACTGCTGGACATAAGCTTCCCCCATCGATCTCCAAAAGGGCCGATTGGAAGCGGCCTGCATCCAGCGTTTCCCTGCGGTCTCTTTTAGGTCGTCTGTCCATCTTGTGGGTGGACGTCTTACGCTGCGCTTACCGGTCCGTGGTCTCCATTCCAGAACCTTTCGGCCCCATAGGCCATCTGTTCTGCGTGATATGTGCCCTGTCCACTGCCATTTCAACTTGCTAATCCGGTGGGCTATGTCGGTGACTTCGTTCGGTGACTACTCATAACTCTCATAATCAGCCTTTTAACAGTCCACTGCTGGACTTTTAGCCTACCCCCGAAAGGGTGATTGGGCCATATCCACCACGGTGGCCCAGTGCGAATTGGTGGATTCACATACGCCATTGAAATTCCTTCTCCGTACGTATGCAGGTTTCCTCACGATGTTTTCCTTCACCGAAAAGCCAGTGGTATGAAAATCCGTACATAAGCTCCAAAGAGTTCATTGGTACGGGCCCGGGGTTTGAACTCGCGACCTCACGCTTTGAAGTCTAGCGGTCTCCCAAATGGGCTACCACTTACACTTACCACTACCACCACTACCACTTACTTTCGTTCGTCTACGGATCTCCTCATTTTGGATTCGATCTCGTAGAGAAACCCCGAGCATAGCCGTCTCCATAGCTCGTTGTGCGACTTTGAGCTTGTTTATGAGGCCCATAGTGAGAGACGACTCTCAGAACATCGTATTCCACAACTATTAAAAAAATACTTCCCACTTAGTCTCCACAAAATATACCACACAGAAACAAATAAAGAAAGATTAAGAATACCACCATTAAACTATTTAAACAACGCTTTAAATAATATTCAAGCCATTACCGAGCACTAACGGAGCTAATGGGTATTCATATTTAGCAAACAGCTTTTTTGCTCGCTTCGCTCTTTGTGTTGCAACTTCACTCGGTGCGAGCGGGAGCGACGAGCGACGAAACCTCGCGAAACTTTTCAGAATAATAAACTATCGGAATGAAACACACAAACAAACTCACAAAAAATCGACACCGCTTTATGCCTGATATTCTGAAAACTCGTACGAAGTGCTTTGATTCCACTTTTATTATGCGTACTGTTAGTCTGTGGAATGCGCTGCCTGAATGGGTGTTCCCCGATGGTTACAATCTGGTATCTTCAAATCACGAGTGAATCGGTTTCTTCTAGGCAAGCGTGCTCTATCGTAGACCGCATCGTCGCTTTACATCAGGCGAGCTGGCGGTCAAAAGTAAGCCTATTATTAAACAAGAAACATATTTTTTATTGTCCAATTAAAAAGCTGACTATAAATAGAGCTAACCATCGTAAACAAAATTAAAATAAATTCAAAATGAAAAAAGTTATGAGCATCATATTTAAAAATGACGTCACTTGTATATAAATTTATTATATAAATTTCACACTGACTCTCAATCTGTAGGAAAAAGGCAGAGCATTTTTTTTAAATATAGAATAGCTCTACGTTTGGCCACCAACTCGCCTGATGGTAAGCAATGCTGTGGCCGAGGATGTAACACGTTGAACTATAAAATCTATAAAAATATCTATAGAAGCAGAATCTTTACTGTATAAACTATGTACATACATGGTGAAGCAAGGAAGTACTAGTTTCAACAGTTTTGTCCATCACCATACAATATTAGTAAGTTTTAAACTATGTGGTGTAAATTATAAATATTTAACAATTAGTTAAGTACATCTAGTTTTATCTTTCTTCCATTTTTAATCCGACCCAAAACTTTAAACTCATATTTCAGAACTTTATAAGCCGATATTTTTTAAAGATTTGAATAGTTTATCATACTAATATTATAAATGCGAAAGTGTGTTTGTTTGTTGGTTTGTTTGTTCCTCTTTCACGCTGCAACGGAACAACGGATCGACCTGATTTTTTGCATGAATATAGTTCAAAAGCCGGAGAGTGACATAGGCTATATATCATAGACATAGCTTTCATCATCATCATCATCACCATCACCATTTTTCATCACTACGCGGATGAAACCGCGGGGCGCAGCTAGTTATTTATTAAAACTTTAAAAACAGAATATCAAAGAAAACTTAAAATATTAACTAAAAACGAAAACTTAAAATAACTAAATATAAACAACAATTAAACTAAAAGATGATCGTATAAATTTAATTAAAAATTTATATTTTATAAATTTATTATATTTAAATATTTTTTAAGTATACGTTTTATTTCAATGTATTATTATTATATTAAAGTTATATGATTATTTACCGGACATTTACCGTGGTAAGGTTGTGTTTTATTATTATATTGTTTTAAATGATCATACAAATAATTATCTTTTACGCAGCAACAAGCAACGGATCGACCTGATTTTTTGCATGGGTATAGTTAAAGAGTTGGAGAGTGACATAGACTTTCATCATCATCATCATAATCATCACCACCATTTTTCATCACTACGCGGGTGAAACCGCGGGGCACAGCTAGTAAATAAATAAAAACTTCAATTTGTTGAGTACTAGTTGCAAAATATACATAAAAACAACACAAACGAATATAACCTCTCGATTCAGTCGTGGCTAAAAAAGTGGTTAAAATGGCTAAAGGTAGACAAGTATCAATAAAAATCGACATAATCCTTCTCCCAGCTACCTCGTGACTCGATAACTCAAATCCCAAACGGCTCCAAAACAACACTTGCATGTGAGAATCGGCCCTCGACCCATTTTTCAATGTTCACTAACTTCACCAAAAACCTGATACAGGGTATGACCTCACTGGGATTTAAGCTGGCTAATAAGGCGCGACGTTAAACGACCGGTTAACGCAGACTAAGACGAAAGTCTTTTTTTTTTTTTGTTAAAATTTTCATGACCATGGATGCAATGTCCTTTAGTCGTAATATTAAACAGTTTGCATAGTCTTAATAGCGTCAAACAAGTCATAGTCACAGTCAGAGTCAAGGTAAGTAAGTCACGGTCAAATCAAACTCATGCCCCTGTAAAGTGGTGGAGACTTTACAAGAGGCTCCTATGGAGTTTTGGAAACAACACGAAAAGACACGTTTCACTTCGTTATATCACTTACCCACACTCGAGCACGTTTACGAGCACTTAATGAATAATAATTCACTATTTAGTACACATTAACACTCGAAAATACACAAGTTTAGAAAAATAATCCAACAAGCCTACATGTTTTTCCGCGTTGGCGCCAAAAACCCACGAAAGTCTTCAGTTAGTGTGTGTTGCCAGTGATAATGGCACTGAGACGCGGTCTCCTACTATGGGCCTAGAATAATAATAAAAAAATAAAAAAATACCATTCCCCTCTAAAAGCTTTAGTAGTCTTTGGCTTGAATAAAATCACTGAAAACTTAATAAAAAGCACTGAATTGAATTTAGAACACATCAATATAATCAACCTCCTTTACAATGCTATACAACCTCCTTGCGCAAAAAATACTCGATTCAAACTCCTTAAATCTTTCTTTTTTTCGTAGTCATGGTATAAAGTATAGTATGCAAATATTGAATAAAACGGATTTATATAGAGGGCCATGAATCACTCGTGTCGCTCAGGATTCTAGCACTCGAATCACACGCTACGATCGTGATTCAATCATCACGAATCACTCTCTACAATACAATACAATTCTTTATTAATAACTCCATAGTTACAAGTCAAACTTCTCCGGTACACTTTCTACAACGGTGTATATAAACTAATATAAAAAAATATTTAAATAATATTATTATGTGTAAGTCAAATTAAATAATAAATTATTCATTTAAAAATATTATGAGCAAAAATTTATTACTATATATTATTATGTCGTGACTACTGTCGTGATTCAGTCGTTAGAATCCTTCACTTGCTCGTGATTAATATATGGCTTAGGCATGTGTCCTAATGTTTAATTTATTACAAATAACCGGCTTAGCGATGAATATAACTAAATACATTACAAATACTGAAAAAATAAATTAAATTGGCTAATAAATCTCTGAGATATGAGTGTTTAAAGTTTTAGGAGGGGATAGAGAGGAGATGCTCTATCCCTTTCTCGCAAAGCGTGTGTTAGTATAGCATTTGTATGGCGCACCTGAGGCGTGACGTCACGGCTCAGTATAGTGCGCTGTCTGTCTAGCAGGAAATTAAAATGCTTATATCTCATTTATTTTTGAACTAATATTTATTTTGTTTTCGTTGATGTGCTCTATTTATGATCAGCTTTTTTATGAGGTAATAAAAAAATATTAGCATCATGCCTATATACTATTATAAGCCGATTTTGTTAATACCGCATTGCACAATAGGACGCATTTTGCAATGCAGGATTTTTCAATAAAGTGATCATAGTGGACTTTTATCATAAAATGGAGAGATGCCGAGAAATATCGGATTTCACGTGTCCGTCCGCGCAGAATTGTTTGCAAC
Organism: Agriopis aurantiaria; assembly: GCA_914767915.1. Taxonomy (NCBI): domain Eukaryota; kingdom Metazoa; phylum Arthropoda; class Insecta; order Lepidoptera; family Geometridae; genus Agriopis; species Agriopis aurantiaria. The sequence continues at coordinate 10,649,083 of OU612004.1, forward strand.
TTTTTATTCAATGTTTGTCGATACGAAAGGGTGCCACTTATTGAGCAGAATCGGACGACTTGATACCTAATGGACATTACTACAATTATTATTATAAAAAAATAAAAATAAAATGCAACTCCACGGACACCAGGGCCCCAATTCTACTAAACTAATTCCGTCTTACTACAAAAGATTAACAATCACGATCAATAGAAATAAATAGAAAAATAATCACGTTTTTAATATAGTTTACATAGCTTTGGTCCTTGAGTGCAGTCTTAAACAACGCTGATTGTTCCGCTCAATATCTCAAAATCGATATACCAATGCGTATAATTGGTGGGCCAATCATTTTGTAGGTACAATTATTACTAATGTGTTGACTGAAAGTAATCGCCCTATGACGTCTATGAGTGGGAAGTCGATGGTTGAATCCCTGTTGGTGATATAAAATAGGGATTCGTTCTGTTATCTACGAGTATTTTGTGCCTGTATTTTTGCGTATGGACTTCAACATTGTGTTGTACAAAACCAATTGACTTTGTTCATTTTTGCGTGTTGCTACTTCAATGTGGTATTGACTGTAGTACTAACTGATTTTGTTTATGTTTTATTTCACTTTCTAATCTATTGGATTTTGTAATTACTGTGTTAGCACTACGGCGTAGCTGGTACTACGGCGTAGCTGGTACTACGGCGTAGGGGGTACTACGGCGTAGCTGGTACTACGGCGTAGGGGGTACTACGGCGTAGTAGAAGCTACAGCATTGTTACAAGAGATAAATATGCGTTACTTCCCGTTCTATGCTCGGAATCTTCTATTTATCTTCTATCTATATATAAAAAATACGATGTGCGTATGTATGTTCCATATGGATTTCAAAACGGCTGAACCAATTTTAATTAAATTTTGAGGCATTTATTAAATTTGCCCAGCGAGTGATTCTGTGAAGTTTGGTAGCGATAGGATTAACTTTTTTTGGTGTTTTTAATATTTTCCTAACAAAAAACCAAGGACGTTTTATACCCGTATAAATCGTCGTAAATGGCCAAGTGCGGGTTGGTGACAGATTTCTGTTCATTACCAAGTTATACCTGGTAATTTAGTTATTTGGACGACGACGTTATTGTAACGCCCGCGCCGACCTTATAATTTCACTGAATCGAAATGCCATATTTTACTAATTAGCAATTGCTTCGAGTATTTTGGAAGGCGTTAAACCTGAACAATATTTACTGGTAATTTGGTATATTATTTATTTCCAATATATATAGAGACGGAAGCGTAAGAATTTTATGTTTAGTGAAGTAAGGCGTGCAACTAACAGTACTTTCTAATCTAAACATAGATCTGATACAGCGTTTTTGTCTTTTAAAAATAATCTCTTTGTCGGTTGAGTTACCCCAAAATATAATACCGTATCTGAGGACGGACTCAACTAAACCATAGTAAGTGCAAAGCAATGCATCTGTGTTTTAGAGCACGAGTCTTACTCGTACTTGTCCGGTTTTTGTTATAATTCCGCTTCCATTCTATTTATCCCATGTTGCTCGCCACCAAGCTACCCGCAATCTCTTCTACCCTACCCACTACCCATTCTTAAGTATTTGCTCACTCAGACAAAGGCGGCACCGCCACTGGTTCTAGGTATCAGTTCGGTGCAGTCCTGCGCTCCGCTAAAAATATTTTCACTCAGAAAATTTGGATATGAGTTTTGCGCTTAGTATTTGTTTTGTTTTGCTGCCTATCCTTGGCTGTTGGTTGTGATAATGTTTATGATTTTTGCGCTTAGTATTTGTTTTGTTTTGCTGCCTATCCTTGGCTGTTGGTTGTGATAATGTTTATGATTTTTGAGCTTAGTATTTGTTTTGTTTTGTTGGCTATCCTTGGCTGTTGGTTGTGATAATGTTTATGATTTTTAAGCTTAGTATTTGTTTTGTTTTGCTGCCTATCCCTGGCTGTTGGTTGTGGTAATGTTTATGATTTTTAAGCTTAGTATTTGTTTTGTTTTGCTGCCTATCCTTGGCTGTTGGTTGTGATAATGTTTATGATTTTTGAGCTTAGTATTTGTTTTGTTTTGCTGCCTATCCTTGGCTGTTGGTTGTGATAATGTTTATGATTTTTGAACTTAGTATTTGTTTTGTTTTCTTGGCTATCCTTGGCTGTTGGTTGTGATAATGTTTATGATTTTCGTACTTAGCTATTCATAACGAAATGTTGAGGAGTTTCAGTTTTAAGCCAAAACGTAGTTTAAATATACTATTGTAGCAGTTTTAGCAAAAAACTAGCTTCGGGGTTTAAGAGGTATGTTTTTAAGTTTTTAACCTACAAGAAACAAACGTAGATGATATTTATGTGCGTTCGGCGTAAAAGATTTTTAGTAAAAAATAAAATAACAATGACATTAAAATGCCCACTAATGGAAAACATCGTGGATAAATTGAGTCTCGGAAGAAAAAAACAAGTGAGAATGTGTGTCTGTGTGTGTAGTACATATTTCCTGCATAACAGCTGGATTGATTAAAATTACTTTCTTTTAGTTATGAAGGTTATCTAGTTGAAAGTGAACCGGATTAGCACGTTGAAGTGGCAGTGGGCACATAGCACGCAGAACAGATGGCCAATGGGGCCGAAAGATTCTCGAATGGAGACCACGGACCGGTAAGCGCAGTGTAGGACGTCGACCCACAAGATAGACATACGACCTAAAAAAGACCGCAGGGAAATGCTGGATGCAGGCCGCTTCCACCCGGCCCTTTTGGAGATACATGGGGAGGCCTATGTCCAGCAGTGGACGTCCTATGGCTAAAATGATGATGGTGATTTTTTTGATTGATTTATTTAAACACATAGTACGTTACATTTCAAGTTAGTAAGTATGATCTCGTCTTTTAATGTAGGTATCTAAGAAGTGACACTCTGTTATGAATCGATCTAAATGCCACTATTGCGGGCACACCTTAACTAATCTGACGTCAAATGGTATCCAGATTAGTCCAGATCCATTTACCCATCCGATTCAGCACAAAGCGACCTAATGGCTCCATCTAGGATAAACCTAACTCTCAAGGTAAGTTTATCTATGTCCAAGGCTTAATAGGCTAGATTAAGTCTATCTAGGTCTTAGTACATTACCTTGATTGATTCGATAATTGCGTTAAAGTGTCTAGTGGAGAGAAAAATAAAATTTGCAAACAAATGGATTTTCAGTACCAAATTCAGGAAAAACTGTCCTGAGTTATTTAAGGTTTTTCCATTTTTAAGCAGCGCTTGTTATCATCATTATCATCATCATCAGCCGGAAGACGTCCACTGCTGAACATAGGCCTCCCCCTTTAACCTCCACAATGAACGACAGCCTGCCTTTTGCATCCACTGGATGCCCGCGACTCTCACGATGTCGTCGGTCCATCTAGTGGGAGGCCTCCCTACGCTGCGTTTTCTGGTTCGTGGTCTCCACTCCAGAACCTTTCTTCCCCATCGGTTATCGGTTCTTCGAGCGATGTGGCCTGCCCATTGCCACCCCAACTTGCAAATTTTAACATCTATGTCAATGACTCTTCCGGTTTTTCAGCGGATATCCTCGTTGCGGTGGGGTAGGTAAATTTTACATATCTTCTTATTCTTCCTTCTTCTTTCATTTTCTTATATATAAAAGGCGTTGTGTGTATGTAAGTATGTAGAAGTATGTGGACGGCGAAACGGTTGGACTTATTTTGATGAATATTTCAGGTAATCTTCAGATTAGCCCAGCAAGTGAACCTGTGAAGTTTGGTAGCGATCGGATCAACAGTTATTTTTGTTTTAATATTTTACCTCCAAAAACAAGAACAAGAGAAGAAGTCTATAAATTGACATAATAATGTTACAACATAGAAAAAAAAACACTTCAGTCAAAGGAGGTTGCCGTCGCATATTCGGGACATTTTTGCACACACGGTAAGCTGACCCCAAAATAAGCAAAGCTTGTAATATGACTGCCAGAGACTGATATACATACATATATAGTTTGAAATACATACTTACATAGATATTAACACCCAGATATAGAACAAACACAAATGTTCATCACATAAACGTTTGTCCTAGGTGGGAATCGGAAACCTACGCCCCCAAGCTCAGAAGGTAGGTTCACTACCAACTGGATCAACGGGCTATCTAGCTATATATATATTTATTTTATATTTTTGTTGGCATTATTGTAAGTTGCTTCGTGCTTAATGGACTACCCTTCTCCATTTCCAGACATTTAGACCGTGTATTCTCACCTCCCGTTATCTAAAGCCCTAAAACCCGTTTAACAAGATGTACAAGTGCGTCGTTTTTACAAAAATACCTACGATCCTGATAACACAATATATCACGCGCACAGACAGTCCCTCGTCCCAATTCCCTCACCCATATTACAGTTAAGTAGAAAACACTCTGCTGTAATCAAAATTCCGCACGGGCCGTCTGTTAGTCCTGTCTCGTAGACGCTGGAAATGCAGGTGGAATAATGGAGAAATGTTTGTTTCGATTCCGGTTTATTTTGTCGCCATATTAGATCACAAAAACTACCATTTTTTTTTTTAGTTTTGGTTGTTTTATTTTTGAGTAGGTTTAGTTCATTTGAAATTGTATTGCTAGGTGAATCCCGCGATGCTATCCGCAATTTTATAGTTTTTCTACGTTTCTGGAATTCAGACGGCGAGGCATGAGATGGTGCGGCACAGCACGCTTCGGCATGCCGATGAATGCCGATAGATGCTGTAGGATCAAGTGGCATTCCACGCAAAGAAAGCTAGATTCAACCTTGGTTCAATTACTTAGCACTTACATTAGTTTAACAAAATTAAGTTACCTATGCGTCTCACGTGATGCAGTGGCGTGCCGAGGCATCCCATGGAATGACGCAACGTGCCGATGGATGGATGGATCGATACCGATGGAGACGTAACGTGCCACGGCATTCCACGGCATCACGTGAGACGTTTCGGCCTATTTGTGTTGAAATAGCGGAATGTTAGTGCTCAAATCATTGAAAAACGGATGAAAATAATTTGCCATGTCGTACCGTGCCTCACCGACTGTGAGCCGTAGGATCCTCCAACATCCATCGTCATTGCCCTTATGAGTAAGGGCAATGAGGCTTATATAAACATACTGTGACATCACAGACATCATAATTTTAGTGAAATGAAATGAAATGTTTTTATTCCAGATTTACATCCATATAAACTAATTTAGAAACTAAAAACTAGACAGCAAGCAATGACAAATAAAAAAATAAAAAAAATATTATGTAATGGGCGTGTGGTATGCTCTCCATGTACGATGCAGGGGACTAGAGTGCCATTTTCGCGCCGCAACCATCAGAGTGTTGTCGGAGCGGTGCAGGGCGGAGCGCGCGGCGGCCGACCGGCTCCGCAGCAGCGCCTGCCAGCAGGGCGCGCGTCCCTCGGCGAGCATGCCGCTCGCGCTGCACCTACGGGGCAGTCAGAACATCGCGCGCCACGCGTCATTATACTGCACGCGCATCTCGCTCATGGCAGCCTTGGTGTGGTTTGTCCATAGTTCGACAGTGTAGACGCTGGTGCAGTAACTGATAAACAGCTGAGTCTTCACTGCCTCGCTGCAGCGGCTAAATCTTCTAGCCAGCATGTTGCCGCGCACTGCAATGGCACGCCTCTGCCTCTCTATATCAGCATGGTCGGATAAATTGGAGCTTAATATGTGGCCGAGGTATTTGACTTCCTCAACTTTTTCCAGGGCGACGTCGTACAGTGTAAGAAGAGGCAGATCATGGTAGCAGTTCACGCTCTTGAAGATCATGTACACTGATTTATCAGAGTTGTACTGCATGTTGTGTTCTTCTGCATAGTCTTCACATATGGCCAGTAGCTTGCGCATCGCCGATATAGATGGCGCTAATAGCACCATGTCGTCCGCATAGGCGATATGATTTGTCATTGTCCCGTTGATGGAGCAGCCTACGCCTGATTGCAAGAGCTTTTTAGACAGACCATCCATATACAAATTAAAGAGGGATGGGGACATACTCCCTCCCTGCCTCACCCCGCATTTAAGCTCAGAGGACTCAGAGTAGTCATTTTTCCACCGTACTCGATTTCTTTGTTGTTGGTACCAATTTTTTTGCACTTGTATTATCTGATCGGGAACATTGCGATCATACAGTTTCTGCCACAGCAAGTTGTGGTCTACGCGGTCGAATGCCTTGCTGAGATCTAGGTAGCATGCAATAACCGACGTCTTCCTGCTCTTGTAGTAACCCACGACCTGCTTGAGTACATAGATTGCTGTGCTGGTCGATGTATGGCTTTTAAACCCGTACTGACAATCCGACGATTCTACAATCAGTTGCACCTGATCAAATGGGCCATGACTTTGAAGTGCATCATCGAGGGAAAGTGGATATGACGTTTCTGTATTCCAAAAAGAACGATCTATGATGCATTGAAAATTTGCCAATAATTTGTAATTGGTTCGAAAATTATGAAATTTCCATGAGTTACGAGCGCATATCGTACGCCCCCACCATTTAATCAGTCCTCTTAGCAGGTCTTTTAGACTGTAAAAGCCACTGTTTTCTGTAGGATAGTACTGTTTTCTACGATAAGGCACTTGTATAATATTTGTCTATGCTTATTCATATTATTGTTGCTTGAACTTGGTTGATAAATCATTTGCTTTGATAAAATGTAATAATGTAACGTTTTAATTTAAAGATTTTTTAATAAAAATTACAACATGATATCTCTAGTATTTTCTTACTGGCATCGAACCCAACACTTAGCGAGTTTACAGTTTTTGCTTGTGATAACAACGTTGCATGCCGTATCTGGCATGAAGTATGAGCGGCGGTAAGCACTTCTCAGCCACTGCATCGTTGCCATCACGTCACCATCTTAGTCGCTATCTGAAGCTGTAGGTTTTTCGAAAATTAGTGCACAGCGGCTATCTAAGAGAGATATGGTAGGGGCGATACACGAGTATGTTTTATGTTGGCCGTGTGGAATTGTAAAGGAAGCTAAATGCATGTCGGCCACTTCAACCAACGTTGTAATATACTTCTGTGTTTCAAATTCAAGTACATGCATTTTTTTTTGAAACGTTATAAATGTACAGTGAGCGTAAACGTGTTGTCGTTACACCATCGCAACGTACGTGACTATTCGACGTGACCGTAGTGCTCATCGTCGTACAATGAAACGATGTGTGACGAGTGTGCCGCTGTTAAAGAAAAATTAATATTTTTCACACGAGCGGGTCAACAGTGGCTTTGGATCGCGAGAGAGTATATCGGAGACTCCGATAGGTTCGTCGGGAAAACTTTTCATGGCGCGGATAGACACCGCTACACCATGTTAGCGTACTGTTGCAGAGACGTTAGTGACGCTTTGCCATGTACTCTCGATAACCGACCGATACTATACTTCTAGTATACGTCGGTGGTGACGTGTGTTCCCGTACGACGGTTCGCTAAATCATAAGGTGTTCAGCGGATGCACTTGCGTACTGTATACACGGGTATCAGCTTTTAATAAAGGAAAGACTTACACGAAGCAGTACAGTGTCTAGGTCGTATGTTACATAAGCCTTAGGATCCATGGTCGACCATTGCATCCGAACAGGCTCTCCGTTTACGAAAAGCGCCTGATGCTTCCGTTATCAAGTTCCACAATGCTAGAAGTTCGCGCCATGATAACCGGCGTGATGGCACTGTATTTAGAGCACCGCAAAACCAACCGAAGTACCAGCTGCGTGCTAGCAAGCCACTAGAGGTAACCAAGATTTTGTCGAATACTTAGCGCCGCGACGTTGTTGTGCCCTTGGTTATCCGTATATGGCAGCGCAGTGGGTTTTTCTTGCGTGCGATCTTTCAATGGACAGTTAACATTTTATGTCGTACTGTTGTTGCTTATTTGGAAATGTATATGAAGACAATTTAAGAATTCTCCGTAGTATTACAAGGTAGTAGGTGACTAATGAAGTGCGTAGGTAAGCATCAGACGACCTTTGGCTGTGGCAGCGTGGACATCGGCTGAATCTTTCAACGTAATAAGTAGTTAATAACGGATATATTTATAGTTTTAGCTTAATTCTTTTGCTTTCCCTCAAGGATTGCTCAAAACGCGTTCCATTACTGAAGTTTAATGTTTTGTTTGTTTTCATTTTCAGGTAAACAATCATGTCCTGGAGTAAGACCATGTGGTTAGTCTTCGTTGGTTTGTGTGGGATCTTGCTTATTTGCATCATCGCAGCGAATGTAGTAAACTGGAATCATGTCGAAGAAAAATGCGTTGGAAATTATAATTTGGTAAGTTATTTTCTATCTCTGCCAGCACTCATATTGACAATTTATTCAAGTTTACAACCGGTTGAACTCTCCAGCGGGCTGTGCCGTCTGACTTTTGTATATCTATGTAAAGAATACATGCATAAATATATAGATATTTGAAAACCACTTAGTGCAGCCGATTGTTACTGCACATCAAATAATACCCATAGACGAAGGAGGTTTCAATGGCTATATATTCAAGTTAGCATGCGGTGAGCGCGAGTTTTCAAGCTTTTTAAGTCCCAAAGTAGATCCTAGCCGCCATGTTCTTTATATCTGGATGATCACGGAAAGTTAGCAAAAATAAATTTGTATATCTTTATGCTTTCAGTGCAAGAGGGCCATCAAGCCCTGTTGCCGGCAGCAACAACTGGAAAATCCTTCCGATTTTCCTGAAGATTTTATCTGCAGCCAACTGCACAAAGGGATTTGCGAACCACTGAGTAATATAAGAAATCTCGACGAGTATGTAAAGTTGACGAAGAACCTTAAATGCACCGATATCCCTGAACGCACTACTCAATATCGGACGATTCTCGGGTTGAGCGAAACGGATTCGATAATGTTGTACGTGGTAAACTTTATCGGTGCATGGTCTGTCTTGTGCATAATCCTGAATCTTGCTTATTACTATTACCGGCTTCCGTCACGTGTTCCATCTGATGACATCCCTCCTGGGATGTAGTATTGCGATGGATTCCAGGCATGAGTTCTCCGACAACGAGTCACCAAACAACCGAAAGAATGAAGAATATTTGTTTGTATGCGGTCCTGCCAGGACTCGTCTGGTCTTGGATCATGCTAGAAGACATGGTGGAAGAATACTGTCCAGACGATACAGTAGGACGTGACACCGACTGCATTGCAAATTATGCAAACGTAAGTCCTATATTACAATTTCTACCATCGATGTTAAAACACCGTCCAAGCTTAGAACCGATGAAACTTCACATTAAAGTGTTAAGCATGCCTCGTAACGAGAGTCATGTGTGCCCCCGTGTTTGATTCCGTGGAGCACTATTTAAAGCGAGTCAGTGAGTGAATTGAATGTTATTTTGTATCTTTCCAGTGCTCACATTCTACGAAGCCCTGCTGCCGCAAGGAACGCCTCGGAGGTGGTACGGACGTATACGAGGAATTTATTTGTTTTCGCATCGGCGAAGGCATCTGCACACCGCTGAATAAAATTCCCAACATAGTTAACTACGCACACTTGGTCAATCATATGAACAGCACCACGTTCTCCGAAAGACTTCGTCTATTTAAGGAGAATTTCGAAATAGCAAAAAGTGATCCAGAGTATGACTACTCCCCATATGTGGTTATGGGTACATGGGGTGTCATGCTACTTTTGATTTTTACGTATAATATTATATATATTATAACCGACTGTAGGCTCTCAAACCGAGGACCTCCCCATACTGTGGTTAGAAGGTAAACACTGTAGACACTAAACCATACTATTGTATAATCTGTATCAGTACCTGTATCTGTATTTGGCATCCATTTATTACAATCATAAAGTTTAAATCATAATTTTTCAAATTTATACGGACCGTAAAGTTGGCGTTACGGCCCGTACAATGTTGTGCCACTGACTGTATGTCCTACCAGATTGCAGAATCTAATAGATTACAGACATTACGGTATGAGCATAAAAAAATCTAACAGTCAGCATCCATTAGTAGCCAACGAACGAACGCATGCAGAAAAACATCGGAAGATCTAAGCCAAACAGGTGGTTATGCTCCGCCACATTCATTTCTTTAGTAGAAAAGAATCGAGGAGATAAGGCTTCAGCAAATCTACTCTGCCTTAAGTCTAGTCTGTAGCAACCAGACCCTGTGTTAACGCTAAATCGCTGCCGTACATCATCTCTCATGCCAGTATCTATAGCATTCTGCGAGAGTCTTGCAAATCGCAGCTTAAGGCTGCAAGCGAAGGGTTCGAGTGTTCAGAGCCTGCGAAGATCGTGTCGATTGCGTCTCCTACATAGTTTTCATAAGTTGACCAACTTACCATATGTTTGATGCAATTAATACAAACCCACAGGAAGAGCAATCGCCTGAGCTGCCTGCCAGGCTCTCAATACCCATTGAAAAATCATACACTATCAGGAGGAAAAGAGTGAAAAAAGGCAGAGATTATCATTGATCCATTTATTGATCTTTGAAACCCACAGTAGTGGGCGAGTATGCTAATATGTTAGACGTAGCTAACAATATCATAAGGCACAATGAGACTTTGATAAACCATAAGATAAAATTAAAGAAAATACTGGGAATTATCCATTTGTGGATTGGGGTGGTGGAAGTGCAACACTTATTTTCTGAACGCTCTTGCGGCTGTTGCTGCGAGGCAGCCGCGGCTGATACTAGCGCCACTTGTCGAGCCAGGTCTCTTTCTTTTCGAGCGTCGGCGGCGTGTTGCCTGGCTATCTCGGCCTGTTCCTTAGCTCTTTCTTGCTGTCTGCGACTTTCGGCAGCACTTTCCCGCGTTTGTTGTTCTAGTCGGCGCAGCTCATCTCGCTTCTTTTCTAGCCGCTCCTCTGCTTCGCGCTGGGCTTGCGCTTGCTTCTGTGCAGAGCCTCGTGAACCAAACATGATAAATGTGGTTAGGCTATAATAGTAACTGGTATTGACAGGGATATGTAGTCGACTGCGCGGATGTTCGTTACAAACTGAACCACATTACTCGATATCCTCGTGTATATAGCACAATTTAATAATGCCAATACCTAAATGTATCGATATGAAAGGTTATGAACTTATCGCTTGAACGCTACTCAGAAAACCCGCTCATTACGTTATCAACGCTCTGGAACACTAAAATTTGACCATTTTAGTATACTTTGATAACTTTTTCCTGTACGTACTTATCTACCTAGAACAATGAAAAAGAGATCCTACTTGTAATTACCATGGAAATGTTTCACAAAAAATTTCAATACGTATATACCTCACACCTGCACTCAGAAGACATCTGACTCCCTGATTCAAAAAAGTTGTGTATGATTTAGTTGTGTTACTTCTTGTACCAGAATTATAGCAAAGGAAACCGTCTGCTGTGCATTGCATTCGTGGAGCCCAAGATCTTTATGATAAACTAACTTACCACATATTACATGAAATAGATACAAACCAACAGAACTGCGTTTGGCAAAGCTGTATGCCTATTCAAAATCCATATGCTGTTTATCAACGACAATAACCGCAAAACAATAACAATCGACATGACCAAGCAAAATAGTTGTTTAATGTTGTGACACTTTCAGAACAACAGGCTACTGAGCGTTCCATCGTTTTCCGGGTAGTTTTGTAACACTTTCCTCAGCTGAATACCCATCACGAAGAATGCCACCATCACTTGCACATAAATGGCCTGCGTCACTTGTCACAGAGACCCCTACAACGTTTTGTAATGTGATATATGTCCGACCAGATTACGGAATCTAATAGATTACAGACATTACGGTGCGTGCATAAAAAATCTAACGGTCAGCATCCATCAGTGCGGAACCAAAAGAAGCATCGAAGTACACATTGGAAGACTCAAGCCGAACAGGTAGTTATACCCCACCCCCTTCCTCTCCTTAGTAGAAAAGAGTGAAAGAGATAAGGCTCTTTGTTCACTTTAGCAAATCTACTCTGCCTTAAGTCTAGCCTGTAGCAACCAGACCCTGTGTTAACGCTAAATGGCTGCCGTGCAGTATCTCATATGCCAGTATCTTTAGCATGCGCGGGGTCTTGCGAATTGCAGCTCATGGTAGCAAGTGAAGTGTCAGAGTGTTCAGAGCCTACGAATATCGTGTCGATCGCGTCTTCTACGTACTTTTCATAAGTTGACCAACTTACCGTATGTTATATGCAATTGATACGAACCCACAGGAACTGCGATCGCTGGAGGTGCCTGCCAGGGTTTCAATACCTATATTCAAAAATCATACACTATCAGGAGGAAAAGAGTGAAAAAAAGCTAAGATTATCATTTATCCATTTATTGATCTTCAAAACCCACGGTAGTGGGCGAGTATGCTAATATGTTAGACGCAGCTAACAAACCCTAACGCTATCCTATCATGAGGCACAATGAAACTTTTATAAACCATAAAATAAAATTAGAGAGAAAACTGAAAATAAATCAACTGTGGATTGGGATGGTGGAAGAAGTCCAACACTCTTTATCTGAAGAACATTCTCGCAGCTGCAGCCAGGACAGCTACCAGCGCCGCTCCTTGAGCCCACTCTGCTCCTCTTCGAGCTTCAGCGGCATGTTGCTTGGCTGCCTCCGATTGTTCCTGAGCTCTATCTCCCCACATGCGAGATCCGGCCGCATATTCCTGCGCTCTTTCTCCTAGTCGGCGAAGCTCATCTCGCCGACGTTGCTCAGCTTGCCGATACTGCTCCTGAGCTTGCCAATGCTGTGTGTCTTGTTCCTCCTTCTCTCCCGAACGACGAACGTCTGGTGAATCAGCCATGAACAATGTGGTTGAGGAAAATAGCAACGGGTACGTTGTGACTGCGCGAGTGTTTATTACAAACTAATCCATTCGACTCGCTGCCGTAGCGTGTGGTTGTGTTAGTGGGGGGAATTTACAGCTAAATGACTCATACGTTACAACAAGAAACCGCTTATTACGTCATCCACACTCGACACACACAAAAATTTGAGTTCATTGCGTCAACCTTTTTCCTGTTCGTTCTTATTTACGTCGAAAAATAAAACCGAGAACGATAAGCGCAACGCAGTAATAATCGACGTGAACAAGCTACATAGTTGCCTATTGGTAAAATAATATTTTTAGAACGACAGAATACCGAAACGGTTTATTGTTTCCGGGGTAATATTGTAACGTTTTCGTAAGGTGAATATCTATCGCGAAGAAGGCCACCGATGGTTGCTGTACGCACAGCATAACACGTTAAGGATGACAGATATTGAATTACCTGCACATCGGAAGCCTGCATCGCTTGCCCATCGATGGCCCGCATCACTTGTCACAGAGACCCCTGCAACATTTTGTAATGTGGTATACAATCAGTTGCACCTGATCAAACGGGCCATGACTTTGAAGTGCATCATCGAGGGAAAGTGGATATGACGTTTCTGTATTCCAAAAAGAACGATCTATGATGCATTGAAAATTTGCCAATAATTTGTAATTGGTTCGAAAATTATGAAATTTCCATGAGTTACGAGCGCATATCGTACGCCCCTACCATTTAATCAGTCCTCTTAGCAGGTCTTTTAGACTGTAAAAGCCACTGTTTTCTGTAGGATAGTACTGTTTTCTACGATAAGGCACTTGTATAATATTTGTCTATGCTTATTCATATTATTGTTGCTTGAACTTGGTTGATAAATCATTTGCTTTGACAAAGTGTAATAATGTAACGTTTTAATTTAAAGATTAAATAATGTAATGTGTAATTAATTTAATGTTTAATGTGTTTAATTGTGTTATATGCTAGGTTTATAAATTATTATGTTGACATACGCTATTGAATTAGGACATTCCTGTAATGATAGTTGTAATTTGAATAAATAAATAAAATAAAATAAAATAAATAAATTTTTTAATAAAAATTACAACATGATATCTCTAGTATTTTCTTACGGCCATCGAACCCAACACTTAGCGAGTTTACAGTTTTTGATTGTGATAACAACGTTGCATGCCGTATCTGGCATGAAGTATGAGCGGCGGTAAGCACTTCTCAGCCACTGCATCGTTGCCATCACGTCACCATCTTAGTCGCTATCTGAAGCTGTAGGTTTTTCGAAAATTAGTGCACAGCGGCTATCTAAGAGAGATATGGTAGGGGCGATACACGAGTATGTTTTATGTTGGCCGTGTGGAATTGTAAAGGAAGCTAAATGCATGTCGGCCACTTCAACCAACGTTGTAATATACTTCTGTGTTTCAAATTCAAGTACATGCATTTTTTTTGAAACGTAATCAATGTACAGTGAGCGTAAACGCATAAAGTTTAAATCATAATTTTTCAAATTTATACGGACCATAAATTTGGCGTTACGTCCCGTACAATGTTGTGCCACTGACTGTATATACGGAGCGGAGTGTTTATGCAGAACCTTCTCCAGTAGCCTGGCTATCATGTTAGCGAGTGCTATTGGCCGATAATTGTTGGTACTGGATATGCTCTTTCTACGGTTCTTACATATCAGAACTATCACCGTATCAGTAAGCGCTGCCGGCAGGTGACCAGATAATATACTTACTATAAACGTGAAAGTTTGACTGTTTGTTGGTTTATTTATTCCCCTTTCATGCAGCAACGAAGCGACGGATCGACGTGATTTTTTGCATTATAATCTAATTGGGTGACCGGAAAGCGAAGTATATATTTTTACCACAAAAATACTGTTAAGGAATGTCCACACGAGTGTAGACCTCATACAAACGTACTTCGCCTATATCTCTGCCTTATACATATCATCACTCCATCGAGTCTCAAGGCGGCGTTTATATATTTTCCTAACACAGGTCGTCAAACTTAACAGGAGAGGTCGAACACCTGTATATTATAAAAATCAGTTAATTAATAAATGGCGTTTGGGGTCGAGACATTGGGCCCTTAGGGACCGGGAGCTCACCTCATTTTCAAAAATCTTTCAGTGCGCCTAGTTAATGCGACGCGTGACCAAAATGCTGGCGTGTTTCTGGCTCAACGCATTAGCATTGCCATTCAACGTGGTAATGCCGCCAGCATGTTGTGTACGCTGCCAACTGGTAGTGGGCTTGAGCATTTGGATTGTCTTTAGATCTTCAACGGTCTATGGGCAGTCTAACTGTATTTGTAGTGTTAGTTTTAGCTTGTATTTTGTTTAGTTATTAAAGGCACTTGCCCAGTTAATAAACAATTTTGAATTTTGAATATATAAGTATAAAAATACTTCCAATGCCATTTTATACTAGCATAAGGCTACCAAATCAATACGCTGCTGACGTAAACGTTATCTCCAACTCCAAGTTCCCAGAGTGAGGGTAGTTTGACAGTGTGAAGTTTGCATTGTTCATTCATCTGCAATGCTAAAGCTTCATGGGTGAATTGAGCAAATATCTTAAGCAAACTATCGACTGTTGCTAACTAGTAGGTGTACCGTTTCCTTGAATTGTCACTGATACGGTATCTCTGTATCTAAGGGCAAGAATCCCCCCTGGCCCAGCCCGGCCCTTATGGTAATTGGGGGAGGCCTATGTTCAGCAGTGGACGTCCTATGGCTGAAATGATGATGATGACAATGATAAAGGGTTAGAACACCGGAATCAGCGATCTCACTCGAATAATTTTTTTTATAATATAAAATGACTTGATAAATGCCCTTCGGCCATTTTACGACATTAACCGTCTTACCACAAAAGATTTAAACACGCTTTAGACAAGTGTTTAGCATATTTTTCTCAGTGAAACAATTGCTAAACACATGTCTAAAGCGTTCTTAAATCTTTTTTGGTAAGACGGTAATATTTTAAAATACTTAGAACACATTTTTGTTTTAATATTTAGATTATGACCAGAATAAATGGCTATAACTGTTTATCCCATTTTTTGTCAAATTCAAATTCAAATTATTTATTGAGAATAAAAACGGACAAATTCCACTAGCATTTATCTCACATACTATTCAGCTTAAATGTATTTCCTGGTAAAATAGGAATAATTTTATAAAAAACTAATATAATAAATACAACAAATTGCTGTAAAAATATGTCAACACAAAATTAGTATGTCATACAAATTGTCATCATAGTCATCGGCTTTTTTGCCCGTCCCATTGATCAGTTAAGTTTTCACAATAATCAAAAACACTTTCGTTACAGTTTTCCAATTGTCAAATAATATCACAATCAGTGTTGGTGGAAAGGAGTGGATTGAAGTGGCGGCGAGCGCGAATCGGCGGAGACATGGAGCGTGCCACAGTGCGGCTGTGATCCACGTGAAAAAACTTGGGCAATTTTCCACGCCTATTAGCCGGAAACCCGGGTTTATCTGGCATAAACAAAGTGCACAATAAATTGTGCAGATGCAAGGAGTCAACCGATCCTCTGAGCACCTTGCAGCAAGTAGTAAGCTGAAAGATTAAGAAAGAGGGTAGATCGTTTTGTCTGCACGTAACTTTGAATTATTCGACCAACTACCCGCATTCTTCAGTGTTCCCGTAAACATGGTGCATGTAAATGCGTCAAAATATCGGGAGCGCCTTCCACAACCTTATCACGGTAAATATCCCGTTAATAATCTTATAAATGTAGTGAACAATCGTGAGAGTTTAAAACAATAAAGTTCGCTGTGTCCATTTATACTATACTGTTAGCTGATGCGACTGCAGCGCCACCACCCCCTACCACCGCTTGACTATAAAAGCGGCCAGCAAGCGGCGGTCCGTCTCTTTCTTTGCCTAGCTTGCGCTCTAGACGTTCGGTCGTGTTTCGGTTGTGCTATTTTTGACATCTGTTTAGTATTTATTAATTCTTGGTATTCTTGGTACAAATAAATTATCATTTTGTGTAATATTATTTCTTTTTTTAATAAGTTTTGAAAGAGGTTTCTAACATCAGAAGTGGGATCTGACGACGTGGCCAGTCTGCGATTGTCAGATCATATTCCTGATTGCTCGAGTCATTTCTGAGTAACTAACATTGTTTCTGAGTATCTTCCGCGGTAAGCACACAAAGGAAAACGTCGTAGAGAGCGCATGCCACCGCCACCCGATATCGGGCAGCAGCTTTGTTCTATTCTAGACAGGTTCAAGGCTCGCACTACAGCAGCAGGTGATGTGGTTGCTCCTGCCACGCCAGACGGGTGCGGCCCTTACGAGTTGCGTGCCTGCTTGCCACCAGTGTGGCAGGCCGTTCAACACCAGTATCCGAGCCTGGAGGCCTGGACGGGTCACACCTAGCGATCGCGGGTGTAAGCACGCCTACTATGCAGACTGCGAGTGGACCAGCCGCAGCCACCACACCAGTACTGGCCAGTTATGTGGTGGTACGGCTCGTCAACGCCATCAGCGCATTGAATTCGGTGAGACCAACCCATTATTATTGTTGTCTGATCTTAACCCATTCATGACGTCATTGTGTGGACTGATGAAGTGGACCGTGCAAAAGTGAGGAATAGTTGGGATGTCAACGAATGCCTAGCAAGTATCCCACAGCGACCGCACGTGGTCTAACTTCAAGCAGAAACTGAAATACTTGTGCCCTCAGCACGTTGACGTTGCGAATATTCTATTTGAAGTGATGTGTTGTGTACTAACTCCGATAAATATTCCACTTACGCCGAGTACTCGCGTAGGTCATTACTTCGTGTGAAAGTCTAAGGTTGGCCGTGATTCTCGCAACACAAACATTATCGATAGAAAAAGTGGTTTCTCAAATCTACCCTCTACTAGCGCGAGAGACGATGACGGAAATGTAGGTCCCGCTCAAAAACGTCACATGAAAGAGGGTATGACGCGCTGTTATAAATGCAATCGATACGTTCACATAGCCATTTCTAGCCCCTTGAATCCGAAACCGCTACCTACTGCACAAGACTACGTCAATACAGCTAATTCAAAACAGTTTCCAGTTAATTGCACGTTCAAATTGTCACGACGAGAGTAGATGTTTTACCAAAGAACGTTCAAAGTCGCGTAATAAAGGGAATGTAATTTTTTGCCGTGAAATTGGTAATGAAACTAAAAATCGCGATGTTATAGTTACCGTTGTTTTGTGTGATACACCGGTCGAGGTACTAATAGAAATTGGTTCATACACTTTCATTAATCTCTTCAGGACTTGTTGAAGCACTTCCCTTGCAATAATAAACCCGGTTATCGGTTGCTACTACGAGGCTTGGGCAGTACAAAAATACAATCAACGTCTTATGTCACCCTGCCGATTGAATTAAGTGAATTGACGCCGTAGGTAGATTTTTACTTTGTCCCTGGTGGTTGTCTTAGTACTTCTGTTATTATTGGTACTGATGTACGGAATACGAACGGCTGACTCTCAATCTAAGCTTATTGATCTTAACATATTGTTTGAAGTGAAAAATCTCTCGTCAACAAAGTGACGCAAGCTAAGTCGAAAGTACAAGCGAACACTGCTTTGATTGGTGATGACAACAACGTCTATTTAAAATGCTCAATAAGTACTCTAACAGTATTACAATTCGAACAGTATTTGTTGACCGTTGCCCGGTACAGCCACCACAACAGTTCAAACCAGACACATACATATTATTGTACATTCGACTTGCGAGCGACTCGCCCGTCCGTTACCGACCTTACAAACTATCGCATGATGAAAAGTTGAGGGTACGTTGCTAGCTATCGTTCGTGATCTACTCGATAAAGAAATCATAAGAGAGCCTGAGTCTAGATACGCGAGCCCGCTCTTATTAGTTAAAAAGAAGACTGCAGTAATAGAATGGCAGTCGTGTTATCACATCGATAGGCTAGGAGACAATTAGTTCTATCAAAGAGTTCTATACAGCGCTTGATATCGTAACTGGTACCACCAAATTAAAATTTCTGTTTCGAAAACTGCATTCGTGACACCAGAATGCATTCGGGCCAATATGAACATTTGAAAATGTCCAATGGTCACCGGTGGACTATCAGCGAATAATATCGGATAGCTTCAAACCCTACCTACATAGAATCCGGTCGCGCTCCGAAAGATTTTCGATTAATTTAAGGAAATGCAAGTTTCTGATCGATGAAGTGGAGTACCTAGGTCGACTTAAGTAACGGTCAGGTTCGGCCGAGCCCGGGTAAACTTAAGGCCTTGGCAAGTCACCGTGCTGGTGCCCGGCAACATAAAGTAGGTTTGACAGTTTCTGGGCTTAGCCGGATATTTTAGACGGTACATTTCTAATTACGCTACAAAGACAGCTAGCATAGCCGCCCTGACCCGTAAAGGCGTTCCGTTTCGTTGGGATGTGGTGCAGGAAAACGCGCGTCAAGACATAATCAGGACCTTGAGTAACGAGCCTGTACTGACTATATTTGACCCAGAACTACCCACCGAAGTTCACACGGACGCAAGTTCAATGGGCTACGGTGCGGTAATCATGCAAGTACATGAAGACGGAAGTAGGCACGTGGTATCATACTTCAGCAAGGTCACCGTAGGTACGGAACCAAGGTACCACTCTTATGAATTGGAAACCCTTGCCGTTGTTAAGTCATTGCAGCACTTCCGCCAATATTTGATTGGAAAACATTTTAAAGTCGTAACTGACTGCAATGCACTTAAAATGACGCAACGAAAAAGGGACCTCTTACCTAGAGTGGCACGCTGGTGGATGTATCTGCAAGATTTCGATTTTACGTTAGAGTACCGAAAGGGTACGCTAATGCCCCACGCTGATTACCTGAGTAGAAACCCAGTCAACGTTTGTGCTGCGAAAAGACTGCGTAAATTGGGCCCAAGTGGCACAAGCGGCTGACGAGGAAACCACTGAGCTAATCGAAAAGCTAAATAATGGTCACTTGGACAATGATCGTTACGTACAAAAGAACGATCTTTTGTACTATAAGTATGACGGTGTGGGTGAAGATACCCGCCTGCTCTGCTATGTTCCTAAAGCTTACAGACTTAGTCTATTGCGTGTTTTCCACGGTGAACACGATCATGTTGGAGTAGAAAAGACTGTCGACCTATTACTAAAACATTTCTGGTTCCTGGGGTTGAGTCATTTTGTAAGAAAGTATATTTCTCACTGTGTAGTGTGTATCTCACATAAGAGGGTACCCAGGGCTCCTTTACAGCCGATAGTTTCTTGGGATAAACCATCCGAACCATTTAACACGGTTCATGTCGATGTGCTAGGGGTGCTTCCAGAGTCGAACGGATATAAATTCGTTTTCATTCTAGTAGATTCATGCACTAAATATTGCCCTATGAATAAACAGGACAGTTCCGAACTAAGACGGGTCATGTGTAATGCGATTTCTCTTTTTGGGACACCTAAATTGCTAGTATGCGACAGGGCACGTATGTTTGAAAGTGTAGATTTCAAAAGGATAGCAGCTGAGTTCGACATTCAGTTACACCTCATTACGCCTGACATGCACCAGTCTAATGGGCAGGTAGAAAGATATTGTCGTACGGTCCTCAACATGCTAAGAATTGAGGTTAATCATAAATCCGAAACATGGGCCAATGTTCTGTGGAAACTGCAGTTGGTTCTTAACATTACAAAGCAAAAGACCACTCAGTACTCTGCCCTCAATCTGTTAATAGGCAGTGAAAACACTACGCCTGTAATAAACTCACTGGTTCGAGACATCGGGATAGATGGCGCTAATCCTAATCGTGATGCGAGGCGCGAACTTTCTCGTCAACGAGCTGTCAGTTTACTTGCCGAGAATCAAAACAAACAAGACGAGCGCGTCAATAAAAATAGAAACTTGCCTCGACAGTTCGCGATAAACGACAAAGTTTATGTTATTAAACAAGCTCAAAGTACAGGCAAGCTGGACAGTGGAATGCGTGGCCCTTATCGCGTGACTAAGGTCCTGCCGAATGGGCGCTATCAGTTGCGTCTGCTCGCCGGCTCATATGGCAAGATAACGCAAGCCGCCGCCGAATTCATGGTGTTGTGGCATGGCGAGTGGACGCCAGACACTTGTGCAGCATTTTTTTGATGTAAGTTAGTGCTTTATCTGCGTACTACCTACTTTTTATTTGATGTTTCCCTTGTACGTTATTTTTCATGAGTAACCTTACATTAGCAAGAAAAATCAAAGTGACCTATATAATGCCGCTGGTCTCTCTGGATTCATCATCCTTTGAGTTTCGGTATTTTCTGGGAAAAGGCCAGGCTGTATTGGCTTAAAGGTGACTCGCAAAGCTATGCGAGAAAATACTTCCGAAGCCCTGTTGTCTATTAAGCGCTCTGTAGATATAAGTTGACTCATAAAAGACCTGTGTCAGTCTTCAGAGTATGAGAAAATACTTACCGATTCTACACCGTTGTTGTATGCGCACTGTAGATATAAGTTGACTCATAAAAGACCTGTGTCAGTCTTCAGAGTATGAGAAAATACTTACCGATTCTACACCGTTGTTGTATGCGCACTGTAGATATAAGTTGACTCATAAAAGACCTGTGTCAGTCTTCAGAGTATGAGAAAATACTTACCGATTCTACACCGTTGTTGTATGCGCACTGTAGATATAAGTTGACTCATAAAAGACCTGTGTCAGTCTTCCGAGTATGAGAAATGACTTACAGATTCTACACTGTGTTATATGCGCACTGCTAGTACTCGGAATACAGCTGTATTCTGAGTGCGGGTATAAGGTGACTCATAAAAGACCCGTGTCAGCCTTCCGAGCTCTCTCGGTTAAGTTTCGGGGTGAATGGGAAAAGCCTTACGGATACCGCAATGCAGAAAAATAGAAGATCTATTTTCTTAGCAATTTATTCATCTTTACTCTCGTTTGTTATAGAACTGTGATGAAGTCTTATGCCATGACAGTGCTGAGGCACCCACTTCGCCTCGATAAGGAGCCACAACAGTGGGTCCAGTGTACATGTCACGCCATGGCCTGCGCACGCAGCGCACGATGCGCCGCCCTGTGAAGAACAAGTAGCCGCCTGTGCTGCTTGTGAAGGTTCCAGCCTGGGTTGCGAGGACGCTGCCCCGTCAGGAGAGGCCGTGTTAGCTGATGCGACTGCAGCGCCACCACCCCCTACCACCGCTTGACTATAAAAGCGGCCAGCAAGCGGCGGTCCGTCTCTTTCTTTGCCTAGCTTGCGCTCTAGACGTTCGGTCGTGTTTCGGTTGTGCTATTTTTGACATCTGTTTAGTATTTATTAATTCTTGGTATTCTTGGTACAAATAAATTATCATTTTGTGTAATATTATTTCTTTTTTTAATAAGTTTTGAAAGAGGTTTCTAACAATACTAATATTATAAAGAGGAAAGATTTGATTGATTGTTTGTTTGCATATTTTTTTTTATGCCATAGGTGGCAAACAAGCAGACGGGCTGCCTGATAGTAAGCAGTCACCGTCGCCTATGGATACTTGTAACACCAGAGGCATCACAAATACGTTGCCGACCCTTTAGAACTCTATTAACTCGCTTTTTGAAGAACCCCATGT
The DNA here is from genome assembly GCA_914767915.1 of Agriopis aurantiaria. Lineage (NCBI taxonomy): Eukaryota > Metazoa > Arthropoda > Insecta > Lepidoptera > Geometridae > Agriopis > Agriopis aurantiaria. The sequence continues at coordinate 10,671,537 of OU612004.1, forward strand.
TGTAACTTCTCGGAAACACCGTAGAATGTAGCTCATTCCACATTTTGCAGGTATGAGGCAAGAAGGATCGTGTGAATCGCACAGTGTGTGATCTCCACTGATCTATGATGTGTGGATGAGCCTTCAGGCGGTGGCGGCTAGTGCGATGGTAAAACCACGACGCCGGTATCAGATCAAACAGTTCTTCAGAACACTCCCCGTTGTAAATGCGATAAAAGATACAAAGAGACCCAACGTCTCTGCGCATGCTGAGTGGCTCAAGGTGTTCAGTGAGCTTGGGATCGTTGACAATTCTGACAGCTCTACGCTGTAATGCATCGAGTGGGTCAAGCTGATACTTGGGTGCTCCATTCCATAGATGGGAGCAGTACTCCATGTGAGGTTGAACTTGCGCTTTGTAAAGCAAGAGTCTTTGTCTCGACGTGAAGTACCGCTTCGCCTTGTTGTTCGCTTGTCACACCAAGTTTCTTAGATGCGAGCTTGGCCTTACTTGCGATGTGACCGCGGAACTGTACATTCGTAGAAATGTCGACTCCAAGGATTCCAATGCTTGCATTGAATTGGCTCCGAAACTACTGAACCGATTTGAAAAATTCTTTCACTGTTGGGAAGCCACACTATCTCCGGGTGACATAGGCTATATTATATTTTCAAAAAAATAGGGATGCTTACTAAAACTCCAATAATGTAACCCAAGGTGTAAAAAAATAAGATTTACAATTTTAACTTTGCGTGTTTGACAGTTCTAAGACAGGACAACGTCTGTCAGGTCAGCTAGTACAATAATCAGCAACGTAAACAAACTTTATGCATTTGTTAAATTATTTTGATTTCAATTACAACTAAACTCGATCCATAAATGATTTTGTTGATGGCCGTTGCAGTAATGTACTTTTCTGTAGGTATCATCTTTCTTAAAGGTAAAAAAACGATTTTTGTATTTACGTATGTTCCCTATGACAAAATGACTGGATAAATTTTGGTCTGGACTTTCACTGGCAGATAAAATAAATAAATAAATATTCGGGACATTTTTGCACACACGGTCATCTGACCCCAAACTAAGCAAAGCTTGTGATATGGCTGCCAGAGACTGATATACGTATATATATAGTTTTAAATACATACTTAAATAGACATTAACACCCAGATATAGAACAAACAGAAATGTTCATCACACAAATGTTTGTCCTACGTGGGAATCGGAAACCTACGCCCCCAAGCTCAGAAGGCAGGTTCACTACCAACTGGACCAACGGGCTATATAGATAGCAAACTGATGTTATACGGAGTAATCCACACAGGTGAAACTGCAGGGCGTAGCTAATTTTCCATATTTTTGAATATCACTTAATCCAATATGATAGCATATCCCAATCCACCTCTTCTATATCACCTCTCCTTGCTAATGTCACCAAGAGAAGAGATTATAGCGATAAGGCCGCCACTTACAGCACCAGCTCGTAAATTTATCCATCTGTATTCAATTATTGCTTTCGGTTCACAACAAAGAGCTTATATGCATCGTATCTAGTTACAATGAGCAAAGAAACAGTTGTCAGTTCTTTTGTATCTAGTAGGCATTATTATTTTCAGCTCTTTGAATAATTCTTGAATAAGAGTTCATAAATCAAAAGTTGCTAGGTTTCACTCACAAAAAATTTCGCAATGAAAATAAATGGAAGAAATTTTAAGATATAATACACAAAGCCTATGACAAAATTACACATTTAGATTGTATAAAAGATCCTATGAAAGCCAAAAGAAACTATGAAAATGAAATGGCGTGATAAATTTGACTGAAATACCTTGAAAGGGCCTCGGAATATCTGTGGTGAAATGGCCAAGCTACAGAATTAGTGCAGGAGCTAATTGTCAGATTTCATTACTACAGGAAAGTTGTAGTACTAAACTACTATAAAGAAATTCTGGTAGTACTGGTAGTCTGTTTAATGCGCTGCCTGAATGGGTATTCCCCTATAATTACAATCTGGGTGTCTTCAAATTATGAGTGAATCGGTTTCTTCTAGGCAAGCGTGTTCCACCGTAGACCGCATCATCGCCTAACGTCAGGCGAGTTGGCGGTCAAACGCAAGCCTATTATAAAAATATAATAGTAAAAAATGCTTTGCCAAAAGTACTTAAATGTATCCTATGTACATACATTTAATGTATAAAGTGTTGTTTTATTGTATTGCAGCATTGGCTTGACTGATTTGTTTGTTCGCATGAATCAAATTATCTCATTATTCCATATTTTGGAAATGTCTAAAAATTTGCATTTATTTATATACTGGTTTTATGATATGAGAAAAAATTAACAACATCTGCTTTATCAAATGCTTTTTAACTGCTCCACGTGCTTTTAATTCACTTAATAAATACTGTGATATAAAAATTGTAGGTTCAAATTAACATTAAAATTGCAAGAAAATAGCAAAACAAGGCAGTTAGCAGGTGCCATTTTCGGACGTGGGCGTTGTAACTCTTGACACAGATCTCCAACTATTGTAGGTAACATCGTTATATTGTTCAAAGTCATAAATAATATTGTAATCCATTGTTTCATTTTTCAAAATAACATTTATCTGAGAATAGTTTAAGCAAGTCATATCTATTGGCATAGAATGAACGTAGTAACAAAACGTATCAGCTACTCGCAGCTTAAAAATGTTAAATTAAACTTACAAATTACGCGTTGTCCTAAGCCTTATATTTATACAGGCCGTTGGTAAAGTAGCCAACTTTAGCCTAAACGAGATCCGAGGAGCATCCTGTATAATGTGTTAGGAACTTGTACACGGTTTATAATCACGAAGTTTTAAACAAAAGTTGGAGCCGTTTTTGTCACTCGGCCTTAATTGTGTGTCTTTTTGAGACTGTTGAGAGGGTTTTGGGTTTGTTATACCTAATAATTTTATAATCAAATTCCACTCTCGATATAGGACGAGAAAGCGACCGTATAGCTGACCAGCTAGAGCAATGGGGAACCGCTTACACAGATCGTTGTGCAGGTTTGAATCATGTTCGATAGCCCGTTGGTCCAGTTGGTAGTGAACCTACCTTCTGAGCCGGAGGGCGTGGGTTCGATTCCCACGTAGGACAAACATTTGTGTGATGAACATTTGTGTTTGTTCTATATCTGGTTGTTAATATCTATTTAAGTATGTATTTAAAAACTATATATGTATGTATATCAGTCTCTGGCAGCCATATCACAAGCTTTGCTTAGTTTGGGGTCAGATGACCGTGTGTGCAAAAATGTCCCAAAAATATTTATTTATTTATGTCTCCCATCGAATGTATGAAATGCAATAAAAAGTAAATCTCGTTTTTAGGGTTTTGTCTGTCTGTCTATCTGTCTGTCTGTCTCTCCGTCCGTCTGTCCGTCCAACTGTCCATCAGTCCGTACGACCGTCCGTCCGTCCGCCCTACCTATTAACGGCTGTATCTTTCGAACAGTAATAGATAGCCAGTTGAGCTGCTTACACAAAATATATAATTTTACGGCGAATTAACTAACAAATAATAAAAAAGGCTAAAAGTAAAAACGAAAGGGGGTCCCCATACTACAAACGTATTTCTTAACGTATTTTTGTACTAGCTGTAATGTAAAAACGATAACACGTGCAAGCGTCAAACTTGGCATGATTATAGTACGCACTACATAGTAAAACAACAATCATAAATAATGGCCAAGTGCGAGTTGGTGATACATTTCCGTTCACCACCACGTTAAGCAACATCTACAACCTGTTCGCTTAGCTTCTCATATGCGACAGCCAAAATTTCTTGTTCAAACTTCTTAATACTTGTAATACAAACAAATGCGCTCATTTATGCTCATCCTGCTCATTTACGAGTTATAATCATTTGTTCGCGTTGAGAATATAATCCAGGGGTGTGAAATAAGAAGTTATGCTAAAACCTTACGAGATGCTGGTAAAGAATATCGTATGTGACATTTTAGGGATCAATAGGTTTCATTAGAAATCTGTGAAGAACTGCAAATAAGATTTGAATAAAAAAAACATAAAAATAACTTATCGAGAACCAGTTGTCTGGATAAATCTAACATAGATTTTAAGACAACTTACTAACTTGAAAAGTAATGTACTATGTGTTTTAAATAAATTAGAAAAAAATAACTTTTAAACAAAATACGGGTAGTTTGTCATACTTGAATAATGTGTATTTTATACTTGCTAATTCCACTAAAACAGAACTCTTTTCCTTAATTAGAACAAGATAAAATAATTATTCTGATTTTCAAACCATCAATCCACAACATCTCAATTCACAAATATAATATAAATAATGTATAAATATACCTAAATTCACTTTTCAATATTTTCTTTATTTAAATACTAATGGAAAAATAAATGGACGTTACCTACCAAACTAATAGAAAAAAAGTTTCAGTTACTCAAGTTCAAAATATTTTATTTCGGACAACTGCAAATGCATGCAATTATACCTGCAGTAAAAAAGTAAGGACTGAATTCCTTCTAATTTCCTGATATTGGTTAAAAACAGCGTAGTTGCACTGGCACTAGTGAAATCCAGCACAAACATTGGTCGTTTTTATTTTGGTAACATAGACCGCAGAAAATGCATCTACAAATAACATCTTAGGCATTTTGTACAAGTTTGTATGTAGATTACTGTATGATACAGCTTCTCATAATTTTCATATTTTTTTTTTTTTATAATTATGAGTGCCAAGACATGTTTTCTACTTAGTAGAGTCTATATGCGTAACCATGTATAATTATGTTGCGATAATTTTTACATACCAATAAAAATATAAAAACATTTTTAAAATCAATTAATTCTAACTTTAAATCTACATACAGTTTCTACACCTACGGAACCACAAGCCCGAAACACATGCTCGCACTTTCCTGTCACCCGAATTCCGTTAATACGACATAACGAGCCTTTGCTTTTAGCGCCGTTACGCCGTTACAACGTATTTACGTACCTACGTGAATATTTTACGTCGTGTTACGTACTTTGTTTCTATGTTACAATGAAGTTGTTATTTGCTGTGGAATTGATTTGAATTTACGAGTTCTATTTCAAAGTAGAATGTCATCATCATCATCATCATCATTTCAGCCATAGGACGTAGTCTCTCACTACGGGCCTTATAAGCAAACTAAAAGTCGCACAAAGAGCTATAGAAAGCGTTTAGCTCGGGGATTCTCTAAATACAATATCGAATCAGAAATAAGGAGATCCGTAGACGAACGAAAATTACCGACATAGCCCACTGGATTACCAAGTTGAAGTGGCAGTGAGTGGCACATAGCAAGCAGAACAGATGGCCGATGGGGCCGAAAGGTTCTCGAATGGAGACCACAAACCGGTAAGCGCAGCGTAAGACGTCTACCCACAAGATGGACAGACGACCTAAAAGAGACCGCAGGGAACACTGGATGCAGGCCGCTTCCAACCGGCCGTTTTGGAGATCGATGGGGGAGGCCTATGTCCAGCAGTGGACGTCCTATGGCTGAAATGATGATGATGGTAACTGGACCAGCATAGTAGATTACGATCCATCCTCTCTTCGAGAGAAGGCCTGTGTCCCCCCAGCAGTGGGAAATTAATAGGCTGACGATGATGATGATGGACGTATAAACATTGACAAACAATTAACCAGATAATATATTATAATCCTTGCCATGTGTATAATCAAACAAATCTTATACAGATCACTAACAAATTACAAAAAATTTCATAACCTCAAACCACTTAGCGAAAGTTTTCATTCAAAGTAACAGAGGTACAGCATTATAAACGTAATAATATAATATAACAATGTAGACATGTAAACAACGGTCCAGGAGACAGGTTCTCTCATAACTTGTTCCAGAGATGCGGGCAGCGCTGGGCGTGGCGCAAGGCTTGAGAGGTCAGCGGTGAAAGTTGCCGGCTTCACAACTTATTATATTAGCATCGTGCCACTGCAAGGCAAAAGCCTCTTTCCCTCCTTCCATCTTTCGACTGCACCGGTGGCCCAGTTGGTAGTGAACTTGCCTTCTGTGCCAAGGACAAACATTCATGTAATGAACATTTCTGTTTGTTCTATATATTTAAGTATGTATTTAATATTATATATATATATATATATATATATATACATATATGTATGTATATCAGTCTATGGCAGTCATAGTATAAGATTTGCTTAGCTTGGGGTCAGATGAACGTGTGTGGGAAAATGTCCCGAATATTTATTTATTCCTTTCTGTTTTGGGCAATTTGAGTCCAGGGATTAAAGTAGGAGTCCAGTTTATCCCTACATCTCCAACCAGGCCGTCCGTGGGGTCGTTTGTCATCCTGTGGAAGCCACTGTGCCGTGGTTTTAGCCCAACGGTCCTGCAACATTGGACTGACATGACCGGCCCAGTCCCATTTCAGGCTAGCGGTCTTCGGAGCTACGTCAGTAATCTGAGTTCCAGAACTCAGATCTCTGTTTCTTATCTTGTCTATAAGTTTCACTCCTAAGATAGTGCGCTAAATGGCTTGCTAGCATACTCCGTGAGAAAACTTCTGAACGTTTCTCAACGACCAAGTTTTAGCACCATAATATGAGAGCCTTCACAAATAGAAAAATAGCATGATTAACAGCCTAGTCCATAGCATTTCTTAAGGCTCGCCATGCTGCGCACTACCAGCTGTCTTCCGATACCAAATAGTGATACTGAATTTAATACTACAGCCGACTGGTGTGCTTTCACCCGACTGCGCAAGAAGGAGGGTTATGTTTTTCGAGTGTTTGTATGATGGTTTCTTTGGTACGTCCTACAGTCCAAACGGCATAATGGATGTCAACATGTGAGGTGTCATTTGAATCGTTTTAATAGTGGAAGTGAAATGAGGTACAGGAATTCAAGATGGCGTTTGCGAAAATAATACAAGGGAAAAATTGTAAGTAAACTTTGCTAAATAGGTCAATATTACCATCATTTCGTAGAACTCACTGAGCAGATTTCAAAAATATACAAAACTACTATGAAGTACTTGGTAGTTTACGAGATAAAGCGGCATGAAAGAGCTCTGTATCTACTATGATTATAGGCACAGAAAAACATTTTTTTTGTATTTTTTTTTTGTTGTAAAATTTAAAAAAGTAAAAAGTGCCGCCGTCTCTTTATAGTTACCTACTATTTATACAGTCAGGTTATAATTTTGTATACATTAATTTAGTTGTTTTATGCCAAGATTTGGAAATGTAATATTTTTTAGAATTTTTTTCTAATATAGTTATTCGCTTGTGGTAGGCGCCATTTCCCCCAGCGGAAGAAACTAATTCCTTGACAGGGCCGGAACTTTATTCGTTAAAGTTCAGCAGACGTCAGCGGCACGACATGTACCTCCTCTTTGTTACTGTGTAGAGGAAAATGTACGTGCGGTCGGAATGTTAGTTTATTAATTTAGACGTATAACCTAGATTAATACGGCGTTTGGGCACATGCATAGGTGCCCGGACGGTTACATGGAAACTAGAGTTACCAACAATTTACGCACGTTAGACAACAGCCACCAGTCTTTGACCAGTGTGTGTTGCCAGTGATGACATATGGTAGGTACTGACATGTGGTCCTTAACTGTTGGCCTTTTGGAAAAACTCAGAGTCACACAGCGGGCAATGGAGAGAGCTTTGCGCAGAGTTTCTTTGCGCGATAGAATCCGGAACGTGGATATTCAGCAAAGAACCAGAGTCACCGACATAGCTGTTAAAATTTGCAAGTTGAAGTGGCAATGGCTAGGTCATATCGCTCGAAGAACCGACAACTGATGGGGAAGAAAGGTTCTTGAGTAGAGACCACGAATCGGAAGACGCAGCGTAGGTAGGCCTCCCAAGCGAATTTATGTAATCCCAAAGACAACGTATTTGTGATGCCTCTGGTGTTACAAGTACCTATCCATAGGCGACGGTGACTGTTTACCATCAAGCGGCCTGTCTGCTTGTTTCCTACTTATGGAAATAAAAAAACTAAGAACTGGACAGCGCAAAACCAAATAGGTAAATAATTAAAAAAGAACGGTTTCACAGGATATTTGAGTTTCCAAATTTACCATCGAATTTGAAAATAGAATTTCACCCATTTCCTGTGAAAAATCGGTTCTTTTTTTTCAGTTACTCTATTTGAATATTAACGATAATTGTAATAGGCATATCTCCATTGTTTGTCAGATCTGAGGTACAATTTTTTATTTATTTTTTATTATTTATTTGTAAATTTGCCTTATTTAACACTCATCATCATCATCAGCCAGAAGACGTCCACTGCTGAACATAGGCCACCTTTAACCTTCACACTGAACGACAGCCTGCCTTTTGCATCCACTGGATTCCCGGATGTTATTTAACACTAATATAGAGTAAACCATTCAACACTCTAACCTAATACCGTCAAAAAGAAAAACTACCCTCAAATTATTCACTTACAAGAAATAAAATTGAAATTTCTCAAGGGGTAGCCACCCCCATATATCAAACGTAACCGCTTCGAGATAGTACGACCCCCGCGGGTGAGATAACCACTGGAGCAAGTAGCTGGCACCAGTTGCTACGTACTAGGTTAGGAAGTACTAGATAGCTGTTGTATTGCAGTGGTAAAAGGAACACTGGGACTATTTTGGTTAAAAAAATTGTAGACATTAGACATAATTACTTTTTACACAAAATAACGGCTCAAGTTACGTTGCCACGAATTTTATTATGTTTTCAGCAATTTCCCCGAACATCCATTTACCGACAACAAATTCCCCTAATGTCAAATTACCCGAACGTCTAGAAAATTAAACTAACTTCAATCATCTTGTTTTATTACCCACCATGGACCGGAGTATGCGTTTTCGGTAAAAGGTGTTGTACTTTATCTATATTTTTTTTGAGAAACGGCTTCACCGATTTGTATGCGGTTTTTGATTTGAAAGCAGATTTCAATGCAGTGGTTTTTTTGGCTTGCGTTTTACTGCCACATCGTCCGATGCCAGCAAAATGCGGTTTACGATGGAGCCTAGGATTGCCTAGGAGAAACCAATTTAATCGCGATTTGAAGACTCCCAGATTTTAACTTAAAAAAACTTGGGCATTTTTGCACACACGGTTATCTGACCCCAAACTAAGCAAAGCTTGTACTAGGGCTGCCTGAGACTGATATACATACATAAAATTATACGTGATATAATTTTTTTACTGGTCAAGTACCTTTTTTAAATAAACAAAATACAAGCTAAAACTAACACTACAAATGCAATTAGACTGCCCATAGACCGTTGAAGGTCTAAAGACAATCCGAATGCTCAAGCCCACTACCAGTTGGCAGTGTACCCAGCATGCTGATAGTTATAGAACAAACACAGACTCTATCTATGTGTTTGTCTGTCTATCTATCCGCTTCCTGGACAGAGAACTTTCGCGCATTTTTACCATTAAATAAACATTCATTAGGAATACAACGATTGAGCATTATTTTTTGAATAACATTAGAAGCGTATTTTTTGTATTTTTTGAATTATTATTTTTCAAATTTATTTATAGGCTTGCCTTTGACTGCCAACTCGCCTGATGTTCAGCGATGATGCAGACTACGATGGAGCACGCTTGCTTAGAAGAAGCCATTTCACTCTTGATTGCTACAGACTAGCAGTTTACACAATAAAAGTGGAATCAAAGCGCTTCGTACGGTTTTTCGGAATATCAACCATGAAGTGGTGTCGATTATTCGTGCCCACTGTAGCAGTCCTATTTTTCTAATGGGCAGGAGGGAATTAGTTCATGCAGAGCCTATGCACACTCTCCAAAATGTATCTCATAGTAATAGTAATATTTATTGTTATGCATTTATGCATTGTTATTAAGATAACGTCCAATAAATTTTTAAATTGCACGTTGGTCTCTGTTTTAAATTTTAGTGGTATTTTTGAAGTTAACCTTTTTTTTGGCACATTGGGCACTTTTTGGGATGAGGAAAAAGCACCGATGTCGCGTGACTGTCACGTACATATATTCGTTCGGGTAAAGTCGGCTCGAGTCGACTAAGGGAGCGAGAGAGATATAGTCAACCTTAATTTTACTTCTGTCGTATGGCCTTAAGCACACACTTTTATGTGTGCGAAATAGATAGATTTGGCCGATGAGCGCGGCCTTAAGTTTTAAGATAGAATTTGTTTTGAAATCTATTAAGTCTTGGCTTTGTTTCAAATATATCTGACGGGAGCATCAGTACAATGTCGAGCGAGAACTGTAGGTAAAGTTTCAGATTTTAACTTGAACAATAAACCGTATTTATGAGTTCGGGCGAGTGGATTTGTTTGCAGTTCAAAGTTTAAGTAAACATTGTAAAGTTACCTATTCCGTGCTTTTGAAGAATGCAAAGATAATAATAACCACTTGATCGCGCATTTGGTCAAAATTCCCTTTTGCAAAATGATGCTAAGTCTGTCAGCTTGTGATTGGAGACTCGACGCAACTAGACGCTTGTGATTGGAACATCAAAAGTCATGCAATCAATTCGCGCCTAGGATTGGCCCTGCTCGAAGTAATTTAGATTGACATGTTAGAACCTTTGGCTTATGTGGGCTAAAGGATGAGCAGTCATATTGTCATTGGAAAAATGTAATAAAAAAATCCTGTTATTTCAATGTTCCGTCAAATCTTCTGCAAAGTGATTACAGTAGCTGTACAACCTAGATCGCACAAACACGGGAGATGTGGTAAAGTGGCGTGGTGTGCACGCATCAGGTCTAAATCTGGCTTGATGCCCTAAGTCGTTACCAAGCGACGACCATTCCGCACTTTTTTGCATGTCTTTATTATTAGTTAGCAAGCAAGCAACAGCAAATCCCTCCATAACTATATCACGGTAAATGTCCCGCCAATAATCATAATTACAGTCTGTTCAAGATTCGTATACATAATTATAAGTGTACCTAATTAACAAGCGTTTTAAAAATCACTAACTTTTTCATTTTTACACCTATCTTTTTATATATGTAATTGCATCGTATAATATTGCAATGATGCATTTAAGACAATGCTTAAGCTCCAAAAAGTTCAATACATCAAATAAACCAGCCAAGTGCAAGTTAGGCTCGCGCACTGAGGGTTCCATACCACCACTAAATACAATAAGGTAGTCCAATTAACCGAATTACCAGTTATTATAACGCCTTCCAAAATAGCCGCAATTGCTACGCAGCCACAGTTAATTATTTTGCTACAGCTCGCGTATAACACAATTATAACTTGGTAATGAACAGAAATTTGTCACAGACTCTCACTTGGCCAGTATTTATTATTTGTTTTTATACTTCAGAGTGTGTACTATAATCATGCCAAGTTTGACACTTGTACGTATTATCGTTCTCACATTAGAGCTAATATAAAAATACATTTAAAAAAATACGTTTGTTGTATGGACTCCATTTTTGTTTTTATTTTCGAGTTTTTTATTATTTCTTAGTTAATCCGCCGTAATATTACATTTTGTCAAAATTTCAACTGGTTATCTTTTACGGTTCGTAAGATACAGTCCCTTATAGGTAGACCAGACGGACACCCAGACATCGTAGGCTTAGTAACAGGGTCCCGTTTTTACCCTTTGTGTACGGAACCCTAAAAAGCACCTAATCTGCAGGCCACATGCATCTTGCTGTAAAATGTTTTCGCCATAAAACAGAATGTTGTACTGCATTCTGCAGCCACGGTCGTCTTGTGGTTTCATAAAATTTCAATTCCGAAATTGCATCCGTCGTCTAAAGTCGTCACGGAATTGGACAGAATCTGTTAAGGGCGACCGCACACTTGCAACTGTTTTGTTACATGATCATCATCGGCCTATTTGATGTTCGTCCACTGTTGGACGTAGGCCTCTCCTAAAGAACGCCACAAGGCACGATCTTCTGCTTTTTGCATCTACAACTTTCGTGTTTTGTTACACAAATATCTCTAATTATTTGAGCGTTTCCGTATACTCCTACTGGGTACTCCTGCTAGTAGGACCACGAGGACTTATATATCCTTAGCTCCTACTGGTAGACCATAAAGATATCAAAGTGATCCTACTAATGGACGGTTAGGGGAAAAAATGCGTTTGTATCCGTACTTTCCCAAAATTCTCAATTTATATTCTAAAATGTATCCAAAAAATAATTTTCAGAGATAGTATTATATTATGTAAATCTTAAATATTGAAGACAAGCTGACCTGACAGACGTTGTCTTAGAACTGTCAAACACGCAAAGTTAAAATTGTAAATTTTATTTTTTTACACCTTGGGTTACACGTGTAACGTGTGTCCACACGTACAACGTTATTGGAGTTTTAGTAAAGATCCCTATTTTTTTGGAAAATATAATATACTCTATGTTACCCGGGGATAGTTTACCTTCCCAACAGTGAAAGAATTTTTTATATCGGTTCAGCCGTTTCGGAGCCTATTCAATGCAAACAAACAAACAAACAAGTCTTTCCTCTTTATAATATTAGTATAGATATAAAAAAAATATATACCTTCGCTAGCGCAACTTTGGCAGTTGCCTACTCCATTTGTAAATCTTCCTTACGAATAGCTAAAAACATTAATATTTAAAAATGTTGTCCTTCTTGGATGTCTGTTAATATAATACAAAATAATCATCGATTTCTAATAACGAGCATAAAAACGTGAATTCATTTTAACATGCAATGCCTTGAATTTCGACTGATTGATTTTTAATAACCTTACCTATATCGAATATCAATCAGTCAAGGCTGGTGACACCATATATTTTTTATAGAAAACAGCGGCAAACAAGCAAGCGGTCCGCCTGATGGTAAGCGGTAATCGCCACCTATGGACACCTGCTACACTAGCGGCGTTGTCGATGCTTTGCCATTACGGAGTTTAAAAAAAATAAAAATAGGTAGGCTTGCCCTTGTTTGTAGGTAGATACCCTTTTTAAACACTCCATATTAAAGCTTGGCGGGAATACCTTCGGGGAAGGTTGCTTCACACCTTGCAGATCCGTGAAAGAAAGGTGCGGCAGAACTAAACCATGTGGGATTTTTCAGCTTTGTAAGATGTGAGGGTAAGCCTTTTGACCACAGCAAAGAGAAGTAAATAGAACGGAAATTAGAAGGAAAGTCTGTCGCCAGGCATTATGACTGAACCTTCATTGAACATTCTTATTTATATCAACGCGTCGAACTCCGCATCCAAAGAACTTGGACCTTACCTTTTGGGCTAGGTCTCAAAGTTCTTTGTCCGCATCATAGTTGCTAACTGATTTCGAATGACTGACGTTTCGTTTATATGGGTGAAACTGGCTAAAACACTTACAAAAATGCCTTGACAGCCGTTCTAATTTAAACAATTCTTTTTCTTTTCTTTGCTTTTGATGGTATCGGGATGTGCGTAGTGGAATTCCAACACAGGAATAAGGTTACAAAGCCCTTAACAAGCGGTAGAAGATGCAAACATACCACTGTACCAGATAGCTATAAGTGAGTCTAACTTGTTGATGATCCTATCTTTTTGTTTTAGCATAGGATGATTAAGTTACAGGTTAATATTCTCTATTATTTAATTAAATTTTGTTTTAGATTAAGCTGAATTAGCATTATAAAAAAAAATCGGTAGAGTAAAATAATTGATCCCAAATTCCTAATTGTATTTAATGCGACGTTAAAGAAGAAACGCACAAGAGGTTCGACAAAAAAACAGTTTTGAAGACGAACTTCCACAAAGAATAGACTTTTTTAGGGTTCCGTACCTCAAAAGGAAAAAAACGGAACCCTTATAAGATCACTTCGTTGTCCGTCTGTCCGTCTGTCTGTCCGTTTGTCAAGACCCTTTTTCTCAAAAACGCGTAAAGGGTTCAAGTTGAAATTTTTACTGAATACTTGCGTCTACGGTTTCTATCGGCTGTAAAAAAAATAAAGTTGTAAGTCAACGCGATCAAAAGATATGAACGTTTGTGTCGCATATTTTGTGATTTCACAGGGGAATCAAAACCTATACGGCACTTCCCGTTGACCTAAAATCATGAAATTTGGCAAAAGGCAAGGTCTTATAGCACATATATAGGAATAAATCCGAAAGTTACAAATTTGTAGTTATATCATTTAAAAATCTATATTTTGCTATTACAAAGTTACATTTTGTAGTTGGAATGTATAGAAGAACCTTATTGTCAACTACAAATTTTAGTTTGTATTTCAATATTTCAATTTGAAAAATTTTGGACTCGTGCTCTGAGTGTTCCCATTGGACGGAATCTTCAGAGCACGAGTCTTACTCGTACTTGTCCGGTTTTTTTTAAGTTCGTGAAAGTGTTTTACTCGCCTTTTTTCGAATTTAATTTAACTTGTACCCACAAATCTGCACGTACATAGTTATTCTACACTCTAGCCAACATAAAAGTTTAATTTTTCAATCCAAGTGTCCGAGACACCGAAGACACTCCGACACAGGTGTCGGACATCCAATGTGTATTACAGAATAAAATGTAGCTACTGTTATTTTATTCAGCTTATTGGTCGACCGCGGGAGACATTAGAGTAAGTGAATTTTGGTTACATACTTTGAATTGTACGTCTTTAGGTACCTAGTTTTTCCGCTTCGATTTTCTTAGGGTTTCAAAGTAACCATTACTAAATTTACATGATTATTTACGGGATATTTACCATGGTAAGGTTGTAGAAGGTTGTGAATGTGTAATCATATAAATTTAGTGAACAATCGTGATAGTTTAAAACAGTGTTTAACCATTAGTACTTTATAAGCCCAAGGAGATTTAGATTTTTGACTGAGTTCAAAAAAGGAGGGTGCTCAATTAAGGTGTATTTTTTGATTTTTCACATTGGGCACTTTTTGGGATGGGTAAAACCACTGAACTTTTCGTATTAATAATATTGCTATGATTTTTAGGGTTCCGTACCCAAAGGGTGAAAACGGCACCCTATTATTAAGCCTTAGCTGTCCGTGCATCTGTTTGTCTCACCTTTTAACAGCTGTATTTTATCTTTCGAACCGTAATAGATAGTCAGTTGTTTTTTTTTACAGATTAACTCAGAAATAATAATAAACTTAAAAAGTAAAAAATAAAGAGTACAATAAACCCCATACGACAAACGTATATTTAAATGTATTTTTGAATTTGCTCTAATGAAAAACGGTAATACGTACAAGCGTCAACCTTGGCATGATTATAGTACATACTTTAAAGTAAAACAACAAAGACATAATAATGGTCAAGAGCGAATTGATAACAAATTTTTCTTCACCACCAAGTTAAGCAACGTCGGGCACGGTCGGTACTTGGATGGGTGACCACCTGGGCATAAAGTCTTTTTGCTCTACTTTTTGTATTTAGTGGAACTACGGAACCCACAGTGCACGAGCGCTACTCGCACTTGGCCGGTTTATTATGTAAGTTTTATCACACAAGTAAAGTAGCTTCGACAACTCCCAACTATCGCAAACTACCGAGATCATACGAGCTAAAGTAAGATCATTCTTCAGCTAAATCGACTATGTATCCAAAGCTATAATATCGTGAATATCATTTCATAAAGTTTGAAACACCTGCGATGTGAATCCCACTTCTGAAAGTGACAACGACGGATAACTCTACAGACAAAACTAAACTTTATACTCTACAAGTGAAGTATTAAATTGGAAGTGTCTTAGCAAAAATAGGGTGACAAGAACGCGAAGAGAAAATTTGTTTTCGACAAAGTGCTTTCTTTTATGAAATAAAGATGGTTATGTCCAAGTGAAATGCCTCCTATACGTTTTTGTTCTGTATTTTACTGATTTACGAGAGCTATAGAATGGTTCGTGTTTGGAAGCTTCGCGTTTAGGTAATTTGGTAAAAGCATTTTTGATCAACTCCGCGTGTGTTTTCGTAAGAGGTTTTTGAGAAAGTAGGTAATAGTATTCATACGCTTTAGAAATATGGCATCTTCGATCAAAAATCACTGCGATAAAGTCTTTAATTTGTTCCCCAACACTTTTTAGAGAGACGAATTAAACATATTAGTTCCAGCTGCCTCGATAGATGGCATTGATTTCCATAAATCAAATGCAGATCAAAAATATTTATTTACAGACAAAAATTCCATTATCCTTAATCTAATAATTAAATTAATAGTAAACATTCTGCACACGAGGCATAATTGGCGAGTGCAGTACCGCATACCATAGACTATCAAGAACTCCAGACTCCAGAAATTTTCAATCCCGCATTCCACAATAATTGTATTTTATATTAAACAGGGGTTTTTTGTGTTGGCTTCGACCCAAAGTCCGAGCTAGACCCTGAGTGAAAATAAAAACATTCTACTAATCATAATAAACCGGTCAAGTGAGAGTCGGGATCGTGCACTGAGGGTTCCGAACCACCACAAAATTTAATAACAAAATTACAAGTTATAGTAATGAACAGAAACTTATCAATAAAACGTATTATAATCATGCCAAGTTTGACGTTTTTACATTAGAGCTAATACAAAAATACGTTTGTTGTATGGGTCCCCCTTTCCTTTTTACTTTTTTATAATTTTTTTAGTTAATCCGCTGTAACATTACATATTCTGTGAAAATTTCAACTAGCTATCTATTGCGGTTCGAAAGTTACAGCCGTTTAAAGGTAGGACAGACGGACGGACAGACAGACATCGTAGGCTTAGTAATAGGATCCCATTTTCACCCTTTGGGTACGGAACCCTAAAATTATAATTATTTTAATGAATAAAATGCAATCAAAATGATTGGTAATGGCTACATTACCAATCATTTTAATTGCTAGCATAGCTAGCTTTCGAGTTTGATAGCTGCAAAGCCATCTTACTGACTGGCTTTACTGTAACAAAGGTTTGTCATGCAAGCTTTGTGTAGGTATATTTCACCACCACCTATAACAATCCAAGAATGTACCTTCCAAAGTATTACTCCACTACCGTTTCTCCCCAGACTCCGGCTCCAAATTCAACCTAAAATCTAGACTTTCGCTTACCGTACGTTAAATTTACATAAGTCTCATTCGAGAAAATATTCCTTTTTGTGTAGAAAAAGGCTGGAACGTTTACCTGGGAATTACGAGGGTCGTATATTTAGAAAAATAAATTCTTGGTGAACTTACGGAAACGGTTCTTTATATAGGTTGTGTACAAAAGTAGTGCATATTGTCCAAGTTTTATTAACTCTGACAGCTGCCGCATATTTTTAAAAGCAGAATAAAACTATTTTTGTTTTTGTTTATCACATTACTACTTGAAAAATATTTCGATGACACATCTCTTCTCTCTATATAATATCTCTACATAATATAAATTTAAGTCACTTTCCGCGTCTGTCTGTCTGTATAACCGCTAACTCCTCCTAAACCACGCAACAAATTTTGATGCGGATTTCATCATCAGTTAGATAATTTTTCACGACCCGCCCCGGCTTCGCACGTAGATTACACCCGTGCGAGTCACTAGTTCTATATATGTCTATGGATACTGTAAAATCAAACGAAGGTTGATTCCACATTTATTGTGCGAACTGCTAGTCTGTGGAATGCGCTGCCTGAGTGGGTGATCCCCGATAGTTACAATCTGGGTGTCTTCAAGTCGGGAGTGAATAGGTTTCTTCTAAGCAAGCGTGCTCCACCGTAGGCCGCATCATAGCTTAATATCAGACGAGCTTCCGGCCAAGCGCAAGCCTATTAATATAAAAAAAAAAGGTATATACCCATAAAACATTACACTTTTAAATGATCAGTCCTATCTTGTAAATGATCTAAAGAAGTGGTTCCAGAGCGGGCCATATCGGCGCCATTGCCGAGTTATTTGTCGCCGTGCGCGGCCCCCGTCACGTCTCCGCCATTTACCACCGCTGTACTGTAATAGCGCCGGTCGGATGCAGAGCCGGCGTCAGGGGGGAAACATATCCTCACGATACAGGCTGTGTCTAGTGTGAGGATCGTTAGATAATACTATCAAGGGCACAAAATCTCTGTATAAGCATGTTTAATTTACATTAGTATAATTTATCTGTTAAAATATCTGTAAATGTTTATACAGTAATAAATATATTTTCAATTCATTTCATTTTCATTTAAATAAGTAGGGCATAACATAAAGATGGAAGGTAAGGCTTGATTATGACGTTTTTGTACCTGTTTATGAGGTGTAATTTGATTTTAAGAGCCCACTCGTCAGTGAGTGAGAGATACCTGTTCAGAATTAAAAAAAATGTTTATTTCATTATTAAATTTGTGAGCAAAATAGCAGTGACTGGAACCGGGCGGGTATCAGTCACTTAGATATCTAGTTATTCAACTAGTTTCCTGTAGTACCTATGTTAACGACGCGTGAGAATATTCAGTAATAATAACAATTGGTCGAGCAACTCAGAAATTGTAACTCCAAAATCCTGTGCAGGGGTTCAATCCTTATCATAAGATGGCGATAGATTGCCTGCCGTCGTGATTGGTCAGATAGTCTTAGTAATTTTTCTATTTTAATTTGATGGTCGCTTCAAATTAATAGCACGGTATCACCATTGTCGGACTTACATAATGAGATGCATGCATCGCGTTCTTCACTCTGATCAGAGATTGATAATACTTGTAACGTTATGCCCTGTATTCATCTACCCCTTTAAATTACATCCTAGAGTCCGTCCCTCACTGCGTACAATAATAGCTTCGCTTGCGGTGTACAAATGAGCCCTTATATGCCCTATTGCGTTCTAACTGAGTCGGAGGAATTCAGTTTTTATTGGCCCACTAATGACCCATAAATTACTGCTGCAAAATGAGGGTAGTCATGTAATTTGGATGATCATTGCTTTAAATCGATGTTTCTTTTAAGATGCTGAGTTTGCGTCTTTTTCATATTGGCAGGCTTGGACAGTGACATTCAGGTTTCAATTTATTTCTCTCAAGTATAATGTGTCCAGTATTTGAAAAACATTATTCGAGAAAAATTAGTTTTATACTATGAAATGAAGTTCAACACTGTTTTAAACTATCACGGTTGTTCACTAAAGTTATAGGATTATTTACGGGATATTTACCGTGGTAAGGTTGTGGAATGAGCTCCCGATATTTCGGCGCAGTTACATGCACCATGTTCACAGGAAGACTGAAGAATGCGGGTGGTTGGTCGAACAGTTAAAAAGTTAGGTGCAGACATAACGATGTACCCTTTTTCTTAGTCTTTTGCTACGGTTATCACTGGAACTCGAACTCGAACCTAAGTCCCGACAAAATATACTCACTGTATCACTGCGTACAGTACTTTGAACACATTTTGAACGTGATCTTTAAAAAACAAACGCGGAACGCGAAATAAAGTTCGTTCTATGTGTCTTCCAATATCTTTTACGCTGTGCTTTTACTGTTTTTACTTACATCAATGCTACAAGCATCACAGATATAGGTAGTAGATCTGTGACAAGCATAATATTGCGTATTTCAATGTGCAAAAAGGTTTGATTTAATTTTACCACTAAAAAGTGGCAAGTGCACAGAGGTTATGCTAGAATTTATTGACAAATAAATGTTTGACATTTGTGATTAAAGGAGGAACAAATACAACATATTTTTTTTAAATTTTAATCTAAGTTTGTTAATAAAATATTGGGAGAACATAACATAACATAACATACTTAGAATAGTTATTCTAAGATAACATAGCTTAACATCAGGCGAGATGGCGGCCAAGTGAAAGCTTATTTAAAAAATAAAAAAATAAAAGTTCCCATCCGACTAAGTTCATGTACAAACAATGACAGTTTTACAATGTGTACAAATATAATTTTGTTCTTTGTAGTGGCATTTTAACTCAGAATGTTTGAGTTTTACCCTTTGGGTATGGAACCCTAAAAACGGTAATATGTACAAGCGTCAAACTTGGCATGATTTTAGTACACATTCTAAAGTATAACAACAAATGATTAATAATGGCCAAGTGCGAGTCGGTGACAAATTTCTGTTCAATACCAAGGTAACTAACTGGTAATTTCGTTATTGAATTTTTGTGGTGGTACGTAACCCTCAGTGTACGAGCCCGACTCGCACTTGGCCGGTTTATTTATGTGAATAACCACACAATGTTTGTACTCTACAAGCTTTTGCGGCATCTGAGCATATATGGATACTTACGTATGTACTTACGTATTACGTACGTACTTACGTATGCTGGCCTCGGTTCACATTTCAACGTTCTTCAATAATTGCTTATGCGTATAAACAAAATGTCAATTGAAATGTTTTATATTATTTAAAAAAAACAAAGTTTCCCAATTTCTATATTTGTTCCAATTAAGTGGCAACTTTGATAGCCCGTTGGTCCAGTTGGTAGTGAACCTGCCTTCTGCACTTGGGGGCGTGGGTTTGATTCCCACCTAGGACAAACATTTGTGTGATGAACATTTGAGTTTGTTCTATATCTGAGGTTAATATCTATTTAAGTATGAATTTAAAACTATATATGTATGTATGTCTCTGGCAGCCATATCACAAGCTTTTCTTAGTTTGGGGTCAGATGACCGTGTGTGCAAAAATGTTTTAATAAACTGGGCAGTGACGTAGGTTTGAGTCACTCCCGGAATAGTAGACCTTGTTTTGTTAGATCATGATCTGAATATTTGGGTGCGTGGTTTTCACAGAAGATAATTTGAGCAGCAGCACGACGAACGAGTATGCTTCGACCACAGAGCAGAAAACTTTACTTTTTATTACTCTGTGGTTTGAACCAGAAACATACATAGCTTGCGCCTTCCTATCGACGAAACAAATAGGCGTTTTATTCATGAACGGCATGCCCCTAAATAAATGCTGGCGTATAATTCAACTTGTATAAACTTGGGGCGCATTTTCGCACAGACCAGAACAGGAGCGGACCTAGGTTTTAGTTTAGGGAGCTCTACTTGGGAGAAGAGACTGCACTGATGTTTCACTTGCTGTGTGTAAAATTGTAGTAGTGCTATTCAAAGGCTTGTAGAGGTTGTTTGTTAACAAGCTGGTCATAACAGTTTTTTTATATATAGAATAGACCTACTTGATTGGTTTTGTTACCATAGTTTTTGTACTGTATCGGAGTAAGTACCCCATATAGATCTGATAGCAAATATTACGAGCTGCTGGCTTTCCTGGAGGAGACCGGGTGGCTGAATTAGCTGCAGCCGGGTGACGCAAAATAGGCCAATGAATGGCCTAGTTGCGGAAAATGCCCGCTACACAAGTAACAAGTAAGTAAGATAGCAAATATTTTCTTATTTTAAACAATTTACACTGTACTTTTTATGGTAAACGCGCACTCGAGCCCCAAGAAACAAACCTTGTGCCTAGTTTGGGGTTCCCCGCCAACCTATTTCAGACGTAGTACTGAACCACCAACTACTGATCTACGTTTTGCCTCCAACTCACCTGATAGTAAGCGACGGTGGCCGAGGACGAAACACGTTGATCTAGACGAAATCTGATCCCTCTAACCTTGAAGATGCCTAGATTGTAGTTCTCAGGAAACAAGGAGGACGGCAGTTCCATTATTGGGCAGTACGTATCATAAATGACGACCCTAATTGTTGTGTACGAATCTTTGGAATTTCCACGACGAAAGTATAGCTTAAAGTTATAAACCACTTCATCATTATCACAATTAGCGTAACTAGCCCACTGCTGGACATAGGCCTCTCCTAGGCACGCCACTCATCCCAATCTTCGGTTTTTCGCTTCCGGGGTTCCTCAGCTTCTGAAAAACAAGTGAGCCACGCCGCAAACTACATGATGATGACTTCCTTAATCCGGCACCGGGCCAGTGGTTCTGGAACGGTGCTATTTGCCCCCAGGGTGGCATTCGGACCCGCTAGACGACCTTGTCGAGAGATGGATCTTGGAAAATACATCTGTTTTATTGCGGAACCCTATTTGAGAAGAAGGTACTTATACAATATACAGTACAGTTTGTACTAGCTTTGCCTCACATTTTCATCCGGGTAAAACCCTACAGCAAACAAATTTATATTGATTTAAAAAAAAAAAAACACTATCCAGCTCTTTCTCTGTGAAAAAAGTGTGTGCTTAAGAGCCATAGATTCAATGTTAAGAGCACACTACAGAAGTGAAAACTTCATCAAGGTCGTAGAGGGAGAAAGTTAGCCTATGATCAAGGTTGACTATATCTCTCTCGCTCTCTTAGTCGACTCGAACCGATTTTACCCGATCGACTATCTGAGCATGAAGGTCACGCGAGTTTAATGTTTTCCCCGTCTCAAAAAGCGTCCAACGTGCCTAAAGAAGTTTTCACTTCATTTGGCTTGATCAATTATTTATTCTTTATTTCAGTGTAGGTACTTACGTATTGTTTGTCAGTGCGGGGTGAATCTGTGCCAAGACAAACCTTCCGTGGTTTTTTGGTGCTACATTTTTGTTAATTGTATATGAACATTGAACAATGTATTAAACAACAATTAAAAAAAAAAAAAAAGGCAAATAAACGTTTTTTTTTTTTATTGTTTGCCTTTTATTTTAGAAATCACTAGAAAGTGGAGACTTTTAGCCCCCACAGTTTCAAACGCGATTTTTCACTATTTCCCACACGTCGTTTTTAGCAGTTTTGGTAATATATACGTATAAAAATATTATGACAAGTTTTAAAGTTTTGTAAATACTTTTGAAGGTACCTATTTGAATCTGACCATGCACTATACAAATCTATTTACTCATGTTTTATTAATCCTTTTGCATATCCCACCCGAAAAAATGCCATTTGGTACTCTTCTTTGGCCAATAAG
Source organism: Agriopis aurantiaria (assembly GCA_914767915.1). Classification (NCBI taxonomy): domain Eukaryota; kingdom Metazoa; phylum Arthropoda; class Insecta; order Lepidoptera; family Geometridae; genus Agriopis; species Agriopis aurantiaria. Next base: position 10,694,330 of record OU612004.1, read on the forward strand.
CCAAACGTGTAAAGTTTCTAAAGAAGTTACAAAATATACCAGAGATTTGAGCAGTTAATAATATCTTAGCGCCGTTGCCTTGAATGATATTATAGTCAGTGTCGCCATTTATATATAGTCACTATATATAGTCATATATATTGTCACTATATATAGTCATACCTATTAACCCATTATTAAAGAATCACTCTGTGATATAGTCAGTGTCACACCATGATATTATTATTGTCACTGTCGCCATGTGATATTATAATTATACTTGTTAAAGCATAAATTCTTACTGTACGTATATGTCTACTCTGGTATTGCAAGTTAGGGAATAAATAACGCCAAACTGTCTAGTCTTTATAAATAACTGTTTCTAGATAAAGCGTAATGTTCCTCAGGTAACTGGTACCTTATTTTTGGGGCTGATTTTGTGGAGCTTACGTCACGAGTGTCACGAGTTATAAGACTGGTCATTTTATCAATCTTTTATGACAAAATATGGGACCACGTATGATTTATGGCCTACCTAATAAAAAAGGAATCATCCAAAACAATTCTATATTGGCATTATTGGCGGAGTTACCGCGTAACAATAAAAAAATAAAAAAACATACTGTCGAATTGTTAACCTCCTCCTTTTTGAAGTCTGTTAAAAACAATCATTTTTACCATACCAAAAATTAATTAATTCTGAACAAAAGTTCGTTATAATAAATTGTAATAATTATATTAAGAAAAATTATTTGAAACTTTCAGCTATTAATGTGCAATGACTATACATATTATTTAATATAAATGTAAAGAAAATGAACCATCCACAAGACGTGTCGACAAAGTACGCACTAAGGGAATGGGTATAATATTTTATTTCATTTAAAATATTTAAAGTCATGACACATTAATTCACGAAAGATACAAATATATTTTTAATACATAAATAGGTTGTATTAAAATTAACGAAAACTTAAATAAATAACCAAAAACTTAAAATAAAATTTAAACAAACAAACTACTAATAAAATTTTACATTACAAACTAAATATCATATAACCCGCCCCTAACTGTACCTTTTTTAAATTAAAAATATTATAACGATTTTTTATTTTAGAATTTGTAAAAAAATACAGGTTAGGTTAAATTTCTCTTTTATGTATTTTTTATATTTTTATTTTAAATTAGGTGAAAATAGCATTCAACAAATATCTATTGGGGTAAATAATTTATACCGAATTATTTATTGTACTTTATTCATTATACTTGAATTTTACGCGATTTTTTGCCTCACACCTGCAATTTGTGGAATGAGCCTCCTGTGGCGTTCCCGAGTAACTATAACATGGGGTTCTTCAAAAGGGCTGTTAATAGAGTATTTAAGGGTCGGCAACGTATCTGTGATGCCCCTGGTGTTGCAGGTATCCATAAGCGACGGTGATCCCTTACCATCAGGCGGCCCGTCAGCTTGTTTGCCAGCTATGACATTAAAAAAAATGCGACGTAGAAGCAGAAACTCACTACAGATTCATCACAAAAACGCAAAGTAGCGTCTGATTAATCAACCACCGAAGATTAATTTATACTTTTGAGCCCGGAAATAAAACAGTCGTGGTAAAACTATTCACGTAAGCAAAGCTGCAGGATGGTATTAAAATGAAAGAAAATTCTAAAGCGAGTTAAATTTTTCACACCTCACAGTTTAGTGAAAATTGCAGGCGGTATCTAATAAAGCATAATTATGCGCATGATATTTGAATGGATTTGTTCCTGTAACGACCACCTGTGGCCCTGCTTGGGATGTGGCCAATATTCTGGCGCAGATGAGAACCTACTTGGCCTGCAGCGAGCTCTTAGGTCAGTGCAGTAAGTACATGCCGCATTATGGTTTAGTTAAAAGATCTATGCAGTACAGCGGAAAACTTTGACAAGCTAAGTTCTAAGTTCTTCTTCTTCTCTTTTTTCAATTTTTTTTGTGAACATGGAAGTATGTATAATCAAGTGGGAATATCTTATAGGTACTCGTTATCTAAGACCACTTTAATGAACCACAGTATAATGTTTATGGAACCTTTTTATTTTTGGTGCTCCATCGAATGCAACGAAGGACTAAAAAGAGTTTAATTTAAGTTAAAACAAAAAAAAAACTTTTAGGCGAGATATGTTGTTACAAAGTTAGAGATTTTAATGATCTTTTTTTTAATCAAAAGCAAATCACATCCTTTCCAATGGTTCATCTGATGGTAAGCAGAAACCACCGCCTATGGACACCTGCAACACTAGCAGTGTTGACGGTGCTTTGCCAGCCCGGGGAGGTACTTGTAGACACCCCTTATGAAACGCTTCATGTTGAAGCTCGGCGGGGAGACCATTGGGGGAAGGACATTCCACACCTTGCAGGTCCGTGGAAGAAACGTGCGGAAAAATCAGACGTTGTGGGATTTCCAAAAAACGGTTGTGGGAAGTCAGACGCAGGCATGAGATAAAAAGTAGTGGTGGCAGTAGATCATATTATTTATTTTAGAATTATAGAAATGCCTATGTGTAAATAATTAAATTAACAACATAATAATTAACGTTGTTTCGACTATATAATTTAAAACATTGTTTTAAACTATCGCGGTTGTTCACTACAGTTATATGATTATATGGTTATAAGATTATGAGTTGCATAGTTATATGATTATTTTACATAATTTAAATACAGATTTCTTAAAATATATAACTATGTACGGTATTTTTATGGCATCACTCAAAGTTTGTACACACACCTACTCGGCAAAACATGATACAAAGTGACTAATATTGTTTAAGCCCATTCATAGTCGCTTTACATCAGGCGAGTTAGCGGTCAAATGCATGCCTATTAAATAAAACAAAAAAAAAACGGCTATTGTGCATGCGTTTTTAATTGTGTATGATATGATTGTGTATTCGAATTTTGTGCAAAAAAATATCTCTATCTTTGTTTTCCTATGACGAAATAAATTTGACTTGAGTGTCGGCGTCCCGTCAGTTTTACAACCCAACGGACTGATAAAGAACGACCGCATGAGACCCGTATCTCTTGAACCTCTAAAGAATCCCATGGAAGATGGGCGCTAAAGAATCCCATGGATGGGTTTGGGATGCTACGTGTCGCACACAGGCACCGACTTCTCTTCCTGCATCAATGCATAAAGCTGGCGCTGCCGCGACTGAAGCGGAAATCCTCGAACGGCACAAAAATTGGTACTTTGACAGGATGTACATTGTGTTGACGTTTGAGATCGAGACTTTAGAACCGTGGGGTCCAGCTGTTTTTTAATAAACCTGTGTCCTAATGCTTCTTTTATTACAAATAAAAGGCTTAGCGGAGGATATAATTAAATACATTACACAATGAAAACATAATTTAAATTGGCTGTTACATTTGTGAGATACAAGCGTTTCAAATTTAATTTCAATTTCTATGGCGCGCGCACGGCTTGACGTCATAACTTGCTATAGTGCGCTCTCTGTCTAGCATGAAATTAAAATACTTATAACATAGTAGATTGTTTCTACTACGCTCATAAATCATTTATTAAAAAAAAAAAAAAAAAGTTTTCTTTGCTTGAGCTGGGTGTACCTTGGGAGACGCCTGTGTTCAATAGGGGAGTAAGATAGACTGATTATGGTGATATTGAAAAAAAACGCTTTGAACCTGGGTATGTCCTAAAACTGCGACCAGAACTACCGGAGGATGGGCAGCATCGTCCTATTAGTACACGGTAAACGTACTGCGATCCCCAAGCCATCTGCCAAGCGTCGGCATTTGACAACAGGGAGGGAGGGTCTCCAAGAGGGAGGCCTCTGTTCAGTAGTGTACGTTTACTGGCTGATGATGTGTATGATATCACTTTGTAATTCCCGCATGACCTGTTAAATGTGTTTTTTGTCTTTATGCACAAAGCGTAAATGAATTCCAAACAATTCCATACACCGTAAAGCAGGTTGAAGTTTGCGTCAAGAATTCACAGGGTGATAATGTTGTGCATCATTGTTTACAGAGTCCATTTGGCACGCGTTTGGGACATTCGTTAACGTACAAGAATGCGGGTAGGTCGGTCAATTTTAGAACTGTTGTCTGGTTTGGCACGGCGAGAAAATAGTGCCAAGCTGTATTTGTTAGTTTTTAAGAGAGCATTGTAATATTTTTGTCAGAGTCAAAGTTTTTATTTGCTTGACAATGGGTATACAAGGTCTTAAAATATAAAATGTTCATCCATTAAGCCCTAAGGGCGTGCAAAATTAAATTTTATAAATATGTCAAAAGGGCATTTTATTATTATTCTTTTTGTATGATTTTTTTTGTATATTTTTATCTAACATTAGTTTTAAGTTTTGTTTGTACTAACCCAATGGATTTTTAGTTGTCCTTAATAAAATATTTTGAATTTTGAATTTGAATTTGAAAAGATTTGCTAACAATAATTAATTAAAAACTATCAATTCATCAACAAGCAATATCACAGCAGCAGTATAAACGACGAGAAATGAAGTGATTTTTAATGAATACTGGAAAGAAAAACTAACATTATATCAATATCTTTTTTGTTAATTTTCTTTCTTTGTGTTATTTTATGTAATTTTTTGGTATGATTATATTTTTACTTTGTTTGTTTTGCTTGAAAGTATAGGTATAAAGTTTAGTTAAGTTCGGTATTTTAGAGTATTTACTAAATCTACGGTAAAAAGGTTTTACTTTACTTTTCCAAACATAATAGACTTTCATTGTCTTTCTTGTTATTCTAACCGAAAGCATTTATACGAGCTTTGGGACAAGTTGAAGCCTTTAATCGGCAAAGAAAATAAACAGTAATTTATTTGTATGTCAATACAAATAAATTATTTAGGGGACGGACCAAGAATGAAACTTTTAGCGTTTATCTCTTTAAGAGGGGATTGCATAAATATTGTGAAAATTACACTAATATTATAAATGCGAAAGTTTGTGTGTGTGTGTGTGTGTGTGTTATTCCTTCACGCTGAAAAGGCTGAAAGAATTTGGATGAAAATTTTAATATAGATAGCTTAAGCCTATGTGTTAATCCAGGACGGATTAACACATAGGCTACTTTTCATCATCATCGTCATCACCATTTTTCATAACTACGCGGGTGAAACCGCAGGGCGCAGCTAGTTTGTTATATTTTCACCACTAAATAAACAACATGGAGCGGTTTAATAAGGGTATTTACAAAAATCTCTCCGCTAACAAAGCATCGACAACGCTGATAGTGTTGTTAGTGCCCTTAGAAGCTAGGTGATTACCACTTACCATCAGGCTGACCATTTGCCTTATTTGCCGCTGATTTAATAACAAAACAGGTACAGGACCGGGTGGTCCTGTACAAATTTGGCAAATAATTAACAATATAAAAACGGACTACAAAACTAGTAAGCGCTCCAACTAAATTATACATCAATAGGCGTTTGAACAAAATTACTCATACTTATTAGAGCTGGTTCAAAAATATTGAACGGAACCTTTCCGTGAACATGGTGCATGTAACGCGCCAAAGTATCGGGAGCTCATTCCCCAAACTTACCACGGTAAATATCCCGTAAATATCGTATAACTTTAGGGTAAAAATAGTCATTCATATTCATATTCATTTATTAATAAAATGTTATTTTACATGTCAAATCAAATTGTTAAAATAATACAAATAAAATAAAAAATTGTATCAATCAATTACATAATAAAAAATAAGTCAGTCAGTCAGTAATATTTCACTCATGTAAGCTGACTGACTAATCCATTTAAAACGACTTAAGATTAATATTGTCAGCACTAAGTAAAACAAATAATTTTTTTTTTTTCCAGAGTTTTCTACTGATCTCTTAGTTTTAGCTTTAGAAGTCTCAAGACACTAATAAAATACAGTTAAAGTCCATTTACCGTTTACAATACGACCAAAATTATCTGTACAGTTGAATGAAGGAGCTACAATCGATTTTTCTTAATAAACGGAAAACTACCTTTGAAAAAAATTTATTCCATCATTTGGCCAACTTATCAGATATGTTGGTTGGTGTGTGTATTTTCGTATTGCGTAGGTGTTATTTCGTAGAAGTAGCTACGGCGTAGCGACGTGCCTACGAGATGTCGTAGTAAGTGCTACGCCATTATGAAAAGGTATTTTTATTTGAGGTCAATTTATTGCGGGGTCTATTTATCAACGTTTTGCGGGAACTCTGGGTTATATTGGGGTAAAACCAGGTTATGTTATGTTGCACCTACTAAAACCTCCTCGGTAGCCTGCTGCTGTGATGAAAGTCACCACGATGTCCATAGAAATGTACTATACGCCTCTAGCATGCTGCCTGAGGTAAAACTCCCGGGAAATTATCACTCCTGGGAATTTTTAGAGCATTTTCTCTTACTTCTATTTATAGTGGGCCATACTACGCTTTTCCTGGATTTGCCATCACACCATTATTCAAACATGGATATTATCCAAATCCCCATATCTGACCACCTACGAGCCCAAAGGTCACCTTTTAATCGGCTTTAGCGTTAGGCACTAGACCGCGCGGGAGGTCGCCCATGCGATGGACCGACCAGATCAAGTCTGCAGTGGGTGGTCCCTTAAACGAGTGCAGCAGGATGACCTCCAGTAGAGAGAGATGGCGAGACATCGAGAAGCGCATCCTATCTGCCCCGTCCAATACTACTACATGACGTCCACGACCGCTCTGCCAACAGCGAAACGACTTAGAAGAAGAAGCGTTAGACGGGGTACATTGACTCCTGCTCCAGGTTTTTTAATGCTATAAGCAGCAAGCCATCGGGCTGTCTGATGGTAAGCGATCTCCGTCTCTTTAACACCAGGATTATATTTATAGCCTACTGATTATAACTATAAAAATTGCTGGACATTTTTGTACACACGGTCATCTGACCTCAAACTAAGCAAAGCTTGTGATATGGCTGCCAGAGACTGATATATATACATATATAGTTTTAAATACATACTCAAAACATAATAATAATAACATATGCATAACTAGTATCTAATAAAAAAAAACAACTTAAAAATACATACAAATTAGTAAAATTACTAGTAGTACTTCGTTGTTTTTTCATTCCCTCTTTCACCCACACCTACATAATATAGCCCCCACATACATAAATTTTTACCATATATTTTTGTAAATTTAATGAGTACCTCAAACTTAACTTTAAGTAGTTATCTTTTTACCTTTTTAAATTAAGTACTTATCCCACATAATTATTGTATTATTATAATTATATTCCCTAACAGTTTGTCAACAACTTGTTTTGTATAACTGCACTCGAGCCTCAAGATACAGGCCTCGTGCTTAGTTTGGGGCTCGCCGACAATTCTATCTAGACAATCAATATCTAGTGTTTGCTATTTCTAAGTATAATTAAGGTTATGGTATATTACTTCTGGCAATAAATAAATATTCTATTCTATTCTATTCTATTCAATTAGATACTAGTTATGCATATGTAACTATAAAATTGTTTTAGGGCAATATATTAAAGGGAACGTATTCAAAGGAATACCGGTTCTCTTATTAAAGCAATTTGTTAAACACTACAAACTTGTCTTACTCTGAATAAAATTAAGGTTTTAATTACTAAAACGCTTAGCTGACAATTAAAAGAAACTTTTCTAGCTAACCAATTAACATGTGTAAGTTGAGCGAAGTTTCAAGTTTTCAAGTCAAAGGGGACAGCTTTGTAAGATGTAAGGAGTTAAGGTTACCTCCTCTGTAATACCTCCTCCGGGAATACTTCCGTATTCTTAATTATAACCTTAACTCACTTGCATACTCGCATTTATAATATTGGTATTAATATTAGTGTGATTTAATGGCCAAAATTGATGCACAGATGTGGCTACAACTAGGGGAAAAGTGGCCAAAACTAATATTAAAAATATGTATATTAAAATTAAATAACAGGTTATTTTCCAAAACATGACATGTATGTAATATTAAAAATAGATGAATGTCCTATGCTATACAGTTATAAATCAATGTATTAAACATTTATGCATTGGTAGCGAATAAAAAAAACACAATAGCCTTAATTAGCCAAAACAGGGGTTCTTGCCCCACAACATAATATTCTATTATTACAGCACACTCTGTCCTTTACTTCTTCTGTATGTCTTCTCCATACTAAGGTTGCCTGGAATATAATAATGAGGCTTATCGGACATAAACCACATTTATAAAGAACACACTTCAAAGTTAGTAAGTGAAAATGCAAATTATGCAATTAGTAAGTCCAAGCAAATGTGTTGGACGTATAATTAGATGGATATGCGATGTATGCTATATTATTTTATTCTATGGAAGTGATGTAGGTAACAACTTTAATGAGAATTGATGTCTATAATCCTGGACACAATTATTTGTATTTTTGAACCTGGTTAAAAATTGATGAGAGCAACCACACTTGAGACCACTTTTTGTGGGAATACCTCGAAAGCTTCCACATTATAAAAGAAGAATTATTTTGCAATGAACTGGTTTTACTCAAATTTGGCAAATATATTAAAAAACCGGCTTCAAAATAAGTGAGCATCATCATCATCAGCCAGAAGACGTCCACTGCTGAACATAGGCCTCCCCCTTTAACACAAGTAAATCGAAACAAAAACAAGTAAATTGATTCACAAAACCTTAAAAAAAAAATGAACGGAACGAATTGAAAACCTAAATTCGGTAAAAAAAGTCACTTTATTAATAACTGACGACATTCGGCTGGGATTTTTAGATAAGAATTGTGTACTGTTCTCGGAGTTGTGAAGAGTCAAAAGGACATCTGGTAGTAAAACGAGCAGTCAATAAGACGGCGGTCGCATGTCGTCGGCACACGAGAAACTCTTTGTAAGTTTACCGCGAGCTCTATATAGAGTTGTTTGCACGGAAAATAATATTTTGGAAATAAGAAAGAGTAATGCAATCGCAGAACAGATGGCGGACGGGATCGAAAGGTTCTCGAATGGAGACCACGGACCGGCAAGCACAGCGTAGGGCGTCTACTCACAAGATGGACAGACGACCTAGAGGAGACCACAGGGAAACGCTGGATGCAGGCCGCTTCCAACCGGCCCTTTTGGAGATCGACGGGGGAGGCCTATGTCAAGCAGTGGACGTCCTACGGCTAAAATGATGAATGCAATGTTCTATAAGTTCATAAACTTTGTGCTGTACAAAAACCAGCCTGAATAACAAAGATAACCATCCGTGATCCATGACTGTGACCATGCTACGGTCATAACCATTGAAAGTTATTTTTGCGCACAGTAGCAAAAAGCCTCCGACGCTTTAAAGATGTTTTTTTATTTTATTTTGGTAACTACTTATTCAAAAGAGCCTACTGCTATGCTATAATTATTAAAATATTAATTTATATAGTTTTTTTTGTGCCCTTCTGAGTTTTGGCGCGCAAATTGCCGGAAAGCCAACGGCACGCATATGTTTTCAGCCAAGCGGGTAATATAACATAATTATTATTAAATACTTTTTCTATTAATAATGTCCACTTACCGAACACTCGAAATGCGTATAAATTCTTACCTGAAAAAGAGGAAAAATCGTTAGTTATCATTGTACCATCACGAAACACACAATAAAGAATAAAAAAGTCAAACGCTTGTCGTGACGCACTTATGAGAGGGTTCCGTTTTTCTACGTACAATAGTTATATATTTTTTTATATTATTCTCTGATTCAAAAGGAGAGTAAATAGAGCCCTTAAGGGTGCAACATGTTTGTGATGCCTCTGGTGTTACAAGTATCCAGAGGCGACGGTGACTGCTTACCATCAGGCAGCCTGTCTGCTTGTTTGCCACCGATGGCATAAAAATTATTTATTAAATGGTTCAACATTTACTCGCATCTTCTCTGCTTTTTCAATATTTTTTTTATTACACTCCGTCTTATATCTTACGCTAGTCTTTGTAATCGAAACTGGTATCAACAGCTCTGTTTGGATACTCCTTTATAACCGCTGTGCCTTTATTGGTTTATAAATAAAAATAAACTTTCTTTTTACCCAATAAACCGTTGAAGCATTCATTCTTTGGAAAACTGTCGCTTTGCATTCCTTGATTTTTCATAAGGTGGATTATGAGGTCAAAGAGACGGGCGTCACTTTCTTGACGCAAGAATTGTAATTTTGTGTTGATGTGTTTTGTTCTGAATTAGTGTGATGAAAATGTTCAAGACAATTCTGAAATTTGATAACTTAATAAACATTCCAATTGTTCTAGCCATTGAACTACGGTCACTTTCTTGTCGGTCACTAAATTCTTAAACTGTTTTTTTTTTTTGCAATCAATCTATGCGTTGTTAGCGACGCCATCTATAATTTTCTCAGGTAATTACTTAGCTAGAACATTACATTCCTAAAGCTGAAAGAGATAATATGTCGTTTTTGCTAACTAGTAGTACTTACTCCAATGACAATATAACCACTTGACTGCTCATCTTTTACCCCGCATAAGCCAAAGGTTCTAACATGTCAACCTAAACTATTTCGAGCGGGGCCAATCATAGACGCAAATTGAATTAATGACTTGATTCTCCAATCACAACCATCGAGTCGCGTCGAGTCTCCAATCACAAGCTGCCCCCCGCGACTGACGGGGCATCATTTTGCAAAAGGAAATTTTGACACCATGCGCATTCAAGTGGTTATATTATCTTTGACTTACTCGAACCTTAAATTTGGGATGGATAAGCCAAGTGGAGACCAGCTTTGCTCAACTTCAGTCGTAAATGGTCAGTAAGAAACGAAATAAGAAGCTGAAGTTCAAGTAGAGCAACGAATCTCTAGTTATAACTACGCTTCTTAGGTTTGTGAATTGGCGCAGAGCTGCTAGTCTATCGGGTTTTTATCGGATATATTCTGAAGAGTGATCATCAAATCTGCATGATTTAATTCCCTCCTGACCATTGTTCTGTCGGGTAGCCTTGGTGGGTTGATTATTTTACTTTTATACTGCAAACCGTTAGACAGTGTTAATGCACTGCCTGAATGGGTGTTCCCGATAGTTACAATCTGAGTGTCTTCAAGTCGCGAGTGAATCGGTTTCTTACAGGCAAGCTCCACCGTAGACCACATCATTGCTTATTACCAGGTGAGATGGCAGACTAAGTTAAATAAAAAAAACCTTGCGATGCCGTATTTTTTCCTAACAACAATAATAAGCTTGTCCCTCAATCGCTATGCAAAAAAATCAGATCAATTACTCAGTTGCCTGAAAGAGGAACAATATAATATTACATAATACAATATTAAAATAGTAATCCGATAATAATTTGTATCATACACAAAGAACAAAGGTTCGAGACGTCGGAACCAAGTAGAGCTGGGCAGGACACGTTGCTAGGCGCAGTGATGACAGGTGGAGTAAGGTCTTAACGGAGTGGTGGCCGAGGCAAGGGAAGCGGAGCGTTGGTCGTCCAGCTGCAAGATGGGTCGACGATATTATTACTATCGCGGGTCGAACCTGGACTCGAATAGCACAGGACTGAGGCAGATAGCAGCAAGAGAGAGGCCTATACCCAGCAGTGGGATAAGGAAGGCTGATGATGATGATGAATTTACATTTATAACATTTCAGTTTAGAATTGCCATAACCAAAACTACCAAAACGACCGCTAGAATTGAATGCGAGGTCGCGGGTTCAAACCCCGGGCCCGTACCAATGAGCTCTTTGGAGTATTTTCATACCGAGCTTTTCGGTGAAGGAAAAACATCGTGAGAAAACCTGTATATATACGAAGAAGGAATTCAATGGCGTATGTGAATCCACCAACCCGCACTGGGCCAGCGTGGTGGATATAACCCAATCACCCTTTCGGGGGTAGGCTAAAAGTCCAGCCGTGAACGGCTGATTGAGATGATGATGAACCAAAACTGCCTGCAACACAATGCCGCCAACGAAACCCGTAGTTTACCGAAAGCGACTAAACGACCGACAATCAGCCAACTTAGTTACTTAACTCTAACTTGACACTTAAGTTGACTCTCCTGATTGATGTCCGTAACTTAAAACAATATCCGTGAATCCGCTTCTGTTAGTAGGTAAGTTAGACAGTTTGCCTGTCTGTCCTACCTTATCTTTGCCCGGTGGGGTTAAGGCGCAGTAAAAGTTTCTAATGAGTGAAAATCAATTTAAGTTGAAGAAGTTGATTTTACTATTAGAGGGACGGAAATGTTGATTTGCTGCTCAGTTTTGTAATAAATGGCGTTAGAATAGAAAAGTGGGCGGCATAATACAAATACAAAATCATTTATTTCATCATCATCATCAGCCAGAAGATGTCCACTGCTGAACATAGGCCTCCCCCTTTAACCTCCACACTGAACGACAGCCTGCCTTTTGCATCCACTGAATGCCAGTGAAATCATTTATTTGGGCATAATTTATAGTAAGATAGAGTAATGATCCCAGAGGCTCCCGAACTAGTCAGAGACTGTGTGACTCCCGTCACACCGCCCGTCCCGCCAATGGCTTCTCCTATTAATGTATAAATTAATTATACCAAAACAGCAATATAACATTTTAAAATAAATAATAAGGGCAGAATATTTTATTATGGAGACGTTCACACATTTTGTTTTTGCTATACAGATTTTTTAAAGTGAAAACTTCTATAGGCACGTCGGGCACTTTTTGGGATGAGGAATCAAGCACTGAACTAGCTTGACCGTCACGCTCAGATACTCGTTCGGGTAAAGTCGGCTCGAGTCGACTAAGGGAGCGAGAGAGATATAGTCAACCTTCATACCTTCATGAACTTTTTTTTTATTCTTTCCTTAAGCTAAGATTTTGGCGCCACACGACTTTTGCATTTGTCAAGTGTTGTCAGTGTCAAGAATTGAGATATTCAAGTTTTATTAGATAATACACAGATATACACAACCAGATCGGCAATATATTTTAGTGAAAGAGACAACTTGATATGGCTCAGCACAAGTACGAAAAGGACATAAATAGAATTTGTTGTCCTTATCGGCGTGACCTGTTTTTGGTACCTCAAGTGTCAAAATCTGTAATAATCAGTGACAAACAAAACGGGTCTGAATTATATTTATTGCCTTTTTTTGGTGATTTAATGTGATAAATGCGTGTTTCCTCTGAGAAATAATTGTAAAAGATATTTTACAATGGTTGGTTGTAGCATTTTGGGCTGCAAGAAGCGCAGTGAGCGAAAATACGATGATGAGCGAGAGGCACTGAGCTAGCCACGCTCATTGAAAATCTATAGGTAGTAGATCTGTGAGATAATATATCTTCAGTCGTCAAACAAGCCAGAGTCAAGCAAAGTAAGTCACGGTCAAGTCAAAGCCATGTCCTAGTAAAATGGAGGTGTTACTAGAGATTTTTTTGGAATTAAAGGAACAACACGAAAATATATGTTTTACCTCATTATATTACCCACACTCGAGTACGTCCACAAACACTTACCAATAAAAATCCACAAAAAAAAAAAAAAATCGGAAAATAATACAATGAGGAGACATGTTTTTTTTTACGTTGACGCCAAAACTCCGATATATTATTTTTATTACGTTATTTTTGTTTTTTAATTTGCAGCATCTGTCAAAGGTAACAAATACTTGAACTGAGTATAGTATACCAACTCCTTACTTTTTGTGATTGTTTTTTTTCTTCTTCTTTTTTCAATGTCTATATTTCAACGCAAGGCTATCTCTCAACTTTTTTTATTTTTATTAACCTAGACTGTCCCACTCCTGGGCAAAATTAGTTTTGTAATAAATGGCGTTAAAAACGAAAAGAAAGAAACTGATTGAAAAATATTTTACAAAACTAATTTATCTATTATGAAAAAAAAAACTTCGATAAACATTTCACATTTTTTCTCATTAAAACTAAGTATTAAGTAGGCTCTTAGCAAACGAGGAACAATCAGTGAGCATAAATCTTAGTCGTGTCAAATTGAAAACTGTAAAAAACAAATCCTCGAGCCAGGGCTGGATCAGTGGGCTCAATTAATAATTCAGGCTTTAATGGAGATTGAATTGGCGGTTGTATTCCCTCAGTGAGTGCCTGTTACACCGAATAGCAACGTAAAGCATGTCGGAATAAAAGCATTATTTGCTTGTTACTTATGAATCGTATTTTGATCGGTAACTAGATTCTTTGCGTACAGAGCTATGAGGAAAGCTTTTTTTATATTAAACTAGCGGTCTACCCCGGCTCCGCACGATATAGCCTATTAATCAGTGATAATGTAGCATTCAAATGGGGAAAGAATTTTTAAAATCGGTCTAGTACTTTTTGAGCCAATTCGTTACAAACATACATACAAATCTTTCCTCTTTATAATATTAGATAATAGGCTCTTGATAATAGGCTTGCTTTTGGCCGCCCACTCGCTCGATGTTAAGCGATGATGCGGTTTACATTGGAGCACGCTTGCTTAGAAGAAACCGATTCACTCTTGATTTGAAGACACCCAGATTGTTACTATTGGGGATCACCCATTTAGGCAGCGCATTCCACAGACTAGAAGCTTGCACAATAAAAGTGGAATCAATGCGCTTCGTACGGGTTTCCGAAACATCAAACATAAAGCGGTGTCGGTAGTAAAAAAAAGTTATTCTACTCATTATTATGAACAACTTTGACTTAAACCCACTTTTAAAACCCGATCAAATAAATGATGTCTATGTCTATGTCTATGTATGTCTATCAAAAGGTCAGGAACTCCATACATTTTCCTGTATTTCATACATCACTTTTACATAAGTTTTCGTTTTTATTTTTTATATTCTCTATGAAACATTTTTTTCGGGATATCAGAGTTGATCCCACACTAAAAGTTGTTCACAATAAGAAGTACAATGACCCCTTTCAGTTTAGTACCACTGTCCTGCGTAACCCTGTATAGTATGAAAATAAAATTGAATTATCTATGTTACCGTTCAATTCGGTGTAACGTTCCAGGACACAAAGAACCTGCCTTAAATTATTTGATAGACATTTGCGCGCCACAATTGAACGGGGCGTGGAATGGGACTAGATAGACGTATTCAAACACTCAAATTGGATAAGTGAATTTATTACACTTTGTGTTAAGGTCTGATCACACGATGCATGATACCAGCGGTGCAAGAGAGCAGTACAACAAACAATTTTGATTTGTTTATATTCGGACGGATATATTTTCAGATTGGTCCCGTATAAATTTAATCAAAATAGTTCCAGTAGTTTGGTTTAAATCAAAATAGCTAAAAAAAATTACTTTGATGACATAATATTTTATTGTCATGCATGTAAACAAAATCATCATGTATCAGGCATTAGGAATCACCCATTTGCTTGTTTGCCATTATGGCATAAATAAATCATACTAATATTATAAATGCGAAAACTTTGTTGGTTTGTTAGTTTGTTATCTTTCACGCAGCAACAGAGCAACGGATCGATCTGATTTTTGCATGGGTATAGTTCAAAGGCCGGAGAGTGACATAGGCAACTTTTATTATTATCATCATCATCACCATTTTTCATCACTACGCGGTTGAAAACGCGGGGCACAGCTAGTAAGTAATAATAGAGTGAATAGATTTCTGCTAGATCAACGTGTTCCATCCTCGACCGCAACGTCGAGGCGAATTGGTCGCCAAACTTAGATCTATTCTATAAATACATAAACCGGCCAAACGCAAATCGGGCTCGCGCACTAAAGGTTCCGTAACCACCAAAAAATACAAAAAACCGACTTCACAATAATTAGTAAGATATGTCATCCGGTAAAATGATATAGAGTTCACCCAGGTAAGGAATTACCAGTTATAACTTGGTAATGCACTAAAATTAGTCACTAACTCGCACTTAGCCATTATTTATTGTTTTTGTTATACTTTAGAGTGTGTACTATAATCATACCAAATTTGACGCTTGTACGTATTACTGTTTTTACATTAGAGCTAATACAAAAATACGTAAAAAATGCGTTTGTTGTAAGGGGTCTCCCCTTATGTTTTAAATTTTTGACTTTTTTTATTATTTCTTTCTTAATCCGTCGTAATATTACATATTCTGTAAAAATTGCAACTGGCTATCTATTACAGTTCGATAGATATAGCCGTGAATAGGTAGGGTAGACAGACAGACGGATAGACAGACATCGTAGGCTTAGTAATAGGGTCACGTTTTTATCCTTTAGGAACGGAACGCCAAAAAAAAAAAAGTTTGTAATAAATAACTTTACTCCGACTCTAGGCTCATTTTAGATTATAAATAGTTTACTAGAATATTTTCCACTGTAGTTGAAAAAATTAAGTGACACTTAATAAAAAAAAACACTTTGTAAAATATGCTAATAACGGAAAAGATGTCACCGGAACTTAATTTTGCATCTACTTTCTTGTCTGCAAAATGTTTGCTTTTCATTTCGCGACGAACGTGGGAAAAGTTCAATTTTCTACGCCTCTGTGAAAATTTAAACGCTTTGAATGAGGCGTTTTTCTTTTTTCTACATTATTATTTTATCTATTAAACAATGTTGCCCGATTCTTTGTCTTTAAAATTTTTTATCTTAAGAACGTGGTAGAATGTTTTTAGGGCTCTTTAGCAAAGCGGTAAAAAGGAACCCTTTTCGTGAGCCTCTAATGACTCTACCTTCGGAATACAGTGGCCAATTTTTAAATTTAAAAATTTAATAGCTTTTAATCAAAATAGGGTTACATATTTAGATAGCAAAATTATTTTGAAAACTAAACAATGATGAATAGTGTACTTATATTTAGACACCTAAATATATTTTAGGTATTAGTGTGTATGACGTTCCAATTAAACCCAAGTGCTTATTCACCCCATGTTTGTCACACTCCTTTCACTCCAGCTTACCGGATTGCGACCCGCTCTGTCATAAGCACCTTAGTAGGGTATGCACTACTTCAGGCATTTCTAGGACAAATACCTTCCCCACCTACCTGGTACTAGCTCATTCACAAATATTTGCATACTTGCGAGATGTGGAATGCTCTCACATAGGAAGCATTCCCGTCGAGATATATCATCATGGGTATCATATATCATCATTACTAGGGTGATTGGCTGTAACTTAAGTTAGGCCACTTATTACAAAAGAAATGGTTCGTTTAAAAAAAATAAAAAAAATATTGTTTATTTTGATTCTCCACGGACGTCTAGGTCCGTGCCCTTATATTTTTTTAACTATATCTGATATTACATAAAACTAATGACTATACAAGAGGAATATACAAATTATAAAATCTTATTACTATGTTGCGTGTATACGCCGAGCAGTCCAGCTCCCGCAAGCAGCACCCTTTCACGAGTTGACGCGTGTGCCAGCCATCGCTCTCCTCGCCATGTTTGAGGGAAGAGGGCGACCCGCCACACGACGCCACCGCAAGAAGGAGCCTTTAGGTGAGCGTGAGTGCTCTGGGTATGCACACAATACTTAAAACTACAATTACATTTACATATTATTATTACAATGCTTAAACTTATATTATTATCCTATTACAGCAATTTTTTTTAACAATTCTTTTCTTCGCTTCAGGGCCTCCACCACCGCCTCGTTCCGGTCTTTAACAGCCAAGTAAAGCCAGCAAGTTATATTCTGCAATGGTCCGCGGTGACACTGCCGTCGCTCGCCGCACAAAACGGCTGATGGCATCCCCTTCATCGTCGGCACCCCAAATGGTTCGTTTAAGATCCATCAGGCGAGATAGCAATCAAACGTTAGCTTAGTCCGATGAAAAAAAAAGATAGCGAATGAAACTGCGGAGTACTGATTGCGTGACCAACAACGTCAGCGACTGACCGACGTCAGCGACCGACCGACGTCAGTATAACTCTAATTCCAGCCTAAATCGTGATTAACTTAAAAGCATATTTCAATAGAATATATTAAAATAGAAGACTTCTTTCAATTAAAACTTTCTTATATTTTGAGAGGTACTTGTAAATACAATTCGTGGAAAGCGACATTATGTTTTTTGGAATGTTTGTTTAATTAAAACTTTGCTTCCGTATTTCGGATTCGGAAATGAATTTCCAATTTTTTTTATACATTGCAGAATTTTGTAAGATTGTGAAAATGGTACGTTTAGTGTTTGGCTAGAACACTTTCATGTTTTGTCCCCCAAAGTTATAATGTTACAAATTAAGATGAATTTTAAATCTTTTTACATTAATGGCTTCCCAATAGGATTGCCAGTTTTCTGGAAATTTCGAAAATCCACTGTTATATTTATATGAAAATGCTGTGAGTTCTGGTCAAGCGCTTAGTGTTTTAAGCATAAAAAATCCCACTCAACGAATGTATGTAACAGTTATTTTTTCTCCATATAATATAGGAATAATCTAAATAACGCCAAAATCTCCATTTCTTGTCAACCCCCAAAAAGATTAACGTGTGTATTTGTGTCTATCTGCGGCATCTACCCCCAACCAGCTGAACCGATAAAAAAAAAAGGGAAAAAAAAAAAAACATACAGACGAATTGATAACCTCCTCCTTTTCGAAGTCGGTTAAAAAGACAACCGTCTATTGGCGCGGCTTGCAGTAAAACCGATTAGTACGCCGTGAAGGCTACCGACATGACGCTTTTTTATGCCGTCATGTTTCACATCTGCCGGGCATCCCGTGACGGCCAGAGTTTTTTGTTTGAAAAGTGACTTGACGTCGAAGCTTTACCTAGTCTGTGCTTGATAGAGAGTGAGTGTTTGTAGCTATGATTCAAGAAAATTTGTTTGATGTTTAAAAATCTTTTATAGGGTACAGAAATATATTTTTGAATGCAAGGATTCTAACGATACTACTCACACAAAAATCAATCTAGACAATCACGAGTTATGTTGACACTAAAAAGATTATTTTCGTCACACAAATTTTTTTCAGCAGTGCGTATAAAAAGCCCGAATCATATGCACTCTACCTCAGAGAAGTCGCTTGGCTTGAAGTGGATTACAAATACGTAAGACACTGTTCGTAGCAGATAATACTCAAAGAACGTATGCATTCCACGTTTTCACTGCGCGAGACTGAGATTTGTGAGAAGTTCCTACATTTATCGCTATTCACACTTAATTTAAAAATGCAGCTGTACTTGCTTCAAATATTATACAAGTTTGGTTTGTAGCATTGATAGCTCAGTAATTAGTGCGTTAGAATACAGACCGCAGGGTGTGGGTTCAAATTCAATGAGCTGGAGCTACCGGTGAACGAAATTCTCGAAATAGTCAGTTAGTTCAACACCCTGCTAGAGCCTCAGTGCATACTCCGTTTGCGGTACCAGGGAAAGTATCGGTCAGTTTCGCAGCAACTAACCATCCAGTTCAACAACCTGTTAGGGCCCCAGTGATAACCGTAGAAAAAGACACAAAAAGAGCGTAGAGCGTTTTGTCTGCACCTAACTTTGGTCGACCAACCACCCGCATTCTTCAGTTTTCCCGTCAACTTGTGCACGTAACTGCGCCGAAATATCGGGAGCTCCATCCACAATCTTATCACGGTAATTATACCGTTATTAATAGTATAACTGTTGAACAATCGTGATAGTTTAGAACAGTATTTCATATTTCTTTGTTTAATAACATTCGTTTCAAAATGATTATCTCAAACGAATAATCTTCAGTCCACTACTGGACATAAGAGCAAAACTTCTTTGTCTGTAGTCTCCAAACAGACTTGCCCTTAAAAAAATTCACCTCCAGCGCAAACATTGAAGCATAATTGAAAGTTATGAATCATGTTCCACGATTCCGTTCACCATTTTTTCGATAGGTCACGGATCGTATTACCGGCATTAGCATATTTCATTAACCCTTCGTCGCGTGCCTTTGTACGGGTCAAAATGACCCCAAACAATGGAGCCTTTCCGACCCCGGAGCAAGTTTGTTAGAATGTTCAATGTTTTGAATTTGTGCTTTGTTTTGGACGATTGTTAAACGGTCAACAGACTATTGGGGATTATGGTCGCAAGTCAGTTTATTATAGAGGATTATAAAAAAAATTATTAAACAGTTTGGTGTCGAGACATTGAGCCCTTGGGAACGGGCGTTCACCTCATTTTCAAAAATCTTTTATTAATACGCATGACCAAAATGCTGACGTGTTTCTGGCTCAACTAATAAACATTGCCATTTAGTATGGCAATGCCACCAGCATGCTGGGTACGCTGCCACCTAGTAATGGGCTTGACGATACAAAATGTCCCGAATTTATTAGTTTTTTTACTTTGTTGAGTGGTAACGTAATTTTAGACACAATAGGTATTTTTTTTCGTGATATCAGTATTGACCCCGTAGTAAAAGTTGTCATCATCATCATCATCATTTCAGCCATAGGACGTCCACTGATGGACATAGGCCCCCTCCATCGATCTCCAAAAGGGCCGGTTGGAAGCGGCCTGCATCCAGCGTTTCCCTGCGGTCTCTTTAAAAGACCTCCTTCCTATCCTTTTTTTTTCCTTTTTCCTTTAAAAGTTCGCTGTAAAAGTTGTGAATAAAGATAATATTATATATTTTTGTGTATATCTAGATGACAGTCATATTCGAGGATATCGTTGTACTCGTAGAATCCTATGGATCCTAACCCACCTTAGTTAAGACGAAATATGCTTCAAATTTGACGATTCATCATCACGAATATTCAAAAGTAAACCTTTAAAATCGATTATTTGACATTGTTTCTTTATGTGTAATAAATGTTCTTGAAATATTTTATTCGGATGTGTTCACCGATACGAGATTAAAGAAATTAGGCTCGATAGAAAAAAATCGTAAACTTTCCTAAAAAAACACCCGTTTTTACGTACCCTTCAATGGATTGAATAAACTTAATTCAAATTTTATAGAAGATATTTTTAGTAAAAAAAATTGTGTTTCCTAACAACCATTCAAATACTTTAGTGGTCGCAGTTTTTTGTAAAGGCGTAAGATTATATGTAGAAAATAAAGAAAAAATAAATATTGAAAATATTTGAAAGTGCGCACGCCGCATTACCGTCATACAAATGTACGGTTCTCTACCATGTCGCCTTAAATATAAGAAATATTGTGTTGTGATCAATATAGCATAGGTACTAAATACATCAAATGGTTTGAAATCATCGCCAAACTTGCAAAATGAGGTCAAACCGATCCGGAGGCGATGTTTTTCGACCCACCTGAAAAGGGTCTGGGGTCGAACGGAAAACAAAAGAAGGGTTTCAAAAGTAAAAGATTTTCACGGTGTTATGAATGAGCCGAGTTTCTGTGCTTTATAAAATTATTTGTTCTTTGATGTCATTGGGACGAAAAACCGGGATAAATTAATATTAAATACCGATTAGATTTCGGTGGAAGTAATTTGGTTGATTTCCAAAATGGGATACCTTTTAAACTGACCACTCCTGACGAAATTGGTACATTTGAGCTTGAGTAGCTTTTATCAAAGTAAAATTTGGGTCATATTTTGTCATAAACTGGGTTAAATGAGGTCCGCATAGAAAAAGGTTTTGCTTTGATCTAAAGTAACGTATAAAACATTAGTACTATAGGTTTGAATTGGTTTACTGGGCAGCTTGGGTAGTGTCAGACATGTTTGCCGTCAAAAAGACGTCGATGTAACTTTTTTTTATAGAGAATAGATCTACGTTTGGCCACCAACTTGCCCGATGGTAAGCGACGGTGTAACCGAGGATGTAACACGTTGATCTAGAAGTAATCTCTTCACTCTAGCCTTGAATATGCCTAGATTGTAGTTCTCAGGAAACAAGGAGGACGGCAGGGAGTTCCATTCTTGGGCCGTCATTTATGATACGTACTGTATCATAAATGACGACCCAAATCGTTGAGTACGAATCTTTGGAACTTCCACGAGAAAGGGGTAGTAGTGTGCAGTCCTTCTACTTGTCCTGTAGTAATAAGGGGAGGGTGGAATAAGGTCGTGAAGTTCTTGCGCTCCTTTTTTTACATCGGACTAGGCTGTTTGACCGGACCGTATGACTGCGATCTCGCCTGATGGAAAGCAATGATTTAAGCATGGATACAAAGTCCTTCTGTCGTTATATTAAACAAGTTAAATAGCGTCAAACAAATCATAGTCATAGTCAAGCAAATTAAATCACCGTCAAGTCTAATTCATGGTCCAGTGAGGGTGGAAACTTAACTAGGAGCTTCTACGGAGTTTTGGAAACATCACGAAAATATATATGTTTCACCTCGTTATATCACTTGCCTACACTCGAGCACGTTTACGAACATCTAATAAATAATAATCTACCATTATTACCTACATATTAACACTCGAAAATACACAAGTTTAGGAAAATAATACGAGCCGACATGTTTTTTCTACGTTGGCGCCAAAACTCCGCTTAACAGATAATAGGCAAAATGTTGCCACATTTGCATTAAAACCTATGAAACTAAATTAGTTATATTTTACCCATTCGACAGCTATTTTCATTTGGAACTCTACAGGCAATATAAATACTTAATTTCGCGCCCAAAACTAATAATTTTCCCCGTAGAAAGCCTTCACTAGGCGTAAATTGCACCATTTCGAGCATACAGCTTTGACTAATTAATAAATAGCTTTAATACATCATACTTGAACACGAACGGAACCTGAAGCTATGTACATATTGTACACGTTGTACACGTACAATGGAGTGTTATTTATTGTATTGTATTTTGGAGTACAGTTACACCACTATGATCTAAAATATAGAAACAAATGTTTGCTAAAAGGCGAAGTTTTCCCACTTTAAGGTGGTACGTTTCACAAAAGGCGGGAAATTCAAATTGCAAACAGTTTCCTTGTGCTTGTAGCTAGGCCGCGTAATTATTGTAAACGATCAGGACGTTTGCGCAAATTGATTTTAACAAAATAATGTAAACCTATTTATTTCAAATGCACATGTTTACATTTGTCACAAACTAATTTTTGCTGTTTCAAACAGTTTATTGACAAATGTAAGTAATATGGTGTGTCACTGCTAAATATTTGTACATCATCATCATCATCAACCATTCTCCACCCACTGCTGGGTATAGGTCTCCTCTTCAGCGCGTCATCTTTTCCGGTCCTGTGCTAGCCTTGTCCACTGCTTTTCTGCTGCCTTAACGATACGAAATATTTGTACACTATTATGTAAATAGCAGCCAACAATTAGCGCAAAAACTGTGTTATTTTAAAATAATTACCCAGCCTAGATACTAGGGCCAAAAAACTGTTTGAAATTTGAATTTCCCGCCACAAATGAAACGTACCACCTTAAGCAATACTTGTTTCTGCAGATGACCATAAGGCTCAATATATTATATTCTAGTTGTATTTAGTGGAGCAAAACCATGGCGCTTACACACAGTCGTGAATTTCGCTAGTTCTATTGTTGAGGCCATTCGTATATTTTTCACTAAAAGTGGGAAAAGAGAGCATCTTGAAATCAAAGATTTCATACTATAATACATATGTTCTAGGCGTTGCGTTGCATCTATTTGCGTGGTTATGGCAAACAGTACCTAATTGATATTTTGATTATAAATAAGTTTAATGTATTTTTAGAAACATGATTGGTATTTTTCCTAATATAATTCTTCGGCGAAAACAGGCCTTTTAACAAGGTTTTAGTTTACTCTCTAAATCTAGAAGTTTTTTTTTCATATTCTAAGGGTCATTTTATACATGAAAAAGTATTTTAATTGTCTGATAAATTTCTGAGATTAAAGAAAGTATTTGGTGGGGATTGAGACCGCCTCTCCATCACACCAAATACTTTTATGGGATGATCTGTCCTTTTCCCGCAAAGCGTTTGTTATTATAGCATTTGTATGGTACGCGCAAGGCTTGACGTCATAACTTGCTACAGAGCGCTCTCTGTCTAGCATGAAATTAAAATACGTGTAACTTATTTATCTTTGAATAAAATATAATAACTCAAAATACCTATTATCACTCATTTTAATCCGACGTTCATTAAAAAGTATTTACTTGTAAAAGAAAATCTCACAACAAAAACTTTGCTTCCAATTTGGTAAAAATACCCGACGTAACGGATACTTTGAAACATTGTTATCGGAGTTTGTTTGAAACCCGCGAAAATGAGACTCGTACGTGGTCAGAATACTAAACTCAAGAAAGAATTGATTTTTAACCGAATACAGAAAAGAGGTTAAAGTTTAAGGAGTTTTTGACGGTATGTCGTTCAGTGCGGAAGTCTAGCGGGAGGCCTATAGCATAATTAATTTTTATACATAAAAATGCTTATCAGTCTTGGCATTGGCCCCATCAGTGCATTTCGAATGACGAGACTTGACCCGAGAGCAAAATAAATTTAAGAAAACAAAACATTAATTACAGACACTAATAAATTTCTTGAGAAACCACAAACGCAAATATAGTGCCTCTACAACGAAGGAAATTATATTTATACATGGATTTTGAAGTCGTGCGGGAACCATTTTCAAATTTAGATATTTTTTTTTTTTTTTTGTAGTTGGTCCACCTTGACAAGGAACTTCCTTGTTTTGACTCAAACAATGCGCCTAAACAAAACTATTGTAGTTACATCTAGTTATATTGTAGCGAATTTGGTAGACACTCGTGCTATTATTCGAGCTGGATTGAAAATTACTGAGCTCAAAGTAATGTAATGTTTTGTGGGACCACGTCGAGAGTATCGTCTACATGATAAAAAAACGCGCAAATTGGTTTACAAATCGTAATCAATCGTAATCAACGTACATACAAAAAAAAACATTAAAAGAGGCCGAATTGAGAACCTTCTCCCTTTTTCGAAGTCGGTTAAAAATAATTTCATTAGTTTGATATACCGACTCAAATACCAACCGTCCGTAGAGACCCAATGTTAACTTTTCTACCTGATCACCAAGAATCAAATTGAAATCCGTCCAATCAGGGAAAAGATCCAACAATCCAACTTGACATTATTGGTTAAGCGGGCAGCTGAAATACTGAAAGTTTTAGGGTTCCGCGACGTAATGAAATTACTTGAGCATACCTATACGTTTTGGACTTACTGAGATTGGTAAATTGATTGATACTCGTTCAAATGTATAGGAAACTACATTATATACGTCAACTGTCTGTTTGTTTGTTGCAGTTTTACGACAAAACGGCTGAGCTAATATTTATGAACTTTCGGAAAAAAAAGGGCACATCATTATGTACAAAAGATATAGCTGGTTAAAATTGCGTTCAAAACTGCAGAGCCAAGCTAGTACATAGGTTGTTCCGAAATTTGTTAGCCACACAATAAATGCAATCTCCTTTTTTTATACTATTTTGAATTAACGGATAATTTCAATACAAATCTTTTTGGTGAAAATCATTGGCCACCTATGTGTAGTTAATAAAAAATATTTTTTTTGCAGGTTATCTGTCACTCTTCTTTTGTTTGCAACAATTGAATTCTCGCAGGAAGCTTTTCGTGCTATGTTTTTTTTATGATTACGAGGGTTAACCTTCAAGGATTCTCACGAAAATTTACAAGCTGCATTTGGGGAGTCTGATCCGGCGTTAGAAGTAGTTACTTATTGGTTTCGTGAATTTAAACGTGGAGAGAACCTAATAGATGACCCCAGACCCGGCCGACCTACAAGTCCTATAACTGGAGTAACTCATGAAAATCAGGATAGAGTGGCTATCGTGGGAGATTAGACACATTACACTTACACATTGAGACGCCAAAATTCTATTTCAAGGAGGAAAAAAAGAAAGAAAGGAAGACAAAAAAAAACATAAAACAAGAAAACAAAAAGAAGAGATGTGCAGAATGCACCACTCATTATACCTGAAGTAAATTCTACGCCTAACTAGGAAGTTCAGTTCGGTGTAACGTCTAAAAGAGTAAATTAACACAAGGTGTGTTGCAATTCCTGGCAGAATCGGCACGTTCCAACAATTAAGGGAGCGTTTGAGGAGGGCTGAGTAGCACCCGCGAGCGTAGGTATTATTTATTGCGGTTACATGTCGAGCTATTGTTTGGCGCTTCTGGTTTTAGACTTCTTCAGAAAAGGTTTTCAGCTACTGCAGCAAGTGCTGGTCTAGCATTAAGTCAGTTTATTTTTATTTATTTCATGACCATGGATCTAGTGTCCTTCAGTAAAATACTATTTTAACCAGCCTCAAACAGATTTACAACAAGATTTATGACAAGTTGAAAAAGTCTTCCCCGGACCGACGACATAGTGAGAGTCGCTGGCATCTAGTGGATGCAAAAGGCAGGCTGTCGTTCAGTGTGGAGGTTAAAGTGGGAGGCCTATGTTCAGCAGTGGACGTCTTCTGGCTGATGATGATGATGATGAAAAATGCCTTAACAGCCAATCTAATTTAAAAAAAAAAAAATCTTTTGTGTGGGTATGAAATATTTACTTCAAATTTAAATAGGCCCACTGTCCAAATTTATCGTATTTAATTAAAAATAACACAAATACATTTAGTACCAAAAACTTACATTTGATTTACCTACCTTATTATTATAAAAAATATAAAAACACAATTACATTTATATATTCTTTTAAGTATAAATCATAAGCAGTGCTGTACTAGGCAGTGGCACAGAACACATAATAGGCAGTGGTAGATAGCTGTTTTTTTCTTAGTCTTCTCAGAAAACTCTTTTTTTTGATACCCATATCATGATGGTTGATGTGAAAATGTTGTCCGCCGTTGAGACGTTATACGTTAACGTTTTAAGTTAATTTAATTATTTTTTTGTAATTTTCTCATCAAATAATTAATATTTAATTATCCCCTTTCATTTGATTATACCATGGGGGTGCATCAAAAATAACTGGTCCGCCATCTGTAAGAGTCCGCGATATGAGATTTAGAATAACGTTATATAGCTAATCATGCATTGTCATCCAAACTAAACGTGTATGCAAAATTTTACCTCAATCAATTTAGGGATAACTGTTTTTAAATTCAGTTGCAAGCTTAGAATAACTACACAAAGAAACCAAGTACATTCGCAAAATTTAAGCCATTCAAATGGTGACATATATGGCTCAAAAAATAAATAAATATTACTATGACAATTTGCGCGGTGAATTTGTACCACAACAAATCAGAAAAGCAGCATAAGAGTTATGGTGTGACATTCCACAGGTAATCCATTAATTTTCTTGCTTAAATCGTTTAAAATACCAATCGAAACGTAAGCTACAAAGCGAATTTGTAGCTTACGTTTTGAGAAGGCGTTGTTTGGAAACCTACCTTCTCTGAGTAGTTATTCTAAGGTTGCAAGATTTGACCCAAACTAATAAGGAAAATTTATAAAAATTTGTAAAAAAGAAAAAAAAACAATCTGCAAACATATTATGTAACATACACAAAAAAATACAGTTGTACTGAGAAACTCCTTTTTTAAGTCGGTTGCAAAATACAGCAAAATCATCGCTAAGAACATACCGTCTTACCACAAAAGATTTAAGCACGCTTTAGACAAGTGTTTAGCATATTTTTCGCAGGGAAACAATTGCTAAACACTTGTCTAAAGCGTGCTTAAATCTTTTGTGGTAAGACGGATAAGGTTTCGACGTCGAATTTACAAACAATGTAGGTAAAATCTGTAACTGGCAACATCATTCTCCCCAATCACATTTCGGACGTGTCATTTCTCACCCACATTCGGTTTATTTAGCCCTAACACAGAAAACGTCAACCCTTTATGTATAAAAAACTGGCATCATGTATAAAATTTCACAAACGATAAATCTAGAAAACTCCGGTTTGCGTAAAGAAAACTCTGCACAGAAAATATAACGTTTATGTACCATAAAAAGTATATCTAAGCTAGACGTGACCCGTGGTTTTGCTTGCACGGATTACAACAATATTAGACACCACAAAAATAGGTGAATCGGTTTCTTCTAGGCAAGCGTGCTCCACCGTAGACCGCATCATCGCTTTATATCAGGCGAGTTAACGGTAAAACGGAATCATATTATTAGATAATAAAATAAAAAAATACAGTGCGGTGGTTAATTAACAAAAAAATCAAACCTTTTACAAAATGTATTTCTAGATAATAAATTTTTCTTTTTTTCTTTTAAGTTTTGTATTTGGTAGTAATATTAATATTCTTCTAAGCTAAATAAATACACATAAAACAAGTATATTCCATAAAGCTATATACGATATTTTCGAACCAATCCGCGGTGTTTCCGAGAAGCTACAACATGGGGTTCTTCAAAAGGCGAGTTAATAGATTCCTAAAGGGTCGACAACGTATTTGTGATGCCTCTGGTGTTACAAGTATCCATAGGAGACGGTGACTGCTTACCATCAGGCGGCCCGTCTGCTTGTTTGCCAACTATAGCTATAAAAACAATACGGACGATGGACTCTAAGCCTTTGTTTAAGTTTCGCTCTATCAACAACTTTTTTCCTTTCTTAGTCGAGAGTTTTTGTACATATCATCATCATCAACCACAGCCTTCCTTATCCCACTGCTGGGTATGGGCCTCTCTCTTGCTATGCCCTAGTACACGCCGACAAAAAATCCGTTATCAGTGGTGACCTTTATCTCATAACTATTTTTTAAGCTTTAGTGGTTAGATATTTCAAACTTTCCCATTCATATTATTACTGTGAAAAGTGTATTTTCTAAATAAATGAGTCGCGCCAACCGTCGGCGACCTCTGCCGTCATAATTCAGAGGCAGGGGCGCGGAACCTTTTTGTGAATTTATTAACATGTGACATGTGTGCGGAACAGACGGACGCTTTCTTGGATTTTAATTGTGTTTTCAATATTTCAGGGGTTCAGCTTGTGTAGGGATCTGTACATATTTTATCAAAGGTCAACACTCAAATAAGAGAATATTATTATATTCATCACTAGCACTGGTGACTCAGTAGTGGGTCCTAACCACAGACTTATATCCAAGTAGACGCCACAAATCGACCTACCACGCATGTCACATTTCCAATACAATTATGATTAATCGTCATAATTGAGTCCGACTAAAATCAGTCTGTTCAATCGGTGCCGCGACAACACGTGCCAATTTGAAACAAAAATCTGTAATTGTGCAATACTAAGTTGTAAGAATACCGCAAAAAGTAATTGCTAAAGGTCAAACTGTAGCTATAACGCTTTCATTTATTTTATTTTTCTCTACAAAATCCGAGAATTCTCCGTAAGAATAATGTAGAAAGAAGCTATCATTTAAATGTGCGAACAAAAGCTTGCGAGTGGATCTGATGGCACCGGACATATTTCAAGAAATAATTTTACGAACTGTGGACATTTCGATAATTATGAGGACATATTTTTATACAGACCATTTCTTTAACTTCAATTCAAAAATCGATCAAACAAGAAAAAACTTAAGTAACGAAGAAAAGAGAAGAAGAAGTAAACAAAAAGGGAAAGGGAATCGAAAGGGATTTAGACGTCTATTCTCTTCCCAAAGAGAGAAAATAATTGATGTTTTCTTTATTATTTCTTCCCAAAGATATGAAAGTCAAAAATTGTGGACTAGTTACTAAGTCAACATTTAAATTTATAGTGCTAAGTTAACTTCGACAAAAAATCTCGGTTCAGAAATTACAATTGTTATTTATTCATCATTTAGTAGCGTAGTTTTAATGGTGTAGTAAATTAAGGCTTGAGAGTCTTCTACCGGCGTTTTAATTTCCCTGTACGACATCACACGGCATGAAATGTGCTTTATCTTGTTTCGTCAAGGAATGCTCTTTCGATTCTCTTTCTCTCTATGTTTTAATTAATTTGTCATATCATACAAGGTGGTACGTGGACACTTACAGTTGAAACGGTCCACAAGTTCAAAGTTGCTCAGCAAAATATAGAGAGGGCTTGGCGTTTCTCTGAGGGACCGAAGTATCTGGAACGAAGTTATTCGCTAGAGAACCAGTCACCGACAGCTTAGCGTATTAGCAAGCTGAAGTGGCAGTGACCCGGTCATATCTGTCGCAGAACCGATAACCGTTGGAAACATATCGGTAACGATAACGCGTTTTAGAAAGGAGACCTCGAATCGATAAATGTAGCATAGGATGCCATGAGATGAAGTCCTGAATGGAGTGACGATATACGTAAGGCAGCTCCCAGTCAGGGAGAGTAAAGACGAAGATTGGGTTAATTGGCGTGCTTTGGAAGATGCCTATGTCTAGTAGTGGACAAGCATACCCTGGCTTGGATGATAATGATGACAAAGTGGCCAAATATCTTGCATCTTTACTCTCTACCTACTTGTAGCCATAATTTTTCATTAACAATATGCAATACTTCCTGGTTTCATTCAAATATAGCTTATTCTATCTTCTTCGCCTTCACATTTAAATTGCTTTCAGGCACGAAAAAGAAAGTAAATAGAACGAAAATGAGAAGGAAAATCTGTTACCAGGCATTTGGAGTGAACCTTGATTAAATATTCTTATTTAGATCAACGCGTCGAACTCCGCATCCAAAGAACTTGGACCTTACCTTATTGGGTTAGGTCTCAAACTTAGAATAACTACTCAGAGAAGGTAGGTTTCCAAACAACGCCTTCTCAAAACGTAAGCTACAAATTCGCTTTGTAGCTTACGTTTCGATTGGTATTTTAAACGATTTAAGCAAGAAAATTAATGGATTACCTGTGGAATGTCACACCATAACTCTTATGCTGCTTTTCTGATTTGTTGTGGTACGATTTCACCGCGCAAATTGTCATAGTAAAATTTTCTAATATTTTTTGGAGCCATATGACACCATTTGAATGGCTTAAATTTTGCGAATGTACTTGGTTTCTTTGTGTAGTTATTCTAAGGTCTCAAAGTTCTTTGTCCGCATCACAGTTGCTAACTGATTTCGAATGACTGACGTTTCGTTTATATGGGTGCAACTGGCTACAAAAAATATTCTTACATAAATACCTTCACAGCCAGCCAAATATAAACAAACAAACAAAAAAAAACTTTTCTGTGCTTCCAAGCTTGTGTTACGCGTTTTGTGAATTGGACGGACTTAGAATGGACTTGATACCGCTACCGCTTCCATCCGTGTTTTCTCTTTTTATAAAACAAGTAAAAAACCTGGTTGAGTGTAAATATTACACCCGGTAGGTATATTAACGTCGGATAGACGGTACGTAGAGTTTTTCCGACCATTCCGGCCGGCGCGGTCTTATTGCATTCCTCTAAACGGGCTTATGTGTGTGTGTCGGTGTGGGGCCATAGCTCAAAGTATTATACTATTATTATGTATCCAAACTTCATAACAGAAAAATCACAAAAAATAATTAAATTAGTAAAAAGGTCGCGAGAATTTGCGCGCGCCGCGCTCAGTACCGCGCCAGGCGTCATCGAGGTCAGACCTATGTTCGTTTGTACACCCCCCCCCCCCCACGCGGGCCTACAGACTCTTGCGTTGCAAAATACATCGTCGCTCTAACTTGGCGGGGGCTGAGGTAGCGTTTTGTTGCCTACGCGACTCGGATAACAGGCCGTTAAGTTATATTATGATTATTTACGATATCGGGAGCTCATTCCACAACCTTACCGCCGTAAATATACCGTAGATAACCATACTAACTATAACTAATATAACTTTAGTGTTTTCATTTCAAAAAACCGGACAAGTACGAGTAGGACTCGTGCTCTGAGGGTCCCGTTGGACGGAACACTAAGAGCGTGAGGCAAACTAACTCAAGTTGAAATATTGAAAGACAAACTTAATTTTGTAGTTGACTATAAGGTTCTTCCATACATTCCAACTACAAAATGTAAGTTTGTAATAGCAAAATAATTATTTTTAAATGATATAACTTCAAATTTGTATTTTTTGGATTTATTCCTATATATGTGATATGAAAACATGCCTTTTGCCAAATTTCATGATTCTAGATCAACGGGAAGTACCCTATAGGTTTTGATTCCCCTGTGAAATCGCAAAATATGCGACATAAACGTTCATATCTTTTGATTGCGTTGACTTACAACTTTTATTTTTTTACAGCCGAAAGAAACCGTAGACCCTTGTATATAGTATAAATTTCAACTTGTTACCTTTATGCGTTCTTGAGAAAAAGGGCCTTGACAGACGGACAGACAGACGGACAACGAAGTGATCCTATAAGGGTTCCTTTTTTTCCTTTTGAGGTACAGAACCCTAAAAATTAAATTAGGTAAACCACCGCTCAAACGCCGGACTGCGCATTCCTACTCGTCGGATGGTGGAATCGTATAATGACTCTTATACTAATATTGACATTTTTGCTTGCACTGCTGGTAAATTTAAAGCAGCAGTACTTCAAAAGCTCTCCTCATAACTTCAGTACATATTTTGAAACAATACTGTTATTATTATGTTAATTAATAGTTGTTTAAACTTTATGAAAACATAAATTTTTAATTTTTGTGTTTTAGGGCTTGTTAGAAAACAAAAAAACATATGTATATTTAAAAAATATTTTTTGCAAGCTAGCTACTCCTAGCGGTAAATTTATATAATTCTGTAAGTAATCTGTGAATAGTGCTGTTGGCTGTATTATTATTAAGTTTATTAATCAATTCACATTATTATACATATTATAATATGGCTGTTTACTGTTCCTTAATAAATAAAATAAGTATAAAAATACTCTGTTTTTGTGGCCACACACGCACACACACGTTCCGTAAACCTTCACACATGAGTTAGGTTCGCGTACGTCGCTAAACACCCAGACAGTTCTGTGTCGGGTTTTCTTTCAACTAATGAATAAGCTTAATTATAAAACACTATACTAACAGCACCTTTCGGTTTTACTCGTATTTTACCTTGTATTCGGGATGAAAGGCCAGTCGACATAATACACCATTAAGGTTACGCGGAAAGGTGTAAGCCATTGCAAATGATGAAAGCATGTCATTGTACCTATTACTATAACAAATTTTAATATGGGGCTGACCCTGAAATCGCGAAAAAATCAGCTGTTCCATAGGAAAACGCAGTCATACAACAAAATGTACGAAGCGCTTTGATTCCACATTTATTGTGCGAACTGCTAGTCTGTGGAATGCGCTGCCTGAATGGTGTTCACCGATGGTTACAATCTGGGTGTCTTCAAATCACGAGTGAATCGGTTTCTTCTAGGCACGTGTGCTCCAACGTAGACCGCATCATCGCTTAACATCAGGCGTGATGGCGGTCAAACGCAAGTCTATTAATTATAAAAAATAAAAAAATAAAAAATGATTGGACCAGCTGATTTTTTAGGGTTCCATACCCAGCTGGTAAAAATGGGACCCTATTACTAAGCCTACGATGTCTGTCTGTCCGTCTGTCTGTCTGTCCTACCTATTAACGGCTGTATCTTTTAAGCCGGAATAGATAGCCAGTTGTAATTTACACATAATATGTAATTTTACAGCGGATTAACTAAAAATAATAAAAAAAACGAAAAGTAAAAACGAAAGGGGATCCCCACTCAACAAACGTTTTTTTTTTCAGCGTATTTTTGTATTAGCTCTAACGTAAAAACGGTAGTATGTACAAGCGTCAAACTTGGCACGATTATAGTACACACTCTAAAGTATACCAACAAATAATAAATAATGGCCAAGTGCGTGTGGGTGATAAATTTCTGTTCATTACCAAGTTATAACTATAATTTTGTTATTGAATTTTGTGGTGGTGTGGTACGGAACCCTTACTCGCATTTGGCTGGTTTATTTTTGTGACTTCAGGGTCGCCCTCATTGTAAAAGGCGTTCATAGTAATGAGTACAATGACCTCCTTTCGACTTAGAGTACACCCTTTCTGCGTAAGCCTGTATACATATAAGGACCGGCCCAGTGGAACTTTGAACAAAGCTAGAACATGGATACGATTTTATTTTTCTCGCGGGATAAAAACGGTGGAAAGACAATTTGTCCACTGCTAGGCCTGCTGTGTGATAAAATTAAGTATATATCCATTAAATAAAGTTATACAGAAGACCGAAGTATAGAACTTGCCACTATGTTTAGCGTGTGTGTACTATGAGCAAGCCTTTGATTCGATCGAGACATGGGCGATGCTCGAGTCTCTCCAGCGATGCCGTATTGACTATCGGTATATAGAAAGAAAGAAAGAAAAGAAAGAAAATAAATTATGAAAAAAATAAGAAGATAAGATAAGAATTAAGAAGATTTTTATATCGAAGTGTTGAAGTGTTTGTACAATAATGCCTCCATGTCGGTCCGAGTACAGGAGCAGAGTTCGAAGGCAATTCCATTGCGAAGAGGCGTGACACAGGGAGACGTTATCTCTCCGAAACTGTTCACTGCCACAATGGAAGATGCCTTCAAGCTCCTGGAATGGCAAGGACTCGGCATCAACATCAACGGCGAGTACATCACTCACCTTCGGTTTGCCGACGATATTGCGGTCTTGGCAAAATCGACGGAAGATCTCAGTATGATGCTCGAAGGCCTCAATCGAGTCTTCCAGCAGGTGGGCCTTAAAATGAACATGGACATGACAAAGGTCATGTTAAATATCCATGTTGTGTTCACCCCAGTATCAGTTGGGAACTCAGTTCTTGAAGCTGTTTATGCGTACGTCTACCTAGGACAAACAATCGAACTAGGCAGGTCCAACTTCCAGAAAGAGGTCAATCGGCGAATCCAACTCGGCTGGGCAGCGTTCAGTAAACTTCGCAAGGTCTTCTCGTCCAAAATACCTCAGTGCCTTAAGACGAAAGTTTTCGACCAGTGTGTGTTACCAGTGATGACATACGGCACTGAAACGTGGTCTCTCACTATGGGCCTCATAAGCAAGCTCAAAGTCGCACAACGAGCTATGGAGAGGGCTATGCTCGGGGTTTCTCTGCGAGATCGAATACGAAATGAGGAGATCCGTAGACGAACGAAAGTCACCGGCATAGCCCACCGGATTAGCAAGTTGAAATGGCAGTGGGCAGGGCACATATCACGCAGAACAGATGATCAATGGGGCCGAAAGATTCTGGAATGGAGATCACGGACTGGTAAGCGCAGTGTGGGACGTCCACCCACAAGATGGGCAGACTACCTAAAAGATACCGCAGGGAAACTCTGAATGCAGGCCCTTTTGGAGATCG
Source organism: Agriopis aurantiaria (assembly GCA_914767915.1). Classification (NCBI taxonomy): domain Eukaryota; kingdom Metazoa; phylum Arthropoda; class Insecta; order Lepidoptera; family Geometridae; genus Agriopis; species Agriopis aurantiaria. The sequence goes on from OU612004.1 coordinate 10,729,400, forward strand.
AAGGGGGAGGCCTATGTCCAGCAGTGGACGCCCTATGGCTGAAATGATGATGATGATGATGATCCATTAAATTAAATGAAAACATAGATCGAGTTCAGTTAGTCGAGTGCCGTTGAAATAACAACAATATTTTGCTTGGAACCGATCGCTGTGCTATAAATTATTTCGGGTGGCAGCGTGCTTGCAAAACTAAATGACGCGTCGGAATTGATGCCAGTTTACAATGGTTTAATCCATGTTATTCCTACTCCCGTACCCCAGCTGCCCCAATCCTTATTCATTACTAGCGGTCCGCCCCAGCTTTGCATGGGTATATATTATAGCCTATGTTACCCGGGGGATAGTGTAGCTTCCCAACAGTGAAAGAATTTTTCAAATTGGTTCGGTAGTTTCGTAGTCTATTCAATGCAAACAAACAAAAACCAATCAATTCTTTCCTCTTTATAATATTAGTATGGACAAGACTTAATGCCTTGAGCACTGTGTCACAGTTAACTAGGAACTAGGAGATAAAAATATATAATAAATTGTTAGATAATCGACACGAAGATTTTATTAATGATTGACAGGTTAGCCTGGAATGAGAACTGGCTCTCAAACGATGCTGCCGGAACACACTGGTTTTGGTTACTAACTTTCAACTTGAAAATTTAATATTGAAGAAATTGATTCTGTATTTCACGCACTGGCGAGTTGAAAAATTATCAACTCGATTGAAATTCTGGCATTTCGGTGTGTAATTGCGCTTGATGGACAGAATTAATATAAGAGATCCATCCACAATCTTACCACGGTAAATATCCCGTTAATAATGATTTATAGCTGGTGAACAATCGTGATTCGAAACATTCGTATACATATACTAGCGAACCGCCCGGCTTCGCACGGGTGTAGTTCACGCGCGAAGCCGGGGCGGGTCACTAGTTATAAATTTAATCTTTCCGTGAAAAGTTAACTAACTGATAGTTAAAACTCCATCAAAATCCGTTGCGTGGTTTAGGAGGAGTTAGCGGTTATACAGACAGACGCGGAAAGCGATTTTAATTTATACTATGTAGAGAAGATAGAGATAGAGAAGAAGAAAAGATAGAGAAGAGTAGAGATAGAGAAGAGTAGAGATAGAGAAGAGTAGAGATAGAGATGAATGAAGTATAATCTACAAATAGCAAACCAAATTATCAAAACCAATCACTATTATCACAGTATCCTGATTCAAACGACTCGTCGCACCCACCCGATTTATCTCACTCACTCCACGACTCATCCAGTCACTCGCCCCACTGACTCGATCTAGTTACTCGCGCCACTAACTCGCCCCAGTTACTCAAGCCACTAGCTCGATCAATCCAAATCAGCATCGGCTAATTACCCGCGAAAATAAACAAGTCCGTTTTATACATCTGTGGAACACAGACTTAGAAATAAGTTCGTACATTTGTCTTAAATAGAAAAAAGTTTCATGCGAATTATTATTCGTTGTTGGATCTTATTTTTATCGACTTCAAAAAGAGGGGTTTACAATTCAGTTGTTTTTTTTAATTGAAATTTTTTATAGTGAGCTCGCGTGATTGTCACGCTCACATATACCTATGTGTCCGTAACTTTTAAATACAGCGCCATCTTTTATGGAATGGGTGAATTACTACTTAAGTTTTCACTTCAGATGTGCAGTCCAACGATTTTTTGAAATTGCATTTGTTGTCTCAGAACTCCGCCATTTATAAATTGATTTGAAAAGTACTTTTTTTTATTGAATGGATATATTTTCATATTAGTCCCATAAAAATTTCATCAAAATCGATTTAGTAGTTTGACTTAAAAAACAAAATTAGGTTTTTTGGATGACATAGTCCAAGTAACCGAAATTGCGGATTTTACTAATTTTGTTGAAGTCGGTTTTTTAATTCATAATTATTCTTGAATAGGTTGTAAAGGTGGTTCGTTAGATTGTTTGGTAAGTGCAGGGGCCTAGCGTTTTTACCTAATACTAGCCGTATTAGGTATTTGTTAAATTTGTGTCATCTCTTGTCATCTCTTAGGTAAACCGGAAAAAATATACGCAAAAGTGAAAAAAACTAAAAAAATTAAAACAATGAACGAAAACGAAGAAAATGAAACGAAGGAAGTAATTCGGTTCATGTTTCTCTATGCAAAACTGTTTTAAATTAACTTGTAGTTACATTTCATCAGTGAAAAATAACATCCAAAACGCAAGTTAGCAAATTGAAACCAGCACAAAGTTCAGACAAACTGCAACTAATAATAAAACTACGTACCTATGCCTGTCGGACCATTTGAGTTATCTACACACTAAATCTGCGTCAAAAACTATGCGTTTTGCTAAACAGGCAATTTCTTGCTAAATTGACTGTTATTTTAGCATGTTTTGGGCTCGCATTCGAAAACATGATTTATTTGTTTACGAAAATAAGCACAATTATTGTTAAATGTAGCTGAAGATTTAAAAATATTAATAGAAATGTATACTACACTTAGGCTATGGAAATATTTTAAGAGTGTATTAAATACCTAATATTTATTGCGCTAATCACAATTCTAAGGTTGCCTGAAAGAGATTGCTCTTAGCGATAAGGTCGCCAATTGTTGAACCAGTTTTTCTATCTTATTAAATCTTGATTTTGTAAATGTGGTGTGAACAATAAAGAGTTTATCTATCTATCTAATCCTTTAAATAAGGGTCGTCTCACACGACAAACTTTAGCCTGCATACTCTGTAACTAGAAGATTTTAATCTGCCTACCCTCTTTCTGACTCGCGCCAAACTTATGACGACTTTTTGGCAGGGACGTTTTCTCAGGTCTATTCTTTCTCCAATTGCAGTTTAAGAGGGGGCAACCGAAATTTTATGCTAATTTGCCATGATATTCTAACTAAACCAAATATCCGATCACCGTAATAATTGATATATGTGAATTTTCAATTCATTTTCTTTCCGCCATTAAGACAGAAACATAATAGCAAGATATTTACTCGATACTTTAATGTTTTGAAAATGGTGCCTTTTTGCTAATTTTTTTGATTTTACTTGGAAAGTACTTCAGTTACATATCTAAAATAAATACTCACCGAAGGAAAATATAGTTTGTTTTCCAGTGTTAAGACAAAATTTACCTAGATTAATTAGTACTCTCATAATAAATTATATTCGATTTGAGACTTACGTCCTTTAGTTCTAAGCAACTATTCGGTCAAACGGCAAGTCCGATATTCAGTCTTATTCTGTTGCGCTTTGCATCTAAATAGCGAAACATGCTCCGTTTAACCTCAGTACCGCACTGTGCCTCAACGGGGAAGGACGCACGCGCTTGCTTTTCGCCTTGGTTTTATCTTCCGAGTGCGATTATATCAACACCTACTGTATTTTCAAACAAAGGATAATATAAAAAATCGATGGCTCGAACGCGACCACTTGATGCGGCTACCAAGTGGTGACAATGACCTTAGAGCACAGACTAGGTAAAGCTACTACGAAAAAATAACATAGATACAAATAAAATGGATACGACTAGGCCCTAACGAATCCATTATTATGTATGCTCAGTAATATAACTATTAGAGTCGGAGTGTTTCTTTGTGACAGACAAACAGACAGAGAGAGAGAGAGAGAGAGAGAGAGAGAGACGGAGAGAAGCAGAGAGAGAGAGTCAGAAAGATAAAACTAAAAATTAAATGACATTATAAAATAATTTAGATTCATTATAATTTTATAAAATTAAAATTAAAAATCATTTAAATTAATGTGATGGTTAATTTGACTTGAGAGTTCCATCCACATTTTCTCACGTTTTTACGAGAAGCGGCTTTCTGCAAAAGGAGGAAGGTTCTCAATTTTAACAGATAAAAAATAGCTTGGTAATAATGGAAGCAAAAAAACATCTTCTAATAAAAAAAAATTTAAATGTGGAAAGTCAAACAATAGGTACTTATGTTTTTAACCGACTTCAAAACAGGGGCAAGGTTCTCAATTCAACCGGTATAAAAAAATACTAGTCGAATTGAGGACCTTCCTCCTTCTTTGAAGTCGGTTAAAAACATAAGTACCTACTGTTTGACCAGTTGGGTTGGCTCGGGTATGTGCTGGTAAGGGGAAATGCACAATACACTAGCGGGACTACTTACCTTAGTCAAAGTCAAATACTACTTACCTTTTTATCCGACTTCAAATAAGGAGGAAGGTTCTCATTTACCTTAGAGTACCTTCAATTCGACCAGTATTTTTTTATACTGGTTGAATTGCAGTCCACCACTGCGGTGCAACAATGCGGTGCAACACTGCGTTGCAACACTGCGGTGCAACAGTGCGGTGCAACAGTGCGGTGCAACAGTGTGGTACAACAGTGCGGTACAACAGTGCGGTACAACAGTGCGGTACCATCTTTAAATATTTTGAATCAGTAGCATAAAATACGAGTTTCTCAGATCAAACGCTAGGTGGCACCACCAGTATTTCAGCAAAGTGAAGTTATATCAAAAAATAAATAGCTATTTTTGAATATTTTGAACTAATTGGTTGGAAACATAGGTGAGTTTTTTTTTGAGGATTAGGTGAGGTTTTGCGTGATTTGCGTCCAACACTAGATGAGAGCATTTATATTTCAGAGAATCTTGACTTGTATCGTAAAATATTTCTGCCATCCTTGCATATTTTAAATCAGTAACGGTGATTATAGATTGTTCAGTTCTAATACTAGAAGACATCTTCAATATTTCAGTGAAGACGTTAAATCAGAAAATATTTCAGCCATCCTTGAATATTTTAAGTCTGTGGCATCGATTAATGGCTGCTGAGGTCTAAAGCCAAACGACGGCACCAATATTTCAGAGATTTTGAGAAGTAGCTTCACTAACGAAATTTCTTTATTTAATTCAAATCCGAAAATATTTTGACCATCACTACATATTTTGAGTTTTATTCAGTGGTAAATGATTTCACAGGGTGAGTATTAGGGAACTAACGCAGTATTTTTCATACATTTTGGGTAATGAGAAGCCACAGGCAAACCACGGCAAAACTTATCTCAGATGGCGCCACCTTCGCTGGTGCTGTCATTTGTGGCTTATTTGAGGTTATAAACATTGCTCTTGAATGAAACAATAAAAATAAACTTTGCCTTTAAACAGTAAAATGTTTCTTATATTTCAGAGAATCATGACTTGTATCGTAAAATATTTCTGCCATCCTTGCATATTTTAAATCAGTAACGGTGATTATAGATTGTTCAGTTCTAATACTAGAAGACATCTTCAATATTTCAGTGAAGACGTTAAATCAGAAAATATTTCAGCCATCCTTGAATATTTTAAGTCTGTGGCATCGATTTATGGCTGCTGAGGTCTAAAGCCAAACGACGGCACCAATATTTCAGAGATTTTGAGAAGTAGCTTCACTAACGAAATTTCTTTATTTAATTCAAATCCGAAAATATTTTGACCATCACTACATATTTTGAGTTTTATTCAGTGGTAAATGATTTCACAGGGTGAGTATTAGGGAACTAACGCAGTATTTTTCATACATTTTGGGTAATGAGAAGCTACAGGCAAACCACGGCAAAACTTATCTCAGATGGCGCCACCTTCGCTGGTGCTGTCATTTGTGGCTTATTTGAGGTTATAAACATTGCTCTTGAATGAAACAATAAAAATAAACTTTGCCTTTAAACAGTAAAATGTTTCTTGACAGTGGCGAATCTCAGAAAAAAGTTAATGTTTCCTTAGCTGGTAAAAAAGCGAATCTTTTGGCAAGGTAGGTATGCAATAAAATTATCAATCACTGCGTTGCAACACTGCGGTGCAACAGTGCGTTGCAACACTGCGGCGCAACAGTGCGATGCAACACTGCGTTGCCACACTGCGTTGCAACACTGCGTTGCAACACTGCGTTGCAACACTGCGTTGCAACACTGCGGTGCAACACTGCTTTACAACACTGCGGTGCAACACTGTGGACCAAGTAGACAGAGACACTATGATTATACAAGTCGCATTGAGAACCTTCCTCCTTATTTGAAGTCGGATAAAAAGGTAAGTAGTAATACCTACTGTTAGACCGGCCGGGTTGGCTCGGGTAGGTACTGGTAGGTCAAACAGTAGGTATATTAGGCCGACTTCAAATAATGAGGAAGGTTCTGTGAAGGATGATGATGATATTTTTTAGTAAATTGAATTGAATGGAATGGAATTGAATTGCATTGCATTAAATTACATTAAATTAAATTAAATAAATCATACTTAAATAGATATTAACAACCAGGTATACTCGTAGAACAAACACAAAATGTTCATCACATTAATTTTGTCCTAGGTGGGAATCGAACCCACGCCCGAAGCTCAGAAGGTAGATTCACTACCAACTGGACCAACGGGCTTTCGGGTATTTCGTTTCGCGTGTTTCGTTTAGTATAGTATAGCATAGCGTAGCGTAGCATAGCATAGCATAGCATTAGTTTAGTTTAGTTTGATTTAATGTTTAACGATCTCTGACTCTCTGTCTCAAGCGTAAAATTTTAATTTGAAAATTAATTTAGGCAATTTCAATTTAATTTATATAATTTATTAATTTTATATTGATATTGTAGAAAACTTAAAAATTAAGTTTAAAAATATACAACAAACACAATTTTGAAAATTGAAATAAACAATTTACGGTTTTGCGCGCCGCGACCGAACCCAGCTAATCGCCAAAACGCCAACATTATGCTTATCCTGTGTTTATTACTCCTTGCCGCATGACGAGTTCGACTACGCGAGTTATGTGTACTGGAGCTGCGCGCGACTGCCGCGCTGCCGTGGTTGTGTTTCACACTAATGCGGGTGATGCGAGACGCGCGGGTGAAATCAGAAATTTTCCTCGCTTTATACGCACTCTTAAACTAGCAAAAACTTGCTGCAATCTATTGCAATTGTGACTCACAGAACGTGTCAAAGCTAGCATACCTACTTCTAGCAGTAACGATTGCCATGACCTCAGGAGAATGAATGAAGCATAGAATTAGTGCTAATTTAGCATAAACATTAGAATAACTACACAAAGAAACCAAGTACATTCGCAAAATTTAAGCCATTCAAATGGTGTCATATATGGCACCAAAAATATATGAAAATTTTACTATGACAATTTGCGCGGTGAAATCGTACCACAACAAATCAGAAAAGCAGCATAAGAGTTATGGTGTGACATTCCACAGGTAATCCATTAATTTTCTTGCTTAAATCGTTTAAAATACCAATCAAAACGTAAGCTACAAAGCAAATTTGTAGCTTACGTTTTGAGAAAGCGTTGTTTGGAAACTTACCTTCTCTGAGTAGTTATTCTAAGGCATAAACGAAATAAAAATGTTACATTCTTTACTCATATGCCAAAATTGTTGTTATCAGAACGAAACAGATATATTTTTCACAGGACGGCAAATTGTAAGGTTGTACACTGTTTTAATGTACTTGGGACCTGTTTAAAAGGCTCCAAAGGTACATACTATTTGACAGACGGCTTTGTATGCTTTGTAAAACGTGTGACGGTTTCTATGCTCTTTATTATCCTGTGGCCACGACTGACTTTTTGACATAATTGTATATATTTTTTTCAAATAAAGTCTCAATCACAAGGTTTTTGTGATAAAGGCTAGTTTGATATGTTTTTTCATAAGCACGTATTGTTTTACAAAAACGAACTGTAATCAGTGGTGATAGAAGCTGTTTGTTTCAGCTTTTAAGGAGCAGACTTGACGTGTCTTCGTATTAGAGGACCCAGGGGTACTTAGTTTAATTTTATTTGGCCACGGTTTGTGTTTGTCTCTTATATTTATCTGTTATGCTTTATATCCTGTCCGGAAAATCAACAGACGCCGCAGAATAGCAAACTTCGATGTTTGTTCTGGAACTCAATTGTTTGGGAATACAGCACTCTTGAGAGAAGTCTGTTTGTGTTCTGGACAGGTTTTATTTATGTTTGGGGATTTCTTATTGTCAGTCTGTACTTTGTCTCTGAAAGTTGTGAACAATGGAAATATTGTATACAATGCGTTCAATGATAACTATGATATCTACTTTTTACATTTAAAAAATAATGAACCGGTAATTTTTTAGTAATAGTAATGCGCCAAACCAATTTTGATTTTTTTCTATTATTACCAGCGAACAAGCATGCGGTCCGCCTGATGGTAAGCAGAAACCGCCGCCTGCAACATTAGCGGTGTAGCTTTGCCAGCCCGGAGAGGTAGTTACTGACACCCTTTTTGAAACGATTCATGTTGAAAGTCGGCGGGAAGACCTTTGATCCTCCAAAGGTCAATCATTTCGCACCCTAAAAGACATTCCACATCTTGCAAAATATGATAGAACTATGCAAGTATTACACATTTATCTACTGGGTTACGCGGAAAGCGTGTACTAAGCCGAGAAGGGTCCATAGTACCGAACAATATGACATTACGAATTCCATGGATAGGTAACTTAAAAATCTTCGTTCTGATCAAACTGAACCGCACTGCAGGTGAAAATACGCTCATAATATTTCATGTAAACGACATAAGTCGGTTCTCCGAGCGATGTGGCCTGCCCATTGCCACTTCAACTTGCAAATTTTATCAGCTATGTCGGTGACTCTGGTTCTTTGGCGAATATCTAAGTTCCGGATTCTATCGCGCAAAGAAACTCCAAGCATAGCTCTCTCCATTGCCCGCTGTGTGACTCTGAGTTTTTCCAAAAGGCCAACAGTTAGGCCACGTCTCAGTACCATATGTCATCACTGGCAACACACACTGGTTAAAGACCCTTCTCTTGAGGCACTGTGGTATCTTGGACGAGAAGACCGATAACCAATGGGGAAGAAAGGTTCTGGAGTGAAGACCACGAACGGGAAGACGCAGCGTAGGTAGGCCACCCACTAGATGGACCGACGACATTGTGAGAGTCGCGGGCATCCAGTGGATGCAAAAGGCAGGCTGTCGTTCAGTGTGGAGATTAAAGGGGGAGCCCTATGTTCAGCAGTGGACATCTTCTGGCTGATGATGATGATGATGATGACATAAGTCACCGACATAGCGCACTGGATTAGCAAGTTGAAGTGGCAGTGGGCAGGGCACATATCACGCAGAACAGATGGCCGATGGGGCCGAAAGGTTCTGGAATGGAGATCACGGGCCGGTAAGCGCAGCCTAGGACGTCCCTCATAAGATGGGTAGACGATCTAAAAGAAACCGCAGGGAAAGCCTGGATGCAGGCTGCTTTTAACCAGCCCTTTTGGAGATCGATGGGGGAGGCTTATGTCCAGCAGTGGACGTCCTATGGCTGAAATGATGATGATGATTTCATGTAAAAAGGAAGTGATGAGCCATCTACAAAGAGAAACAACTAAAACCAGCATAATCAACCTCTTACGTCCTCTTTCAAATTCAGAACACGCCAAAAAGACAAAATTTCAGCCAAAACTGAAATATTAAAACGGAGACGAAATATCCTTCCCGCGTACAAAGATTACTTAAGCTCAGACATTTCAGGTAATTACGAACGTAATCTTTGTAATTTCCGTAATTTCGCGTAATGTAGGCCTTACCTTGCCTCGTCAGGACACAGATAAAGAAGGACAGATGGAAAACTACGATCGGGTTTTCTTAGAACAGTACGATTTCAGTGGGCTATGTCGGTAACTTTCGTTCGTCTACGGATTTTCTCATGTCTGATTCGATCTCGTAGACAAACCCCGTGCATACCCGTCTCTATAGCCCGCATGTTGCTTCGTTACCTGTTTTAACCCGTACCGCGCAAGAGGCTGGGTAGCCGCGGTTGCCAGAAATGCGAGAGTCCAACCGAATTTTCGAAAACTGACTGGATGTAAAATAAAAAATATATTTTTTCCTATCAATTTGACATTGTATGTTCATATATTATATATATTATTCATTGTCTTGAATTGTTGTATGATATTTTCAATTGATTATATATCTAAGTACTCACCATTAATTAAAAAAAAAAAAAAAATACTCACAGAATCTCGTGATGCAATTATTATTCTTGTATTTTCTTGCGCCATCACGCACTTGTTGATAATAATATGCAATTTTTTCACATTAAATTACTATCACACCACTTTCACAACAAGGGAGCAATATTTCCGCAACTTGTACACTAACTACTTGACACTAATAGGCAATATTCACTTCAAAAACTAAAACTTTATCGCGAACCATTTTTACGTTACGTTTCCGCCATGTCGGTTTGTCAAACACTGTCTAAACGGGGAAAACCCACTCACAAAGTATAGGTCCTCTCTGACACTGTAAGGATGCATCGATTAACTAGTGATTGAAGTAAGCTAGAGGCGAAAGAACTTACATTGTCTTTGGAACGTTCATTCGAGCGGGAATAAATTGACGAATAGCGGTAATTTCCTTACGCACCGCTCCGGTACCTAACGCGCGTCGAGCACTTTTCGGTTACGCCGACATGCGGTGCGTAACACATTCAAAGGGTTAATTAGATTTTTTCAATGTTTACTATAATAGCCATGCCAAAATTTTACGGAAATGTGGCACCACTGTTTTAGAGATACAGGCATTTTCAAATAACGTGACCATTTTTTATCAAGGCAAGAATATGACCACGCTTGTGTTTGACCACCTCCTCGCCTGTTGCGGCGATGATGCGGTCTACGATAGAGCAAGATCATAGATGAATAAATCGATTCACTAGCGACTTGAAGTCACCTAGATTGAAACTATCAATGCAAATCAGATACGCACTGAAATAGTTCATCCACAACAACGTTTGGTCAGTCGTAACATGGCTGTAATTAAATATAGTAGCAAAACGTTAAAAAGTGAAAAGGTAACTGCGTAGTGGATACGTCATCAAGTTACGAAACTAATGATCACGCGAATTTTAATGAAATGACATGTTTGTACCTCAAGTTTTCACTACTAGTTTTCCATCTGTCTTTCCATATGCTACGGTTAAGGGTGTAGCTTTCATTTGTTTATATTAAACGGCCTATTAGTAGACATAAACGGTCCACTACTTAGTGAAATGAGACGGGTTTCATTCTTTAATTGCCGTAATCGTCGGGATTAGTATGACGGTGTTATGAGTCTGTGCAGACGTTTGAAAATTAGAGTTTGTTGTTTTGTTTTATGTTATAAGTCTACGCAGATGATATCACTTAGAGATGATCATCTGCTATTCTAAATGTTAATGTTGGACTGCGGTCACGCAAACGGTTCACTACTTAGTGAAATAAGACGGGTTGCTTTAGTTGATAACCAGTCCGATGGCCATACGCCATTTTGCGAATTTGGCGCGCGTGTTAGACGGCCACCGGAAATTTTGCGCGAAATCGCCGCGTGTTACTAAAATCGAGATTTCTCTAAATTTTTGTATCAAACCTAAGTATGAAATTATTCATCCTTGTTTTGTTTACTATCTGTCGTATAAATTAGAAAAGGATCGAACGACGTTTCACCTTACAATAAAGGCAAATAGAAAAAAGTTGACGTTCGACCAGCTCCCGGCCGCTTGCCGCATGCGTACTTTTCTTAATGAGCCTGTATGAAGCTGGTGAATTAGATTTTGTTGGTCCTTAGGGTTCCGTACCCAAAGGGTAAAAACGGGACCCTGTTACTAAGCCTACGATGTCTGTCTGTCTGTCCGCCCATCCGTCTGTCCCACCTTTAAACGGCTGTATATTTCGAACCATAATAGATAGCCTGTTGAAATTTTTACAGAATACGTAATGTTACGGTGGAATGACTAACAAATAAAAAAGTCAAAAAGTTAAAATGAAAGGTCAACAAACCCCCAACAACCAACAACAAACCATACAACAAACTACAACTTATTTTTTTACGTATTTTTGTATTAGCTCTAATGTAAAAACGGTAATACGTACAAGCGACATACGTACCAAAAACAAGCTTGGAATATGACCTCTTTAGGTACTTTAAAATGCACATTCGCGTAAGATTCCTTAAAATTCCTAATTAATCATCCACACAAACAGAAAGCCACTCGCTTGATTCGCTCACCTCGCTCCGCTTGCTCCACTCGTAAATCACGTGACTGTCACGTGACAGTGGACGTTTCACGCTGACGTCACGTCGTTAGGATTGTTTGACTTCGGATAACGCCGCTATAGTGCCAGGTATGAGAATGTTAATGACAAATTACACAAGCGAATTCTGAGGAGCTGGATAGAATGATGTTTTCTTTCAGATAAAACGTAATTTTGGCTTTATTATTTTGTATATTACTAGCTGTTGCCCGCGACTTCGTACGCGTAGAGTTTCATATAATATTTCAATCCCTTTTGCCCGCGTTAATAATTCAGACCTTTCGCAAAAAAAAATCTTAGCGGACCTCTACACCCCATAAGTAATCTACTTGCCAAATTTTAGCTTAGTTATTACAAAACAGTCAGCCAAAATTAAAACCCCGATTTTTCCTCCTTAATTCATGTTTTTCGAAAGAAAAAAAACCAGTACAACCACCAGTAAAACCAGTTATTTATTATAAACCATTAACTCAGGTTAATAACGTTACGATTAATGTTTAATGTGTTTAATTGTGTTTAATGTATTTAATTGTGTTATATTGAATTAGGACATTCCTGTAATGATAGTTGTAATAAAAAAAAAAAAAAACGTTAATTTAAATTATTAAAAATTTATAATGAGATCTAGCCATATCATTGTTTTACTTCTCCACCCAGAATGTTACAGCCAAAATATCTTATTCACAGCTATTACCGTTTAAAATTGCTAAACTTTGTACATAAGCACTAAAATTCAGACCGATACGTAATACCTAAGTGCTTACTTGCCCAGAATTTGAAACAGTCCGTAAATTACTTCTAATTTCAGGACATGTACTGAACCTAGACAACCTTCTCGACGTATTTTCAGTAGGTTTTCAGATTAGCTAGCCATATGCTTACTAGCTTTGCCCTGCCGTTTTACTTGGACAATCCCACGAGAATCGAAAAAAATCCGAGGTAAAATTAGCCTGTCACTCTTCGGCAGCCCAATTATAATACCTATATTCAACTATATTCAAAATATCACATCGAACAGTTTATATTCAACTATATGTAAAAATAAAATAGTATAATTTTGTATTTATAAATAATTTAAGTTAGTTAGTTATTGTAATTTGATGTTTTGTATAATAACTTGTAAAACTTTGGTATTTCTATTTATTTCTGTTTGTCTTTTGTAAGGTGTTTTTGATGCACAAATGGACAGGTTGGACAAATGGTAGGTAGGCACCTACCATTTGTCCAACCTGGTGGATGACTGGTAGAAAATGCTTAGCATTAAGTCCTCCAATTGTACATATCTACTTAATTTGTAAGTGTGCAAAAAAATATATATATATATATATATATTTAGCTATACAGACATAGGGCGCTTGGGGACCAGCTCTCCTCATTTTCAAAAGTCTTTCATAGCGACGAGTGACAAAATGCTGGCGTGTTTCTGGCTCAACGCATAAGCATTGCCATTCAGCGTGGTAATGCCGCCAGCATGCTGGGCACCTACGCTGCCAACAGCCAATTGTACTGGTAGTGGGCGCGAGCATTTGGATTGTCTTTAGACCTTCAACGGTCTAACTGTTTTGTCTAACTGTTTTAGCTTGTATTTTGTTTAGTTAATAAAGGCTCTTATTTAAACTAGAAATCTAAATTAACTTGGTGCCAGTGTGAAAAATACCTGGCTTTGATATTTGTACTAAATTAGAACATTGCGCGATTCTTGGTAAATTCACAACTTCGTTTGACGTTAAAATTATAAAGTACGGTTTTAATGCAAATTTAAACTCCAATATTTAGTAAAGTGGGCAACTTTTCTTCAATATTGCCGTGAAATGCAATTACGAGTGCCGTAATTCAGCATGTTTATTATTTTCAAGTTTGTTTTAGAAAGGGGCAGGATCCACACATCAAGTTAAAGGGGGCAGCGTATTAAAATAAATGCTCATAAAATTAACAACCTCTTATACCAAATTGACGGTTTTAAATCAATTTTATTCAGTTAAATTACAATATTTAATCTGGAAAAAATACATGTCCCAGATACAGCTGTGTTTGAGTTTATGCTTTGGTTCAAAACACGATAGAATAAACTTTCCTTCATCAAAAAAAAAAAACCGCGCTCAGTTCCGCGCCAGGCGTCATCGAGGTCGGACCTATGTTCGTTTTTGTCGTTGCACTCCCCCCGCGGGCCTCCTGACTCTTGCGTGGCTAAATACATCGTCACTCTAACTTGGCGGGCCTGAGGGAGCGTTTTGTTGCCTAAGCGACTCGGATAACAAGCCTTTAAGTAAACAAACTTTAGTAAACTTGAAAGTATTACAATATTTGACACTGGTAAATGCACAATATGTGTGACGCCTATAAAAAAATTGGCAGTCATGAGGGCTGCCGACAAAAGTGAAAACAACTCAGTCTGGCGCAATACGTCATATTAGCATAATAGTGACGCGAACCCATATGAAATCGCTATGACGGTTGCTTATGCCTCAACACCCCGCCATAAGCAATGCGAGCAAAACACTCCGCGACGTTGGGTAATGAGTGAACTTTGGTAAAGGTTTAAACTGGGAAGTTTCTGCTCGTTCATGCGTGCGCTCTTCGACGTTTTAAGTTGAACACATTATCAACTATGTACGTGTATATTTATTGAGTTACTAACTACGGCCGCCGATGTTACCCGTTATCTTACCGGCACTACATTTTGGGGATCGTACAAAACTTTTCTCAATGTATGCATAATTTGAAGACTACTTCGACGAGAGACGTGCTGCACTTTCACTGAGCGCTACTCGCGGCTTTATGCCTTTAACACTTCCACCCTGGAGCTTAGGTTTTTAGATTTTGCAGTTTCCACCCCCAGACAGCCGGTTAATGCAAGTCACGGGTTTCATTTAACCCCATGGAATCAGGGCACGCTGTGTTACCACTCACCGACGGCTCGCCATAAACTGCCCCTGCGTTTACTATTATTATTATTTTGATTGACCATAACTCTCTATTTTTTTACAACTAACAGGGACTTAACAAAACACAGGTGGCAGTTGTAAACGCGACTACTGGTCACCCATACAAGAACTAACGTGGAGAGACGTGGTCCTTAACTGTTGGCCTTTTGGAAAAACTCAGAGTCACACAGCGGGCAATGGAGAGAGCAATGGATGGGCTCGGAGTTTCTTTGCGCGATAAAATCCAGAACGTGGATATTCGCCAAAGAACCACCGACAATGTTATAATAACCCTACATTGAATTTTGTCTGGCTATCTCGGCTAACGAAAGAGCACCGATAACCGATGGGAAAGAAAGGTTCTTGAGTGGAGACCACGAACCGGAAGACGCAGCGTAGGTAGGCCTCCCACTAGATAAACCAACGACATTGTAAGAGTCACTGGCATCCAGTGGCACTGTAAATAATTGCCTCAAAATTGACATTTTTAATATTTTTTATACTAATTTATAATATTAGGTGGTAGAATTTTTTCGTATAATTTTTATTTTCAAACTATCAACTTTGAGGCCATTATTTACAAATTAAAATTGAAACAATTACAATTTAAAAACAATTTTAATATCTATTTAAGTATGTATTTAAAACTATATATGTAAGTATATCAGTGTCTGGCAGCCATATCACAAGCTTTGCTTAGTTTGGGGTCAGATGACCGTGTGTGAAAAATGTCCCGAATATTTATTTATTTATTTTATTTAATTTGCTTAGTAGAATTGGGGGCCAGTTAATACTCCATCATAGTACTTAGGTATAATTCTTTTTTAGGTATAATTTAGGTATAATTCGAACTTTTTTAGCCGGAGAAAAATAAAATTCATTTTACATTGAGTCTGCAAGTAACTAGTTTATAATATTGAGATCTTTCAATGACCCAATTACGGCAGACATCTATTGGGTTACTGCACAGGGTTACTGGGACGCCGTCTTGATTGATTAAGGATCGTGTTCTCTCTCATATTCTTTGTCCCTCTCTTTAGGTTTTCTCTGAAGTCATAGAATGATAATTTTATGCAGCAACCAAAGAGATTATAACCTCTAACGCTGAAGAGGTTGGACATCCATAGAGAAAAATATTTATGAACACAATTTATGAAACGGATGCGACGCCTATAATGAAGTAAGAAGTCTATGGAGACGCTTATATGTTATAGTAGTGTAAAAAAACCGGACAAGTACGAGTAGGACTCGCGTTCTGAGGGTTCCGTTGGATAGAACCCTCAGAGCACGATTCCAAACAAAAAATATTGAAAGACAAACTTAACTTTGTAGTTGACAATAAGGTTCTTCGATACATTCCAACTACAAAATGTAAGTAGTTTGTAATAGCAAAACAATTATTTTTAAATGATATAACTTCAATGACTTTCAGATTTATTTCTTTATATGTGCTGTAAGACTTTGCCTCTTACCAAAATTCATGATTCTAAGTCAACTGGAAGTACCCTATATAGGTTTGGATTCCCCTGTGAAATCGCAAAATATGCGACGTAAACGTTCATATCTTTTGATTGCGTTGACTTACAACTTACTTGTTGCGTTTTTTAGCTGTTTTATCGTGTGTATGAAATTTGTGGTGTGAACAATAAAGAGTTTATCTATCTATCTAAATCTAAGTATTTAGTATAAATTTCAACTTGATACCTTTACGCGCTCTTGAGAAAAAGGGCCTTGACAGACGGACAGACGGACAAATGGACATACGGACAACGAAGTGATCTTATGAGGGTTCCGTTTTTTCCTTTTGAGGTACGGAACCCTAAAAAGGCATCAAATGTGCGAGTGGGGTAGCGGAACACCCACCCTATAATTATAACGATTACCACACCTTACTCACAATATTTAATTTATGTATGTAATATTAACATATATGGATATATTAATATTATATACATAAATTAAATATTAATTATTACTATAGAATATAAAGTAAATTTTTTGAAAGTTTGAAACACATCAATTAATACAAATCAAATCAAAATATTATACATTGTGAGAATATAGTTATAAATGACTAGCGGTCCGCCCCGGCTCCGCACGGGTATAGTTATATAGCCTATTAAAATAGCCTATATTAATTAGTGATAATGTAACATTCAAATGATAAAATATAATTATTTAAATCGGTGCAGTACTTTTTGAGCCAATTCGTTACAAACATACATACAAATCTTTCCTCTTTATAATATAGGTATAGCTATAGAGTATAGATTATTATAGATGGTTTACAAAATAAACGAGTGATCCTATTTTGAAGTCGATAAAAATTCAAACTTCTAATTCTTTAGAATCATCATAGTCAGCCATTTAACAGTCCACTGCTGGACTTTTAGCCTACCCCCGAAAGGGTGATTGGGTCATATCCACCACGCTGGCTCAGTGCGGGTTGGTGGATTCACATACGCCATTGAATTCCTTCTCCGTACGTATGCAGGTTTCCTCACGATGTTTTCCTTCACCGAAAAGCCAGTGGTATCAAAATCCGTACATAAACTCCAAAGAGCTCATTGGTACGGGCCCGGTGTTTGAACCCGCGACCTCACGCTTTCATTTCTAGCGGTCTCCCAAATGGGCTACCACGGCTTCTCTAGAATATTTAAAGCTTATTCAGTTCAATGTTCGAAGCTAAGTGAAGTCTGCTCCAATAACCGATACTGGCATCTCAATATTCACACAATGGCCAAGAATGCGCCAACTTGCAACCTGCACAGTTCTAGGACCCGTGCAAGTTATAAGCTTCGATCGGGAATCGAAGGTTTTAATCAAAGATTACAAAATAAAATATATGTATTTATTTTTATTTTATTTTATTTATTCATCAACAGAAAAAAAAAAAAAAAAAAAATGGATATATATTTGTATATAAAAATGGATCCCTATTTACCTTGGTCACGCCATAACTTGAGAATGACTTGACTGATTTAATTTTCTTTTAAGTTTTCTAATACTTTGTTGACGGTTCTAACGGAAAAAAAATTACAGTAAGAAAATTGCGCAGCAAATTGGAAAACGTCAGAAAACTTAACGACGATTTTAACTTCCCGTGTTTGACAGTTCTATGACAGGGCAACGTCTGTCGGGTCAGCTAGTTAGATGAAAATCATACTAATAATGTTATTCAGAGCAAAGGATCTGATTTTTTGCATGGATATAGTTCAAGGTCCGGATAATGATACATGCAACTTTTCATCATCATCATCATCATCACCATTTTTATCACCACGCGGGTGAAGCCGCGGGGCGTAGTGAGTGAAAAATAAAATGACGTCACACTAAACTCAATATGGCGGACAACATTTTCTTGACTACCAGGATGATTATGGGTATCAAATGAAAGGGTTTGCTGAGAAGAATGTGAGAAATATAATGACGTCACTCAGTAGAAAGCTTGTTTAAAAGTTTATTTATTTAATTAAAAAATAGGCTTGCGCTTGGCCGCCAACTCACTTGATGGTAAACGATGATGTGGTCTACGATGGAGTATGCTTTATTTTAGATCAGTGTAAATGATCACGACATTTTTTTTAATTTCTCACGGCCTTTTTTGCAAGTGCCTTATCCGCTTTAAGCTTTTGCCTTGAAAGAGAATACCACGGGATCAGTATTAGCAGTAAGCCGCCAAGTCAAGTATTTGTGTTCATCCAACTACCGTCTAACGGCGCGTGCTGTTGTTCCAATGCACAAGTTAGACAATGTCAATACCTATTCAACATTATACTCCTTTTATAAGCAAAATGACAAAAAGTTATCCCGTTTTAGGGTTCTGTACCCAAAGAGTACCAGCCCAGGGAGATGGGCAGGCCACATCGCTCGAAGAACCGATAACCGATGGGGAAGAAAGGTTCTTGAGTGGAGACCACGAATCGCAAGACGCAGCGTAGGTAGGTCTCCCACTAGATGGACCGACTTTGTGAGAGTCGCGAGCATCCAGTGGATGCAAAAGGCAGGCTGTCGGTTAGTGTGGAGGTTAAAGGGGGAGGCCTATGTTCAGCAGTGGACGTCTTCTAGCTGATGATGATGATGATGACCCAAACAGTAAAAGCGGGGCCCTATTACTAAGCCTACGATGTCTGTCTGTCTGTCCGTCTGTCCTACCTATTAACGGCTGTATCTTTCGAACCGTAATAGATAGCCAGTTGAAATTTTCACAGAATATGTAATGTTACGGCGGATTAACTAAGAAATAAATAAAAGTCAAAAAGTTAAAACTAAAGGGGTCCCCATACAACAAACGTATTTTTTGCGTATTTTTGTAGTAGCTCTAATGTAATAAACCAGCCTAGTGCGAGTCGGGCTCGCGTACTGAGGGTTCCGTACCACAATATTTAATAAAGTCATTACCAGTTATAGCTTGGAAACGAAAACTTATCACCGACTCGCACCTCGCCATTAATAAATAGATCCATCGAAGAACTACTAATAGATCTAGTGAGAAAAAAAGTTCTCGTTAGATCCATAATTTTATAATGGGATCTAAAGAGAGAAAAAAATCTCTATAGATCCATTATGGATCCTAGCATTGGATCTATCGAGAATGATCCAATTATTTTATTTATATTACACGGGAATTACTCACGTAAGATTAAGCCGGTCACTCCGACTATAGTTTCAACCGCATTAGGCAGTCTTTTTCAAGGTGAATGTGCGCGCTCGGCTGCGTCTCGCTTGGCACCAATTATCCAATTATCTTGGCCATCTTGTTTTAATTTTTTTTCTGAGCAAAAGGTTATACCGAAAACCAAGCCCTGCGTGACCCTTCGGGACCTCGCAGTACAGCGCTGAGCGTACCCCTATTGCCCAACACTGTTTCTCCTTATGTTTCTTATAGGATGTCCATTGTTTTTGTTTTTTGGCAATAAATATATCTTATACTTATTATTTGTTTTTATATTCTAGAGTGTTTAATCATGCCAAATTTGACGCTTGTAAGTATTACCGTTTTTAGGGTTCCGTACTTACATATCAAATAGGCAAGTTAATCAGGTATGCACGCGTCCGTCGCTCAACAATGATTCACATGACGCAGTTTACTCAGATCTAGTGTTGATCTACACTTAACTTGAACACGGATATAATGAAGATAGAAGTGCCAAATATTTTATACAGGGTGTAAGGGGAACACTCTCGAAGCCAAAAGAAGGCAATTGTACTCATCATTATGAACCACTTTTACTATGGGACCAACCCTGAAATCGCGAAAAAAAAATCAGATGTTCTATAGAAAACGGTCATTGTCACTCGACAAAATGTATGGAACAGGTGATTTTTTTGTCGCGATTTCAGGGTTGGTCCCATACTAAAAGTGGTTCATAATGATGAGTACAATTGCCTTCTTTTGGCTTCGAGAGTGTTTCCCTTACATTCTGTATAGCTGATGTCCTATGTCCTGAAACAGCGATCGTAACCACCGGAGGATGGTTAGCAGCGTCCTATTAGTACACGGTGAACGTACTGCGATCTCCAAGCCACCTGCAAAGCGCGGGGATTACGGCAACACCCCTCTCTAAGAGAGGGGTCTTTGTTCAACAGAGGACGTTTACTGGCGTGACCAAAATGCTGACGTGTTTCTGGCTCAACGCATAAGCATTGCTATTCAACGTGGTAATGCCGCCAGCATGTTGGGTACGCTGCCAACTGGTAGTGGGCTTGAGCATTTGAATTGTCTTTAGACCTTCAACGGTGTATGGGCAGTCTAACTGTATTTGTAGTGTTAGTTTTAGCTTGTATTTTGTAAAGGCACTTGCCCAAAAAAAAATTTTACTAGCTGATGATGTGATGAGGAACTGAAGCTATATTTAATTGAACTAAAACTACTTCATCAAAACTCGTGTGGAGTTTATAAACTATTACAAAACGGTTACACACAAGTTATGTTTATCCACCCTTTCCTAGTGGAAATTACAAAGATTCGTACTCAACGATTTGGGTCGTCATTTATGATACGTACTGCCCCAGAATGGAACTCCCTGCCGTCCTCCTTGTTTCCTGAGAACTACAATCTAAGCATCTTCAAAGCTAGAGTGAATAGATTCATCTAGATCAACGTGTTCCATCCTCGGCCGCACCGTAGCGACGACATCAGGCAAGTTGGTGGCCAAACGTAGATCTATTCTATATATCTCTATAATTTTTGTTTTTATAAATATTTTCGGGACATTTTTGCACACACGGTCATCTGACCCCAAACTAAGCAAAGCTTGTGATATGGCTGCCAGAGACTGATATCTTCTCTATTTCTTCTCTTCTCTATCTATATCTCTTCACTACATAGTATAAATTAAATTCGCTTTCCTCGTCTGCCTGTATAACCGCTAACTCCTCCTAAACCACACAACGGATTTTGATGCGGTTTTCACCATCAGTTAGATAATTTTTCACGAAAACTTTATACATATAACTAGCGACCTGCCCCGGCGTCGCACGTAAATTACATCCGTGCGAAGACGGGGCGGTTCGCTAGTCTATACTATGATAATATAATAAAGAGGAAAGATTTGATTGTTTATTTTTTTGTTTGCATTGAATGATTAGGCTCCGAAACTACTGAACCGATTTGAAAAATTCTTTCACTGTTGGGAAGCTACACTATCCCTGGGTGACATCTATCTATACGTGCGAAGCTGGGGCGGACCGCTAGTAACAAATAAAAATAAAATGAATTGAACTGAAACTATTCTATCTTCATCAACACGTAGCACCCCTAACTAGTAGGCTAGGTATTCCACATACATTTAGGTTACGTATATCGTTTCCTGGGCCCACTTGATTATTCAATCAGGGGTGGCACTCGACCCGCAACCCGCCTCAATTTACATTGTAGGTATCTGATTGTATCAACCCTATTAGTAGTTGCGGTACTGTTGAGATAACAATACAAGATTTTATAACGGGCAACTATACTTGGTTACACGGAAAGGTGGTACTAAGCTGAAAGGAGGTCACTACGTTTTTCGCCCATTACTTTTCGTTTCGGCTAAAGTCACTAAAAATGGCGTGAGACAGGGAGACGTTATCTCTCCTCTCCGAAACTGTTCACCTTCGGCCCCATCGGTTATCAGTTTTGCGTGATATGTGCCCTGCCTACTGCCACTTCAACTTGTTAATCCAGTGGGCTATGTCGGTGACTTTCGTTCATCGATCTCCTCATTTCTGATTCGATCTCGTAGAAACTCCGAGCATAGCCCTCTCCATAGCTCGTTGTGCAACTTTGAGCATGCTTATGAGGCCTATATTAATAAATTATAATCCACCATTATTATAGATAAACACTTAAATAACACAAGCTTAGGATAAAAAAACAGTGAGATTTTTTCTCACGTTGTTGGCGCCAAAACTTCTCAAACTGTTACTGTCAAAATGACATTGAGTCATAGACAATATGCTGAATATGCTGATAGACAACAATAGACAACTAACGACTTCCATTCACGGGCTGAGTACAACAAAGAGAGACATTCACTATATTGTAAAACAATTTTCAAATTGGAATTTTGACGTGCATTTCAAGAAACCTTTAGTATTTATCTCCAAAATTGTAATCTTTTTGTGAGCTATCTTTAATCTAACTTAGACCCAACTTAAATTAACCTACAATACCCCAGAAAATAATATTCATAAAAATTATGCATCTTGTTTAAAGTTTTTGTAATCAATTTACTTTCCACAACAAAGGTCTGTCATTGCCTTAATATTTTACTTTTTCTTTTTTAGATACTATTTTTATCCTTCAGACAATGAGGTATCATGGACAGGCCGAATATAAGAAGAACAAAATATTCAATTTGAATTTCGAATTCTAAGAAAAATAAAATCTTACACCTGCCAGCTTTCATTACGCTACAAATCAAAAATCTATTGAATGGCCGAACACAAAGGCTCGAAGAAAAGAGTATTTATATCAAAGATTATGAATAAAAAAACTAAGATTGGTATTCATTCTTTTGACCCTTGTTATATGAATTTACAGTTAGAGAGTTAAAATTCAGAGAGTGAAATAAGAATATTTGCGTAAGTAATTATTTAGGTACGTAAAAATACATAATTATTCCATAAAAACATTCTCGTATCAGATTTTCAGGTCTTTTTAGGGTTCCGAGCCCAATGGGTAAAAATGAGACCCTATATATATATAGATATTATAATACTAAGCTATAGATACTAAGCCTACGATGTCTGCCTGTATGTAATTTTTTTATGAATAATAGGCTTGCCTTTGACCACCATCTCGCCTGATGTTAAGCGATGATGCGGTCTACGTTGGAGCACGCTTGCCTAGAAGAAACTGATTCACTCGTGATTTGAAGATTGCCGGCTGTAACTTTCGAACCGTAATAGATAAAAAGTTGAATTTTTTGCAGTTAAAAAAACTACAATGTATGTATGTGTTAACGATCAATATTAAGATACATTCATAATTAATTTATTGATAAAATGGCAATTTAAAAGTAATAAATTTTCAATTAAATTCAAATTCGCATATTTTATTCGAAGAATTGAGAATAAAAAGGACTAATTATATCTCACAAACTGTTGAAATATATTTCCTAGTAAAAATAGGAATATAATACTAATATAAATAAAATTAATTAAAAAAAATATAAATAAAATTATAATACTAATATAATAAATACAACAAACTGCTGTAAAAAACATAATATGTCTACATAAAATTAAGAAAATGTGAAAAAATACAAATAATAATTAAGTTGATTGACATTAAAAACAGTTTAATTTATTACTTACAAAAGTAAAAAACCGGACAAGAACGAGTAGGACTCGTGCGCTGAGGGTTCCGTTAGACAGAACCATCAGAGCGCGAGACCAAAAAACAAAACTAACTGAAGTTAAAATATTGAAAGACAAACTTAAGTCTGTAGTTGACAATAAGGTTCTTCGATACATTCCAACTACAAAATGTAAGTTTGTAATAGCAAAATCATTATTTTTAAATGATATAACTTCAAATTTATAATTTTCGGATTTATTCCTATATATGTGCTATGAGACCTTGCCTCTTGCCAAATTTTATGATGCTAGGTCAACGGGAAGTACCCTATAGGTTTTGATTCCCCTGTGAAATCGCAAAATATACGACATAAACGTTCATATCTTTTGATTGCTTTGACTTACAACTTTTATTTTTTTACAGCCAAAAGAAAGCGTAGACTCATGTATTTATTATAAATTTCAACTTGATACCTTTACGCGTTGTTGAGAAAAAGGGTCTTGACCGACGGACAGACGAACAGACAGACGGACAACGAAGTGATCCTATAAGGGTTCCGTTTTTTCCTTTTGAGGTACGGAACCCTAAAAAACATGTCAAACAATTATATAATTATTATAGTAAAAGTACATTAATATTTCAAGTTTATAAAATTCGTCAGATTGTAAAAATGTGTATAATATTCGACAAGAAAAAGCGTGCGCAAATATTAGCGCCCCCTAGATTAATTTTACGACACATTTAATGATGTCAGAGTCCGTAAAACTTCACGTAAATCGACAAGCGTTAATTTTAAAGTGCAGTTTTACATTTTGGTTTAATTTTACTCAGTTTAAATTCATAAATGGGGTTTTAAATTATGTTTGAATTCTTACGTTATTTTATAGTGGTTAATTAAAGCTGCAAAAGGGATAATTATTTTAAGAGTACCTAAATTTTTCACATAAAACAGCTAATAATTAAAAGCTCTAATTAAGAAAGAGGTGGCAAAAACCACAGAAAATAATTTTTTTTACTTCTCTTTTCTGTGGGAAAAGCGCTTGGTGCGAATAAATGGCATTTTGACCATGTAGATTGACGCTTTGACGTTTGTCTGGACGTCCGGTAATGAAAAGGTGATGGAGGAACAAGTTCGTGAATTTCCGTTGCACACTCTCCGTGGAAAATGCTGTAAAATACCGACAAGCTTGCGACTTTACGCCGGTAGTGGTGGCACTATGTTGTCTTACCCAATCAGGGTCATTATGTTATACCTACCTTAAACATGCTACCTAAGATCTGTATGTGAATTCCATAATGCACAATCAATTATTGAGTACTAGCTGACCCGATAGACGTCGTCCTGTCTTAGAACTATCAAACGCGAGAAGTTAAAATAATAGTTAAGTTTTATAAAAATTTCAAATTTTCCGCGCAATTTTCTCAATTTTTCGTTCCATAAAACCTTTTACAAAGTATTAGAAAATTTGAAAAACAGATGAATAAAATCGGTAAAGTCGTTTTCATGTTATGGCGTGACCAAGCTAAATAGCGATTCATTTTTAGGGTTTCACACCCAAAGGGTAAAAACGGGACCCTCGTACTAAGCCTACGATGTCTGTCTGTCTGTCTGTCTTACATATTAACGGCTATAGCTTTCGAACCGTAATAGATAGCCAGTTGAAATTTTCACAGAATATGTAATGATACGGCGGATTAACTAATAAATAAAAAAGTCAACAATAAAAACGCAAGGTAACCCATATAACAAACGTATTTTTTAACGTATACAAGTATTACTCTAATGTAAAACCGGTAACACGTACAAGCGTCAAACTTGGCAAAATTATAGTACACACTATAAAGTATAACAACAAATAATAATAGATAATGGCCAAGTGCGAGTCAGTGACAAGTTTCTATTCTTTATCAAGTTATAACTGGTAATTTTCGTTAATGATTTTTGTGGTGGTATGGAACCCTCAGTGCGCGAGCCTGACTCGTACTTGATCGGTTTATTATAATATATAGATTAAGATGTTTTACATTTACTTTCGCGTGCAAATTAACTAAATAGTTTAAACACACCGTTTCAACCATTATTGGTCGCAAATGATTCTAAACCCGAGCACTCAACAAGTGGCACAGTGGTGCTACCGGAAGCCCTGCGGTTACCATCGGCGACCACTTCCGGTCTGTGGAATGCTAAGTTTCCGGTGGCAGTTCCGCTATGGGATTTGAATTTTCTTGAATAAAATTCTGCGGGTAGTTTTGATTTAGTTTTTTGTTAAATTACTCGTGACTCATTATAAGTTTTTATTTAACATGAAATGTTTGTTTGTTGAGGTCAAACCGTGCAAGCTGAATTAAATCCAGTTCCTCGTAACTGATTTTGCTGAAATTTTGCATACACCTGTTCTGGTGACAACACAATATGCAATACCCAATTTCGTAATATTTTCAAAATGGCCGCCAATATAAAAAAAATATTAAAACGTAAAAGTAACAATTAAATAAAAACTTGTTCTTGGTTTATTACGAGTAATGCCAATTATCACCTTTTTTATATATAATAGGTACATACGCACAATCTTTTATTTACACGAAAGGGCACCACCACACTTCTGTGCCATGCTTCAGGCGTAGTCCCATCGAGTATGATGGAATAACCGATAACCGATGGAGAAGAAAGGTTCTTGAGTGGAGACCATAAACCGGAAGACGCAGCGTAGGTAGGCTTCCCACTAGATATACCGACGACATTGTGAGAGTCGCTGGCATCCAGTGAATGCAAAAAGCAGGCTGTCGTTCAGTGTGGAGGTTAAAGGGGGAGGCAGTTCAGCAGTGGACGTCTTCTAGCTGATGATGATGATGATGAATGCCAAAATTTGTGTCTAAAATTGCTTGTTTGTTATAATTTTTTATAGAATTGATTTACGTTTGGCCACCAACTCGCCTAATGGCAAGCGACGGTCTGTCCGAGTATGAAATAGGTTCTAGAAGAAAACTATTCACTCTAGCCTTAAAGATGCCTAGATTGTAGTTCTCAGGAAACAAGGAGGACGGCAGGGAGTTCTATTCATGGGCATGACGATACATAAATGACAATCCGAATCGTTGAGTACGAATCTTTGGAATTAATCTCTCTTAACTCCGTAATGGTTAAATTGATATAATCGACGCAATTTTTACAACGCGTTTAATAGCTTCATTATCAGCCTAAATTTGGCAAATAGATTCCTTGTGGGGTAAAGAGGTCTGATAAGAAACATTAAGGTAGGTGAAATGGGTTGGAATTATACACATATGAAATCACGGGCAACAGCTAATACTTTAATGAGATGTAGTTTATTTATTCCGAAAAAATATGCATTTCCTTTCACATCGTATAAAAAAGGTTTTTGCTTAAAAAATAAGATTTTGCGTCTTACGTTTTGTGCATTTGCCAGTGCTAAGTGTTGAAATTTTTTCAAGCTTTACTAGATAACGTCAAAGAAGTCATAGTCACAGTCACAGTCAGAGTCAAGCTAAGTAAGTCACAGTTTAATCCGCGGGAAGCCGTTTAGTCATAAAATATTTTATCTACGAGTATGTTGTAAAAATCTTGACTACACAATGTTAATAAAATCATGAATACTGGCTATAACATTTGAAAAGACATTGTAAAACTTTTGATATTCCGGCAAAGAATAGTAAACGTTAAATATTTATGAAATTCTAATATACATCCGACACTGAGATAAAGTGTAAATTTTAGCATGATTTTAGTGATGTTCCTTGCCATATCGATATTTTTTATCAGTAAATTTATCCTTTTTCTTTCCTGTTTCGAATTTACCAAAGATAATGAGAAATATTACGGACTAAAATCTTAATTTATGTGCGGTCAACATGATCCTTATTGACAATAACAAAGAAAAAAAAAAAAAGATAAAGATGAGAGTTAAGATAATCATGGGGCATGTCAATATAAATTAGAGTGATTATATTGTGGCACTTATTTTAAAACTACCTACTGGTATAGCGTTAATATGAAAAGTCATGCCAATTCACGATGAAAATATCTGCAATTGTAGAGTGTCTTTAGTCTATAGATTTTACTCATTGGCAAAAGCCATCTACAATTTTATTGTTTTGTATTTTGATCCGTTAAACAGCTTATTCTTGTCACGATTTCAGTGTTAGTCAAATTTTTGTTAATAATGTCCATATTTCTTTTTTAACATAGCGTATTTCTGAATGACCCGGTATATTTTTTATTAATTTGGAAGGTGGTCAGTTATGCAAACATATTATGAGTACCCACTTGCCAGTATCCATTGTCAGTATCCGCAGCAACAATTTGCAAGTTTTTTTTGCCTTTTTATGGAAACTTACAGCCTTATAGTATATAAGTAAATATTTAATTAGGTGATTAGGCCAGTTACAAGTTTCCACTTGATGAAGCTTGATATGACCACTGGCAATTAACGATACTATTAATCAGTCACTCATTATCGATGCAGTCAATAAAATCTTATCCCATCACTAGCTAATACAGTGAGACCTCTATGAATACAAAGCGGCGTGCACCCGCCGCTCACTTCACTCACTCCGTTCCATCGAGTTCACTAGCTCAATTTACTGTCTCAATTTATGTACAGTTAGCGCCAAACTTACGGACCGCTTTGTTACATTCTTGACAGACTTCAATTTGGAAAAGCTTTGAGATAGTGTGAGGAATAAAATAGCATAGGGTAGAAAGAGAGAGATACAGAAATGACAGACGACCTTTAGTCCGACTAAAGATCCGTCGTCAGTACTCTTATACGTTCGTCAAGTATCCATAGGCGACGGTGACTGCTCACCATCAGGCAGCTCGTCTGCTTGTTTGCCACCTACGGCATAAAAAAACATCATTATGTATATTCTAAATGTGAAATTTTGTTTGTAAGCGAGTATGAATGGCTGAACAGATTTGGATTAAATTTGGTATGAATACCTCCATAATAGTCAAATTTCATTCAATGGTGTAATTTGGTATGAATACCTCCATAATAGTCAAATTTCATTCAATGGATGTAATTTGGTATGAATACCTCCATAATAGTCAAATTTCATTCAATGGATGTAATTTGGTATGAATACCTCCATAATAGTCAAATTTAATTCAATGGATGTAATTTGGTATGGTTATATTCCCTTTATGGCTCTATGGTTCCCTTTATACCAAATTTCATAACAATCAAATTTGTTTACTCCAAATCCATAGTTATTACAGGGTATAAGTGATATATTTATCCAAACAAAATTTATCAATTAAATAAAACCTTTGTATAATACCTCCATCAAATTTCATCCAAATCAGTTTAATCCAAATTAAATGTTATTCCATTAACAATAGGCTATTTTTTATCCCAGAAAAGTTTTACGTTTCTTGTAGAATCCGGGTGGAACTGCGAAACGCAACTACTGTGATATATTATTACTCTTTGATGTATTTACTGCTTATGTGATATTTAAATTTATAAATTATCGCATAACATGTGATTAATTGACGAAAGTCATATATTATCGTATTTATTGAATACAAAAGCTATAAACTAGCATCCGTCTGATGGTAAGCGCTAACCGCTGGCAATGGACACCAGCACTATCGATTTTGTCGATGCCAGCCCAAAGTGGAGGTTGTAGATACCATTTTTGCAATGCTCTATATACATATGTTGAAACTCGGTGGAAAGACTCAAGTACCACCCAAAGGTACTTCTTAAGAGTGGCCTTAAAATTTGGCGTGGACTTTATAGAGTTTTTTACGCGGGCACTTCGTGTTTTTAGTTTTATAGTCGGTCATTGTAACTTTTAGGTTTACGAGACGTAACCTAGAAAAAGGACACTGTACTTATTTGACGTTTTCGGGATAATGCAACAAACTAGATTCCTGAATGTATTATAATATATATATATTTATAATGTAAGCATTCAGCCAAAATTAAATAAAATAAAAACTTCAATTTACTCTTAACATTTTAGGGCGAATTTATGAACTTTTAACGAAACCTTATTCCACTATGATTATTAATATTAAAAAACAACCTTTAACTATTTAAAAGTATACATTCCGCCATCTTAAGTTGCGTCTCTCTGCCTTACTAATCCTCTTCGACTGCACAGAATCAACAATGAAGGCTGATTTACTTCGTGTATTTATTTTGTCCGGATTAACGGACAACCGGACCATGGAATAACGGATAAAATAACCGTAAATATATATTTTTGATCGCAAATAAATCTTTACTCAGAATTGTTCTGTCTATTATTATTTGTGATTTATTTGTAGAAGATATGAAGTCCAACTCCAATATTTTTTTTGTTCTTCAGGTGCTAACTGCACATGTAAAAGTAGAATAAAAATCACATATCACTTCTTCTTTTTACTTTTAATTTTACCTAAATAAACTAATGCGCGAAAACTACCGATAGCAATTTAAAGCACGGTGTTCAAAATGCGAACGTTTAAAATTTACTTCTACTGGTTACTAAGCCAATACTTTTATTCGAGTGAAATATTAAACAAAAATGCTTTAATTCAGCTTTTAATAATGTAAAATTATTATAACACCGGCTTGCACTCACGATTATGTTTCTATCGGTCGAGACGATCGACCGGTTTCAAAATTACAAAATATAATACATACCACTAATACAATTAAATATCAACGCAAAATCCAAGTTAGCAATAACATTATTAAATTATTATAACACCGGCTTGCACTCACGATTATGTTTCTATCGGTCGAGACGATTGACCGGTTTCGGAGCCATTAAAGCCCCTTCCTCAGGGAATACGCGCGGTTCTGTACGCGGGCGACCTTCTTCAGAATTCCCTGAGGAAGGGGCTCTAATGGCTCCGAAACCGGTCGATCGTCTCGACCGATAGAAACATAAACGTGAGTGCAAGCCGGTGTTTTAATAATTTAATAATATTATTGCAAACTTGGATTTTGCGTTGATATTTAATTTTATTAGTGGTATGTATTATATTTTGTAATTTTGATAGAGGATAATCTTGCGTTTGCTTATATGCCTGACCGGAATAGGATAAAACGCGCTTTCCTTGAAAGAACTTGTTTGATCATCATTATAATCATCAGCTAGAAGACGTCCACTGCTGAACATATGCCTCTCCCTTAGACCTCCACACTGAACGACAGTCTGCCATCTACATCCACTGGATGCCCTTGACTCTCACGATGTCGTCGGTCCATCTAGTGGGAGGCCTACTAACACTGTGTCTTCCGGTTTGTGATCTCGACTCAAGAGCCTTTCTTTCCCCATCAGCTATCGTTTCTTCAAGCGATGTGGCCTGTCTATTGCAACTTCAACTTGCAAATTTTGATAGCTAGACTCTAGTTCTTTGTGAATATCCACGTTCCGGATTCTATCTCGCAAAGACACTCCGAGCATAGCTCTCTCCATAGCCCGCTGTGACTCTGAGTTTCTCCAAAAAGGCAACAAGTCACGTCAGTAAGGAACTTGTTTACTCTTGATAAACAATTTATTTCCAATGTAGTCCACATCAATTTGTTTTCATTATAAACGCGTGATTTGTATCCGACAGGGGCTGATTACTGCTTTATTAACAAACGTACTTACAATTCATTTCATTTTGTTTGACAGTAGATTAATTGTTTTTCTGAAAGGTTCTATAGAGGTCACTAAAGTTATATGATTATTTACGGGATATTTACCGTGGTAAGGTTGTGGAATGAGCTCTCGATATTTCGGCGCAGTTACATGCACCATGTTCACGGGAAGACTGAAGAATGCGGGTGGTTGGAGAACAGTTAAAAAGTTAGGTGCAGACATAACGATCTACCCTCTTTCTTAGTCTTTTGCTACGGTTATCACTGGAACTCGAACTCGAACCTAACTCCCGACAAAACACACTCACTATAGAGGTCATTAGAAATACCAGTATTTAGGTATTTGCTATTGGGTTGTTTTTATTTGATACTTTTTTCCGAGGTATGTTAACTTTCAACTTGTGAGAGGCCATTTAAATAAATGATGATAATGATAATTTTATTCATAATAATAATTACATGTCAAACATTCCAAAAATATACTTTATAAAAAAAACTATAAACTAATCATATTATTAAAAATAATAATAATACAGTGTCATTCTAATAATCATAACTAGGCATTCGTTATTTATTCCAGTTTTGGGATGAATTCCTCTACGCTATACGGCGCCATATCGGTCAGAAAAACCTTAGAGTGCTTTTCATGTTTGAAGTCCCCCAGACGCGGCGCTGTCATCGCGTATCAATCACTATCAGTATCATTTCTCGAGTAGAACTTTAACAACTTTTGGCATCGTACACGACTCTTTAACGATGGAAAATTAATAAAAATCTCACTAGCGTCCAAACACAGTAACACCTGACAACTACAACATGGAAATTTAGTTCCACTGTTTGCCGTGGGACTTCTTTCATGAAAAAGACTCTTGAATTTCTTGAATAAATAAAGCAACTTGGCGTCCCTTATGGAATTCGGCAAGGCGTTAAATACTTTTATGCCAACTATTCGGATACATTTGTGAATTACATTTACGGGTACATTTCGGGTAAAATATACTCGTGTTTAATTAATACATGACACTTTGAGGAACCAAAACCAAACCAATAACTACAATAAAACATAAATCACGTAAAAGCAAACAATAAGTTATTTTTAAAACACCTTCCCGTTGTCACTCGAGCAAAAATAGCCGTCCGTATTTTGTTTTTCATCTCTTTTTCTATTTAACAGATTCCATAGACACTTACCGTCTTACCACAAAAGATTTAAGAACGCTTTAGACAAGTGTTTAGCAATTGTTTCACTGCGAAAAATATGCTAAACACTTGTCTAAAGCGTGCTTAAATCTTTTGTGGTAGACGGTAAAACTTTGGTCGTATACCGCTCGGTGTAGACTGCAGTTTTTGACGTTAGCCATCACGTTTAAGCATAGGCTAAGTATATTAAGTCATCGTACAAGCATTCACATACAAATGCTGGTGATGGAAA
Organism: Agriopis aurantiaria; assembly: GCA_914767915.1. Lineage (NCBI taxonomy): Eukaryota > Metazoa > Arthropoda > Insecta > Lepidoptera > Geometridae > Agriopis > Agriopis aurantiaria. Next base: position 10,762,209 of record OU612004.1, read on the forward strand.
CTATTGAGATCTCGAAATGTCAGATTTTCAATCGAAGCTTTGAACTTGCCATTGCTTGGAATCCACTAAAAGGTTGCCTTAAAAATATAATACTCGTCCACAATACCATACGCAGAGATACAGTGAGTGCATTTTGTAGCGACTAAGTTCGAGTTTTAGTGATAACTGCAGCAAAAGACTTAAGAAAGAGTGTAGATTGTTATGTCTGCACCTAACTTTGAACTTGTCGACGAACCACCCGCATTCTTCAGTTTTCCCGTGAACATGGTGCATGTAAATGCGCCGAAATATCGGAAGCTCCATCCACATTTTTATCATGGTAAATATCCCGTTAATAATCATATAAATGTATAAGCGGTGTGGTATTACCTATAGCATGCTGGGTACGCTGCTAACCAGCTGTAGCGTGTTCAAACATTTGGATTGCTCTTAGAATTTTAGAGATTTAAGATAATATTTTTTAGCTCTTTTACATGGAAAATACTCAAATACAGGCCTCCGAACGAGCTTATCAGTTAGTAGGTGCATTCCTACATCATTATCATCATCTATAGAATGTCCACTGTTGGACATAGGCCACACATATCGATTTCCAAAAGGGCCGGTTGGGAATGAGGCCTGCATCCAGCGTTTCCCTGCGGTCTCTTTTAGGTCGTTTGTCCATCTTGTGGGTGGACGTCCTACGCTGCGCTTACCGGTCCGTGGTCTCCATTCAAGAAAATTTCGGCCCCATCGGCTATATGTTCTGCGTGCTACGTGCCCTTGCCCACTGCCACTTCAACTTGCTAATCCGGTGGGCTATGTCGGTAACTTTCATTTGTCTACCAATCTCTTCGTTCCGCATTCCTAACCCTCCTGAACCTCAATACAGGGTATATTCTGGAGATTCAAATTTACAATAAAACCCTCGCATTTCAAAGCAATTTCTTTCTTTGTACAAAATAACGTGTGCTCAACAAAAATCTAAGGATTATGTAGGTACATATTCCCGTATAAGAGATACATATTCTACAGAACCCCATAAGCCTCCACTGAGCCTTATTTTTTATAGGAGCCGATGCAATACCAACTAAAATTTTATAAAATATTAACAATACCTAATCATGATAGGGTTATACGAGAAAAAAAAACTATTAAACCACGTCAGTTTCTATAATAAAATATTAAAGAACTATTACGAACTAATATCTCCATATCCTTATTTTTTATGCTTTAACTTGACACTATCCAATGAGAGAGACAGAAATTAATGAAAGAGAGTGAGAAAGAGAAATGAGAGCTCCATCAAGAGAATGTTTTTTTATAGTATATTTTTTATTTTGACTTTTACTAGCATATAATATGTTTTGTTGAAAACTGCACAAGATCGTGCAGTTTTTTTGGACTAGCAACATTAAACAAAATAATTGTACAATATTCACATTTTTAAGCTAAAAACGGTTGGTTTTCATTTACCTTATTAAATTTTGTAATTATCATCATCATCAGCCAGGAGACGTCCACTGCTGAACATAGGCCCCCCCTTTAACCTCCACACTGAACGGCCGCCTGCCTTTTGCATCCACTGGATGCCAGCAACTTTCCCAATGTCGACGGTCCATCGAGTGACCTACGCTGCGTCTTCCGGTTCGTGGTCTCCACTCAAGAATCTTTCTTCCCCATCGGTTATCGGTTCTTCAAGCGATGTGGCCTGCTCATTGCTACTTCAACTTGCAATTTTAACAACTATGTCGGTGACTCTGGTTCTTTGGCGAATATCCACGTTCCGGATTCTATCTCGCAAAGAAACTCCGAGCATAACTCTCTCCGTTGCCTGCTGTGTGACTCTGAGTTTTTCCAAAAGGCCAACAGTTAAGGACCACGTCTCAGTACCAATGTGAACATGTTATTAACATAAATAAATTATTACTCTGCAGTTGTCAAAATTAATACCGAAGAATAAGTCGTGTCGTATCGTTCGTTGTAAAACAGAACAGTCACTCCGGATCACGCGGAATGATGAATGTCCTAGACAGATTTATTTCATTTTTTGATTCAAATTGGATACGTATTGCTATCGCGACGTAACGGATTGCGCAAACACATTACTCAGATTCTGTGGCAGTTGATGGTTGGTGATGCGTGGAAGGTCATTCATTTAGTATAATCAGGCGTTAACGAGCGAATTGATAGCCCGTTGGTTTAGTTGGTGAGGAACCTGCCTTCTGCGCTTGTGAGCGTAGGTTCGATTCCCACCTAGACTTTTTAAAATATTTTTTTTTAAATTATTTATCTTATTGACTAACATACATGTTATTATAACACAACTCTGCTAAACTGCATAGCAGTGTGTAGGCAGACATCTACTCTCTTTACACAATTTCATCATCAACGAGTAGGAACACAACATTTTGGACATACTAATAATATACCTAATTATAATATTGGATATAAATATATGTGGCAACGAGAGTTATCATGGGAACACCAGGAATGGACAGCGACAAAATTCATGTGTTGAACATTTTGTGTTTGTTCTATGTCTGGTTGTTAATATTTATTTAAGTATTCATTTAAAAATATATATGTATGTGTATCAGTCTCTGGCATCCATATTACAAGCTTTGCTTGGTTTGGGGTTAGAAAACCGTGTGTGCAAAAAATTTCGGAATATTTAATTATAAGGGATCCTGACATCTACAGTTAATTAAACAAAATACAAGCTAATACTAACACCACAAATACAGTTATACTGCCCATAGACCGTTGAAGGTCTGAAGACAATCCAAACCAAAACCAAATGCTCAAACCCACTACCAGTTGGCAGCGTACCCAACATGCTGGCGGCAATACCACGCTGAATTGCAATGCAATATTATAGGGTTCCTTGTTCCAAACATTTTCAATAATAGTGACCGCGTCCAACCACAACTGATGTTTTCTGTAACAGATATCATTATAAATGCAAAGGTGTGTTTATTTGTGGAGCAACGGGACTACGTGTTTTTTGCATAGAGGTAGTTGAAGGGCCGGGGAGTGATTATCCCTAAAAACAGTAAGATAGAAAGAATGTTCACGCGGGTGAAACCATGCTGTGCCACTAGTAAATACTAATATTAAAAAATAATTAAACTTTTTTAATTTTGTGATATTATTTTTGGTATGTTACAGCTAGAAGTGCTATCAACTAATCAATTCATAATGTACCTAAAGTCCTTTTCATGAAAGAAGTCCCACGGCAAACAGCGGAACTAAATTTCCATGTTGTAGTTGTCAGGTGTTGTTACTGTGTTTGGACGCTAGTGAGATTTTTATTAATTTTCCATCGTTAAAGAGTCGTGTACGATGCCAAAAGTTGTTAAAGTTCTACTCGAGAAATGATACTGATAGTGATTGATATGCGATGACAGCGCCGCGTCTGGGAGACTTCTTTCATGAAAAGCACTTTAGTTTTTATATAGCGATTGGATGATAAGTATACTTCTAAAAGATATACCTTTAGCTTACGAGACCACGTTGACCTTTTCACGACCTAGATTAACTCTCAAACGAATAACAAACTTCACCCTCAATAGACAATCCCATCCTCGGACAATTGAAAGAAACTGCCATCAGACCTAATGAGAACGAAAATACAAAAAGTAATCGAAAAACAAAACAACGAAACTCTTGGGGGGCGAAATAAAGGCGAAATTAAGGAAAACTGTTGACTAAGCAATCACTGGAAATGGCCACTCAGCCCTTTTAATAATTGTATTGTAGATAGGTAGATAAACTCTTGATTCTAGATTACTTGTACTGTTTCAATTCTACCACGCAAAGCCAAAATTGGAATGGCAATAAGTGTATTTGTATTGTGAACAAATCGAATATTTGCGACAATCCTAGGACGATTGCAAAGAACCTTTTTTTCTTTTTTATGCCATAGGCGGTAAACAAACAGACGGGCCGCCTGATGGTAAGCAGTCATCGTCGCCTATAGATACTTGTAACACCAGAGGTATCTCAACTACGTTGCCGACCCTTTAAGACCCATTATTGTAGCGTCTTGCAAACACCGCGGAATGTAGTTCATTCAACATATTGCAGGTGTGAGGCAAGAAAGATCTCGTGAATCGCACACTGTGCGATTTCCACTGATTTGGATATTCGGAAACAGGTTTTTGTAATCGAATGAGTTTTTATCCGGATCATTACAAACACCTAGTTAGTTTAGCACATCTCGAAACTTGAATGCGATCGGTTAAACTAAAAGCTCAGAATACTGAGTCTAAAACTCGATTTAAGAAATCTTTGTTCTGGTATGTAAGCATATTTTCGTAGCCTATGGTTGGAATTGGGCTAATTTTTAGTTTGCATTAAATTGACAGCAATATCGTAGAACATAATATAAATACATTAAAACTTAAGATAACACAATAATCAGTTACCCATAGACTTTCAACGGTCAAAAAACACAAGCTATACCTTTTTTTTTTAAACTTTACTGTCCCCCTGCTGGGCAAAGGTCTCCCCCATTTCCCTCCACAAATCTCGGTCCTCCGCCACCTCTTGGCAACCCCTTCGGAATAAGTCAAGATAAGCTATAACTAACACGACTCAACCTTTTATCCAAAAATTGCTAGATCACCATAAAGTAAATAAAAATAAAAAAATAATTTATTCCAGGCACTTGCTTGACCCATAAATAAAAATGGATGATAAAAAAAAAATATACCACGCTGTATAGAGGCGCTCGTCTACTTATATACCTAAGCTAAGTGTAAATCTAAAATCCAAATAAATCTAAGAAGCACAGCAGTGCTGGGTAATTTTTTGTTGGCATTCATGTGAACCGAGACCCAATGCTTAAGCATTGAGCTCCTTAAATCGTCACAGACAGCCTCGAGTATCTTCTTAGTGGAACGACGCAAGCGATGCCAGAATGAAGCCACCCTGGTTCTGATTACGGCGAAGAAGTCGGTTCATAGCCTGTCACACCAGAATTGTGATACTTTATTTTCAAGTCACATACTAAATAAATTATTCAAACCTTTAGCAAAGAATAGGATACAATTCTTACTGCTTAAGAATATTGTCATTCGACGTTGCTGCAAAAATTTGCATGTTGAAGTGGCAATGGGCGGGCCACATCGCTCGAAGAACCGATAACCGATGGGGAAGAAAAGTTCTTAAGTGGAGACCACAAACTGGAAGACGGCAGCGTAGGTAGGCCTCCTACTAGATGGTCCGATAACATTGACGATGGCAGGCTGTCGTTCAGTGTGGAGGTTAAACGGGGATGCCTTTGTTCAGCAGTCGACGTCTTCTGGCTGATGATGATGATGAAAAATTCTTGTTAGCTGGTGCAAAGTTCTGCCACAGATGTCCAGGCCTCTAATTAAGCCAAGAGCTACTAAACAAAGCGGTACAATTTAACTTTAAAATGTCGTTATAACCTACAGTTCGAGTTTACAGAAGTAACTTAATTACTTAACAAAGAGCACGATTGTGCGAATGTCGTTAAGTGAGTAAGTTTCTAGTTAAGGCCCAGTGTGAACAAAATTTAAACCGTATAAAAATAAAAATAAACTGCCGGGCAAATGTTTTAAATGTTTATCGGGACTTATCACGTATTATTTTATTTAGGTAAAAATAGGTACCTTTCGCTCGATGCTTCGACCATGTTACAATGGCCGTGGTCTCGAGCTGACTGAAAACGGCGAATGATAATTAAAATTTGAAACGTCACCACAGAGGCCTAAAAACTTTAACATCAGGGCTATAGCCACACGGCCTTTACAAATATAATTCTTAATAACATTATCTGTCTGTATGTTTTTTTGCTTTTTTGACTAAACGGCTAAGCCAACCTTAAAGAAATTTATTCAGATGATAGTTTAAATCCTAAGAGCGGACATAGGATTTTGAATTGAATTAAGATTAAAATACACGTGTAAAATGCAAGTGCCATAAATAAAACAATAATTTATAAAATATGCTGTTTTTGCAGATTTTTTTTTCAAAAAGGTGAAATGAAATTCTGTTTATTTTTCAATTTGCAACACTAGACATGATACGTATAGTAATGTCAATGCACACTACCTAAGTAAATAAACGAATCAAGATTCTTAAAAATCTTATGAGTAGTAACCAAAAACAATTTTACTTTTGTACGAAACGGTTAAAACCGTTAATGCGCCGCCTTAAGTGAGCAAGTTTTAAATAAAACAACTCCCTTGGGCGAAATGGGGATCTGTTTTGTGTAGGTACTCTGCCCTATTAATTTGTAAACCTTACTAGGTTTGGATTTGTGATTTATCAATGCTTTTAATGTAATAGCGTCTCAAGGTTATAAGGGTGAATCGACTAGGGATATGAACAGAAAAGATTTTATATTTTACATTTTACTGCCCTAGGGTTGAAATTTCAATTATCAATTAAGTATCAAAAGAAAAAGATGGAAAAGAAATAAGATTATATATATTTGTTTCTTCAGAAGTGAATATTACCTTATTAAAATTTTCAAAACCCAAAAAAAAATCGTTTAATTTTTGATACTAATTTATTTCCTTTACGATTACTTTCGTATATAAGACTAGGCTTGGCCCGTGATTTCGCCTTCATTATAATCAAAACATATCATAAAAAATATGACACTCAAGAATAATATAATTTTATATCAAGGATTTTTTTAGGATCTGTTAGTTCTAGAGATTACCTCGTACACACATACAATTTGTTTTTTTTTTGTCGCACTGTTTACTATAGCGAAAACTGAACATGATTATTTTTATTTCTATTATTTTAATTTCAATTTTTTTCATTTAATTTTTATGTTTGATGTTGTAGTGTTTTGTGCACAAAACAAATGTTTTCTGTCTTCTTTCAAACTCGCAAACTGTACTTTTTATGATCCACCAACTTCACAGAAGGTGGTTATCATTTCAATAGTATGTTTTGTATCAATTAGGCCATTATTTTTAAACGGCTTTCATTAAGGGGTTCTTTAATTAAGGGGTTCACAATTGATGTTTGTTACTTCAGAACTCTTTCGTTTATAAACCGATTTGATTTCGAATAAAGAATATTTTCTTTCTTTACTTAGGAAAATTAAACTTAAAATTTGATAGGATATAAAAAAAAAAATTACTCGGGTAAGTCCGAGTTTGACCACCTACTCTTGGAACTACAGTTGAAAAGCTTGTTAATATAATGTAGTGCAGCGAATTTGTGGTTATCGTGATATATATATATATTTTCATTTATTTGTCATTTAAAAAAAGAAAGGTATACAAATAGGATATAACAGCATTTAAAAACCACTAAGGTTTATTAGCAATGCCATAATTATGGAGTTTTAGTCTACGCCGATTTATTATATAATAATGTTTTAATATCTAAGTAAGTACACAACTGGCAGCGAGCGAGGCAATTACATCAGATTGTTAAAAAGTAGGATTGTGTCTATTATGACAATTCCCCGTTACAAATCTAGCACCCCGTATAAACACTCTTGTAACATGTGATTTCTTGGCTCGATGCTTACTCCGTGAGAAACGGCGTGTATAGAACAGCTGAGTCGGCAGATCTCGTCGGCTCCACTGTCACGCACCTCTACACTGATTCGATTGCGATTATTGATATCTCCGTTTGATTCAGTGCGAAGTTATGGAGTTTTTTAAGAGTTCCGTACCTACCTACGTTTTTTTTTAAATGTGGATTAAACATGGGTTTCTACGGCAAGGCCGAGTGGCCCAGGTTTGACCACACAACTGATGTTACAAAAAGTGTGGTCAATAATGGTGAACAGCAGTAGGAACATGATAGGCTGAAATGATGAAGCCGTTGCAGAGTTACCAAAATTGTATATTTCCTCGTATATGTTTGAACAAAATCGCACATTTTCACGAAAATATAGTAAAAATCACCACTTCGATCCAAACAACCCTTTCTAAAATCGTGCCGCATTCCAACCCCTTTATCACCCCCATAAGTTCCCGCCAAATATGAGATCTTTCATAAAAATATAGTTTTTTCAGAAGTAACCCTGAAAACGGGCGATCGTAAATAAAATTATTGCCCTAAACTCGGGCAATTACGTACACTGGCAACCCTAGCCTAGAAATAACTACTCCAAGCGTATCCAATCTCTATACCTTTGAAATAGGGTAGTTTTTGGAGCGTAGTATTTAGGAAAGGTGGGTAGGTTAAAAGTTAGGTAAATTATCTTATATCATAACGGTTTGATTTATGATAAGAACTAGGAACAGACTAGAAAGTTTGTTTATGTCCAATGTTTTAGAGCGCTCTTGTATAAGGGTTATCTTTTTTATGATCTTAATTTATCAATATCAGCCTATCATATTCCTACTGCTGAAACTAAGGCTTTCTATCAGAGAGAGAGAGAGAGAGAGAGAGAGAGAGGATGGGCCCTAATCCACCATGCTGGCCCAGTGCATGTTGGTCAATTTCATTATGTTCTTGAACGATACGTCTCTCACTATGGGCCTCATAAACAAGCTCAAAGTCGCACAACGAGCTATAGAGAGTAGAGGGCTATGCTCGAGGTTTCTCTACGAGATCGAATCAGGAATGAGAAGATCCGTAGCCAAACGAAAGTCCACGACATAGCCCACCAGATTAGCAAGTTGAAGTGACAGTGGGCAAGGCACATATCACACAGATGGCCAATGGGGCCGAAAGGTTCTGGAATGGAGACCACAGACCGGTAAGCGCAGCGTAGCACGTCCACCCACAAGATGGAAAGACGACCTAAAAGAGACCGCAGGGAAACGCTGGATGCAGGCCGCTTCCAACTGGCCCTCCTGATCGATGGGGGAGAGGCCTATGTCTAGCAGTGGACGTCTTACGGCTGAAATGATGATGATGATGAAGTATTTGATATAAATTTCAACTTGATACATCTATACGTTCTTGAGAAAAAGGGTCTTGACAGACGGACAGACGGACAACAAAGTGATCCTATAAGGGTTCCGTTTTTTACATTTAAGGTACGGAACCCTAAAAACAGAAATTTACGAAAACTTAAATAAATAAATAAAAACTTAATCTAAACGACCATTAGTGGAGGGAAAGGTCCCCAGAGTGCTGGCAGCATTGCCACTGTGAATGCCAATTCTTAATTTCTGGGCGAAATAAAATAAATTAATTTAAATTAGGACAGGACTACGTATGTTGCGTCAGCTAGTAGACAATAAAGTAATTTAAACTTCTGGGCTGCTACTTCAGAGCGATGTTCGAGTGGCGGTCGACGAATAGCAGTGCTGGGGGGGTTAAAAAAGATCCATTTTCTGTTAGCGTTAACGCCTGCGGAAAGATGAAATTGTATCAAAATGACATTAGCTTGAGATAACATCAGATCTCTCGAGCTAATGTCATTGTCAATGTCAATGTCATTTCATACAAAAGTGGCGGTGCTGGGGGGGGGGGGGTTAGACAAGGTCCATTTTCTGTTAGCGTTCACGCCTGCGGAAAGATGAAATTGTATGAAAATGTTAAATCGTTAACAAAACTCGTTAATGAAATTCGTTAACTCTAACAGAAAGTGGGTCTTGTCTGACCCCCCTGGTGTCGCTACGCTGCCCGCTGAATGCTAGCCGCAGCTGAATCTCCACGTCTCTAGTATCCCTACCTACAAGTAGGTACGTACAGACGATCTTCGATTTCCGTCGCTCAACGCTGCATTTGCATAAACCAATATCCTGAGTCTGTAACAGGCCTACTGTTTGCTCGTTAAGTGCTACTTTTCAAGTGGGGTGGGAATTTTGAGGGTCGGAGTGTTGTTCTTTTGTATTTTGGTTTTACTCACACTTTTAAGCCCCTGACGCAAAAAGAGAGGTGTCATAATAAGTTTGTTAATAAGTTTTCAATATGTGAACAAAAGATAGCAACTATTTTGGAACTATCAAATTTAGTTTAGTTTGGAAAAGTAAACCAGAATTGACGTTAATATATTATCTCTTAGTATAAATAGCAAAAATAACATACATAAGTTTATGGATCCCTTATTTTATTGTACTTATTACGACGTTAAAGCGGAAATAAACTATAGATTCGTCAAAGTGAACTTCCATGAAGTAGCGTTCTGATTCAATCAACTGTCTCTAATAATACTTGATTTACACGTTGTTATTAGATAAGACCGGTCCCTAATAGTGCTTCAGTGGCCATTTAGTTGGTCGGACAGTAGGATAGTTGCGTTCACACAACACGGCACGAGACACGCGTCGGCAGGAGGGGTACGTGCGGGGAGCGGGAGGGGAAGAAAATAGATTCGATCTTGCTAACGAAGTACATAAGCCTTATGCACAAAATTTACTGTTTACACGGTATTTAGTTGACTTAAGCACTAAATCACTTATCTATTAATAACGTGAAAATGTAGCATTCAGCAACAAATTATTATAATCTCTTTCAGAAAATAAATTAACTATTAATATTTTAATTTTCTCAACTGAACGGTTTGGTTGTTTGATGAGAATGTCAAATAGATCGCCAGTAACGATGGTAAGTAATTAACGTATTAATTGATTTTATTAATTATTTTGTTTGACGTTGTAATTGCCTATTTGTTGTTAATTGGTAATTATTCTGGCAAAATTGAAAATAAATACCAATAGCCTTATTGACAAACGCGAAATAAATTAATTAAAATACGTATCTGTTGTTTCGATTCTCACGTAAAAGCAATAAATACTACAGGGTTATAAGTTTTTTTTCTAAGGTTTTGTAATCTTTAGACGGTGGTAGCATGTGCGCTTTACAATCTGATGGCACCCGGTTTGATCCTCGGCCCTGCACCAATGACAATAATTGTACACAATTATCATCATCATCAGCCAGAAGATGTCCACTGCTAGACACAGGCCTCCCCCTTTAACCTCCGCAATGAACGACAGCCTGTCTTTTGCATCCATTGGATGCCAGCGACTCTCACAATGTCGTCGGTCCATCTAGTGGGACGCCTACCTACTCTGCGTCTTCCGGTTCGTGGTCTCCACTCAAGAACCTTTCTTCCCCATCGGTTATCGGTTCTTCGAGCGATGGTGCCTGCCCATTGCCACTTCAACTTGCAAATTTTAACAGCTATGTCGGTGACTCTGGGTCCTTTGGCGAATATCCACGTTTTGGATTCTATCGCGCAAATAAACTCCGAGCATAGTTATAACTATAACTATACTATACAATTATACCTAAGATTAATACAGATATTTTGAAATTGAAAAATTATCATACTCTGAAGGCTGTGTCGCAGCAGCTGATAAAGAAAACGTAGATAGAAAGAACATCTGTGTTTATAAACCAATGCGGTAAAACCTCAACGCGCTAGTATCTGATACTTCAAATAACTCTCACGACAGTCTGTCTGTTTGTCTCAGACATTGTATTGCGAAACGAATTGAATGTTCCCGATTTTCAATATGTCTCGGAGGCGTCGAGTTCGAATAAAGACTTTCGAAACAGATTCGTTTTGTTGTGTATCGTTGATTATTCGAAAGTTTGTGGCAGGCGAGACAGCAAGGTAATATTTTATTATATTTTCCTTTTGTTGAATCTTTAGCTTGAGCAATATTCTTAACATTTTTATATATAAACCGACGCGTGTGTGTTTGCGTGCGTGTGTGTGTACGTATGTATGAATTTGTTTGTATGGGCTCCAAAACGGACCTATTTTGAAGGAACTTTCACTGGCAGGTAATAAATAAATAAATAAATATTCGGGACATTTTTGCACATGGTTATCTGACCCCAAACTAAGCAAAGCTTGTGATATGGCTGCCAGAGACTGATATACATACATATATAGTTTTAAACACATACTTAAATATATATTAACACCCAGATATAGAACAAACACAAATGTTCATCTCACAAATGTTTGTCCTAGGCGGGAATCGAACCCACGCCCCCAAGCTCAGAAGGCAGGTTCACTACCAACTGGGCCAACGGGCTATAGATAGCTGATTATATAAGAATTAATCCACTCGGGTGAAACTGAAGGGCACAGCTACTCTATACTAATATTATAAAGAGGAAAGATTTGATTGTTTGTTTGTTTGCATTGAATAGGCTCCGAAACTACTGAACCGATTTGAAAATTCTTTCACTGTTGGGAAGCTACTCTATCCCCGGGTGACATAGGCTACAATCTATACCCGTGCGAAGCCGGGGCGGACCGCTAGTAATTGATAAAAGTCACTATGTCCGATATGTAAGTACGTACTCGTTTCGTTAGTATATGAACTCTAATCTTTGTCAGTTACTACACATTGTTAAAACTTACCGTCAGTCAATAAAATGGGTTTATTCAGCGGACTGTCAGTCTTCGGCGGGGACTGTCAGTCGAGTGTGAGCGTGCCTGTCCGGTAGAGTTAACCAGTGACTTTGCACTTGAATGGTTCTTTTAGAGGAGACACGACTTGGACGGTTCGCTAGATTTCTTGTCAGACATCAATATTATTAAAAAGTATTGATGCAAAGTTTTTTATTCATTTGTAGAATAAATCTATGTTTGTCCACCAACTCGCCTGATGGTAAGCGACGGTGTGGTCAATGTTGATGCAAACGTAATTTCTTTGTTAAACAAACATAATTGAGACTAAATGAAAAATAGCTTCATCATCATCATCAGCCAGAAGACGACGACCGCTGAACATAGGGCTTCCCCTTAGAACTCCAAACTGCCATCTGAATCCACTGGATGCCCGTGACTCTCAAGATGTCGTCGGTCCAACCAGTGGAAGGCCTACCTACGTCACCTCTTCCGGTTCGTGGTCTCCACTCAAGAACCTTTCTTCCCCATCGGTTATAGGTTCTTCGAGCGACGTGGTCTGCCCATCCGGGTGGGATACAAATGACCAAAAATTGTATGGTATTTGTCTACACATCAAAGCCTATCAATCAATCTAATCAATTAAATAGAGATAATCGTTTTATTTATGAGTCAACGAGCGAGATATACCTCTCGTTTAGCTTGGCGCAGCGATCTTACAGTTTTTCGTGAACTTCCCGCCCAACTCGGCGTTTTCAACAACGTAGAAATGTAGGTCTCAGATATTGAATCGTGTCCGACGCTCAACTTTTAATAGGTTATTATTTTTACAAGGAAACGGAATAGCTATATTTGATTGAACATAGATTTCTTATTTTGCGGTTTATGAATGAAATAATGTTTTTTTAATTTAGTTCGGATTATCATAATCAACCCACTGTTAGTCCACTGAAAGAAAGAAAGAAAACATTAATTTTGTGCACAAAACACTACAACATCAACATTACAAAATAGATACAACAAAATAATAATAACAATAATAAAAAAACCGGTCAAGTACGAGTAGGACTCGCGCTCAGAGGGTTCCGTTGGATGGAACCCTCAAAGCGCGAGTCCAAACTAAAAACAACAATAAAAAAGTTTAAATATTGAAAGACTGTTCAGTTAGACTAACAGTTTCTGATCTAAGTACCTAAGTATTCAAAGCTTGACTATCAGTAAAATAAAGAAGTTATTTTATAGGTTAGACGGAACAGTAGTAGTAAGCCAAAAGGAGGTATCTGTACTCAACATTATGAATCACTTTTACTTATAGGCCAACCCTGAATTCAGCTCTACCATGTAGAAAAAGGTCATTCACAGACAAAAAATAGCATTATTTTTTTTGCAAATTCTATAGTAACCTTTGTTCGATGGGGAAGAAAGGTTCTTGAGTGGAGACCACGAACTGGAAGACGCAGCGTAGGTACGCTTTCCACTAGATTGACCGACAACATTGTGAGAGTCGCGGGCGTCCAGTGGATGCAGATGGTGGACAGTCGTTCGACTGGAGGTTAAAGGGGAGGCTTAATTAGCAGTGGGCGTCTTCTAGCTGATGATCATGATGTTCATAATGTTAAGTACAACGACCTCCTTTCGGCTTAGTACTTATTATGCGTACATAAAATACGTTTTCTCTGTTACGACCTCTTTCAAATTCTTTTCGTAGCAACAAAACAGGCTAATATTTTAAAAGCTCCATCTTTCTTGACTATTTAAAATATTCATAGTACCGGCAAAGAAAATAATCCCTGAAATATCTCTGCAGCTTATTGTAAGTGTATTTTGTAGCGGTCTTCCTTATTTTTCCACTAAACCGATCTTCTGAAGAATTTGCTTATTAAATATTAAATTCTTAAATGCATTCGTGTATTTTCAGTATAGCCAAGTTATTTTAATTAAAATACGCTGCAAGGGCATGATTTTGTAAAAAGCTATTTAAAATAAATATGAAGGGATTTAAAAGAAAAAAAAAAGAAAAAAAAAAACATACAGTCGAATTGATAACCTCCTCCTTTTCGAAGTCGGTTAAAAAACAACAAGCTTTTACTCTCTCTATATTTTTCTAATATATTTTCATTACAGTTATTAATTTGTTTTTATTTATTTATTGTTTTATAATTTGACATTTAATTAAGTAGAAGTAGAATAGAATAGAAGAGAGAGAGAGAGAGATAGTAGAGTAGAATTGTAGTGTTCTAGAATTTTGTAATTTTAATTTTAATTTGTAACATATGGACATTGTCTGAAATAGATGAATATTATTATTATTTACACACTAAAACTAGTAACCATTCATATACAACGTGCACGGAGATACAATTCCTACAGAGTCACAATGACTCGGTGAAAACAGTCAAAAAAACGTCCGAGCGTCATTTTATATACATTGTACGCTAGGTCGCTTGCATAGTGTTCAACGTTAGTTGTCCGCTATGTCATCGTAGGTCTGGAAATGTGCGGCGTTGTAGTCGGATCGCGGCGACCTTGTAACTAACCAAAAAGACTGCGCAATTCGTAGCGTGCGCTGAGTTCTTTTTTTTTTTGGTACGATTGTGACTCTTGTATTGTATTGTATCTCGATGTCAACGTGCCATAGATATAACGAAATATATATTTATAAACATCAAAATATCATATTTTTCATACCACTGGCTTTTCGGTGAAGGAAAACATTGTGAGGAAACCTGCATACGTACGGAGAAGGAATTCAATGGCGTATGTGAATCCAATAACCCTCACTGGGCTAGCGTGGTGGATATGGCCCAATCGCCTTTTCGGGGGTAGGCCTAAGTCCAGCAGTAGACTAATAAAAGGCTGATTATGCATCAAGTCAAGGTGTACTTTTTTATTTATCCTTTTATTTTTCTATAAGTACGTCTGTACGTAGACTTGAAATTATAATTATTTTCGTTTCCAATTTAAAAGCAGGTCTATTTGACAAAAAAAACATACAGTCGAATTGATAACGTCTTCCTTTTTGAAGTCGGTTATAAACAATAAAATTTATGAATTTGTCAACTGATCCCGCATGAGGTGGGACCAGTTGACGTAAGAGCCAACCGATTAAAATCCATTGGTATCTCATGATATTATATCAAAATTTATTGAGGCGTTTGGACAGGTTAAAATGCCCTTCTTTTGGTTTTTACGTCGGGTAAAAATACACTGCAGCAGTCAAGTGCAAACGCGCCAGATTCCAAATACAAAAGTGTAGGTATACGCGTAAAACTCTAAACTATTCCTAACGGAAATATCGCTTCATTTGTCGCAGACTGTACTAACGAAAACATCGGCGGACAGAATTTATGGAACACACTTTGTACAGTCAGCTGCAGTAAACATAGGTAAAATAAACCTACGTGGTACTCAAATGACGTCATTTTTTTTTTTTTTTGTTAAAATCTTCATGAACTTGGATTCAATGTCCTTTACTCGTAATATTAAACAGTTTACTTTGTCTTAATAGCGTCAAACAAGTCATAGTCACAGTCAGAGTCAAGCTAAGTAAGTCACGGTCAAATCGAACTCATGCCCCTGTAAAGTGGTGGAGACTTTACAAGAGGCTCCTATGGAGTTTAGGAAACAACACGAAAAGACACGTTTCACCTCGTTATATCACTTTCCCACACTCGAGCATGTTTACGAGCACTTAATGAATAATAATTCACCATTTAGTACACATTAACATTCGAAAATACACAAGTTTAGGAAAATAATCCAACGAGCCGACATGTTTTTACGCGTTGGCGCCAAAAATAATTGACGTCGATGTAATAGAGGGTTACCATAATAGACGTTTTAATATTTACGTTCGTTAATGTTACGTTTTTTAATATAACGTTCTGCAAACCACGTCATTTTCCCCGAAAGACCTTCTGATACGGAGGGTTTTTGTGAAATGCAAAAATGTTGCAAACATCAAGCTCATCTTCTATTATATATAAAAGTCGATGTGTGTGTATATATGTATTCTTATTCCCTATGGACTCAGAAAAAGCTGGACTGATTTTATTTTTAAATCAGGCAATCTTCAGATTAGCCCAACGAGTGATGCTGTGAAGTTTGGTAGGGATCGGAGCAACAGTTGTTTTTTCGGTGTTTTTTTATTTTCCCTACGAAAAACAAACACGAGAACACACATCGCCTTTTTGTATATATTTTGTATATTTTGCAGGGAAAATAAAAAAAAACACCGAATAAAACTGTTGTTCCGATCCCTACCAAATTTCACAGCATCACTCGTTATAATATAAATATATTTATATATTTAGATAATAATTATTCTCTATGGACTTATATATAGTATATATATACATATAGATAAGAACTATACTTTTTTATTGTTTAAGAGGCCACCATCTCGGCGATGATGCGGTCTACGATGGAGCACGCTTTCCTAGCATAAACCGATTCCCTAGAGACTTGAAGACACCCAGAGCTTACCTATGAACGAAATATAAAACTTAAAACTCTTAACTAATGGGTTGTCGTTTAAAATACTTACAGGTAACGAAGGCCTAACATTTAGATGGCTTAATAATTTTGTTAACTGACCATGATAAGGACGCAAATATTTCGCTAAATTCTGCTTCTGCTTGTACATACATAAACTCAACTTGCACACATACATAGACAGTGTTATATAGCGAATTTTCCTCCTTTCTTTATGCAAGCATCCTTGTAAAGAAGCTGGCCGATGTCCAAAAACAGTCCTGCATTGCGTACAATGACAATTCGTTTTGCTATATTTTGTTTGTCTGGCATTTCCTTCCGGAACATCTTTATGTGGAGGCTCCGTGCTGATTTACTAGTACGATTTTGCGCATAGATTTACAAGTACAATTTTGCGCATCTCTTTGCCAGAATCTGATTGGAGACTGGAAAAGTACTCGCACAGTCACCGTTTATTCAAATTCAATCCAAATTGGTTATTTCAAGTAACCATGGACTTAGACATAACATTCAGACGTAGAATTAGGTGTAAAAATAATTGTAAAATTATTGACTTTCGGGGTATTAAATTGAATAAGCATAAATTTATTATTTATGACGCTCCATACTAATTTTGTAGTACGAATATTTGCGCATAGGTTAACTAGTACAATTTTGCGCATTTCAATTCTTTTTAGTAGAATCTGACTGAAGACTGGAAAAATACTCGTATTAAAGTTATATGATTATTTACGGGATATTTACCGTAATAAGGTTGTGGAATGAGCTCCCGATATTTCGGCGCAGTTACATGCACCATGTTCACGGGAAAACTGAAGAATGCGGGTGGTTGGAGAACAGTTAAAAAAGTTAGGTGCAGACATAACGATCTACCCTCTTTCTTAGTCTTAACCGTGATAGTTTAAAACAGTGTAATACTCGTATTGACTTTGGTTTTGTTGTTGACTTTGGCGTTCAGGGCATTAAAAAAGATTGAAAAGGCATATATTTATTCATGTGGAGTTTGTAGTACTTGAATGATAATATGGACATCCAAGTACCGAAATTGCAGTTGCGGTTGTTTTAACTTTTGACACTTTAGAAGTCGGTTTTTTAAATTGATAATTATTCTATAAACCATCTGTATTTTAAATTCATAACTATTCTATAGACTATCTGTTTTTAAATTGATAATTATTCTATAAACCATCTGTATTTTAAATTCATAACTATTCTATAGACTATCTGTTTTTAAATTGATAATTATTCTATAGACCATCTGGCTTTTTTTTTTTGCGATTTTTGGATTTTCAATATTTTAGGTCTCCTATAAAAGTTGTTCACAAGCCATGACCTGCCTTCAGCCTAATACCAGTTTCGTGTAACCATATATAGACTGGAATATTACAGGTTAAGCCACGGGACGCTGTAATCCTCGAATAAATTTCACTAATCTAATCTCCGATACAAAAATATCGTCGACATTTACATGAAATTGACGAAAGCCCTCAAACTTTTCCGTATCAATCATAACAAAGTTTGTTTGGAAGTTGACGATACACACGATAAGACGTTTATCTTGTCGCAAATGAGAACATGCGTACTGTTAAAAAAAAACTAAATTGTGTGTGCTTGTCAGGTTGTTTGTTTGTTCCTCTTTCAAGCAACAATACAACGAATCCACGTGATTTTTTGCATAGTTTTTTTACACACGGTCATCTGAGCCCAAACTAAGCAAAGCTTCTGATATGGCTGCCAGAGACTGATATACATACATATATAGTTTTAAATACATACTTAAATAGATATTAACAACCAGATATAGAACAAACACAAATGTTCATCACATAAATGTTTGTTCTAGGTGGGAATCGAACCCACACCCCCAAGCGCAGATGGCAGGTTCACTACCAACTAGACCAACGGGCTATCTTATAGTTGGAGGAGGAGTTAAGAGCGATGGTGGCCGAGTGGTAGCATGTGCGCTTTACAATCTGACGGCACCCGGTTCGATCCCTGGGACTGCACCAATGACTTATTTAGTACCTAAACGAATTATGAGCAGTTTCAATGCCATCGCACAAATACAGTGAAGGAAAACGTCGTGAGGAAACCGATATGTCCAAGAACCTCGAAAAGCTCAAAGATATATGACATTCACCAAAATACACTGAGCCAGCATGTTGGATTAAGACCCATCCTGTCTGAGAAGTCCTGAGTCCCTTGAAGATTGTCATTGGATACTTTTCATCAAGCTCAAGAGTTTGGTCGTGTATAGAGTACCTGCTCTCACCTTTGGGATGGATCAGCTAAGAGCCAGCTGGGGGCGTTGGAGTCTATTGAGAAATGTGCCAAAAGGCTCATCCATCAGCAACGGTTCCCTAGTTCAAAGCTTCTTAGTCTTGAGCATCGGCGCAAAGTTGCTAGTCTATCGGTTTTTATAAATTTCGGACAGCGTGCTACGGATGTACATGATCCATTTCCTTCCTACCCTTTTTCTATCGGACTACCAGAGTGGCACGAAGAATCGACACCGCTTTATGGTTGATATTCCGAACACCCGTACTCGCTTTAATTCCACTTTTATTGTGCAAACTGCGAGTCTGTGGAATACGCTGCCTGAATGGGTGTTCCCCGATAGTTACAATCTGTCTTCAAAGCACGAGTGAATCGGTTTCTTCTAGGCAAGCGTGCTCCATCGTAGACCGCATCATCGCTTAACATCAGGCGAGGTGGAGGTCAAAAGCAAATAATTATTAAAATAAAAACCTCAAAAAATTAGTTTCTTTGAGAACGTCAACGCGGGTAAAACCGCGGTGCACTGCTAGTATTGTATACTCTTTGTAAAACTATTTGTCAAACAACAGAACTCAAAGCCTGCAGTGCTATTTCTACGTGCTTTCCGTCCGTATTGAATGTCGAGAAAACGATATAGAGTGTGCAAAGGTAATTCTTTCTCTCGCACAATAGCAGACGGGCGTGAAGGTAATTCAAGGAGCAACAGCGGGTAAAGAAGGGGTAAAGAGGGGCAATTTGAGAGGGTTCGAGGCCCTCTGTATTCGGCAGGCACCTCTGAGTCCTCAGGGACCAATACTGGACGCTGTTTAAATCGTGAGTTGTGACTCGTTTACATTGGGAAAGTAGCTGGGTTAAGGTCAAGGTCAATCGCGAGTGAATCTATTTCTTCTAGGCAAGCGTGCTGCGTAGACCGCATTACCGTTTAACAGTGGGCAAGTTGGTGGTCAAACGCAAGCCATGTTTTTCAAAGATAAAATTTGACAACCTTAATTTTACGGGTTTATCCTTAGTTCCCCAGTTTACTCGCATTATTTCCATAAAAGAGTACCCTATGCCCTATGAACAAATTTTTTTACGCTGATACATTATTTTCAAGTTTTTATTTTGTGAAGATCGGCTCGTGAAAACCAACGAAAAATATTTTTTTTTAGAGAGTTGATCTATCTGAAACCTAATTTTACCCACTGTTAACAAAAAAACGGCCAATGTTACTTATAATTAAAAGCATTATATCAACGTAATATTTTTTTAAATTTGTTCAGTGGTTCAAGAGATTAGCTCCTAAAAGAAAATCCCAAACATGAACTTTATTAATTTTATATTAGTGAAGATTTAAATGAAACGTGAATTTTCATGATTTTCTGCGATAATAGTGTTAGGTTTCGAATCGAGTTGAATCGATTTGTCAAGTTTTTGAACGGATTAGTGTCTATGGAACGGTCGACATTTGTTTATACGTCAACCGCCTTTTTGAATTTCCGGAAAACGTGAAGAGATAAGGAATTCGCAAAGGGATTCGGTTGGAAGCGGCAGTGGCGAATGGTCGTATCTTTAAGCTGGCATCGAAGCGGATCGCAAGGCTTGAGTCATCTTGAGTTGTGTAATTGGGAGTTAAGGAATTAGCGTTTGTGTGAGTAGTGAGTACGTACCGGAATATTATATTGTTAAATAAAGAGTTCTGCTTTTGAAATATTATAATGTTTAATTATATTAGGATTACTTTTTGATATATTCAGCAGCCAAGAGAATGCAAGTTTTGGTGTTTCAGTTTATGGGGTAGAGAAAATATTCATGAAAACTGGATTAGTAAATATAATAATGACACTAACAGCGCCCTGCGATTTCACCCGCTATCCTACAGGAGCTGAAATTTTCCAGGTTAAAAATAGACTAAGTTAAGAGGATCACACAGTGGGTGCCTGAAAACGAACGACGGAGCCAAGGCAGGCCTAGAAAACGCTGGCGCGATGACCTTGACACGTTTCAGATGCAGTGGTCAAGTCTGGCGGGTGATAGCACTGTCTGGAAAGAAATGGGAGAGACCTTTGCCCAGGAGTGGGACAGTATAGGTTAATTTAAAAAAAAAATTAAGCTACCTTCATACCAAGTTTCATTCAAATCCGTTCAGTGCTGGAAAACAAATAAACATAAACACGCACGCAGAAGTTTCAATGGTCAATATTATCAACATACGACTGATTTTTAGCCAAATTTTTTTTCAGTGTTACACAATTCTGCCAAACTGTTTGTTTATATTGACTATATGTACGAGTGTCGAGTAGGAATACGACATTTTATATATCCATAGAAGGTTCTTGTTACTTTAACTTCAACTTTTGTTCATGGCTTGTGTGCGGTATTGCCGCAATTTTGCCAATGTAAAGCCTCCCTCCACCCACCTCCACCTCTTTAGTAGGGCATTACTTTGACTTGACCGTCACTTACTTTGCTTGTTTCGACTGAGAATATGAAATTGTTTGACGATGTATAATAAAACTTGATAATATTTCGATACTTGACACTGGCAAATGCACAAAAATTGCGAAGCCAAAATTCTTACAGAGAGAATAAAAAATATTACAAAATGTTGTTTAATTAGTTACAAAGAGTTATTAAGGAACACCAGGAATGGACAGCGTGAAGAACCCACAATAAAAGAAAGTATTATTTTCCTTCATAATTTAAACAACTTGCTTTCCATCAACTAGCTCAAGTAACTCTTCCATTCAAAACGCGCCTTTTTTATTGGCAGGTAGCTTGGATTTGTAAGACGCACACGTGACGCCTTCGACGTCCATAATGGCCCATAATGGGCTATAATGGAAGCCAGTATGTGTATGCTCCTTAGGAACTTGAAGGGGCGAATGTGTTACTACTAATTTAGAGTTCCTTTGGTAAGTATATCAGTCACTATGTAGGTAGTAAATTTACAGGCCTGATATGATGGTTTACACGGAAAGGTGGTACTAAGCTGAAAAGAGGTTATTGTGCTCATTTATGAGCAACTTTTACTACAGGACCAACCCTTAATTCACGAAAAATATATCAGCTGTACCATAGAAAACGGTCATTGACTCTCGACAAAATGTATGGAACAGCTGTTTTTTACCCGCGATTTTAGGGTTAGTCCCATAAAAAAAGTTGTTCATAATGATGAGTACAAATGATCAATGAATCAATGGTCAATGAATCACGGATCAGCAGCCATTGTCATCACACGCGGCAGCCCGCACTGCAAAGGGAGGCGCAGCCGCGCACGTGCACCTTGAAAAAGACCGCCGAATGTGGTTGGAACTATAGTCGAAGTAACCGGCTTAATAATACGTAAATAATTCCTTGTCATATAAATAAAATACAATGACCTCCTGTCGGCTTAGTACAGTCTTTATGCGTAACCCTGTATAATATGCCTCACAGCACGCTCGTCGGTACCTAGGCCTTTCTTTTCCACTCATTAGGTCAACCCTGATTGTACATTTATTAAGGGCTTTAATATTCAGAAAGGAAATTAACCATAACGATCCGGCCGTTTTTCATTTTACCTGGGATTAACCGAAAGCACAACTGGTAAAGTTACGGCCTGCTAGGATTTTTTGTGGCGTGTGAACGAGACGTTAAACCTATAAGGGCCTATGTTTGAGTGTTTAGAATTAAATTATAAGTGGTAATTAAACTACGAGCCACTTTATGGTAAGTGGTCACCGCCACCTATAGACATTTACAATACTCGGGGCATTATCAGTGCTTTGCCTACTTTTGAGGATTCTATTCACCCTCCGTTTGAAGCAATCCAAATTATACTTCGGAGAAAAAAACCGAACGTGGTGAGCCATTCTACAACTTACGGGTACGTGGCAGAAACAATAGGTTAAATCGAACAGTGCGTTTCTTCCACGTATCTATAATGTGTGAATGGCATTTCTTTATTTTTTAAGTCTATCTGCCTCACACATTTCAACGTTTTTGCTCCCGACGCAAACATAGAGTTTTTGTGGCACTGTGGCATCACAGCTTCCAAACGGCTGAGTTGACTTAGATTTAGTTTTTTTTAAAAGTGACTTGATCGAGCGTGTTCTTAGTTATGATTCAAGAAAATTTGCTCAGCCTTTGAAGACTATTAGGTCTTTTATCGGGTGTTTTTGAAAATGTTCAATTTATACTTGTTAAAGATATGAAATTATAGAAGTACTAACGTAAAATCAAAGCTGTATGAATAAAAAAAATATCAGTGCAAATGTTTAGCAAGATTTTAATTTTAATTCATACGTGTTTTGAATTAGTGTGTTAATACAGGGTATAAGCTATCTCCATACCAAATTTCATCTAAATCAATTCAGCCATTACGGAGTTGCGTGCAGAAAAACACTAGTACTCACCCACAAAATTTTTATTTATGATATTAGTGTGATGACAAATTGATCGGTTTTTTTACAACGGACTTGTCGGAATGTTGTCGAAGATGCTTGCCGCTTGCCTAGGAAATACCTAATCACTTGTTTCCTAAACAACCCCTGATTTTACCTTTTTGGAAAGACAGGCGCAGGTCAGGAGATCCACCAGGAGGACCTCTGCTGTTCGGTGAAAAAAAAAATGTTATTTTACTGCGTAACGACTTTGCAAATCCCAAACAATACAAACAATCATTGAAATTTATTTTTTTACTTAATATCCTACCGATTTCGCGCTGACTAAAGAAAAATGCTGCTACCCGTAACCAAAAAGACTTAAGCATGTCTGTCCCAAAGACTCTAAAGTATTGCACCGCTGATAAATACTTTCTGAATTAATCTCCTTCATTTGGGATTAAAATATTGAGATTAGAAAAGCTTTGGGATATTTTTTAAGTTTGTTTTGATCCCGGGTATTTGTTTTAAATCTTGAAGGGTGAATGTTTTATAAGACTGCGTTCTGTTTTAATCCGTCTTCCGGAAATGTTTTGTACTGTCCGTTTTTAAAAAAAATTAGAGATAGATAAATATTTTATACCCGAATTCAGTCGAAAAGCTAAATCACTATTGTCAACCACAGACTAAATAAATAAATAATAAATAAATATTCCGGACATTTTGCACACATGGTCATCTGACCCCAAACTAAGCAAAGCTTGTGATATGGCTGCCAGAGACTGATACACATACATTTTTTTTTAAACATACTCAAATAGATATTAACACCCAGATATAGAACAAACACAAATATTCATCACACAAATGTTTGTCCTAGGTGGGAATCGAACCCACGCCCCCAAGCTCAGAAGCAGGTTCACTACCAACTGGACCAACGGGCTATCCACGTAAGACTACGTAAGTCTTTGTTATCAACCTACCATGTTCTCACTGCTGGGACACTGGCCTTTTCTCAGAGAGAGAGAGAGAGAGAGAGAGAAGATGGGCACTAATCCGCTGTGCTGGCCCAGTGCATGTTGGTGAATATCACCATCATTTCAGCCATAGGACTCTGCTTGACATAGGTCTAGCAGAGTCCTATGGCTGGAAACGCTGGATGCCAACCGGCCCTGCCTCCCCCATCGATCTCCAAAAGGGCCGGTTGCATCCAACGTTTCCCTACGGTCTCTTTTAGTTTGTCTGTCTATCTTGTGGGTGGATGTGGTGGTCGTTAATATCATTGTCTTTGAATTTTTGAGGTTTTTGGACATACCTGTTTTCTCACGATGTTTTTTTTTTCACCGTTGTCGTGCGATAGCATTGTAACTGGATATAATTTGTGAATAAGTCATTGGCAGGGTCAAGGATCGAACCAGGTGCCGTCAGATTTCAAAGCGCACATGCTACTGCTCGGCCACCATATCCACCACCATCGTTTGTGAAACCTTTTAGTACAGCGTACAGCACTGCAATTGTTTTTCTTTACTCTTGATCGGATTTTGGCGTCGCACATCTTGTGCATTTGCCAGTGTCAAGTATTGGGATTTTATTAAATATCGCCAAGTAAGTCACAGTCAGAGTCAAAGTAAGTCACGGTCAAGTCTAAGTCATGCCCTAGTATAGTAGTGGAGATTTTACTAGAGGCTTCTGTGGAGTTTTGGAAACATCATGTAAATTTATACAAATATTTCACCTCATTATATCACTGGTCCACACTCGAGCACGTTCACGATCACTTAATAAACAATAATCTACCAATATTACACATTACCATAAAATAACACAATGTTTTTTTCATGTTGACGCCAAAAACCTTCTCTCCAGCATTGGCATTACTTATCTTAATTAACTCTTTGAACTCTGCTGATCTCGACAAAGGAGATCGACCAATCTCAATTCGTCTCTATTCAGTGTTGCCAACTAGATAAAGTCTG
The DNA here is from genome assembly GCA_914767915.1 of Agriopis aurantiaria. NCBI lineage: Eukaryota > Metazoa > Arthropoda > Insecta > Lepidoptera > Geometridae > Agriopis > Agriopis aurantiaria. Next base: position 10,787,552 of record OU612004.1, read on the forward strand.
AGTGCATTTTAGTGTTTAGGAGACAGTGTAATGGTCGCCCCAGGGCAAGAGTAGAGGTTTTTGTGGTACAATATAAGAGAGAGAAGCGTTTTAAAAATCGAATGGTGAAACTGTAGCAAACGGGTGCGGGCGAATCACTTAAACACCTCCCTCGCGTTCAAATAATATTTATTCAAGGAGTGTTAGAAAGCCAGTTAATGATATAAACACACTTATTAACATCTCAAATAATCATAATTATCATCTAATGTTTTAAATGCATGTCAATGTTTTTCAAGATCAAGTGAGGGTAGAAGAACAAAACACTCGCTCTTCTCGCCGGACTCATCCGCAGTTTTCAGTCAGCTCTGGTATATGTGTTCTGTAGTGACCACGGCCATTGTAACATGGTCGAAACGTCGAGCGAAAGGTATCTATATTTAATAATACGTGATAAACATTGAAAACATGTGTTCAAATCGCGAAAATTCGAGAATCATCTAATATTCGCAATATTATAAAAGTCTGTTATGCCCGTTGCAGACGATATGCAGTAGCTTGCGCAAGTACTTGCGCGAGTACACGCGTCATCTGCAACGAACTGCAACACTTTTTATTTAGTGAAAGTGGTAGTGAAAGTGCTTAGTAGCACTCGCGCTGATCCTTGCGCAAGTGAAGCTTCATTTCCTTGCCCTATTGGCGCAAGTACGTACTCGAACGCAAGACGTGCACGTTGCCACGCAAATGTCTATTTACGTTGAACGCCGCCACGAGTACTTGCGCAAGCTACCGCACATCGTCTGCAACGGGCTTTAGTTCGAGTTCCTAAGCCTCTCTTTTTGTTTCGATATTGACTTTACATAAGACTTAATAAAAATTATTTGATTTTGATTTGCATCTAGTATTATGAGCGATATGACAGATGACGCTAGTAGTCTTGCATTTGGCATTATGAATGTCACCGCATTGGTTTGTCATTACATCGCTAAAAAAACGCGCGGGAATCTAAATGGTTGTACGAAACTGTGAAGCTGTTCGTAAATGAACGAATTATAGAATAAGCAAATTGATATACTATTCGATTGTGTGTAGATAGCATAATAATATTGATTCGGCTTCGAGAACGTTTCTCTTACACCAGATATTATCTTTGGTCTGGATTGTATACAAAAAGTTCCCGTCTACTTCAATCGCTATCTCTCGCTACTTAACCCGCTCGCTCGGAAATGCTGTGAGCAGAAACTTAGCACTGAAATTACTTAAGATTGTCGCAACTAACAAAGCGTTTGTTAACCGAAATGCGGGTATCTACTTACTGAACATAGGACACCTACCACAAAACTATTTTGGTACCAAATCGCAACAAATAACGAGTATTTAGTGCCCCGCGGCTTTACCCGCTATCCTACAGGAACTATGCCTTTTTGGGATAAAAATGCTTGTGTTAATCTAAAGTACATAATTACAAGCTAGCTCTAACTGATCGTAGCTGATCAGCCTTACTTTGAGTCCGTACAAACATATATTATAATATTATATTATATACGTCCTCAGAGCAAATAAAAATACAGAGGGACTACCGCGAACACAAAAAGTGAAGCCACTTTTTGAAACATGTGTGCGTAGTCGAAGTTCGTGTCGTATAATTCATCAAAATAAGTGATAATATAAATACTTAAGTGTGGAAATATTCCATCCTTCGAATAACTACTCAGAGAAGGTAGGTTTCCAAACAACGCCTTCTCAAAACGTAAGCTACAAATTCGCTTTGTAGCTTACGTTTCGATTGGTATTTTAAACGATTTAAGAAAGAAAATTAATGGATTACCTGTGGAATGTCACACCATAACTCTTATGCTGCTTTTCTGATTTGTTGTGGTACGATTTCACCGCGCAAATTGTCATAGTAAAAATTTTATATATTTTTTGGAGCCATATATGACACCATTTGAATGACTTAAATTTTGCGAATGTACTTGGTTTCTTTGTGTAGTTATTCTAAGATTCCATCCTGCTTCTTACTTTTGTGTTGTTTTTACAGTTCTTAACACAGCAAGAAGTCATTGTTTCTTTTTAAAACGGGTGTGTTCAGTACGACGTTCTGACAAGAAATTCACGTAGTTTTGAATGCGTATGTGTGCGTAAGTCGTGTATTTATTGGGAATTCACGTAGTTTTGGAAGCGATTTTGGCGTCACTTTGGCAGTGCGCCGTAGGGACGCTGTATTTTATTTGCTCTGAGTATACGTCATAAACTCTGCACTGTATCTCTGTTTTATTTGTGAAAACTTTTAAAGCTTGTTTGTTCTTATTTTTCTTGCTATGTTATTTTGTTAAAGATGTTAGTTTTCCGTAAATACATAAATAAAAAAACGCAAAGAATCGTACATTTAGTACTTGTATGAGAAAATACAACATATTCTTAACTAGCTGCGCCCCGCGGATTCACTCGCGGTAGTGATGAAAAATGGTGATGATGATGAAAGTAGCCTTTGTCACTCTCTGGCCCTTGAACTATACCCATGCAAAAATCAGGTAGATCCGTGGCTCTGCCGCTGCGTGAAAGAGGAACACATAAATGAACAAACACACATTCGCGTTTATAATATTAAGTATGATAGCAACTGCTATTAATAAGGATTAATAGAGCCGTATTACATGTATTAGATAGTAATAGATAGAGCCATAATATAATCCTTTCCATCCTAAGGTCGCCTGGAAGAGATCGCTTTTAGCGATAAGGCCGCCAGTTGTTACACTAGTTTTAAGAGTTTTTTTGTCCTCTGTATCAAATTTCATGGTGTGAACAATAAAGAGTTAATCAATCAATCAATCACCTAAGATGAAAAAAACAATTGATTTGTTTGTACAATACATACGTTTTTTTTGCAGATTGTAATTGAACGATGTTATGGAACCATACCTGAAACAAAAAAATAACTGTTAATCATTTCATCATCAGCATCACCGCCAGCCACGCCACGCCACGGATCGGTAAGCGCAGCGTAGGAAGTCCACCCACAAGATGGACAGACGACCCAAAAGAGACCGCAGGGTAACGCTGGATGCAGGCTGTTTCCAACCGGCCCTTTTGGAGATCGATAGGGAGGTCTATGTCCAGCAGTGAACGTTGTATGGCTGAAAAGATGATGATGATCACCGCCAGCTCTCGTCAGTCCGCTTTTGGACACATTATATACTCGATCGACTATCGGAGTATTTTTTTTTATTACTTATAGTATGTATGTATGTATATCTGTTATGTTTTACCACATGATGTTGAAATCGTACCACAACAAATCAGAAAAGCAGCATAAAAGTTATGGTGTGACATTCCACAGGTAATCCATTAATTTTCTTGCTTAAATCATTTAAAATGCCAATCGAAACGTAAGCTACAAAGCGAATTTGTAGCTTACGTTTTGAGAAGGCGTTGTTTGGAAACCTACCTTCTCTGAGTAGTTATTCTAAGCTTGATAGTGACAATTAAAACAAGTCTGTTACAAGTGGCTAAGTTAGTGATTTTCTGAGAAAATACAAACCTAAGACAGAAGCGTTATTAAGTTATCTTTATCCCGAAGGTATCCTAAAAGCTAGAAATTACGTTTGTAAAAAATATTTCTGCCGCAGACGGAGAACGCGTAACAATTCGGTGAATCGGTGGAATTCGATAATTTCATCAGATCGTCAGTCGAGAATGAAATGTAGGTAAGTTTACTTACTGGTAATACAATGTAGGTATAGATTGTACAGGGTTAATTTTCAAAGTGACGTAGTGACTCGTCCTGGGGGTGCTGCCAGTTAGGTCAAGAAAGTGGCAGTGAAAGATAATATAACGACTTGATCGCGCATGTAGTCAAAATTCCCTATTGCAAAATGATGCCACGTCGGTCGCGGGGGGCAGCTTGTGATTGGAGACTCGACGCGACTCGACGCTTGTGATTGGACAATCAAAAGTCATTCGAATCGTTTACAATAATTACCCGGCCTTGCTACAAGGACAAGAGAATAGTTAAAAAAAAAAAGCCGCCGTAGGTGAAACGTACCACCTTAACAGCCGTGAGTGTTTTTACTAAATGTGGATTTAATGTCCCTTGCACATGAGGTATTTTGGATCTAATTAAACCGCGCGTCATTGCGTCGTTCTCATCGTTATGGTCTAAATAGACATCTTACGCGCACAAAATAACTTTAGATAGTGAGAGTCGCTGGCATCCAGTGGATGCAAAAGGCAGGTTTTAAAGTTAAAGGGGGAGGCCTATGTTCAGCAGTTGACGTCTTCTGGCTGCTGATGATGATGATGATATTAAGGCTCATGTGGCCGACCACTGAAGATTTACTTTATTTTTACCAAAGAAGCACTGAGGCTAATCCTAAAATTGCATAAGTCATTGCCAATAAACGAAAAATCAGTCCCCGAATGAAACCAAATCCATTAATAGATTTCGTCTCATTCGATGAACATTAGTCCGGGATTCGATTAATATTCCGGAATCGCGTGTAACATATTAAACTTTCATCGGACGTCGAGTCATGCGGGCGGCGGATAATCGATCTACGGATCTTAGGGCTGCCTCCATATCGATATTTTATCAATGTGATAATGACATCTCTATATTAATAAAAAAGCCAAACGAGCTGTAAAGCTGAATTTAAATCTAACCTTGCAATACACAGCTCTATCGCTAATACAATGGCCTTCAAAATATTCAATAAATTGCCAAATGAATTAATAAAAAAGGTATAAAAAAGAAGTTTCACCAAGAGATTTTGGCGTCGCACATTTTGTGCATTTGCCAGTGTCAAGTATTGAATCCAATTGAAGTAATTAATTGTAAAGTCACCACAGTCAAAATCAAACAGAGTACCTAAATCACGGTCTAATCAAAGTCATTCTGGAGACTTGGTGGTTTCTATGGAGTTTTGGAAATACAAATACAAATGTTTCACTTGTCTTCACCTGTTCAATACATGTCTCGTTACATCACTTGCCACACTCGAGCTCGTGAACACTAATTAAATAAATATTCACAAGCCGCAGTTCAAAATTTTGTGAAAATAGGTGTTGTGTTGCCACCCTAAAGGTTAAAAATATAGGTCTGTGGTAAAAATATTTTATGCATACGATATATCTTTGTTGACAGTGACATCCCGCGTTCCCGATATCACTTGCCACCCCTACCTATAATTTTGCCCATTAGTTGCTAATCGTACCATTTCCGCGCTAATCGTTTTCCGATAGTGCAGTCGCGTTAATTTGTTTATTCCGAATGTCAAGTGCTATATCGGGTAACTGATGTTTTGATTGCTCGTCCTGTTATCGTACCTATACAGACCGTAATGCAGGAACCAATTTAGATTAAAGTGATCGAGATACAATACCTATAGAGTCACAATCTCTAAGTAAAAACAGTCAAAAAATTACCGAGTGTCGAGACATCAATTATCTATATCTATACTATATATACTACATATATTACTATATAATATTATAAAGAGGAAAGATTTGTATGTAAGTATGTTTGTAACGAACTGGCTCAAAAAGTACTGGACCGATTTTAAAAATTCTTTCATTGTTGAGAAGCTACACTATCCCCGGGTGACATAGGCTATAATCTATACCCGTGCGAAGCTGGGGTGGACCGCTAGTATTATATAATTTACAATGCCACATTTACTCCAATTTAGATGTTATGTCACTTGCATAGTGTTCAACGTCGCTAGTCTGCACTGGCATTGGGCAGCGTGGTAATTGGATCGCGGTTGCCTTACAACTAACCAAAAAGTCAGCGTAATGCGTAGTGTACGCAGAGTTTTGGTTCGGACAATTTTTGCCACGTTTGTTACTCTATAGGTAGGTATTGTATCTCGATGATTAAAGTACTATAATCACAAAATACTTAACATTGTCTAAGAACAGTAAATAGACGATTGGCTATCGTAAACAGTGCCACCCCAGGGGTAGATCGATAGGAGCGGTTGCTCTAGGTGCCAGATAGCAAAGGGCGCCAAAATGCCAGAAGCGAAAAAAACCGGACTAGTATGAGTATACATAAGTGATTGGTGCAGGGCCAAGGCACGAACCAGGTGCCGTCAGATTGTAAAGCGCACAATGCTACTGCTCCGCCAACAAAATTTTGCGACCCGCCCGCCCGGCTTCGCACGGGTGTAATTTACGTGCGAAGCCGGGGCGGGTCGCTAGTTATATATATAAACCTTCCGTGAAAATTATCTAACTGATGGTGAAAACCGCATCAAAATCTGTTGCGTGGTTTAGGAGGAGTTAGCGGCCGTACAGACATATGGTACAGACAGACAGACGCGGAAAGTTACTTTAATTTATACTATGTAGAGATAGAGATAGAGAAGAGATAGAGATAGAGATAGAGATAGAGATAGAGATAGAGATAGAGATAGAGATAGAGATAGAGATAGAGATAGAGATAGAGATAGAGATAGAGATAGAGATAGAGATAGAGATAGAGATAGAGATAGAGATAGAGATAGAGATAGAGATAGAGATAGAGATAGAGATAGAGATAGAGATAGAGATAGAGATAGAGATAGAGATAGAGATAGAGATAGAGATAGAGATAGAGATTAATATTACTAGCTTTAACCCTGTAGTTTTTCTATCACAACGATTTACCAAGAGCTATTTAAAATCAATGAATGAACATTTTTCACCTCTAAGTCTTTTTTCCATCATATTGCTTATAATGTAGGGTGATTTTCATAATTTTCGGACATAATGAGCGAAATCTCTTTCATTATTTCCATAATCATAAATAAAAAATAAATTTCAATAACCATTGTCAGGGTTAATTTATTATTCATTTTTATTCTTATTAGAGTCTTGATTATTGTCTGGAATCGATTAATCTTCTTTTGAGCAGATTTCTTTTATTTGTAGAGAATTGGCTTAGTGAATAAATTGATACCTCATTCTTCAATCTGAAAAAATTATGGAAATTTCAATATCAAGAACGCATAAGCATTGCTATTCAACGTGGTAATGCCGCCAGCGTGCTGGGTACGCTGCCAACTGGTAGCGGGCTTGAGTATTTGAATTGTCTTTAGACCTTCAACGGTCTATGGGCAGTCTAATTATATTTGTAGTTTTAGTTTGTATTTTGTTTAATTAATAAAGGCCAAGTAAAAAAAAAAAAACTCGAGTATACTGAATAACATTCTTGAGCTACATTTTTGGGTCTCCGATTTTTACGATGAAGTGACGAGCAAATCGACGAGCAAATCGCTCGCTTGATAGTATGCATCACATGTATAAAGCGGTGCTTATATCACATGTTTAAAATGTTCTTTATTCTGTTTTAAACATTTACTTGTCACTCTGATTGTAACAACTATTTGAAAACTACTGCTTGGTGGCTAAACTACCAACAAACGTGAGCAATCTTAAAATATGCCGCAGAAGTCGTTTATTTTTACGTAGTAAAAGTATACCATTTAAAATTAATCTCAAACAATTAATTAATCTATTTGATGTAATTTTAATTAATTAATTAATTAATTTTAATTAATTAATGTTAATTAATTAATTTTAATTTTAATTACATAATTAAACAATTAATCTATTTCGCCCAGAAATTGAGCATTGTAATTTTTATTTTTTTTTTAATTTTCATGACCGTGGATTATATGTTTTTAGTCGTAATATTAAACAGTTTACATAGTCTTAATAGCGTCAAACAAGTCATAGTCACAGTCAGAGTCAAGCTAAGTAGGTCACGGTCAAGTTAAACTCATGCCCATGTAAAGTGGTGAAGACTTTACAAGAGGCTCCTATGGAGTTTTGGAAACAACACGAAAAGACACGTTTCACCTCGTTGTATCACTTCCCCACACTCGAGCACGTTTACAAGCACTTATTGAATAATAATTCATCGTTTAGTACACATTAATACTCGAAAATACACAAGTTTAATAAAATAATCCAACGAGCCGACATGTTTTTTCCGCGTTGGCGCCAAAACCCCATTGCCATTCAACGTGGCAATGCTGCCAGCATTCTGGGGACCTTCCCCTCCACTAATGGACTTTTTAGTTTGTATTTAGTTATTTTAAGTTTTAGTTTTTAGTTATTTATTTAAGGTTTCGTTAATTTTCTGTTTTTTAAGTTAAATAAATAGTTTATCTAGGTAAATTTTATCTTAGCACTGGAAAAAACACAAAAACAAATCTTTAGGTACCATTAATCCGAAAGTGACATTTCCAACATTGGTTTTTATCTCAAACAAAAGACAAATAGGTAGGACAAACAGTAAGTCATTTTCTTTAAAAAAATACTTTCCAATTAAGCCATCGGAAATTGCCTCACTCGTTTGAAAATGTAACTGCTTTGATCCATACAGGGTTGTTTACACAAAACAGTGGTACTAAGGAGGTGGAAAGGAGATAATTTTGCTCTTTATTATGAACGAGCTATGCTCGGAGTTTCTTTGCGCGATAAAATTCGGAACGTGGATTATCATCAAAGAACCCGAGTCACCGACATAGCTATTAAAATTTACAAGGTGAAGTGGCAATGGGCAGGCCACATCGCTCGAAGAACCGATAACCGATGGGAAAGAAAGGTTCTTGAGAGGAGACAACGAACCAGAAGACGCAGTGTAGGTAGGCCTCCGACTAGATGGACCGACGACATTGTGAGAGTCTCAAGCATCCGGTGGATGCAGATGGCAGGCTGTCGTTCAGTGTAGAGGCCTAATTGGGAGACCTATATTCAGAGCAGCGGACGTCTTTTAGATGATGATAATGATGCACAACTTTTATTAAGGGGCCAACCCTGACATCGCCAAAAAATAGAACATGTTCTTCAGGGTTGGTCCCACAGTTAATATTGGTTGTTCAAGTAGGTCACTGTACGCATATTTTTTTTTTAATATGTTGATCCTTTTATATTTATTTTTTTAAATTATGCGTACAGTGACCTCTTTTCGGCTTTATACTACCATTTTGTGTTCCCCTGTAAATAATATCTAGGCTTAAAATGTAATCTAAGATAGACACTAAGTGACACTGATTTAGTTGCAAAAAAAACGTGACCTTTCGAAAATAGACAAGGATGTCTATTTTTGTTAAGACAAAATATCGATTAACTAGAATAAGCATGACGTCACAATGCGCAGTAAGACAGTGATAGAATTACATACAGAAACGGGAAGAAATACGGAACACTCGGATTGGCGATTATACTCTGTTATTTAGCAATCGAAATGAACAGAATCATGGCTGGCTGGCTTACATACATACTAGCGGTCCGCCCCAGCTTCGCACGGGTATAGATTATAGCCTATGTCACCCGGGGATAGTGTAGCTTCCTAACAGTGAAAGAGCCTCAGTAGTTTTTGAGCCAATTCGTTACAAACATTATCATCATTTCAGCCGTAGGACGTCCTCTGCTGGACATAGGCCTCCCTCATCGATCTCTAAAAGGGCCGGTTGGAAGCGGCCTGCATCCAGCGTTTTCCTGCGGTCTGTTTTAGGTCGTCTGTCCATCTTGTGGGTGGACGTCCTACGCTGCGCTTACCGGTCCGTGGTCTCCATTCCAGAACTTTTCGGCCCCATCGACCATCTGTTCTGCGTGATATTTGCCCTGCCCACTGCCCTTTCAACTTGCTAATCCGGTGGGTTATGTCAGTGACTTTCGTTCGTCCTCATTTCTGATTCGATCTCGTAGAAAAACCCCGAGCATAGCCCTCTCCATAGCTCGTTGTGCGACTTTGAGCTTGCTTATGAGGCCCATAGTGAGAGACCACGTTTCAGTGCCGTGTTACAAACATACTTACATACAAATCTTTCCTCTTTATAATATTAGTATAGATATACTTCACCCTGCAAGAGTTTGGCTGAGCTTAGAAATAGCATGGCACGAGGGGTGTCATGGCGGATGTCTGGCATTAGTGGGTTTGCAGGCAAACGTCACATCCGTTACAATAAACAAAAAACATTTCTTTAAACCCCCGATAAAAAAGCTGATAATCTTCAATCGGCTGAATAGATTTTTGACGATCCATCTTGCAGCTAGACGAGCAACGCTCCGCTCACCTCCGCTTCACCACTCTATCACAACCTTACTCCAGCTATACTCACTGACCCTAGAAAGTTGTTCTGCCTAGCTCCACTACAGTTTCATAACCGACAAGAGGCTCATCGGCAACGAATCCCTGGTTCAGACTATGCACCTTAGTGTTGAGCATCGGCGCAAAGTTGCTAGTCTATCGGTCTTTTATCGGATACATTTCGGAGAGTGTGCATCGGATCTTCATGATCTAATTCCCTCCTGCCCATTTTTCTATCGGACTGCCAGAGCGGGCACAAAAAATCGACACTGTTTTATGGTCGGTATTCCGAAAACTCGTACGAAGCGCTTTGATTCCACTGTTATTATGCGAACTGCTAGTCTGTGGAATGCGCTGCCTGAATGGGTGTTCTCCGATAGTTACAATCTGGGTGTATTCAAATCACGAGTGAATCGGTTTCTTCTAGGTAAGCGTGCTCCACCGTAGACCGCATCATCGCTTAACATCAGACGAGTTGGTGGTCAAGCGCGTTGGCCTTTTGGCCTTTACAGCTTGACCGGACTAGTTAGCGAACGCAGAGTGCGTTCGGCATAACTTGGTGGGTGACTTGCGTAGTATAAACTGTGTATGTACCACCACAGTACTGAAAAACCTTGTATAATAGGTCTAGCTCTAGATATACTGTACTAAAAGGAGAAGCAAATAAACTCGTACTTACCTGTAAATAAAAATATAGTACCTCCCACGTACCTTCCCCTCACGTACATTTCACGTACCTAGGTTTCTCAGATGCTTATTTATTCCAGCCACAATAAGGTTCACGTAAGGGACCCCTAAAAAGAATCCCGCAACGTCGACAGAACGGTAATTACTGCTAGAGTAACGCGTTAACGTATTGCGGGGGTGAGCCACCCCTCTCGGGGGTGCGATTCTGGCACGAAGATCGCAGTACCTAATGTTGTTTGAATATAATTAGATCCTAAACATTAGACGCCAAAATAGTTCTAGTGATGTTAATTTTAAAGGTCATGAACGTGACTGCCGTACACAGTCCCATTTTTGCGTTTGAGTGGGTGCGCCCACTCAAACGTTATGTTTTAAGACAAACGGAAAAAAATCTTTCTTCTGTGCTTAAGACGGTCCAGAATAATTATTACAAAATATGTAAATTAATATAACATGCGATTTGACACCCAGAAACAGAATAAGAAAAACACATCCATGCTATCTCTCTGACATTTTGTATGCCATTTTTTGGAGAATAGATTTTTTTATTAATGGGACATTTCGAAAAGATGACATATTAAAAAATAATCATTTTTAAAACGCAGTAATTTTTTTGAAGCAACCTTTAAATTTGCAACGATTTCGCGTTTATTACACACTAGCTGACCTGACAGACGTTGTCCTGTCTTAGAAATGTCAAACACGCAAAGTCAAAATTGAAAATCTAATTTTTTTACACCTTGGGTTACATTATTGGAGTTTTAGTAAAGATCCCTATTTTTTTTTAAATATAACATAGCCTATGTTACCCGGGGATAGTGTAGCTTTCCAACAGTGAAACTATTTTTCAAATCGGTTCAGTAGTTTCGGAGCCTATTCAATGCAAACAAACAAACAAACAAACAAACAAACAATCAAATCTTTCCTCTTTATAATATTAGTATAGATAAAAATTAAACACATTTTTTTTTCTAGTCAGTAAATTTTTTTTTTGTGACCAGAGAGTTGCATTATTCGAAATGTCAGGAATTCAAATAATGTACAACATGGCACGCGGTAAAATATTATGTTATTGAATTTGTTGCAAAGTAGACAGTTTGGAATGTTTTTTTTTACATCGGACTAGGCTAACGTTCGAGCGCGATCTCGCCCGATGGAAATCGATGATGCAGTCGAATATAGAACACGTAGACATTTTTAAAAAGTATTTACTTTTCAGATTATTTATTCTGAGCATTATTAATAATTTAATATACAGAATATAAACAAGGGACCTTACCTACGTGAAAGTTTTAGTGTGAAGTCATATTGTATAGATATGATACTGTCTTTAGCTGTATGAAGTTTTTATGGTGTGATTTTGCCCCGAGACGCGTACTGCTCGTCCTATTAGGGGAAATAATGGTATAGAATTAAATTGCAAGATTTTTCTTAGCTTTCGTAATGTTGAGGTTTACCTGCTTTGTCATGAATAGATGTTGTGTTTTTCTTTTCTTACTTGGATATATAATGTGGTGTACTATTGCTATCATTATTTCAGGTTCCTCGAGGCACTGTTAGTTATACAGGGTTACGTGGAAAGGGTGTACTAAGTCGAAGGGGGTCCATAGTACCCATCATTACGTTTTTTTTTTTACAATTGGACCATCCCTGAAATCGTGAAAAAATATCAGCTGTTCCATACATTATGTCGAGTGTGAATGACCGTTTTCTATGGAACAGCAAATTTTTTTCACGATTTCAGGTTTGGTCCGTCTTAGTAAAAGTTATCCATAGTGATGTTTACAATGGTTTTATATTGCTTTTTTTTAACACATTTTAGTTTTGTTTCCTGAATTAGATTACCTCCAAATAAACTTTACGTAATAATGTTAAATCAATAAGGTTCCAACGACACGGACCTAGAGCCTAGTGTGGGCCACTGCATATTCGAAACCTGATTTAATCTATGTAATAAAATCGTTGTGATAAAAAATCTGTAATTGCGATATATCAACAAAAAAATCACACAGGGTCTTAACAGCTGAACACGTTAAGACTTTGTTTGTGCACGCAAATCTCCTAAACCACTGGACGAATTTAAATTCGGTTTTCACGAATAAACTCGGTTTTGACCAGATTGAAGTACAGGCTATGTTATGTCGCGGGCAACACCAAGTCTTTTAAATGAATAAAGTGTTTTACCATCGCACTAGCCGCCACCGCCTCAAGGCTCATCCACACATCATAAATCAGTGGAAATCGCACACTGTCCGATTCACACGATCCTTCTTGCCTCATACTTGCAAAATGTGGAATGAGCTACCTTCCGCGGTGTTTCCGAGAAGCTACAACATGGGGTTCTTCAAAAGGCGAGTTAATAGAGTCCTAAAGGGTCGGCAACTTATTTGTGATGCCTCTGGTGTTACAAGTATCCATAGGCGACGGTGACTGCTTACCATCAGGCAGCCCGTCTGCTTGTTTGCATTAAAAAAAAGTGTTTAAATTATTTAAATGACTCAGAGTATAGTATTCACCGCGACACCTCTTGGCATGTGGTCTAACCACCTGTCAGCTAAGTGGTTAACGAGAAGTCAATTTGCAAACGCGTTAGTTCACGTTTTGAATTGGGATGAACGGTGTGTACTTGTTACTAGTTTGCAACTCAAATTGTTTGGGGTAAGGTATTAACTTGGAGCGGGTTATTGTAGTTAAAACTATAACTCGATGCATAAAAAATATTTGGCATAGTCGCATCGCTTACGACGTGATGATCAAACAAAAATATGTATGAGATAAAAATATATTTGCTGAAAAACTGTCGAGGAAAACGTCATGCCAAGGGCTTCGTCATAATATATTATTCTGTTATACTATTCTATTATAGTGTTTTCGCTTTATAGTTTTCGGTTTCCATAGATTGTATGTCAATCAAATTATTACTGTAAATTGGTTTCTTCTAGGCAAGCGTATTCCGTAGTATAATATTAAAACAGTGAACTTGGTCTGACACAGCACAGTGCACAGTGCACATAAAATATATATACTCGTAGATAGACCCAGAACTCACCGTATCCTGTCCATTAAGCCAACCTGAGCTTCTAACTCAAGCCAGTTCTGCCAACATCAAAACAGAGAGATTGACCTAATACGTCTTAAAAGTAGGTAAAGTATGAAGATTCGTTCTTAACCTGTCACAACAGCGAGAGCAGTGTGACGGTTAGTCGGCAGCGGTAGAACAAACGGTAATACTTTTTCTTATTTGTTCTATTAGTAGAACAAACAGTAGAACAAGGTGGTAACGAACTTCAGCTATCGATGTACCATAGAACTCGCAATTTCCTGTCCATTACGCCAACCTGAGCATACTAACTCAAGCCAGTTGTACCAACATTAAAACAAATGAACTTGGTCTGACACTGCACAGACATAGATGGACCCAGTGCTCGCCACATCCTGTACATTACGCCAACCTGAGAATAGTAACTCAAGCCAGTTGTGCCAATATTAAAACAAATGAACTTGGTCTGACACTGCACAGACATAGATGGACCCAGTGCTCGCCACATCCTGTACATTACGCCAACCTGAGCATACTAACTCAAGCCAGTTGTGCCAACATTAAAACAAATGAACTTGGTCTGACACTGCACAGACATAGATGGACCCAGTGCTCGCCACATCCTGTACATTACGCCAACCTGAGAATACTAACTCAAGCCAGTTGTGCCAACATTAAAACAAATGAACTTGGTCTGACACTGCACAGACATAGATGGACCCAGTGCTCGCCACATCCTGTACATTACGCCAACCTGAGAATACTAACTCAAGCCAGTTGTGCCAACATTAAAACAAATGAACTTGGTCTGACACTGCACAGACATAGATGGACCCAGTGCTCGCCACATCCTGTACATTACGCCAACCTGAGAATACTAACTCAAGCCAGTTGTGCCAACATTAAAACAAATGAACTTGGTCTGACACTGCACAGACATAGATGGACCCAGTGCTCGCCACATCCTGTACATTACGCCAACCTGAGAATACTAACTCAAGCCAGTTGTGCCAACATTAAAACAAATGAACTTGGTCTGACACTGCACAGACATAGATGGACCCAGTGCTCGCCACATCCTGTACATTACGCCAACCTGAGAATACTAACTCAAGCCAGTTGTGCCAACATTAAAACAAATGAACTTGGTCTGACACTGCACAGACATAGATGGACCCAGTGCTCGCCACATCCTGTACATTACGCCAACCTGAGAATACTAACTCAAGCCAGTTGTGCCAACATTAAAACAAATGAACTTGGTCTGACACTGCACAGACATAGATGGACCCAGTGCTCGCCACATCCTGTACATTACGCCAACCTGAGCATACTAACTCAAGCCAGTTGTGCCAACATTAAAATGCGCGCGGGTAATTGTTCCCCAACATTCGCCTCCAATTCGATACAAACTTTTAAGTTATTCTGCCAGCTGTAGCTTTTAAGATGCAGTAAGGAAACTTAACACAAGCTGAATTTCCTTAAAAGCTACGACTTAAAGCAGATGACGAATAGTAATTATTTTTATTGTGGCTATGTTTGCGGCCACTCTAATGGCCCAGAACGACGTCTCAAGTACCGCTGGTCTGACGCCGTGGAAACCAATCTACGTGAGCTTCAGTAGCTCGATTGGCATGAGGTTTTTTTAATATTAGGTGGGCTTGCGCTTGGCTGCCATCTCGCCTGATTCGGCCTGATGTTAAGCGACGATGCGGTCTACGATGGAACACGCTTGCCTAGAAGAAACCGATTCACTCTCAAAAACCAGGTCGTGATTCTTTGGAGTACTAGGGTGGCATGAGGGTGCCGTTATTTTTTGTAAGGCGCCAATATCTACTTTGAGGTCATCATGTTACTCCAGTAAGTGTCAAGAAATAAACAAGTTGTAATACTGTTCATATAATTTCACACTTTCGTTAAGTTCACCAATCTATACAAAATGTAGATTTTTGTTTTGTTCCAGTGCAGAAAATTGTTTTCGACCAAGTTCAAGCAATTGGATTGTTATTCCGAAATGAGGTTAGGAAAAATAAAGTGGAAACAGCATTTTCTTTAAAAGATCTGGACATTTATGGTTGAGACGAATTTATTACCTGTTTGTATTTAGTTCGACAGTTCGTTTGTTTCTTTGTTCTTATCTCACCCATAAACAGATTGAAGTAATTTTTTGCATAGAGGTAGAGTTCTGCCCTCTAACAATTTCTATGCAAAAAGAGATCCGTGAGGGACATAGGATTTTGATTCCAGAAAAACGTATGTACGACTCATGATAATCCGCGGGTGAAGCCACGGGATGCAGTTAGTGGTTAGTTCTTTAACGAATTATCCACTATTTGGTAGATAACCAAAGTCACCACATGATTGGTTGAAATGATGATGATGATAATGAAATTTCTAATTCGGACCATTTTTTATTTATATTCATGGGTGATCAAAAGATACCGAAACATTAATTTGAATTGAGTCGCCTATGGTCACCTAGGTGCAGGTGATCAAAGGATACCCAAATAATAATTAAAATGGAGTCGCCTATGGTCACCCAGGTGATCAAAGGACACTAAAGAGTCGACATTTATCACCGTGATCAAAGTGGAATAGACTGACATAGCACAGCGTATTAGCAAGTTGAAATAGCAGTCATATCTACCAATAACCGTTGCCCTTGACGGCCATCTCATGTCAAGTGAAAAAAAGGAAAACGGTGCACGCTTGCTAGAAGAGTAGATTTGGCGAGTCGCCGGTCAAACGCAAGCAAAATGTTCCCTTTGGACACCGAAACGGCTGGACCGATTTTAATGAAACTTTCAGTTAATCTTCAGATTAGCCCAGTGATTGATCCTGTGAAGTTTGGTAGCGATCGGATTTAAATTTTTTTTTTCTTGGTGTTTTAATATTTTCTGTTAAAAAAAAACGAAAATTGAAGACTACATTTGAAAGACGAAAAAAAAATTTGTGACAGAAACAAAAGATACAAAGACATTACGAGTTAAACACAATACAATAAAAAGTTATATGATTATTTACGGGATATTTACCGTGGTAAGGTTGTGGAATGAGCTCCCGATATTTCAGCGCAGTTACATGCACCATGTTCACGGGAAGACTGAAGAATGAAATATCCCGTAAATAATCATATAACTTTAGTGAACAACCGTGATAGTTTAAAACAGTGTTATACAATAAAATACACATAATACATATTTACATAATATTAGGTACATATTATTTGACATATTACATCATAGAAAAAAAGTTAATATCATCTCAAAATCTCTCTAATCGTCAAGGAGGTTGCTGTTGCTACCAAGGAGGTATAAAACGCGGAAACCGCGGGGTTCAGCTAGTATTCATTCCAAATATAGCGGCAATAAAAATATAATATAAAAAAAAAAAAAAGGAAATCTTACCAACCAATCTCATCTTACAAACCTAGCAAATAAAAGAACTCCTTTTATAAGGATTATTCATGGCCAGGTTATACAGAAAGGTTAGATAAGGGCGTAGCTAAAGTTAATATCTAATGAGAGAGAGTCACGATTTAATGCTACGCTACGTTTGCCACCAACCTTATTACCCTTATTTTCTTAAGGCTCGCTGCACACGCTGTGCTTTGTGGTCGCACTTGCCAGTATATTTTCCTCAGCATTTATGCATTAATTTATATACTTCAGGAAATTTTATTTTTGATGTGAAAGTAAATATTTGTTGGCGCGCCTTGACAGAAAAACCGACTCGTATGCCGTGACGGACGTGACGTCATGTTTCACATCTGCCGGGCGTCAGTCAATCCTACTAATATTATAAACGCGAAAGTTTGTATGTATGGATGTATAGATGTATGGATGTTTGTTCCTCTTTCACGCTGCAAAGGAACAACGGATCGACCTGATTTTTTGCAAGGGTATAGGTTAAGAGCCAGAGAGTGACATAGGCTATTCATCATCATCATTTCCATTTTTCATCACTACGCGGGTGAAACTTCGGGGTGCAGCTAGTAATCAATAAATTCATTCTTTACGACACCTATATTGTGACTGTATTAGTTGGTACTAACTAAAATTAGGTAATATGAAAGCGCAGATTCCTATACCACAGGTTTTTAACCTAGCTTAGGCATCTGAAAGATTAGATAATGTATAAATATACATAATAATTGGTTGTACATAAATTGATAAGATGAGAAATTTGGTCTATACAAATGATAACTATTGTATTAATCGTCAATAAACAAATTTAAATTTTGTATTTGAATTTGATATATATATACGTTAAATCCACACCAGTTTCCATAATCTCTCTCTATTTCTATCTCTACATAGTATAAATTGAAGTCGCTTTCCGCGTCTGTCTGTCTGTATGGCCGCTAACTCCTCCTAAACCACGCAACGGATTTTGATGCGGTTTTGACCATCAGTTAGATACATTTTCAAGAAAGGTTTATATATATAACTAGCGACTTGCCCCGGCTTCGCACGTAAATTACACCCGTGCGAAGCCGGGCAGGCGGGTCGCTAGCAGATCATAAAAATATTCGCTAATTGGCAGCACAGGCCTCTGCCGCTGCCGCATTGTATTTCTAAATTTTAGACGGCAGTTCTAGTGTCGACAGTCGTTGCTTTATCCGATTTTTCGTCGGTAAGTGTGAATAAACCTTTTCACGTCTATTTTCAGTATGCTTCGTAAAATAACAAATGACTTCATAAGCGGCGCTTTCCGTTTATTTTTCACATGAGTAAATAAAAATAATGATCCAATTACAAAAATATACAGCTTCAACGTTAATATTGTTATCCCAGTAACTCCCAAATAAAAGAGCTACTTACGCTTTGAGATACAATTCCTATAGAGTCACAATCTGTCAGCGAAAACAGTCAAAAATATCCGAGCGTCATTGTACATACATTGTATCAATTATATACTTCACAATGACACAATTTCAATTTACACGTTATGTCGCTTGCATAGTGTTCAACGTTAGTTATCCGCTATGTCATCGTAGCTCTGGAATCGCGCGGCGTTGTACTCGGATCGCGGTTACCTTGTTACTAACCAAAAAGTCGGCGCAATAGACATGATGACAAATATTTTTTTATTACCTCATAAAAAAGCTGATCATAAATAGAGCACATCAACGAAAACAAAATTAAAATTAGTTCAAAAATAAATAAGATATAAGCAGATATAAGCATTTAAATTTCATGCTAGACAGAGAGCGCGCTATACTGAGCCGTGACGTCACGGCTCAGGAGCGCCATACAAATGCTATACTAACACACGCTTTGTGAGAAAGGGATAGAGCATCCCCTCCCTATCCCCACCTAAAACTTTAAACGCTCATATCTCAGAGATTTATTCGCCAATTTAAATTATTTTATCAGTATGTGTAATGTATTTAGTTATATTCCTCGCTAAGCCGGTTATTTGTAATAAATTAAACATGAGGACACATGCCTATTCGCAGCGTATGCTGAGTTTTGTTTCGGACATTTTTTTGGCACGATTGTGAATCTTTTTATGTATTGTATCTCGATGTACTTACGCTAATACTTATCTAACTTAAGATAATCCAGCTATTTGCTCGCACAAAAAAAAAAACGGAAAAAAATTAATGAGATGATATGTTTCATGATGATATTTTTATATGATGGGTAAGAAGATAAAAAAACTCGTTAAATAGTTTTTAGGGTTCTGTACCTCAAAAGGAAAAAACGGAATCCTTATAGGATCACTTCGTTGTCCGTCTGTCTGTCCGGCAGTCAAGACCCTTTTTCTCAAGAAAGCGTAAAGGTATCAAGTTGAAATTTATACTAAATACTTGGTTTTACGGTTTCTATTGGCTGTAAAAAATAAAAGTTGCAATCAACGCAATCAAAAGGTATGGACGTTTATGTCGCATATTTTGCGATTTTACAAGGGAATCAATACCTATAGGGTACTTTCCGTTGACCTAGAATCATGAAATTTAGCAAAAGGCAAGGTGTAGAACATATATAGGAATAAATCCGAAAGTCATAAATTTGAAGTTATATCATTTAAAAATAATTATTTTGCTATTACAAACTTACATTTTGTAGTTGGAATGTATGGAAAACCTTATTACCAACTACAAAGTTAAGTTTGTCTTTAAATATTTCAACTTCAGTTCGTTATTTTATTTGGACTCGCGCTTTGAGGATTCCGTTGGACGGAACCCTCAGAGGACGAGTCCTACTCGTACTTGTCCGGTTTTTTTACCCAATTTTTCCCCCGCATGTTCTAATACCTACCATCTAATCTAATCGAATTCCAATACCAATTCTAATCGAGTCCTAAAGGGTCGGCAACGTATTTGTGATGCCTCTGGTGTTACAAGTATCCATAGGCGACGGTGACTGCTTACCATCAGGCAGCCCGTCTGCTTGTTTGCCACCTATGGCATAAAAAAATGTTGTGTATATTAGTATATATTTTCTACATCCTCCTCTCTTCGTAACCTCCTTAGAATTAGCAACTGTTTCAATGTATTACAAGGATTACCCTAATACAATGTAACTGTGTTACTTGATCAAGAAATAGGCGCAATGGGAGTAGGAAAACCTTGGGAAATGCTTTTCCCTACTCATGTTGCGTCATAATTTACATGGTGTTTTCCTCTTTTGTTCTCTCTGCTTAATAAATAAGCTGGGAACAGAAGTGTTTTATTATAATATATCTTACACTTATTGGTCTAACCCAAGAGTGGTTACTGGTGAAGAAAAATAACACTGTTTTTGTAGGTCCTTATTCATCATCATCATCAGCCAGAAGACGTCCACTGCTGAACATAGACCTCCCCTTTTAACCTCCACACTGAACGACAGCCTGAACTTTTGCATCCACTGGATGCTCGCGACTCTCACAATGTCGTCGGTCCATCTAGTGGGAGGCCTACCTACGCTGCGTCTTCCGGTTCGTGGTCTCCACTCCAGAACCTTACTTCCCCATCGGTTATCGGTTCTTCGAGCGATGTGACCTGCCCTTAATATGTGATATAAATGCAATTTAATTTGGACTTTTAATGTGTCTATAATAAACGTGTGTATGTATGTATACACAAATTTAGTATCATTATTCTAATCTAGTAATTCATAGTTCTGGACCTATATCTATAGTCGTAAAAATATTCAATAACCTACCAAATTAAGTAGACGTTAGTGGTTAACAAATAAAAGACTATCACGGTGAATAAACTATCACGGTTGTTCACTAAAGTTGCATGATTACTTACGGAATGTTTACCGTGATAAAGCTGTGGAATGAGCTCTCGATATTTCGGCGCAGTTACATGCACCATGTTCACGGGAAGTTGAAGAATGCGGGTGGTTGGAGAACAGTTAAAAAGTTTGGTGCAAACAAAACGATCTACCCTCTTGGGAGATCACTCCACAACCTTACCACGGTAAATATCCCGTAAATAATCATATAACATTAAGAAAACAATGTTCACAAAAACTCCTTAGAATCTAAATGTTACTACACCCTGGACAAATTTTCAAGACTAATTTTGAAGATGTACAAAATATAGACTACATGTAATTTAAAATGAGCTAAAATACATAATAAGTGGTAATAAACTTATTGAGTATTGAGTATATAATATTTTGTAAAATTTTGGTTGAAGTGCGTTTTTCAATATATATAAGCTTAAGAAAAGGTTATATTATTTATTAGTATAGTTTCGATTGTAGCATTCTTAGTACACGTTGAATGTACTAGGATCCCCAAGCCACCTGCCAAGCGTGGGGATTATGGCAACACCCCTCACTAAGAGGGAGGCCTGAGTTTTGGCGCCAACGTGGAAAAATACATGTCGGCTCTTTGGATTATTTTCCTAAACTTGTGTATTTTCGAGTGTTAATGTGTACTAAATGGTGAATTATTATTCATTAAGTGCTCGTAAATGTGCTCGAGTGTAGGCAAGTGATATAACGAGGTGAAACGTGTCTTTTCGTGTTGATTCCAAAACTCCATAGGAGCCTCTTGTAAAGTCCCTACCACTTTACAGTGGCATGGCTTTGACTTGACCGTGACTTACTTAGCTTGACTCTGACTGTGACTATGACTTGTTTGACGCTATTAAGACTATGTAAACTATTTAATATTACGACTAAAGGACATTGAATCCACGGTCATGAAAATTCTACCAAAAAAAAAAGAGGGAAACCTTTGTTCAGCAGTATGGACGTTTACTAGCTGATCAGATAGTTTCGATTTTCTATAAGTACATTCAATCATTTTCAATTTTTAAATGTTGTAATGCGCGAGCGAAATAGAGGACGAAGAAACATAGCTCTTAATATGGTTAGATTAGAACTAATTACAAGGTCGAGCTCCTAGTGAAGATTAGTTGGTCATGGCCGAGATTATTTACGGCGAGTTGGCGTAATAGAAATTGACTATGTCCAAAAATATTATTTCCTTGGAAAGTCCTTAAAGTCCCCTTTTTGGCATCTTGCCATCGTCTTGAAGGTCATGAACTTGAACTATTGGGTAGATTTATGGCATTCCTCTTGCGTAACGACACATTATATTATAGTGTAGTAGGTCAACTCTAGATGGCGGTAACTGAATTAACGCACACAAAGATTTCAATGTGTAGGTCAGGGCTGTCACTAAACATATTAACAGCAGCTCATAAACATTTATGATCATGCATCACGTGTAGATCAGAAGTTGGTATTTTCTAACTTTATCACAAACGTTCGTTTGACAGCGTCTACGTTCCAAGTGATACGAAACGTACGAATTAGCGCGATATGAAATCGATCAAACGTTGTGGAGCGGTTGCGATTCGTCAACGATTCGTCTGCAATTTTTTTGCACAATTGCCTTGCATATATATTAGGAGCGATGGTGGCTGAATGGTAGCACGTGTACTTTACAATCTGACGGCACCCGGTTCGATTCTCGGCCCTGCTCCAATTACTTATACATGACTTAGGTAAATTATGTGCAGTTTCGATCCCATCGTTCAAAAACGGTGAAGGAAAACACCGTGAGGAAACCGGTATGTCTAAATTTCAAAGACTATATTTATGACATTCACCTACAACACCATGTACTGGGCCAGTATAGTGAATTAGAGCCCATCCTCTCTCTCTCTGAGAAAAGACCTGTGTTCCAGCAGTAGTAGCATGATAGGCTGATATTGAACACTTGTGGATCTTTACATGCCTAAAAAGTCTTCTGAAAAAGCGTTTGTTAGTGTTTTTAGCGTTAGCATAAATAAAATTATATGATTATTTACGGGATATATACCCTGGTAAGGTTGAACTGAACAACCAACAACCTTCAGTAAACAACCGTGATAGTTTATAACAGTGTTTTAGCATAAATAAGTTTAAAAGATTAGCTTCATTTGTAAAACATGTCTAAGTATCTCTAGTCTGCCATATACAAGGTTTCACGGAACGGTATTAATAAGCCAAAAAGAGGTCAATGCAAAAAAGTATCAGCTCTTCTATGAATTATTTCATGGAGTGTGAATGACATAATTATTTCTATGAAAGAGCTGTTTTTTCTTCGAACTTTAGGGTTTCGTCCAACTGTAAAAGTATTTTTTTAATAGACAAATTATAGGTATGTGTACCGTTCTATATAATAAAGTTGTTACTGTCCAACAAATATACAGTCGAGGAGTTGTTACAAGTTGTGCTACTGACCTATAATTGTAGTGTTGCAAGTAAGGCCTAGGAAAACAGTTAATACGAGAATGTATGTATACAATATGGTATGATAAAATACGGTGTTTTTTGCTAAATGGATGAACTTGACCATTTCTTTTTGAACCAGTTTCTTATTTTTCTATTTTCTTTAGTTTTTTGGCTAAATATGTTGCTGGATTTTCAAGATATTTACCAATGAATTGAAGTATTGGCCTTATAAAACGTTACGTTTAGAACCCATTCACCATGCATCAAAAAACATTTTTGCTTAACTTTAGTGATCTGCTAAGACTATTCAAGCTCACCGTATTCATTCAAGCGCTCGTAGAGTACAATACAGAGAAGGGTAAGTTTTGTTAGGTTAGGTTAGACTGTACAAGGCTTGCGGTATAACATCCTATATCGTTATAAATCAGGATTCGGTCTAAGCCACAGATTAAGTAATTAAGTACGGGACCCGTGGTGTTCTGTGGGATAATTCCCGGAGTTTATATGCTTGCTGCTACTCTGGGTCGCATATATAAGTAACTTTTGAATTTGGAAGTTTTATAGGTAGATAGGCCATTATTGCTATCGCACTTGGCCATTAATTATTATTTGTCGTTTTACTTTAGTTAGAGTGTGTTATATAATCATGCCAAGTTTGACGCTTGTACGTATTACCATTTTTACATTAGAGCTAATACAAAAATACGTACAAAATACGTTTGTTGTAAAGGGATTTACCCTTTCATATTTTTTTAGTTTTTGTCTTTTTTATTATTTTTTGGTTAATCCGCCGTATCATTACCATATTCTGTGAAAATTTCAACTGGCTATCTATTAGGGTTCGAAAGATACAGTGGCTTAAAGTTAGGATGGACAGACAGACAGATAGAAAGACTAACAGACAAACAATGTAGGCTTAGTAATAGGGTCTCGTTTTACACTTTGGGTACGGAACCCTAAAAACCAAACCAAAATATGTTTGTAATGGCCGGAAAAAATTCAATTTAGGAAAAAGTGAACCTTTTTTTCACCTTGGAACTTTGTATTAGTGTTAGCTTGTATTTTGTTTAGTTAATCGAGGCACTTGCCCTATAAAAAAATACTAATCTTCAAAATCTTCAAAATAATCTGAAGCAGATAGCCAATGACGTATCCACTTATCTACGGCAGAATAACTATGTACGGCTATTGTAAGGTAGAGTGTAGGTACGGGAGAATGTACTGCTATGTATGTCACGGCAGAATGCGCTGTCATCGACCTATTGGAATGGATTTAATAAAGTTTTAGTTGATTGAAAGCGTATGCTTCAGCGCACCCACGCTTTGTTAGGGGTTCGTGGCCAGTTCAACGAAACGCTCGCCAATAATTTAAGTTGTAAATTTGATGTAGTCATATTGTTTTAGTGAATAGCGATGATTTCTTAGGTTATTGAGATTATCATAAATTGAATAAAATCCACCAAACCCACCCCACCCAACACATTACCCAACCCTTCATACACCTAAATGCGCTCGTCAAACCACCTGCCAAGCGTGGCGAGTATTGGCAATCCCTCCCTTCAATGATTACTACAAAAAGGACCAGGCCCTCAGTCCCCGGCAGCCCCGCTATTCCTGGCTACGGTAGCGGTCACGGTAACGGCGGGGCATGGGGTGCTAAGAATCCCCGGCAGATGCCCGGCTATCACCCCCAACGTCGAGCGTAGGAAGTCCAGCCACAAGATGGACGGACGATCTAAAAGAGACCGCAGGGAAACGCTGGATGCAGGCCGCTTCCAACCGGCCCTCTTGGAGATCGATGGGGGAGGCCTATGACCAGCAGTGGACGTACTACGGCTGAAATGATGACAATATTCATTGTGTGCAGGTCACGACTGAATGCTAAAAGCAGGAGATCGCAGGTCGTAGAGGAAATTGGGAGAGGCCTATGTCCAGAAATGGATGAATAAAGGCTAAAGAAGAAGATATCCATTGTGTTAGTACCAAAAAAATATTAAAACAATCTAAAATCTAAAAAAAAAATCTTGATAATGTGCCCGCCCACTGGTCAACTTGCTAATCCGGTGGGCTATGTCGGTGACTTTCGTTCGTCTACGGATATAATTGGATATAATTGTCCAGAAATAGATATATTTGAATTTGTAACATGCAATCTGTTTTATAGGCAGAATTTATACATTTATCTAGTAAAAAAATACAAGTAATTATCATCAAAAACTATAGCATACCATTTCAAAGTAGATATAAATTGTCAATGCAACTAAAACACTATGGTATAATATCAATTAAATTTTAAATACAACTACGGAACCCAAACAGAATAAATAGTATTTTAATAAAATATTCATCCCTCCATTTTCATTTCACTATATTTCGTGAATGAAACATTGTAAATATTGTATTCAGAACTCCGTTTGGACATTTTATGAAATTATGTTCTTTTGTGACAGAATCACACAACACAAATATTGTAAACTAGCTGACCTGACAGACGTTGTCCTGTCTTAGAACTGTCAAACACGCAAAGTCAAAATTGTAAATCTAATTTTTTTACTCCTTGGGTTACATTATTGGAGTTTTAGTAAGGATTCCTATTTTTTTTGAAAATATAATATAGTCTATGTTACCCGGGGATAGTGTAGCTTCCCAACAGTGAAAGAATTTTTCAAATCGGTTCAGTAGTTTCGGAGCCTATTCAATGCAAACAAACAAACAAACAATCAAATCTTTCCTCTTTATAATATTAGTATAGACTAGCTGATTTTCGGAGAACTACGGATTTTCATACCACTGGCTTTTCGATGAAGGAAAACATCGTGAGGAAACCTGCATACGTACGGAGAAGGAATTCAATGCCGTATGTGAATCCACCAACCCGCAACTGGGCCAGCGTGGTGGATATGGCCCAATCACCCTTTCGGGGGTAGGCTAAAATTCCAGCAGGGGACTGTTAAAAGGCTGATTATGATGATTACTTCTTAGTTAATCCGCCATAACAATTATTTGAAAATTTCAACTGGCTATCTTTTACGGTTCGAAAGATACAGCCGCTAAAAGGTAGGGCAGATAGACAGACAGCGTAGGCTTAGTACCAGGGTCCGTTTACACCCTTTGAGTACGGAACCCTAAAATCGAAATGAGGAGCAAATAGTTTTTAAATAATTAGATTTAAGAAAAAAAAATTACAAGCAAGCTTATTTCTTTAAAACTTCAACTTCAACAGAGAAAGTAGAAATAAAGACTTAGGACAACATTTCTTCATCTCTTTTGACACAAAACGCTCATGTTTTTTGCGAAAAAAAACTTATTTTGCGAAAAAAATCTTTGCGTTCTCTTATCCCGACTGTGAGACAAATTCTCATTCATCATGATTTTTATCTCGTGATATTTCATTTCGTCTGCCGTAAAATTAGAGATGAGATATCCGGCAAAACTGGAAAATATCGGGTCAGGAGCAAAGCTATAGTATCGTTAGCACAGGTTTATGCCGACTGACGTTACATATTATAACAATAACCACCACGGCTACCCCAGTTAGACTTAGAAGATCATTATAATAAAATACCAGCCAAGTAAAACAAAAACAATGAATGATCCGGCCAAATTTAAAATATCCTTGACTGCAAGGGTGTCTCTATGATTACGTAATGCATTATTTACACGTAGCGCGTTACGATGACTAAAGGTGGACGATAGAGGCGACGAAATGGAACGGACCAAGTGGAAAAAGAGAAACAGAAAAAGGGCGACCTAGGAAGAGGTGGAGTGACGATATTGGAGCTGTAGCGGGAAGAGAATGGAGACTGGAACTGGAATAAGCTGGAGGAGGCTCACATCCAAATAGGGGTTCCTATCCACTCAAACAAGGAAAGTTATTAGTAAAAACCTATATTAAACGTATACTTATATAATAAACAAATATTATCTATAGTGTGAAATATAATGTAAATAGTAATTAAGGTAAACAAACATGCATGTAAATACTTAAGAGGTTGGAAATAAATCGGCTTAATTATTTTTATTATAACGCATTATTTAGTCATAAATTAGTGCTACTTAAATTAAGGTAAAATTCTGCAGGGCCTATACGTGTTTTCAAGCATACAGTACCCCATATATAAGGATTGCGGTTCAGTATGTGGCCTTGAACTCATTAATAGTAAATTAAGGTGTATTATTTATTTATAATGATACTATTAGGAACATTGCCTCAATTGGCACTAGTCTGAGGAATGAACTGCTTGAATGGATGTTCCCCCATAGTTACAATATGGACGTCTTAAATTCACAAATGAATTGAATTCTTCTAGGCAAGCATTCTTCCTCGTAGATCACATCAAGCGAGGCATCTTTAATTTGGAAACTATAGCCAAAATTCTGGCTAACAAATTTCTAAAAAAAAAACAACAACTTAATTTTACGCATATCATCATCATCATCATCAGCCAGAAGACGTCCACTGCTGAACATAGGCCTCCCTCGTTAACCTCCACACTGAACGACAGCCTGCCTTTTGCATCCACTGGATGCCAGCGACATATACGCTTATAATATATACATCAAATCAAATTAATTATAAAAACACACCGGTTTAAATTTAAAGAAACCATTTGGAAAAAGCCTCATATAAACTTTCGGTCAAATCCGGCCAAAACAACATCCAGCATATATCTAAAACAGGCCAGTCTCGCTTATAACTCATTAGATAAGATGGCGCGAACTTTCCGCGTCTAAATCGCGATTTCACGCCGAAAAAAACTTGTAACCGCCAACTTTCATCACGGAACCCCCTTGTAAAAACGTAATTTGTTGGAAGTCTTTTCATGTGCACTCCAACGCAATTTCAACTTTTACTTCCTATTATTAAAGTCCGTTTTGATGTTAAACTTTACTTTGCGTATTTGAAGTTGAAGAGAGGACGTTGTAAAACTATGTTTCTTGTTGAGTAAGAAATGGGCTAAAAGGAATGGACATTCGACTAAAGTCGATTAGTTTGGAACGAAATATAATGGATAATATAAATACGAAAGTGTGTTTCTTTGTTGATTTGTTTCATTCGCAGGAACAAAACAACGGATTGACGTGATTTTTGCATAGAAATAGTTGAAGGGCTGGGAAGTAAACTAGAATGGGTGAAATGAGACAAGCCCGCTCTACCGTAGATAGCCCGTTGGTCTAGTTGGTAGTGAACCTGCCTTCTGAGCTTGGGGGCGTGGGTTCGATTCCCACCTAGGACAAATACTTATGTGATGAACTTTTGTGTTTGTTCTATATCCTGGTGGTAATATCTATTTAAGTATGTATTTAAAACTATATATGTATGTATATCAGTCTCTGGCAGCCATATCACAAACTTTGGTTAGTTTGGGGACAACCGTGTGCAAAAAAAATTGTTTTTTTTTATCGTAGACCGCGTCATCGCTTAACACACAGAGGAGAAAAAAAATTCGTTTAAATTTCTACTTCTCTTTTCTGTGGCTTAACATCAGGCGAGCTGTCTAGCAAGACATTAAAAAGCTTATAATTATCTTCCTTTATTTTTAATGCAGTTTATTTGTTTTCGGTGTTCGGATCTATTTATAATGATCTTTTTAGGGTTCCGTACCTCAAAAGGAAAAAACGGAACCCTTATAGGATTACTTCGTTGTCCGTCTGCCTGTCTGTCCGTCTGTCAAGACCCTTTTTCTCAAGAACGGGTAAAGGTAGCAAGTTGAAATTTATACTAAATACTTGGGTCTACGGTTTCTTTCGGCTGTAAAAAAATAAAAGTTGTAAGTCAAAGCAATCAAAAGATATGGACGTTTATGTCGTATATTTTGCGATTTCACAGGGGAATCAAAACCTATAGGGTACTTCCCGTTGACCTAGAATCATGAAATTTGGCAAGAGGCAAGGTCTCATAGCACATACAAAAGGCATAAATCCGAAAGTTATAAATTTGAAGTTATATTATTTAAAAATAATTATTTTGCTATTACAAACTTACATTTTGTAGTTGGAATGTATGGAAGAACCTTATTGTCAACTACAAACTTAAGTTTGTCTTTCAATATTTTAACTTGTTAGTTTTTTTTTTTTTGGTCTCGTGCTCGTACTTGTCCGGTTTTTATCTATACTAAACCTATAAAGAGGAAAGATTTGATTGTTTGTTTGTTTGTTTGTTTGTTTGTTTGTTTGCATTGAATAGGCTCCGAAACTACTGAACCGATTTGAAAAATTCCTTCACTGTTGGGAAGCTACACTATCCCCGGGTAACATAGGCTATGTTATATTTTCAATAAAATATGGATCCTTACTAAAACTCCAATAATGTAACCCAAGGTGTAAAAAAATAAGATTTACAATTTTGACTTTGCGTGTTTGACAGTTCTAAGACAGGACAACGTCTGTCAGGTCAGCTAGTAAGTTAATAAAAAAACAGTCCGGTAACCTATTATGGTTGGTTTCGTGAAACTTTAATTCACTTATTTCAAGTTTCATAATTATGAGTACTAAATAACAGAAAACTAATTAACTAATTACAGAAAATACAGAAATGTTTATTTTGCGATAATGAACTTTAAAGACAAACAGAATAATCAAAATATAAGTAGGTTACAAAAACCGGCCCCAACTCAGCATATTATTGCTGGTTGTACACAACCAACGCTGGTAATCTGTTACCTCCTGTCCTGTTAATCTGTTACTTAGTACAGTCTATATGCGTAGCCCTGTATTACCCAGATGCTATGTTTTCGTCCAACTGCTGAGGTAAAATTTTAAATTAGTTACAATTTAATTGACATTCAATACATACTCACCGTTTGTATACGCAATCGTACTTAGTTGGAACTTCAGGTGCCTAGAGCGAGGTTAACCCGACTCACAACTTCCAAGAACTTAGGTTTAAATATAACTTGAAACAGCTAAGTCTGACATAGCTTAACGTAGTAAGGTTAAGTATTAAGTTAAAAGTTTTTAATCGAAATTAACTACGGAAAACGTTTTTAAATCATCGACTTTTTAAGGTTCCGTACCCAAAGGGTAAAAATAGGACCCTATTACTAAGCCTACGATGTCTGTCTGTTCATCTGCCTGTCTGTCCTACCGTTAAATGGCTGTATCTTTCGAACCGTAATAGATAGCCAGTTAAAATTTTCACAGAATATGTAACGTTGCGGCGGATTTACTACAAAATAATAAAAAAAACAAAAAGTTAAAACAAGAGGGGTCCCCTTACAACAAACGTATTTTTGTATTACCTCTAATGTAAAAACGGTAATACGTACAAGCGTCAAACTTGGCACGATTATAGTACACACTCTAAAGTATAACAACAAATAATAAACATGTTATAACTGGTAATTTCGTTATTGAATTTTGTGGTGGTACGGAACCCTCAGTGCGCGAGCCTGACTCGCACTTGGCTGGTTCATTTATTTGGACCACGATCCGAAAGACGCATCGTAGGTAGGTCTCCCAGTAGATGGGCCGACGACATCATGAGAGTCGCGGGCATCCAGTGGATGCAGATGGCAGGCTGTCTTTGTGTGGAGGTCTAACGGAGAGGCCTATGTTCAGCAGTGAACGTCTTCTGGCTGATATTGAGCTGCAACGGCTTCATCATTCAGCCTATCATGTTCGTAAGAACTACAGACGGCGTAGACTTGATAATACACCCGTCCCGTTTACACCCTTTGGGTACGGAACCCTAAAAAACTTGTTTTTACTTTTGGTAGTTCCATAAAAACTGGATAAAAATACCGCACTAATATAAAGCTTGGTATTCATTGCTAAAGTACTTGCAGATATATTCGTCCCAAGTAAATATGAGACTTAAACCAGTGTTCATGATTCTGAGAATCACAAATGTTCGAGAAAATAGTCTAAATTATTAATGGCTCTGTGCTTCTGAGAACTCAGATCACACGGCTATTCTCATGAGATACGATATTAAACTAATATGAATCACGCGGTACGATATTTTTAGCATAATTTTATTAGCTTTACTTGGAACTACAAATATCATCATTATCATCATTTCAGTAGGACGTCCGCTTCTGGATATAGGCCTCCCCCATCGATATTCAAAAGGGCTGGTTGGAAGCGGCCTGAATCCAGAGTTTTCCTGCGGTCTCTTTTTAGTCGTCCGTCCATCTTGTGGGTGGACGTCCTACGCTGCGCTTACCAGTCCGTGGTGTCCCCAGTGCCTTAAGATGAAAGTCTTCGACCAGTGTGTGTTACCAGTGATGACATACGACACTGAAACGTGGTCTCTCACTATGGGCCTCATAAACAAGCTCAAAGTCGCACAACGAGCTATGGAGAGGGCTCTGCTCGGGGTTTCTCTACGAGATCGAATCAGAAATGAGAAGATCCGTAGACGAACGAAAGTCACCGACATAGCCCACCGGATTAGCAAGTTGAAATGGTAGTGGGTAGGGCAAATATCACGCAGAAGGATGGCTGATGGGGCCGAAAGGTTCTGGAATGGAGACTATAAATGAAAACAAATAAATATATATTATATTATATTATGGCGACGCCACTTCTTGGTTGATATTCCGAAAACCTGTACGAAGCCTTTAAAGTTATATCGAACAAGAAATCAGGCGCCAAATCAATATAACCCCCGTCTGTCTTCCCGTGAACATGGTGCATGTTACTGCACCAAAATATCGGGAGCTCATTCCACGACCTTACCACGGTAAATATCCCGTAAATAATCATATAACTTTAGTGAACAGTGTATTTTCGTAGACGGCTATAACAATTTTACTTGAATTTGATGTTCACTTCACGTTTTCGAGTGAGCGAGAGAAAAAAAAAAGTAAAAACCCGACCTACCTACTTATACTTCCAAGGAAAAAAACTATTTTCTCTTTTTTTAACTCCAGGGTTGTAGGTGTCAGGAAAATCCAGCGACGAAAAACTGCAGAGAAGTGCAGAGAGAGCGTGGTCATCGTCTCTACGAAAGAGATGACCATGTCCATCATCAGATGTTTCGGTCATTTTCACTCATATTACTATTTTTATTCATTAATTTTGATAAACGAATTTCTGCTTCGGACGACATTATTGTTGTTATGACACAAAGCCACATGTGACACAATTAAGAACTAAAATCTTGAATGTGACGTTGAATTTCACACTAATCGTTGACCCGCTGCATTGATAAATGCAAACTTTTATGCAATTCTGCGTTCTAAAGTTCAGTAGTTATGAAAAACCACCTAACGTTCAGATTTTTTACATAACGGAGCTGTTTTGTAAAACAGCTAGCGGTTATTTAAAACAGCTAATTAAGCAATCCATCTGCGACATCCACACCGCAACACCAATTCTAGTAAGTAATCGATTTTATAATGATTATGTAGAAGTACTCCTTTTTTTCGTTGAGACTATGTACTTTTACCGTCTTACTACAAAAGATTTAAGAACGCTTTAGACATGTGTTTAGCAGTTGTTTCACTGTGAAAAATAGGTTAAACACCTGTCTAAAGCGTTCTTAAATCTTTTGTAGTAAGACGGTGCATGTTTAATTTTTGATCTTTCGTAAGTGTACTTGTATTTGTACCCAATTGAAATAAAGATACTGAACAACTGGTGATTTTCAGTCAACTTTCCTGCTATGGGTAATCATCATCATCATCATTCATGATATATAATAAATAATTAAATAATTGATATTCTGGACATTTTTGCACACACGGTCATCTGACCCCAAAAAAAGCAAAGCTTGTGATATGGCTGACAGAGACTGATATACATACATGTATAGTTTTAAATACATACTTAAATAGATATTAACAACCAGATATAAACAAACCCAAATGTTCATCACATATATGTTTGTCCTAGGTGGGAATCGAACCCACGCCCTCAAGCGCAGAAGGCAGGTTCACTACCAACTGGACCAACGGGCTAGAACTATAAAACTTACCTGTGCATATTCATTTGTAATTCACTTGTTTGATGGTATATAATCCATCTCATAGTCACAATTTTTTATCGAATGCGATTCTATATCACATTGAGGAGAATAACGTCCTAAAGTTGTTTCTGTTTACGCTCTGGGTGAGATTGTAATTCGAAGCCGTTTAGTTCATATTGTTCGTCCTTTGTGTCGCTGGATTGATTTTACATTGTAATAATTTGGTTCTTCAATTCTTTTATTCAGTTATTGACTATTTTGATTCAAAATCATGTACTTACCTGTCGTAACCTAGTCTGTATTAAAGCTTCAACCAAAATAAAGTGGATAGACGGGCCCATAAGAAGCGCATTTTTTAAGATTACAAAATGAGCGCCGCTCCCTTCCTTTTAGTCGGTCTCTAGCCGTAGGACGTGCAACACGTCGCTATTGTTACATGATAACACCTGACAAAATAATGCCTTCGTGTGCTTTTCCGAAGTGTAAAAACACAACAAAAATACTGCTATCAATTTTTTGTAACAAATGTATTGTACATGGTTATAATAATTAGGTGTTGAAGTATAAGTCCGATGGTTTTGACTAATTTTTACTGAGCAAGTTCAATGGTTATGGCCCGTCCATTCATTTTATTTTGATCCAAGTATTTAAGTAGATAACTGAAATGGCTTATAACAGAAGCAATGACAAAAGTGAATATGTAGGCTGAGCTGTAGCCGAGGCCAACATACGTCTATAAATGCTCACTTGCCGCCAAAGCTTGTGTATTGTTTCTCTACAACATTGCATTGATATTCATGTAAAACTTGCATAAGTTTTGGGACAACTTTTACATTTCAATTAAACGTTGCCTATCAACAAAACAACGGAAATTCATAATAATAATTTAACCTAACCTGAAACAAAATATGAACCAAATTATTTTGCGTATTATTAAAAGTTTGTGAGACATCTTTGACTATGCAAAAATAGTAGAATGACAAAATCTATGAAATTTTACGACTACTGCTTTACCCCATCATACCCACGATGCGTTTAAAACACTAACAAGATAGTGGCTACAAGTAAAAACAGTCTTGTTTCATGTCCCGCAATTCATTTATCCAAGCAAAATATTTTTCATCCCCTTTTTAATTTTCCATGCCAGAAATGATTAGCCATCTTGATCCAACCTCATGGATATTTAAATTAACCCCTGATGAACCTTTCTTGGGGGTATGTTAAATATTTGCCCTTTTATGTGTGTTTAATCACGTTTAATGCGAGTCAAGTCAAGTAGGAAATATTGAGTTACTTTTTTTATTATTTTATTATTATCATTTGATAATAATAAAAAAATAAAACTTGCTTGCGTTTGACCGCCAACTCGCCTGATGTTCAGCGATGATGCGGTCTATGGTGGAGCACACTTGCCTAGAAAACGATTCACTCGTGATTTGAAGACACCCAGATTGTAACTATCGGGGAACATCCATTCAGGCAGCGCGTTCTACAGACTAGCAGTTCGCATAATAAAAGTGGAATCAAAGTGCTTCGTTGGGGTTTACGGAATACCAACCATAAAGCGTTGTAAATTTTTTGTGCCCGCTCTGGCAGTCCGATAGAAAAATGGGCAGGAGGGAATTAGATCATGAAGATTATTTAACCGACTTTTTTAAGAAAACAAAGGCAGTTCTCACGTCAGGCTTCTTTGCGTTACGTAGAATTTTTTATATGCAATAAGATGTACATAAAGTTAAACTCACGATTGGAGTCGATAACTACTCTTTTTTGGTAGCGTGGAAGAGAGGAAGGGAGAGAGTGGAATTTTTTAAAGATATCTAGCTCCAGGTAGTGTGGTATTTCATCTCAGACATCGGTGGCCTGTATTGGGTTCATCATCATCATTTCAGCCGTAGGACGTCCACTGCTGGACATAGGCGTCCCTCATCGATCTCCAAAAGAGCCGGTTGGAAGCGGCCTGCATCTAGCGTCCCCCTGCGCTTTTAGGTCGTACCATCCTACTCTGCGCTTACGGGTCCGTGGTCACCATTCAAGAACCTTTCGGCCCCATCGGCCATCGGGCATTCTACGTGATATGCCCTGCCACACTTCAACTAATCCAATGGGCTATGTCAGTAACTTTCGTTCGTTTACGGGTCTTCTCATTAATGATTCGAAAAAGTTGAATAAATAAATAAAAAAACGGTTCCTATTGATTTATTATTAAATCTATAATATAAAATTTAAATCAGATTAAGATTACGAAGTAAACTTCCTAATTCCTAAGGTTCCCAGTGGTATTTTAAATCGTTTCTGCAAATAACTCTTTCAAATTCTTTCGAGTCATAAAATCACTAAAAGGTTTTAAAGAGCTCGTGAATAACTGAGATTTATGCGGCGGTCTCTGCCAACACGATTTAGCACGTAGCAACTTTTCATTGCATATCTAGCTATCAACTTTCAGTAAAAGGTACGATCATGCAGCATGGAAGGTGAACTGATATGATGATGGGGCCAGGAGGTGGATAGTGGAACTTTTTTATGCCTTAAGTGGGAAACAACAGCTTCAGTCTACGACGCACTCCATCTTACTGAGGATAGAAAACGATGAAAGGTTCCTTCAGAGAGAGATTGATGGAGGTGATCACGACCCTCAGAACGATACGATACGATTTAAGGAGGGGAGGTGGCAACAAGCTGCCTAATGGTAAGCAGTTATCGTCGCCAATGGATACTTATAACACCAGAGGCATCACAACTACGTTGCCGAACCCTTTAAGAATCTATTAACTTGCGCTTTGAAGAACCCCATGTTGTAGCTTCTCGGAAATACCGCGGAAGGTAGCTCATTCCACATATTGTAGATGTGAAGCAAGAAAGATCGTGTGAATCGCACAGTGTGCGATTTCTACTGATCTATGATGTGTGGATGAACTTTCGGGCGGTAGCGGCTAGTACGATGATAAAACCGCGACGCCGGCATCAGATCAAACAGTTCTTCAGAACACTCCCCGTTGTAAATGCGATAAAAGATACAGAGAGACCCAACCTCTCTGCGCATTAAGAATTACTTTATTTCAAAGCATTTTTTTTTGATAAAAAATTAAATAATAATAAAATAAAAACAATAAAGTCATCTATACTAATATTATAAAGAGGAAAGATTTGATTGTTTGTTTGTTTGCATTGAATAGGCTCCGAAACTACTGAACTGATTTGAAAAAATCTTTCACTGTTGGGAAGCTACACTATCCCCGGGTGACATAGGCTATAATGTATTTAAATAAAATTAATAGGAATCCTTACTAAAACTCCAATAATGTAACCCAAGGTGTAAAAAAATCAGGTTTATAATTTTAACTTTGCGTGTTTGACAGTTCTACGACAGGACAACGTCTGTCAGGCCAGCTAGTGATAATATAAAAAGTTAGTAGAGAAATTGCCTGCAAGAAGTATTGCGTTAATTCAAAAACACGTAGGTATAATTTTGTGTTTTTCAATTTATTTAGTCATTAAGAACGCAAAATTTACCTAAAATATTTTCCAATCAACATTCCCGTTACCAAAATGCTTAAGACAACGCAATTTCTTCGTTCACCCATCCGGAAAACGTGCTAGATAAATTACTTCCTACTAATTACCTACTTTAAATTCTTGTACACGGTATTGTAGCTCTTAATCCCCTGAGATAGGGTTTGTGTTGGTGTTTGCAATGAGAGTAAACCACAAACATGCATATGTAAACAATTTTCGCGCTTTTCTACGCGGGAACGAACGGGAGCCTCAAATAGAACATTCCAGACTACGAGCGCTGTACAATATGACAGTAGCTTGTTTCAGCTGAAATGATCTGAGGGCCTTTGATGGTTTTAAAACAGAGGTAGACGTATTTCAATCAAAACATATGGGCTGATTTGATTAGAGATTGGGGCCGGGCAGCCAGGATGCACGAATTCGGAAACGAAATTCCCGACAATAAGGATAGTCTGATACGCTAGTATATTTGTGCAAACGTGACAGCATCGTCTGCCGACCGGAATCAAGTTACACTTCTTTATTTACTACTTTTAGGTACCTACACGCACACACCAAACCGAAACTATCGAATAAGGTCTAACTATAAACATAAATTATTCTTACCAACATCTAAAATAGCAATGCATAGCTCCGGCCCAAATCCAATGGCCATCAAAATATATAATAAACTACCAGTACAGATAAAGGATAGAAAAAGGAAATAAATTTGACAAAACCCTAAAAAACATATTGCTAGCAAAATGTTATTATAGCTTAAACGAGTATTTAGAAGACAAATCAATTATGGAATAAATCGATCCGCTCCGCACTTTATTGCTATACCCAATCAGGGTTATTATGTGTTACCTAATTTAAACATGCTACCTAATATCTGTATGTGAATAATTGCTATATTCTTCAAAATAATTATGCAATAAATAATTGAGCATTGAGTATTGAGTAGGTATTGAGTACGAGCAAAATACCACTCACTCGCTAACTAACTGACTCTCCACGAAATCTCAATAACTACTTAACCTACGAAAATGAACCTTAACAAAATCTATCTCCGTAGCAAATTATGTTTGAAACCTTAAATTAAAGAACAAACTTAGATACATACCTCCATATTCATAAGGGTACCTCAAATCTTCACCTAGAGTGCTCATTTTGCTAAGGTTCTCTTTGTTGCTACTCCAAGCTCTCATATTTGGCACTGTGAGTCACCATTAAAAGTTTCCTCAGTCAACCTCAAATGAGGACAAATTGAGACATTGCGTCGTGGATGACGTCATCACATCTGTAGACATCTCTTTAATTGAGGTAACCTAAGGTAAGTGACCTTTTTTAACTTTTTTACGCTGCCAACTGGTAGTGGGCTTGAGCATCTGGATTGTCTTTAGTCCTCACGGTCTATGGATAGTCAAGCAGTTTTTGTAGCGTTAGTGTGTGTTTTGTTTAGTCAATAAAAACACTTTTATCGACTAGATAAGGTTACGCATATAGACTGTTCTAACCCAAAAGGAGGTCATTGTATTCACCATTATGAACAACTTTTAATATGGGACCAATCCTGGAATCGCGAAAAAAAAACAGCTGTTCCATTATAATTATATTGTCGAGTCTAGTGTTGTAGCTATAGTCACCGCGGTACCAACTGAGTCATCAGGTCATAAATCATTGTCTGTCTATCTCGCTTGCACCCACATATCATATATGTCTATCTCACTCGCACTTACAGGTCTTATGGCATGACGTTTATTGCTCGAAGACTCAGTTGGTAACGCGGTGACTTATAGTGTCATTGACCGTTTATATCCGTTTTATAGCGTTTATGGTTTTTTTTCGCGATTTCAGGATTTATACCATAGTAAAAGTTGTTCATAATGATGAGTACAATAACCTCCTTTCGGTGTAGTACAGTATATATGCGTCACCCTGTATAGGTGAAACTATAGAAGAGATGATAGGGAGAGGTAACGTCTAAAAATATGAGGGTTGAACTTACGCAGAAATTTATGCATCTTCTAGTATAATTTATTAAGGTGATAAAAGCCAGAGCACTGTCGCCTACGTATACCGTCCCAGAACTCTACTAAATCCTTATAAAACCTCCGTTTTATGAATAAATTCGAATACTCTACTTATTTGCGAGAGAGTTAGATATGCGTGACTGATTTTTTAATGTGGAGATTACACGAGGATATAGAGCTTTTAAATTGTTTTATTCGGTTAAATTGTTTTTAAGAGACTGAGCTGTGACGGCTTTTGTTTGAATTTTCGGTGAGAATTATAAAGCTAATGATTAAATTTTCAGGTTTAGGTACCTATGCGCCACCCTAAATCTATCCGTAGAAAAAACTGGACAGATACGATTAGGACGTGCGCTAGAAGGGTTCCGTTGGCAAGAACCCACAGAGAGCGAGTAGAAAAAAATAATTGAAATATTGAAAGACAAACTTAATTTTGTAGTGGACAATAACGTTCGACCATACATACCAATAACAAAATGTAAGTTTGTAATCGTAAAACAATATTTTTGTATGATATAACTTCAAATTAACCCTTTGAATGTGTTACGCACCGCATGTCGGCGTAAGCGAAAAGTGCTCGACGCGCGTTAGGCACCGGAGCGGTGCGTAAGGAAATTACCGCTATTCGTCAATTTATTCCCGCTCCAATGAACGTTCCAAAGACAATGTAAGTTCTTTCGCCTCTAGCTTACTTCAATCACTAGAGAATCGATGCATCCTTACCGTGTCAGGGAGGACCTATACTTTGTGAGTGGGTTTTCCCCGTTTAGACAGTGTTTGACAAACCGACATAGCGGAAACATAACGTAAAAATGGTTCGCGATAAAGTTTTAGTTTTTGAAGTGAATATTGCCTATTAGTGTCAAGTAGTTAGTGTAAAAGTTGCAGAAATAGTGCTCCCTTGTTGTGAAAGTGGTGTGATAGTAATTTCATGTGAAAAAATAGCATATTATTATCAACAAGCGCGTGATGGCGCAAGAAAATACAAGAATAATAATTGCATCACGAGATTCTGTGAGTATATAATTTTCTTAAATTATTGGTGAGTACTCAGATATATAATCAATTGAAAATATCATACAACAATTCAAGACAATGAATAATATATATAATATATGAACATACAATGTCAAATTGATAGGATAAAAATATTTTTTTATTTTACATCTGGTCAGTTTTCGAAAATTCGGTTGGACTCTCGCATTTCTGGCAACCGCGGCTACTCAGCCTCTTGCGCGGTACAGGTTAACAACTTTCGGATTTTTCCTTTTATATGTGCTGTGAGACCTTGCCTCTTGCCAAATTTCATGGTTCTAGGTCAACGGGAAGTACCCTATAAGTTTTAATTCCCTTGTGAAAGCGCAAAATATGCGACATAAACGGTCATATCTTTTGATCACATTGACTTACAAAATTTATTTTTTCACAGCTAAAAGAAACTGTAAATCCAAGTACTTGATATAAATTTCAACTTTATACCTTTACGCGTTTCTGAGAAAAGGGTCTTGACAGACAGACAGACAACAAAGTGATCTATAAGGGTTCCGTTTTTTTCTTTTTCTTTTGCGGTACGGAACCTTAAAAACGAGAATTATCTCTTGTCTTTACTTATTTAGGTATCTGCGAAGTCGGCATATTGTATCTTTGACTAAATCGTCGCTTACCTACAAGCGAGTTGGTGGTTGAACGCATGGTATAATAAATACTTCGCCAGGTATAGCGCTCCGAGAAGAAAATGTCACGTGGGCGTCCCGCAATGATGTCATCAATGTCATCGATACACGTACACATAAGTGCACAAGCAAGAGCAGATTATTAAAAAAAACTTTCTGACTATCCTCATTTTGCCTGACGTACTTTTGGAGTAACGTAATTCAGGATGACACAATTTTGGAGTTATTCATGATTCTGAATTTGGAGTTTGTTTAAGTTCTACCTATAGAACCTTATTATGTCTTTAAAAGTAGTTTAGTACACGGTGAACGTGCTGCGATCCCCAAGCCGCCTGCCAAGCGTGGGCATTATGGCAACACCCCTCTCTAAGAGGGAGGCCTTTGTTCAGCAGTGGACGTTTACTGGCAGATGTTGAAGATGCAAATTCGGACAAAAGCATAAGTCACCAACTCCTTAATAACTCCAGTCTAGAAACTAGAATTATATTAATTCTCAACGTCATTGCGCGTCACATTAGCCTTAAAATATTCTAATGTGCGCACTACTACTGCTACTAACGGCTTCATACGTCATTGTGAAGGGCCATAGATCACTCCGGAACTTGCTTACTTTGTAATGCGGAGCTTACTCTTGCTGTGTGTGGAATAAAGTGTATCTGTTTTTTTTTTTTTATAAATATTTGGGACACTTTTTGCACACACGGTCATCTGACCCCAAACTAAGCAAAGCTTGTAATATGGCTGCCGGAGACTGATATACATATATAATAATATATAGTTTTTAAAATACATACTTAAATAGATATTAACAACCAGATATAGAACAAACACATATGTTCATCACACAAATGTTTGTCCTACGTGGGAATCGAACCCACGCCCTCAGGCTACCAGGTATAGGTAGGGTAGGTATAGGTTCACTACCAACTGGACCAACGGGCTATCAAAACCTTATTTTAAAGATACAGCCGTTAAAAAGTAGGACGGACAGACAGATAGACAGCGTAACATGATCCCGTTTACACCCATTTAGTACGGAACCCTAAAAACCCGTCCGTCTCTGATTATCATTTTCTGAAAACACCATGTTCGCAAAATATCATAATCTCAATACACACCTAGACACAAAGCAGATGTCATTCGTCATTCAAACATCTACCGGCCGGTAACTTCTGCTAAAGTCGGAGTAGCCATCGTAAATACGACAAACATAAAA
Source organism: Agriopis aurantiaria (assembly GCA_914767915.1). Lineage (NCBI taxonomy): Eukaryota > Metazoa > Arthropoda > Insecta > Lepidoptera > Geometridae > Agriopis > Agriopis aurantiaria. The sequence continues at coordinate 10,829,343 of OU612004.1, forward strand.
AAATATCGATCAAATTGACAACATCCTGAAATAATTCACAAAACATAAACCTAAACCAACCTAACCTAACCTAACCTTCCTAAACTATTGCTATAATTAATTCATTATTAATTAACCTTTTAAAAGTAAATTCAAACGTAACTATGACCTAATAAATATAATAATCATTGAGATTAATATTGAGGTAATATAACCGTCCTTCTCACTCCTGCAATGGTGTGCCCGACACCATTGCGGGTCCATATAAAACTATGTGCTTTCTAATTTTAATATTTTTGCAGCCTTGTTCTATATGGAAGCTCTGAATAATCTGAATCTAAATCTGAAAAACTTGAAGTCAATATGGAGCCAATAAAGACAAATACGAATCAACAATAGCAACACTTCGGTACTTTTTGGAAACAATAAATAATTTGCATTCGAATTTGAAAAACTTGAAGTCAATATGGAGCCAACAAAAACAAAAACGAATCAACAATAGCAACACCCCAATACTATCTAGAAGCAATAAATAATCTGAATTTGAATCTGGAAAACTTGAAGTCAATATGGAGCCAATAAAGACAGGCGAATAATCTGAATTTGAATCTGAAAAACTTGAAGTCAATATGGAGCCAATAAAGACAGGCGAATAATCTGAATTTGAATCTGAAAAACTTGAAGTCAATATGGAGCCAATAAAGACAGGCGAATAATCTGAATTTGAATCTGAAAAACTTGAAGTCAATATGGAGCCAATAAAGACAGGCGAATAATCTGAATTTGAATCTGAAAAACTTGAAGTCAATATGGAGCCAATAAAGACAGGCGAATCAGCAATAGTAATTCTAAGATAACTTCACGCCGTTTAAGCTCCTCAACTTCACAACAATATGCTCTGTAGACAACAAAAGCGCTCAGTTGCAAGCCCTAGTAAAGTAACGTTCTGTATAGAATTCGTGAAAACTCATCACCAAACCCCACAGTTCAAAACTTACAAGTTATTCCCCTTGTTTCCGAGATATCGTTAAGCAAACTATCGAACCTTCCATACTCATATTTCACAAGTGTATTACGCGATTCAGAAACCAGAATGACGGTTCGTTTCGTAATCTGCATTTTGTCCAAACTACTTCCTTCTCAAAGATCATGTAGGACACAGATGAGGATAAGGTTTGCTTGTGCATAACTCTTTTCAGCATCCGTTTAAAGTGTTAACGCTCCCGAAAACTAAGACTGGTGATGATGCTGGTGATTGCTGATACAATACAACATTTTCAATACCCAAAGGGTAAAAATGGTACCCTATTACTAAGCCTACATTGTATGTCTCTCCGTCTTATCTTTAAATGACTGTATCTTTTGAACTGTAATAGATAGCCAGTTAAAATTTTCACAGAATATGTAATGTTACGGCGGATTAATTCTCAATTTGATTGTATTTTTGTGTGTTACGCGATAATCTACGTAGGTACTTAGATTGAACAATACCGATGTCACATCTGTGCGGTGTACTATCACTGCCGCCAGCATGCTGGTGGCATTATCACGCTGTAGCATCTACGTAGGTACTTAGATTGAACAATACCGATGTCACATCTGTGCGGTGTACTATGACTGCCGCCAGCATGCTGGTGGCATTATCACGCTGTAGCATCTACGTAGGTACTCAGATTGAACAATACCGATGTCACATCTGTGTGGTGTACAATCACTGCCGCCAGCATGCTGGTGGCATTATCACGCAGTAGCATCTACGTAGCTACTTAGATTGAACAATACCGATGTCACATCTGTGTGGTGTACAATCACTGCCGCCAGCATGCTGGTGGCATTATCACGCTGTAGCATCTACGTAGGTACTTTGAACAATACCGATGTCACATCTGTGCGGTGTACTATCACTGCCGCCAGCATGCTGGTGGCATTATCACGCTGTAGCATCTACGTAGGTACTTTGAACAATACCGATGTCACATCTGTGCGGTGTACTATCACTGCCGCCAGCATGCTGGTGGCATTATCACGCTGTAGCATCTACGTAGGTACTTTGAACAATACCGATGTCACATCTGTGCGGTGTACAATCACTGCCGCCAGTCGACGGGTAAACATCGCGAATCGATAGGGCCTATCTTGGAAGGCTTATTGAATTACCCGACCTGCCGGCAAATGGCCCTAAATTTTCCTCTGCACCTTTGTTCTGGAATATGATACACAAAATATGTAAAGATGAGACGAGCGGTTCTTTTCACGGGCTGTCCTTGTAGTGAATGGTTTTTGGACTTGATTAGAAAGTTTATAATGTTATAGGTTGGTCTACGATGGAGTACGCTTGCCTAGAAGAAACCGATTCTCTCGTGGTTTGAAGACAATCCGATACCACCCAGAGAGTTCATATTTTATGTTTATTGTAATAACTTGTGTAAATAAACTAGTATTAATCAACTTTTTGTAATGGTAAATCATGAATCTAACTTTTTCATTCTTTCAGCCTCGAATTTTGCAATTTAGGTGTTCCTAGATAGTAAATAAGTCTGTCTTCACTGAAGCTTTACCACGGTCGGTAATAATGTTATTTATACTACAGGTTTTATGTATAAAGTTTATAGCTGGCATATTTTATGAAGGGAAGTTAGAGCCTTAACCAGATGGTAGGTTTTACTACTTACCAAGAACCTGTCTTAGTGTTAGGTATTTACGGTTTTCCAGAAGCAGTAGAGTGCAGAAACGGCTGTTTATATTTAAGCCGTTTGTGGTTGAAACTTGTTATCAAAAAACTTTGAGAGTGCCAGGTTAATGCGTGTGACCAAAATGCTGGCGTGTTTCTGGCTCAACGCATAAACATTGCCATTCTGCGTGGTAATGCCGCCAGCATGCTGGGTAAGTAATGCCAGTGGGCTTTAGAATTTGGATTGTCTTAGACTTTAAACGTCCCATGGGCAGTCTTAACTGTTTTATAGTAAATTTATATGATTATTTACGGGATATTTACCGTGGCAAGGTTGTGGAAGAAACGTGATAGTTTTAAACAATGTTTTGTTTTTATAGTGTTAGTGTTAGCTTGTATTTTCTGTATTCTTGCATATATTTTGTATAATAAAAGCACTTGCGAAAAAGGATATAGACAGCCATGAACGCCAAAATAATCTTAGGAGAAAAGAATAAAAATAAAAATGTCCGTGGTCGCACTGGTCACAAAAACACGCAAAAAGGTTAAAATGATTTAACTACATGCGAAAATGTGTAGTTTCCTCACATAATGATCTAAAACTTAAAAAATTATTATTAATAAATGTTTCAGACGAAGTTTACAACTTATAAGCTGCACTCAGTTCATGAATTTAATTTCAAAGTTCTTGTTTCCAAGCGCGTAATTCCCACGAACTACGTCAGCTGAATAGAAAAAATAAATCCTTCAATAAAGTCGTATCTGTGGAAACTATGCTCAAGTCTAATGTACAGATATCAACACATTTGATGCGCCATATATATAATACCAGGTGTCGTTTTTCTTCATAAGAGAATTTTGGCATCGCACGTCTTTTGCATTTGTTAACGTCAAATATTTTCAAGTTTTTGTACAATAAATATCTTTAAACAATAAACAATAGACAATATTTTATTTGCAAAAATCCACACACACTTAGAGCTATACACAAATTGTAACTTAAAAAACGTTGAATTATTGCCACTAACCAGCCCCAGCTCAGCATAATCCTGTTTGTTGTCAAACGAGTCATACTTATTTACTACGCTGGAGCAGCGACCCAAAGTGTGTTGTCTTCTGGCACAAGATAATGCCATCGGTCCCGGTCTCGCTAACTACTGACGTGGGTCTAGCCACGGTCAGCCAGCCAGACAACCAAGTCATAGCCATGGTTAAAACATGATCATCATCATCACCATTTCAGCCATAGCACGTCCACTGCTGGACATAGGCCTCCCCATCGATCTCCAAAACGGCCGGTTGGAAGTGGCCTGCATCCAGCGATTCCCTGCGGTCGATTTTAGGTCGTCTGTCCATCTTGTGGGTGGACGTCCTACGCTGCACTTACCAGTCCGTGGTCTCCATCCTAGACCCTTTTGGCCCCATCAGCCATCTGTTCTGCGAGCTATGTGCCCTGACAACTGCCACTTCAACTTGCTAATCCGGTGGGCTATGTCGGTAACTTTCGTTCATCTACGGATCTCCTCATTTCTGATGGAGGAGCAATATCCCGAACATAGCCCTCTCCATAGCTCGTTGTCATGTAACACTGACGCTGTCTGTACCTACTTAATTCTTTCCCATTTGAACTCTTGACTCGATCTTGAGCCAGTCTAAGAGGGGCATTGCCTGCATTCTTCTTTTATTAAGAAGGGATTACGCTATAAGCTGTTAGCGGTGCAGATAGCGTGATGTCTTCGACCTAAATAAAATGAATGGACGGGTCATACCCATTTAACTTGCTCAGTAAAAACGAGTCAAAACCGTCGGACATATACTTCAACACCTAATTATAACCATGTATAGTAAAGTAACAAAAAATTGATAGCGTTTTTTTTTGTTGTGTTTTTACACTTCGGAAAAGCACACGAAGGCATAACTTTGTCAGATGTTTCGTTATCATGTAACAATAGTCGCGTGTTGCACTGCCTACGGCTAGAGACCGACTGAAACGAAGTGAGCGCCGACGCTCATTTTGTAATCCTCAAAAATGCGCTTCTTCTGGGTCCGTCCATTCATTTTATTTTGGTCGAAGCTCTAAGACACCAAATGAAGTGTTATTGTTCCTATTAAGTTAAACCAGCATTAACAAATAATATTGTCTCAAATAATCATTTAAGATTACAAAATGAGCGTCGGCGCTCATTTTGTAATCCTCAAAAATGCGCTTCTTCTGGGTCCGTCCATTCATTTTATTTTGGTCGAAGCTCTAAGACACCAAATGAAGTGTTATTGTTCCTATTAAGTTAAACCAGCATTAACAAATAATATTGTCTCAAATAATCATTTAAGAGATTTAGCAACCTTCCAAAGTGATAAAATAAATCTGAATACCCTTAATTTATCAGCTTAACAACCTCTAAACTTCTAAAGAAAACAAACATTTTGTGCCAACTTTTGTTTGTAAATTTACGGTTATGCAAATTAAAATACTTAATTCTAAAGTGGTAAAATAGGCAATTTGTAATAATTATTACGGAATTTAACCGAGCTACGGCGAGATACGGATATAATTTGAATAGATTAGATTATTTACAGAATTTCGGGTTGTTAAAGAAGCGTTCACTGGCCAGAGCTATTATTAAGCACTCCTTTTATGACACAAACCAATTTTTGCAGTTAAATATGTAATAATGATCATTGTTTTTATGTTGAAATTTATTAATCTCATTGAAATTGTTTTATTTAATTTAATTGGGACTATTCTATTGTAATGTGATTGACGCTATTTATTTTAATTTAATTGAAATTATTTGATTTTAATTTAATTGTAATCATTTGATTTTAATTGTAAATTGTTATTATAGTAAAGGAAATGTATTATTATATTTTATATATTATACTTACTTATATTTGATATAATATTATACGTAATATTGATTGACTTTATCAAATAAATGAATATGAATAATATTAATAACCCTTTTGCACATTTTAAACTATTTTAAGAGATAAAAATTTACCAATACTTGTATACCTTTATGCTGCTTTAGCTGTCACTTTTATTCTTGCTGAACTGAAATACAAAAAGTATTGCAAAAACACAACATCACGCCCAGGCGGTCACCCATCCAAGTGCCGACCGCACCCTACGTTGATTAACTTGGTAATGAACAGAAATTTGTAGCCGACACTTCATAATGAAGATAATAAAATATTGGGCGTGAAGGGAATTTTCCTTCATTTATTATTTATAAAATAATATTTAGTATTTGTTAGTATAATCATGTCAAGTTTTACGCTTGTGAGTATTACCGTTTTTACATTAGAGCGAATTCAAAAATACGTTAAAAAATTAAAAAAAACAATTGTTTATGCCAAGTTTTATACCCTTTACTTTTTGACTTTATTATTATTTCATAGTTAATTCGCCGTAACATTACATATACTAAGAAATTTTTTATATGCCTATTTATTATTTTTCGAAAGATACAGCCGTTAAAAACTACCAGCTGCTCTAAGAAATTTAACAATTCTAGATTTTAAAAGAAAAATTAAGCCCTTCTTCATTCGCAATGCGTTTTACAAGCTTAATGACTTCATGAAAATTAATTTTAGGGAATGCTCATTTGCGTATGATATCAATAAATATAGTTTTAGGTCTATATCTCAATGACATGTTTTGAATTAATGTACAAAAGTGTTTAATAATAATAAATTTTATACAGACAATTTTTTATATAACAAAGCAATTTTTAACAAAACTATTCATGTTATAACATAGTTTAATCCAGCTAGGTTATGTTATACATTAAAAAAATGTTATGTGCACCTATATTTTATAAATTTTATATTAACTTTGTAAATAATTATTTTAACTGTGTATAATTTGTTTTTAAGACTAATGTATTTGACCTACCTAGTATAACGAATCATTGTTATAAGGCTAATAAAAATCTGAATCTGAAAAAGTAGGACAGACGGACAGACGGACAGACGGACAGACGGACAGACGGACAGACGGACAGACGGACAGACATCCTAGTCTTAGTAATAGGGCCCCGTACGATTGAGCATTCTTTTTAGATTAATATTGTAAACATTTTAGAGTGATTTTCACAATGATGTATTTTTTTTTCGCGTTTTTTAATCTACTCCGCCATTTTAAAAGCACTAGCTGTTGCTCGCGACTTAGTTTGCGTAGACTTTTATATAAACTTTCAACATTAAGACATTCACCAACATGCACTGGGCCAGTAAGGTGGATTAGGGTCCATCCTCTTTCTCTCTGAGAGAAGGCCTGTATCCCAGCAGTGTAACATGATAGGCTGATTATTATGATGATCTAGATTTATTTAAAAATAAAAAAAAACATTTCAGTCCTTTGCTCTGTTGGTGCGTAAAAGAACAACAAAACAAAACTATCTTAAATTTAAATTTATAACTAAAACTTATCTAAAACCTCAGAATAACTACTCAGAGAAGGTAGGTTTCCAAACAACGCCTTGTCAAAACGTAAGCTACAAATTCGCTTTGTAGCTTACGTTTCAATTGGTATTTTAAACGATTTAAGCAAGAAAATTAATGATTTACCTGTGGAATGTCACACCATAACTCGTATGCTGCTTTTCTGATTTGTTGTGGTACGATTTGACTGCGCAAATTGTCATAGTAAAAATTTTATATTTTTTTTGGAGCCATATATGACACTATTTGAATAGCTTAAATTTTGCGAATGTACTTGGCTTCTTTGTGTAGTTATTCTAAGTCTTAAACGAAAACTAATCTAACAAGCCGCTACCAGTGGTTCCCAAAATGCTGGCAGCATTGCCACGTTTTATAGCAATGCTTACTTAGTCTTTGGGCAAAATCAAGGCCAGCATTTTATTCTAATAATTCTTTCGTATTTATTATACTGTATGATATGAAGTATGGTTTGTATGTTTCATTAAACTACAAAAATCACAAATCATCCCCCTGCTACCCTCTTAATCGTCACATCATAAATTCAAATCACGCGCCACTATTTACCCCACTTCCGGTGAAAAACGCGACCGGAAACGGTTACTGTGGCCGTTTCCGGAAGCTCGCGTGTCTGATAATGGCGGCTTCCGGTCTGCGATCATTAATGGACCGATTGTTTTGCTCCTTTCTGTTGCCACTTACTGTTTGTTTTGTTTATTTATGCACAGGCAGTGGAAAGGTATGAAGAGAACAAAAGGAAACGGAAAAAAAGAAGTGGAGCAAATGTAGAAAACGAGGCAAAGTGGTAACTTCCAAAAATAGGTGAGGTCCATTTGACTATATTTTTATAGGTGTTTTATGAATTGCCTGATGTCCGATAGGTATATATAACTAGTTCAACAAAAAGTACATAATAAAAGTAGTGTTTTGTTTACCCCCGATAAATAATGATTTTTGGTGCGACGGTACTTCACGTCGGAACAGTTGCTATCACTGTACCAAGCTCGGTCGTGCATGGAGTACTGCTCTCACCTTTGGGATGTATCAGCTAAGTACCAGCTTGAGGCATTGGAATATATAGAGAAACGTGCCAAAAAGCTCATCAGCAATGAATCCTTAGTTCGGACTAAGCTTCTTAGTCTTGAGCATCGCCGTAAAGTGTGCATCGGATCTGCAGGATCTAATTCCCTCCTGCCCATTTTTCTATCGGACTGCCAGAGCGGGCACGAAAAATCGTCACCGCTTTATGGTTGATATTCCGAAAACCCGCACGAAGCGCTTTGATTCCACATTTATTGTGCGAACTGCTAGTCTGTGGAATGCGCTGCCTGAATGGGTGTTCCTCGATGGTTACAATCTGGGTGTCTTCAAATCACGAGTGAATCGGTTTCTTCTAGGCAAGCGTGCTCCAACGTAGACCGCATCATCGCTTAACATCAGGCGTGATGGTGGTAAAAGGCAAGCCTATTATTATAAAAAAATCAATAACCTGATAATCTACAAACAGCTGTTTTTTTCTTCTTGAATCATAGCTTAAAACATTCTCGATAGTAATAATTTAAACAAAAAAAGAATTAAATCCGATTCAGCCATTTGGGACCTACGATGCCACAGACCACACAAAAATGCACATACAGGGAAAATACAAAATAAACCAGCCAAGTGCGAGTCAGGCTCGCGCATTGAGGGTTCCGTACCACCACAAAATACAGAAAGCAGTGCAAAAAGACAACATCACGCCGATGCGGACACCTATCCAAGTAACGACCGCACCCGACGTTGCTTAATTTGGTAATGAACAGATATTTGTCACCGACTCGCACTCGGTCATTATTTATTGTTTTTATACTTAAGAGAGTGTACTATAATCTTGCCAAGTTTGACGCTAGTACGTATTACCGTTTTGATATTACAGCAAATACAAAATTACGTTAACAAAAATACGTTTGTTGTATGGGCACCCCTTTTTAGTTTTTTCTTTAGTGTTATTGCGTAGCAAATTCTCCGTAACGTTCTCCGTTCTATGAAAATTTCAATTAGCTGTTTACTACAGCTCGAAAGGTACAGCCGTAATAGGTTGGATGGACAAACAGACGAACAGACAGACAGCGTAGCCTTATTAATAGGGTCCTGTTTACACTTTTTGGTACAGAACCCTAAAAAGATTTATAAATATTTGACTTTATAATATTATCTCGATATTCATCAGATTTTTCATTATTAAAATTCTACTCATAAAATTATGGTTCCTGGGATCACGGCGTAGCCGGTAGTAAAGTGTCTCCTCGAGGGTAGTTATTGCATTAATTACATATTGATCAAACTTTACAACCTCCTCTCAGGGTAATAATATTACAGGTTGTCTGATGGCGTTTCAATTAGAAACTATTAGCTGCAGTCTGTGCGGTGTAGCATGGTGTCTGTGACATTACGAAACGTTCCTTTTCACTCTACAAAAACCGTAGAGAGAGAAATGTATAGAGAAGCTGCTAGCGTATAACTATGAGATAGCAATCATTTTTGGAAATTGTAATTTTTCCCATAAAATATGGTTTAAATTCGACCAAATCTGACCTAACACGAAAGATAATCAACAACAACAAGTAATTAATGCAAGACTATTTAGTAATGGACTTGAAAATCAAAACTTACGTGTGAAAGGTTTTGTTATCATGTTTTGTGCGGCTGTTACAGCATAAAATACAGCAATTCACCATTATCAAAGGTCAGGTTTACTATTACTTACTAGAAACCAGCAGGTAAAAACGTTTAAAACATTTAATAAATAAAAACACAAAAATACCAAAAACTAAATTTTCGCGACCAGTTTGTCTGCCCCGAATGAGCTTTAGGGCAGACAAACAAATCGCATACGCCAGTAAGGGACAACAAATATTATCTTTCTCTCGTTTACTAGAGTCTGGCTAATGAAAATAGAGACTGAAAAAGATAAAGATAATTTATTTGCACAAAACACGAGTAAATCATACAAACATTTAAAACGCATGCACAATAGGTGGTTTAAAATATTTGTCACTTTGTATCATGTTTTGCCTAGTTTATAGGCGTACAAATCTAGAGAGATGGTGTAAAAATATTAACACCGTAAATATTATTTATATAAAAAGTATTAATTCAATTAACTGTCCAAACAATTTCAAATGCTTAGATAAAAAGCGCGGCAAATTTAAAAATATAAGCATTGAAACCCCAAAAATTAGTATCAAATGCCTGGACAAATCTCACTTGATACTTGTAATTATTTTTATTGTAGCACAGTCAGGACACTGTAATGTTTGCATTTCATATTAATATTGGGGTTGCAATGCGGATTTTTTTAGTTTTGGCGGGAATTTTCAGTCTCTACTTTCACTAGCCAGACTTTATCAGCTAACGGTGTATAAGTTTATTTCACTTGCACAACTATTATTATTCGAGCAGCGTCTCTATTCCTTCTTACTCTATGACAAAAACCATTCCTGAATTGACACAACCATACTAACTTTATATAGTTATGTGAAAGTTTGTTTTGGCACTGCGGGAACATAAAATTTGACGCAAAAACCTAAAATTATTCTTAACACGACTGTTAGTATTTAATTTTGTAGTATTTGACCTTGCAAAACCTGACCTTGTAAATTACATAAAATTATAACTTTAGTCCTTACCATTTTTGTTGAAAAGTTGATAATTGCAGAAGTCCATACCATTTTTGGTGAAAAGTTGATAATTGCAGAAGTCTATACCATTTTTGTTGAAAAGTTGATAATTGCAGAAGTCCATACCATTTTTATTGAAAAGTTGATAATCGCAGAATTCCATACCATTTTTGGTGAAAAGTTGATATTGGCTGAGTTATTGAGCAATAACCATTCCTTCTTAAACTCAAGATGGCGGCTAACGCATCGGCCGGATTTGGTCGCCATTTTGAATTTGGACTACCTGTGATCCCCTTAAAGATTACAGCAAAAATTGCAGCCGGGATTTTTTGCTATTTCAGGCCTTTTTAGGGTTCCGTACCTCAAAAGGAAAAAACGGAACCCTTATAGGATCACTTCGTTGTCCGTCTGTCCGTCTGTCTGTCCGTCTGTCAAGACCCTTTTTCTCAAGAACGGGTAAAGGTATCAAGTTGAAATTTATGCTAAATACTTGGGTCTACGGATTCTTTCAGCTGTAAAAAAATAAAAGTCGTAAGTCAACGCAATGAAAAGATATGAACGTTTATGTCGCATATTTTGCGATTTCACAGGAGAATCAAAACCTATAGGGTACTTCCCGTTGACCAAGAATCATTGATTTTGGCAAGAGGCAAGGTCTTAGAGCACATAATAAAGGAATAAATCTGAAAGTTGTTAATTTGAAGTTATAACATTTAAAAAAATATTGTTTTACAATTACAAACTTACATTTTGTAATCACTTCATCAAAACTCGCGTGAGGATTCATTATCAATTATTATTACATTTATTATATTATTATTACATTTTGCAGTTGGAATGTATAGAAGAACCTTACAGTCAACTACAAAGTTAAGTTTGTCTTTTAGTATTTCAACTTCAGTTAGTTTTTTTTGGAGTCGCGCTCTGAGGGTTCCATCCATCGGAACCCTCAGAGCACGAGTCCCACTCGTACTTATCCGGTTTTTCTGAGTGTCCCGGCTGGACTATCTACCCAATATTTAATCCAAGCTACGAAACGAAACCACATCTGTTGTCAATAACAAAATAAACTAACACAATACGATTCAGAAGCAAAGTAATACACTGAAGATAATATGGCACAAGTTATTGGAACTAGACAAAATAACATTATAGTTTCGATATTTCTACACAAAGGAACATCAAATGAACGTAAGTACGATAAAAGAGAACTGTCATAAGTGTCATAACAAAAGTACTATGGACTTGTATGGACTAGTGATCTTGGAATCACAATAAGGTTTAATAGAATAATTCTATTTTATTGCTATTTATTTGTTTTGATGATACATTCGTAGTAAAATTTGGGTATGTCAACTTCGACCAAAATAAAATGAATGGACGGGCCCAGAAGGAGCGCATTTTTGAAGATTACAAAATGAGCAGCGGCGCTTTCTTCGTTTCAGTCGGTCTCTAGCCGTAGGAAGTGCGACACAAGACTACGTTACGTGTTACGTGTTAACGAGACATCTGACAAAATTATGCCTTCGAGTGCTTTCCCAAAGTGTAAATACACAACAAAAAACCGCTATCCATTTTTGTAACTAATGTCACTAATGTACATGGTTATAATTAGGTGTTGAAGTATATGTACGACGGTTTTGACTCGTTTTTTTGAGCAAGTTCAATGGTTGTGGCCCGTCCATTAATTTTATCTTGGTCGAAGTATGTCAATCAATATGAGAACGACTGTGGTCGAACGGTATAATGTGCGCTTTACAATCTAACGGCACCCGGTTCAAGCGCAGACCTTATTCTGGTCTTCGGCTACTATAAATTATGTGTAATTTCGATTCCATTTCTCAATAACGGTGAAAGAAACCATCGTGAGGAAACCGGTATGTCCAACAACCTTTGTTCAAGGAAATACTGTATGCATGATTTATGTATGCTGGCCTCGGCCAAGCCGCAGCCTACATTTTCATGCCCGTTTATAAATGCTTCTCAAGTCTACTGCAGTCTTTTGAAGGAGAAAAAATTTACCACCAAGGTTTAAGGAGAAGGATCTTCAAATTACTACATTACTAGCTGTTGCCCGCGACTTTGTATGCGTAGCCTTTAATATAAACTTTCAACCCCGTTACCGCCCCTTAATTCGGCTTTTCGTAAAAAAAAACTTAGCGGATCTCCAAACCCCGTAAGGAATCTACCTGCCAAATTTCAGCTTCTTAGATCAAGTAGTTTTTGGGATATCGTAATGAGTGAGTGAATGAGTGAGTGAATGAGTGAATGAGTAGATGAATTTCGCTTTTATATATAGAAGACTAGTTGACCCGACAGACGTTGTCCTGTCTTAGAACTGTCAACCGCAGGAAGTTAAAATCGTATATATTTCGAATTCCACTGTTTGCTTTCGGGCTGAGTGGTTATCGATTAAAGTTGCCTCATTTATCGATAACGATATCATTTTAGCATACTCATCTCAATATGTTATATGGACCGTCTTCAGTGATGGATTATCTCTAATAATGTAAAATTGGGATCTATATTTACAGTAAGGACTAAAGGTTTTTGAGCGTAGATCACGAACGGGAAGACGCAGCGTAGGTAGGCCTCCCACTAGATGGACCGACGACATTGTGAGAGTCGCTGGCATCCAGTGAATGCAAAAGGCAGGCTGTCGTTCAGTGTGGAGGTTAAAGGGGGAGACCTAAGCTCAGCAGTGGACGTCTTCTGGCTGATGATTTACAGTAAGGACTAAACACCAAGGTTATAAAACGTCCATACACGTAGAGCACACGTAGAGCGATCTTTGGCTCTTGCTAATTTGACACCTGTCACTTTGACACATTTTTTTTCCCCTCTTAATAGGATTTTGACGTCACACGTCTTGTGCATTTGATTATGTGAAGCATTTAAATATTTTCAAATTTTATTATATCTATATAATTATATCCGTACGGCCAAGAATTGGAACAACCTGCCAGCTTCCTTGTTTCCTGAGAGATATAATCTGGGCCTTTTCAAGGCCAGAGTGAATTGGTATCTTCTAAGTGTGCGTGCTTCATCTTCGACCACATCGTCGCTCACCAACATCATTACTCATCATTACTTAATCATCATTACTAAAACAAAATTTAAAAAAACTGTCATAGTCACAGTCAGAGTTAAGCATAGTAAGTCACAATCAAGTCAAAGTCATGCTCTAGTAAAGTGGTTGAGGCTGAGGCACCAAGAAGATAATATAACATTCCACAAAGATGAAAATACTGCTAGTCTGTGGAGTGCGCTGTTGTGTTGTGAATGGGTGTTCCCCGGTAGTTACAATCTTGTCTTCAAATCACGAGTGAATCGGCTTCTTCTAGGCAAGTGTGCTTCACCGTTGACCGTATCGTTGCTATACATCAGGCGAGTTGGCGGTCAATTACAAAGCCAATTACTATATATTAAATTAAAGCATTGTAATAGTATGTAAACATAATTGTAGTTTTAAGTATTGTGTGTATACCCAGAGCACTCACGCTCACCTAAAGGCTCCTTCTTGCGGCGGCGTCGTGTGGCGGGTCGCCCTCTTCCCTCAAACATGGCGAGGAGAGCGATGGCTGGCACACGCGTCAACTCGTGAACGGGTGCTGCTAGCGGGAGCTGGACTGCTCGGCGTATACACGCAACATAGTAATAAGATTTTATAATTTGTATATTCCCCTTGTGTAGTCATTAGTTTTATGTAACACCAGATATAGTTAAAAAAAATAATTGTAAAAGTTGACAAAAGGCACGGACCCAGGAGTCCGTGGAGAATTAAAATAAACAATTAAAAAAAAAAAAAAGAGCCAATAACTAAAAGAAAATGATTCCACCGATCAACTGCGTGAAGCTGACACTGCATTATCCTCTTCAAGCAAGGACGTTTTATACCCGGGTTAAAGGGTGCCCAAAGGTCTTCAAGACATTGGTAAAGTTGCGGTAACACCGCACACAAGCCATGACAAAAGTTGAAGTTGAAGTTGAATACCAGAAGCTCATATGGAGTTTTGGAAACAACACTAAATACGAGTACATGTTTCGTCTCGTTATCACCTCTCGCTGGTTTATTGCTTTTTGACTTTTTTATAATTTCTTAGTTAATTCGCCGTAACATTAAATACTCTGAAAACTTCAACTGGCTATCTATCGCGATTCGAAAGATACAGCCGTTTAAAGGTAGGATGGACAGACAGACAGACAGATGCACAGACAGACAGTGTAGGCTTAGTAATAGGGTCTCGTTTTTACTTTTTGGGTACGGAACCCTAAAACAAAGATAACGGATGCCCTCACACAAGCCCTGAAACTGAAATAGCAGTGGGCTGGCCTTGTATCACGGTTTAAAACACACATCCGACGGACAGACAGGCAGCGCAGGTTTAGTAATACGGTCCCGTTTACACCCTTTGGGTACGGAACCCTAAAAAGTAATCAATGAAGTTTAATACCGCTGTGATTATGATTATCATTTTCTACCCATTGTGTTTTCAAATTAAAAAACACTGTTTTATCAGTCAGTGTTGACTGAAACGTCAAAATATATCTCTTTACGTATTGTGACCAGAAACCTTTTTTTCCTTGACAAAGGGAAAGAAAATCGCCCAACAAAGGGGAGGAAAGCCACTCTACTCAATTACCTTCAACAATGATGAATACGCAAACCAACCAAGTCGCAAATACAATATTGTTAACAACACCATCTTTGAAAAGTAATTTTTAAACTTTCGCGATTTGAACACATGATTTCAGCTCGTGACCACGGCCATCGTAACATAGTCGAATCGTCGAGCGAAAGGTACATATTTTTTACCTAAATTAAATAATACGTGATAAGTCCCGATAAACATTTAAACCATGTTTGAAGTTTACGAAAATGAAATGAAATTTAATTTATTCACAAAAATTTGGGTTTTACAGTCTTATGAGTAAGTCTAATATAAAAAAAAAACAACGATTAGCACAGGACCGAGGCAGATGGCATAGCAAGAGAGAGGCCTATACCCAGCAGTGGGATAAAGATGGTTGTGAATGATGATGATGATGATATAATAAACCAGCCAAGTGCGAGTCGGGCTCGCGCTCTGAGGGTTCCGTACCATCACAAAATACAATAAGGTTGTCCAAGTAACCGAATTACCAGTAAGGCCTTCCAATCTTCGGAGTAATTTGCTACGCAGTTTGCTACAGGTGCTCGAATATAATACTCAATACTCAATATATTTATTGCGACATATGTATGCATGCAAACCTTAAATAACATGTTTATATTTTTAAAATTACAAGTAGTACATATGACCCTGTTAGGGTATGGCAACAGAAAGAACGGAACGGTCTATTTGTACATCGTCGAAGTTATCCTTGAAAAATTCGTCCAGGGTGTAGTAACATTTAGATTCCAAGAAATGTTTGAGAACATTAATGAAGCTGTTTTCTTTCTCTATGTCTTTTATTTTATTTGGTAGTTTATTGAATATTTTTACAGCCATAGATGTAGGGCCAGAACTATGAATTGCTAGATTAGATTTCGGTTCAATAAGTTTATGTCTATATTGTGATCTGATTTTACGCGGCTTGTCGATTGCTCTTTTAAATAAGTCGGGGTATTTTTTTACGAATTTGCTAATTTCTAATATGTATATTGATGTCAATGATAGGATTTTAAATTTAACGAAGTAGGATTTATGGAAGTTCGTAATAGTAATGCCAGGGGATTTTATGTTGGCCAAAATACGGATACACTTTTTTTTTTAATAAATTGGTAATGAACATAATTTTGTCACTGACTCGCACTTGGCCATTATTTATTATTTGTTGTTATACTTTAGAATGTGTACTATAATTGTAACAAGTTTAACGCTTGTACGTATTATCGTTTTTATATTAGAGCTAATACAAAAATGCGTTTGTTGTATGGAAACTTTAGTTTTTTATTTTTGAGTTTTTTAATATTTGTTAGTTAATCGTGGTAGATTTAAATAGATTAAATAGATAAGGCCTGAGTCCCAGCAGTGGGAACATGATAGGCTGAAATGATAATTTTAGACTGAGACATTTTCATATAAACTGTAATGGCCATTGGTATTTATTTAACCCTACATACTCCTTTACGTAACACATTTGTCGAGTTAGTCTGCTGCCTGTGGATGATCGTACCTTGCACTGTGGGAACTGCTCCAGTGGCCGTGTGACCCGCCAGCCCAGAAGCGGTGGGATGCACACCAGCGCGCTCATCAGCCACACGGCTGCGATCATGAACGCTGCACGCGCTGGAGTACGCTTCTTCAGGTAGTCCACTGCCTGTGGAAGAAAGAAATAGAAGTGAGTATTTTGTAACAGATTGTGAGCTTAAGAATCAGTTTCGCTACGCTACGTGTTTTACGAGGGAGGGGTGTTGACACGCTTTACTTCAAAATGTTACTGACATAGCCCACTGGATTAGCAAGTTGAAGTGGCAGTGGGCAGGGCACATAGTACGTAGAATAGATAGCCCATGAGGCAGAAAGGTTCTGGAACGGAGACCACGGACCGGTAAGCGTAGCATAGGATATCCACCCACAAGATGGATGAACGAGGATGGACGGCTTAAAAGAGAAACGCTTCCATATATGGTCCTTTTGGAGATCAATGGTGGGAGGCTTATGTCAAGCAGTGGACGTCTTATGTCTGAAATGATGATGATGATCACTTCAAAATGATGGACGACCACATACTGCATTGGTTAGCGTGCCTATTGAACGTGACCGGTAACTAGGTTGTACAAATGTTTCCTCATCGACCATCCCAAGTACACATGGAAAAAGAAAGTAGAAAAATCAGCTAAAAGTAGACGTTCGTACTTGGCAACATGCGCAAGATAGAGAACGGTAGTGCTTTTTTATATGGATACATTTTGCGTTGATACGCCAGTAAAGTTTGTTTATGTTTATCTGTAAGAATGACTAAAACCTGCAAGCCACTGCATTTATATTATTCCGTTGGCGTGCCCGAATCAGACGAGCTCTTTAAAATAATGCACAGTTTTAGATCGCTGGCATACCTGTTCCACGACTTCTTATAACGGACGGCGTGAAGAAGGTGCGACGGTACTTCACGTCGGAACAGTTGCTTTCACTCTACCAAGCACAAGTTCGGTCGTGCATGGAGTACTGATCTCACCTTTGAGAAACGTGCCAAGAGGCTCATCAGCAACGAATCCCCGGTTCAGACTAAGCTTCTTAGTCTTGAGCATCGGCGCAAGGTTGCTAGTCTATCGGTTTTTTATCGGATACATTTCGGAGAGTGTGCTACAAATCTGCATGATTTGATTCCCTCCTGCCCATTTTTCTATCGGACTGCCAGAGTGGGCACGAAGAATCGACACCGCTTTATGGTTGATATTCCGAGAACCCGTACGAAGCGCTTTGATTCCACATTTATTGTGCGAACTGCTAGTCTGTGGAATTCGCTGCCTGAGTGGGTGTTCCCCGATAGTTACAATCTGGGTGACTTCAAGTCGAGAGTGAATAGGTTTCTTCTAGGCAAGCGTGCTCCACCGTAGGCCGCATCATCGCTTAACATCAGGCGAGTTGGTGGCCAAGCGCAAGCCTATATTATTATTTTTTTAAACTAGACAACTGGTCTTGAAGTTAAGAAATCTTTTACCCGCTGCCTTGTTTTTCTTGTAGCTTTTCTGGTAATGGCCTTTCTTTTAATAAATGCCAGAGAGGCTCTATTTGGAGCCCAGTCTGGGTTTCTTGAAGTAAGATATTAATTATTCAAGACCTTGTGAGTTTTAATGTTCAAAAATGCCACAAATGTGCAAGTGTAATATCTGTAGCGGGAGCGAGATTTAAGCGTTCAGAAGAGAAATTCAAATATTTAGCTTTAGGAAAGTCAGCTGTAGTTGTAAAGTCCACAAGGCCTCTAAACTTCAATAAGGCAAAGTTGGTTGTCACCGAGTTCATTTATTCGACGCCTAGTTTGCAGGCAAAGTTTCGACACCTAGGAATAGATCTAACCACGAATCTAGAACCAGTTTTGGTTTTCATTAAAGTTAATTTCTGCTCGTGTGATTTCGATAACTGTGTTAGGTGTTCATTGTAAGTATAATAAATTAATAACTTTCACTCGTAACTAAGGCCTAAGGAGGTCGTAGGAAGAGGCCTATTTTCAGCAGTGAACGTCTTTTGGCTGAATATGATAATAATGACTCGTAACAAAAAAAAAACAAGTTTTTTTTAAATAATTAATAGACTTGCTTTTGTGCACCATCTCGCTTGATGTTAATCGATGATGCGGTCTACGTTGGAGCATGCTTGCCTAAAAGAAACCGGTTCACTCGTGACGCTATGTGTTTTATCACCTCCTCTGATGATGGGGTCTACGATGCAGCACGTTTGCCCAGAAAAAAACTGATTCACTTGCACCTGAAGACACCTATATTGATATTAGATTGAAACTATGTAGGAACACCCATTCAGGTAACGCATTCCAGTCTAGCGGCCCGTAAAGTGGAATCAAAGTGCTTACGGTGTCGCCTTTTTTTGCCTGCCCTGGCCGTCCGACAGAAAAATGGGCAGTTTGACTCGGGTGTTTCAATTATTACACATACATTTTATTTATGATATATTTTGTTTTTCACCCTTTACTGAGGCAATTAACGTTTTATGAACATACATCTGAAAATGAAAATGAAAATATGAAAATATATTTATTTACATAAACATAGGCTTAAATAAGGTATATACATCAAAAGAACTCTATTGACATAACTACTAGGAATAGCTATAATTTATACATATCACAGTTGTTCACCACAAACTGAGACCTACCCAAAAACCTCTCAAATCTTTAAACCCATCAACCGATTTTGCTAATATATAAATTTTGCAATTGTTTTAAAATTAACTACTTGCATACAAAATTTCATGGCGATCGCATCAACGGTACTCAAGTTGTTTACGAGCAAATAAACAAACATACATAAGACCGCCATATAAATCCATTCGAATATCTTATCCCATTAGAATCTGTGACTTCTCTTTGCTCGGTCAATTGTCGGAGGAAACGCTCATTCAGCAGTAAAACACAAGAAATGCAGAAAGCACTAGTATCGTTAGGCGCCGACCCCATTCGTGCTATCGAATTGTTTCGTATGATTTATATTGTGCGCTGCGAGGCTGTCAGACGCACGCGTCCGGGCAATACAGAAGCTGGATGAGGCCTGACTCTTGTTTGACTAGCGAACATAGCTAGTATCGCCAAGCTGCTAGTTACTGCTAGTCTGTGGAATGCGCTGCCTGAATACGTGTTCCCCGATAGTTACAATCTGGGTGTCTTCAAATAACTAGTAAGTCGGTTTCTTCTAGGCAAGTGTGCTCCATCATAGACCGCATCGTCGCTTAACATCAGGTGAGTCAAACGCAAGACTCATTAAAAATAAATACAGATTACTAGAAAAAATATAAGCTATGTTTGATCCGTTCAGCTTTTATAATGGTAACAGTGTGTGGAATTTAAACGGAGCTTTTAAAAAAAGAACTGTAGAGATATAATTCAGACGGGATGTAAAACATATAATATTTCCAGAAAAATTAAACTTGAAATCGCTTATCCATCGCGATATATAACCATCATCAACGCTTTAATCACGTAAAAAAAAAAAAACACTGTTTCGAGCACTTAGTTCTAAATAAAACTTACTCTTTGATCACTTCTAGCCTAATACCACTTCTATGTTCTGCCTTTCGCCATTATACGCCATTCTATCATAACACTTGCGACTCATTCTACGGTGCGTGGTAGAAATAGCACGATGCAAGATTCCAATGGAAAATATGGAGATAAAGTACAATCAAGAGTTATATCAGGAAAGGAGTTCGAATCATGCGTTTCATTTGAAAGTAGGTACATGCTGTGGTCCGAAAATCAACTCTGATCGTAATTTCAACTGTTTTTGGTCTAAGTCATCGAGATACAATATCTATAGTGTCACAAACGACCGCATCATCGCTTTCCATCAGGCGAGATCGCGGTCAAACGTTAGCCTAGACCGATGTAAAAAAAAAAAAAAACTGAACCAAAACTCGGCGCACTCTACGCATTGCGCTTACTTTTGGTTTGTTGTAAGGCAACCGCGATCCGACTACAACGCCGCGCGATGCCATTGCTACGATGACATAGTGGTCAAGCGAATAACGTCTAAATTGGAGTAAATGTGGCATTGCGAACTATATAATTGATGTTTCTACAACGAAGCTCGGACGATTTTTGTCTGTTTTCAGCATTGCAACAACACATCCGGAAACACTGGATCGCAGCCACCAGACTCCTTTAACATCAAGGCTCACACTTGCGATCCCAGTTTTACATCAACCTGCTCGTGTCTCCAGATAACACGTAGTTCAGAATTTAAGTACCTAGGGGTCATGGTTGATAGAACACTTAACTGGAATGGACACATAAAGGCACTAATACCTCGCGTGAGGAAGCTGTTATTTGTATTCAAAAGATTGAGATCAGTTGCCTCTACTGAAGTGCTGAAACAGGTGTATTGTGCTTTAGGGCAATCGGTTATCTCATACTGCATTTCAGTGTGGGGTGGTACTTATACCACCAACATGAAACACTTAGAAGTAGCACAAAGGGCTGTTCTAAAGATCATGTTTGGCAAGCCGTTTAGGTACTCTACCATTGAGCTGTACAGAGAATGTTCTGTACTTACAGTACGGCAACTTTTTGTTTTGCAAGTTGTTTTACGTAAACACAAAACTCTGGCTATCGATTTTAATTCACATAAAAACAAAAGAAGACAAGATCGAGTTTGTGTTATTGACAGGCAAAGAACTGCTCTGGCTTGCCGTCACTTTGAATCTGTCAGCGCACGTTTGTATAATGTTATTAGCGAATCTATATGTATATATCCTCTTCACTTGATAGACTGCAAAAAAACATTAATCACATGGCTCAAAAACCTAAATTACGATGAAACCGAAAACCTATTTAAAATCTTGGAATAGTCACTCACCTTTTGTAAAACTGTATTGTTATATTCGAATTGTATGTGTGTAATAGACATTATTATGATAACTTTATTTTGTACGTATTGTGTGATCTGCGTTAATTCTATTATGACTATTAATTTATGTTAGCAATAGCGTATTGTAAACTACTTTTTATTTTATTTTTTATTAAAATCTTTCTTTGAAATCTGTTATAGATAATGAATTATGTAAGTGCCCGTTTTATGTATTTTTGATGACATTTTTATACAATGATAATGTATTTTTATTTTGCTTTTCTTATTTTCTTTTTTGTAGTGTTAATGTCTGCCAAATATTTTTTTTTTTTTTTTTTTTGTTAATTCATATTCAAAGTAAAAGAAGAAAAAAAAAAAAAAAAAAAAACATATATATATGTTTTCTTTTATGTTATATATATGTTGTATATATGTATATATATGTCGGCGCAAGACCAATATAAGCTTCTAAATAATAACGTCGAATTCAACAATGTCCGTTAAAATGAAGAGCAGAAAGGTTTACAAACTGATTGATGTAATTAGTTTACCTTTCTAAGCGTAAAGTTAACTGTGGAAAACTAAAATGTAAAAATATGTTTTGTTCTCTTTCCGGACAGGAAACAATGACACAAGACTATTTAATCTTTAGTTAAATGTAAAGTTATCTATTGCTAAATTCATGTCTTGATTTGTAAACGATAAACATTAGGTTTAAAATCATTAGTTAATGATTACATTAAAAGACAGCTGATTTGATATTCGATTTACAAAAAGAACATCATGGCGCCTTGTTTCGATTATTTAAATGTTTAGCTTAAGTGTTAATAAGAGCTAAGTTCTGTAAATAGTTAAGATTATTTAACAAGTTATAAACTACTGTAAAGTAGGTTATTTGTAGATCTTTAATGAACAGTGTTATGACTACACAACGACATGACGCCATCTTTGTTATAAAATGGCGAGCTGTTGTGGAGCCAGGCTCATTCTGTTTGAGGCATTCATCGAGCACAGTACAAAGTGCAGAAACAGGCAGTCTTGCTTGAAGCGATATCCGGTGCACTTAGAGTGCTGTTACTATTTTGTTAACTACTATTTATTGCTCAATAAGTGTTATGAAAAGTGTTATTCTGTAATAATTGTGATAAAGTGATGGCGCTGTAGTTTCTTGCCCTTCTTCTATAAGCGTCTAGGGTTTTACGAACGTGGCGGTAAATTAGCATTAGCATAGAGCACCTTCTTAGGGTCTATGCAGAAATAAAAGAACAAGGAGAACTTTCAATGTGTTTCTTTGACCTACCCCGTGAATAAGTCAGTTTGGTACAGCCTAAAAACTACAGTTGCTTAGAAGAGAGTAGTTCTGCCAGTTAAGGTTTTATCTCCAAATGGTAGAACCCAGTGATGGAAACAGTATCATCAGCACTAATGACGTCTCAGCTCAAAAAAAACATCCTAGTACCGGGTGTTCTCCGACATCAGAAGTGGGATAGAATCCAATGATCCTTCTGTCTGTTTATTATGTTTCAGATTATCCTAGTCACGCCCACGAGAACAGTGTTAATGCTCATGGATGGATTACCCCAAATCAAACCGATTAATGCCTGGTGCGACAAGTTAAGGAGTGGACCTGCAGCGGACCTGGTGCTGCAATTACAATCTGGTGATGTACCTTCAGAATTCTTCTCGTATAATAATAATGATGACGATGATTCATGACATCATCGAGTGGCTGTAGACACAACAGCAAACTATTGCCCAGCTGCTTTATATGCAAACAATAGCAGAGTATAAAATCGTTCCTATCGATAAGAAATAAAAGCTTGCAGTTATGCGAGGGACATTTGCAATGCGTGGAGCATTAACTACAACATCTTCGCTTACTTCTCCATGTACAGTAAACTTCTACCTACCTCCATAAACTTTAAACTTGATTCATTTATGATTGTCAAGATGTGAAAAATATCCGCTGATAACTGATAATCGGAATCGGTTATCATTAAAAGATATTCAATAGAAATCATGCTGAGTTTCTTATTTTGAAACAACTGAAACACCGACCACAAATAAGTTATGGGTTAGTGTGCTTATGAATGGATACCTAGCTCAGAGAAACTCGTTTTAATTTTTAGATACTTCGAGACCCTCCGAGACTCTTCGAGACCCTCCGTTACACTTCGAGAACCTCCGAGACACGCCGATACACTTCGAGAACCTCCGAGACACTCCGAGACACATCAAGACACTCCGAGAACCACCCAGATTAATTTTAATTTCATTTCATTTCTACTCACTCCGATACTCCAACACTCTCCGACAGTACAGTACTAAAATCTTCTAGACACATCGAGACCCCTGAAATACTTTATACACTTCAAGAACATTCTAGAAAATTTCAATACCAAATCTTTATCCACCCCTAAGTACCAGCAGCAAGTTTCTCAAGAATACTAACAACAGACTGATGTGGCTGGTGCAGAGCACGCACCACCTGTCAGAATGGCCGTGTCGGCGCAAGACCAATATAAGCTTCTAAATAATAACGTCGAATTCAACAATGTCCGTTAAAATGAAGAGCAGAAAGGTTTACAAACTGATTGATGTAATTAGTTTACCTTTCTAAGCGTAAAGTTAACTGTGGAAAACTAAAATGTAAAAATATGTTTTGTTCTCTTTCCGGACAGGAAACAATGACACAAGACTATTTAATCTTTAGTTAAATGTAAAGTTATCTATTGCTAAATTCATGTCTTGATTTGTAAACGATAAACATTAGGTTTAAAATCATTAGTTAATGATTACATTAAAAGACAGCTGATTTGATATTCGATTTACAAAAAGAACATCATGGCGCCTTGTTTCGATTATTTAAATGTTTAGCTTAAGTGTTAATAAGAGCTAAGTTCTGTAAATAGTTAAGATTATTTAACAAGTTATAAACTACTGTAAAGTAGGTTATTTGTAGATCTTTAATGAACAGTGTTATGACTACACAACGACATGACGCCATCTTTGTTATAAAATGGCGAGCTGTTGTGGAGCCAGGCTCATTCTGTTTGAGGCATTCATCGAGCACAGTACAAAGTGCAGAAACAGGCAGTCTTGCTTGAAGCGATATCCGGTGCACTTAGAGTGCTGTTACTATTTTGTTAACTACTATTTATTGCTCAATAAGTGTTATGAAAAGTGTTATTCTGTAATAATTGTGATAAAGTGATGGCGCTGTAGTTTCTTGCCCTTCTTCTATAAGCGTCTAGGGTTTTACGAACGTGGCGGTAAATTAGCATTAGCATAGAGCACCTTCTTAGGGTCTATGCAGAAATAAAAGAACAAGGAGAACTTTCAATGTGTTTCTTTGACCTACCCCGTGAATAAGTCAGTTTGGTACAGCCTAAAAACTACAGTTGCTTAGAAGAGAGTAGTTCTGCCAGTTAAGGTTTTATCTCCAAATGGTAGAACCCAGTGATGGAAACAGTATCATCAGCACTAATGACGTCTCAGCTCAAAAAAACATCCTAGTACCGGGTGTTCTCCGACATATATATATGTTATATATATGTATATATATATATGTATATATATATATGTATATATATATATATATATACAGAATTCATAATTCAATGATACAAACTGTCTAAAATACATACACTTGGCACAGAAAGGAAGGGAAAGGGAGAAAAGTAAAAGAAAGGAAAAGTCAATAATTGTTTAATTAACTTGAGGGCATTTAAATAATTTAAATAATTAAGTAAGAGTGATTTATAGATGCATAGTTTAGGTTGTTAAATAGAAGTAAATGTTAAATATTATATGATTTTACAAATGTACACGACCTCAGCATATGACTAATGGAAGGAACTAACTACCAAGACACGGGTTTCCAACACCCAGTTTGGCAGTTAGAGCCAGTAACAATTTATATGTACATTTCTTGAATAAATAATTTTTGATTTTGATTTTTTTTGATTGATTGCGAACTATATAATTGACGTCTCTACAACAACGCTCGGACAATTTTTGTCTGTTTTCACTTAGAGACTGTGACTCTATAGGTATTGAGCATAATATTTTCGTTGACTGCTAAAATAACATTGTAAAAACGCTAAATTAAAATCACGAATTCTCATCACTTTTGCACTATTTTTGTACGTAAAACTGTAGTAAGTACCCGACATACTTCAGTGAAAAAGCAATTATACAAGCCTAGAGCATTTTGATTGTCTTTAGACGGTCTATGGGCAGTCTAACTGTATTTGTAGTGTTAGTTTTAGCTTTTTTTTTTGTTTAGTTAATAAAGGCACTTGCTCTAAAAAAAATATACAATCATCAAACAACAAAAAAAAACAACAAACATCCACAACAACAGCAAAAATCATCAGTAAAAATATATATATTTTTTTTAATATAAAATACAATTTGTTATCAGCAATTTTTACAATAATTATTAGTTCAACTGTCTGATCAGATAAATGCTTAGACCGTGTTTAATGTCGTATTAACATCATTATTGTGCGTAACATTTCTCTGCCACGAGCAGTAGGTAGACATAATCAATTTTCCAGCTCCATAAACAATAAATTATATGATTATTTACGGGATATTTACCGTGGTAAGGTTGTGAAATGAGCTCCCGATATTTCGGCGCAGTTACATACACCATGTTCACGGGAAGACTGAAGAATGCGGGTGGTTCGTCGAACAGTCCCGTGGTTGTCCCGTGAACATGGTGCATGTAACTGAGCCGAAATATCGGGAGCTCATTCCACAACCTTACCACGGTAAATATCCCGTTAATAATCATCTAACTTTAGTGAACAACCGTGATAGTTTAAAACAGTGTTCCTAACAATATTTTGCAAATGCAAAACGTCGTAAAGTTAATGCTTTGTGAATACATTACGATCACACGTCACCCAAAGAATCACGACTGCATCAAAACGTATTACATTAACTACGATTCAGTGGCAGATCAAAAACGACAGAGAGATAACTTCATATAAACCTTCGTTTATTATTAGTCTTTGTATTCATGTTAGGTGGGGGTTTTCTTAGGAAAATAATCACGGTGGGTTTCCACGTCCTTCCGCATCAGGCTTTTAGAGGGTATTTAGTCCTCATGGTTACTGTTTACCGCTTCACGTGCGCTGGGTGGCCGCGGTGAGATTAGGTTATTTACCGCCGCCCGAAACTCGGCGTTGACCTTTGACGGCAGGTATGGTCTTTCCTGACCAACCCTCCTCCTTTTGCATCCGGGCTAAAATTAAGATGGCGTAAAATCATAAAGGAGAGACTGATGGGAGGTGGGGGTCACGACCCTCAGACATGAGGAGCACGACGCGAGGAGGAGGATCTGTTCTGTTCGTTCGTCTGTTCGTTATAATTAGTGCAGTTTCCTTTCTCCGGCTGACTAATAGGCTTGATTGGTATGCGTTGAATTTAAATAATTTTACGGTTTGGTATAAATAAAACCATAATAAATGGTCACGGAATCATTTCATCATGTGACTTAAAGTTTCAAAACTGTTGTAATGTTATGTTTAAAATTTTACAGATGAATTTTATTTTCGATGCCACCGCTCAAAAACGGTGAAACCGATGGGTCCAAGAACTTCAAAAGTTCAAAGATATGACATTCACCAACATGCACTGGGCCAGCGGTGGATTAGGGCCCGACCTCTCTCTCTGAGAGAAGGCCTGCATCCCAGCAGTGGGAAAGTGATGAAATGAAGTACTTAAATTTAAAAAATAGGACTCATCTATTGTATCTCTTCGATGGGGGAAGCCTATGTCCAGCAGTGGACGTCCTACGGCTGAAATGATGATGATGATGATGATTGTTTCTCTGCATTTCCTAATCTGAGAGTGCATGAGCTAACTGCATCTTACAATGTTGAGTTTAATGGGAAAGCTTTTAACCGTGGAATTTTATGGTAGCTCAAATTGTTTGTAATAAAACGTTGGATTTTGGTTACTGAGCGTAAAATGTGTTGTTTCAAATCTAATTGTAATAATATTCTATGCAAAGGTTTCACTGCTCATCATCATCATCATCATCATTTCAGCCAGAAGCATTATTGCATTATTAAGCAGAATTGAAGCCTGCTTTTTGGGAATTTCCTAGATGGACCGACGACATTGTGAGAGTCGCGGGCATCCAGTGGATGCAAAAGGCAGGTTGTCGTTCAGTGTGGAGGTTAAAGGGGGAGGCCTATGTCCAGCAGTAGAAGTCCTATGGCTAAAATGATGATGCTAACAATTAATTTATTTATTTTGCCCACCATAATTTGAATTTGGCCCATGGAGTTCACAAAATAAATACTATATAATAAGTAGAGGCCACGTTTATAGTCAGTCCCCGACGGTAGTTTCCCGCTTATCTTGTTTACCATTTCACTATCGCCCAACGAGTTGAGTAGTACTCTAAACTATCCGATAGAGTTCGCTCATAGAATATGTATATTTTATGCATTGCTTCCCTATCTGTATGAATTGGGAACATTCCAAAAGGATCCTCTTTATGGACGAAGAGATTCCGCTTTTTTGTTTATTTTGGTATCTGATCTGCTTGGTAAGCTTTTTATGCGCTAAAAGACGATAGTCGTAAAGAAGAAACCAATCAAGCTTCATAAACATTATTTATATGAAATACTAGCGGTCCGCCCCAGCTTCGCAAGGGTATAAATTATAGCCTATATCACCCGGGGATAGTGTAGCTTCCGAACAGTGAAAGAATTTTTCAAATCGTTTCAGTAGTTTCGGAGCCCATTCAATGCAAACAAACAAACAAACAATCAAATCTTTTATCTTTATAATATTAGTAAGTATAGATATTTAATACATACTAGCGGTGTACCGCGGTTTCACCCGCTGTCTTGCAGGAACTGTGTATTTGTTTGCAAAAAAGTAGCATCATATCAGCATAATTATCATGTTCCCACTGCTGGGAATCGGGCATTCTCTCAAAAAGAGAGAACGGGCCATGCTGGCCCAGTGTATGTTGGTGGTATATCATATTATTATGTTTTTGAACTTTGAGGTTCTTGGACATACCGATTACCGGTTAGGTACTAAATAAGTCATTGGTGCTGGCCTGAGAATCGAACCGGGTGCCGTCAGATTGTTTAACGCACATGCTACTGCTCGGCCACCACAGATCCTCACGCATTTGTCTGATCTGAGCAAAAACACTTATAGAAAAAGTCACATCACCAGCAAATTTCAGCTACCTATATGAATTTGGAAGCCTGCATGAAAATTTGAAAGCGCCATCTCTCGGTAGATTTCCCATAGGAGTATTACTTGTGAAGTGCCGCGCTTATTATTCATGATTTTACATACTAACTAGCTTCGCAACGCGGCTTTGCCCATGTGGGCGGAAGGATAACCTTTTTTACCCCCTTCCCTTGAGAGATTGATCTAAAAATCATAATTTATTAATGGAGTTCTATGCATACTAAACAAATATCTTCATAAGACGTACGATGCTTTGTAGCTTATTAAAACGGATGATCTCTTGTATATCGCTTTAACTTTTAAACGGCTAAACAGATTTTGATACAAACTACTTGCTCTATTTATGATCAGCTTTTTTATGAGGTAATAAAAAAATATTAGTCATCATGCCTATTATGTTACTTGGACACCTTGTTGTATTTTGTGGTGGTACGGAACCCTCAGTGCGCGAGCCCGACACGCAATTAGCCGGTTTTTTTAATTGATAATTATTATGGAGTCGGCTTAAACAGTCTGTTGGAAAGCAAACTTATTTGCAGACAATCCCCCAACAACTTCCTTGAAAGACATTCTAAGTGCCATTTTCAAAATTCTCCTACGATTTGAAACATCTCAACGGGTCCAACAGCTCTTATAACAAAGCTATAACTGACACATGTCATGTCAAACTTCGAGTTTCATTACGAAAAACGTAACTTACAAAGTGCTTGAGGGGAGAAAGTGTAAAGCCGTTCGCACACGGCGGCATCCAAAGTATCAGATAAGATAGTTAAGATAGTTAATAAGAGTTTAGTTTTTAAGAGTTTTTTGTCCTCTGTATCAAATTTCATGGTGTGAAAAATAAAGAGTTAATCAATCAATCAATCAGATACCTACACGAAAGGGCCTCTTTTCCCACATTTAACAATATTGGTCAGTCTGTTTTAGTTTGTCTACATCCATGGTAAGCTTAAAATTAAAAATTGGTGTCACATAAAAAAAAAAGTGTTATATCTAGGAAACGGTAAAGACAGAAATACGATTAAAGAAATTTCACATCAAAGAAAATAATTAAGTAACACTGATTTCCACTTTTCTCTCTGTTTATTTTTATTCATTTATAATACCTATATTTACTTCGACTAAAATAAAATGAATGGACGGGCCATAACCATTGAATTTGCCCAGTAAAAACGAGTCAAAACCGTCGGACATATACTTCAACACCTAATTATAACCATGTACAGTAAATTTTTCCCAAAAAATGTATAGCTATTTTTTGTTGTGTATTTACACTTCGGGAAAGCACACGAAGGCATAATTTTATCAGATGTTTGGTTATCATGTAACAATAGCCACGCGTTGCACTTCCCGCAGCTAGATACCGACTGAAACGCAGTGAGAGCCGACGCTCATTTTGTAATCATCAAAAATGCGCTTCTTCTGGGCCTTCTTTCGAAGCCTATTTACTAAATGATGTCTACGATATCTTAATATGCAGATATCATAATTATGGAAGGAACCGTAAAGCTACATTTTACATTAGGGCTATACTTTTCAAAAATTAAGTGAAAATCCACAAACAGAAAATCAAAACGCACGACTGTGCGTAAATGCCTTGGTGGCTCCACATTAAGGCTTATGTTCATCTGTTGTAAAAAGCGTTGCTTGACAGTTGGAAAACGTCAGCTTAAAGGGAAAGAGTCGAATGAATCACGAGTGCATCGGTTTCTTCTAGGCAAGGGTGCTCCAACGTAGACCACATCATCGCTCAACATCGGGCGAGATGGTGGTTAAACGCAAGCCTATTATTTATGTAAAAAAATTTAAAAAAAATATATGGAATAAAAAAAAACTATTCTTAACTCACTTAACTTTCCAAAAAAATAATTGTTGATCTAGGCTAGTTTTTTTCCGTCCCCCAGTAGTATAGGTATGTGCGGGATAGCACTCTATCTGCCCTTGTGGAGATGGTATGACGGAAACACGGATGAGGATAGTTTATAAACTATTTAATAACTCAAATTAATTATCTAATGCTGATGAATGCACCGCGATTGCTGCTTAACGATGCACTGACGCGAGCCGCGGCCGCCGCGGCCCGCGTGCAGTATTGCTGCCTCAGCAGGTGATCGATTCTATCGAGCAAGGTACATATGGTTTTTTTTAAAATATGGTTTCGCTATTTACGCCTGTATATTTCTACAGGCAATAGTCCCAAAAATACCATATTCAGTGTAATAATGTTGTCAACCCTAGTGTCGCCTCTTGTATAAACAGCTTAAGGGAGATAGGAAAAAAAGGGAGAAAATTAGGGAGTGAGTCATGTCTCACATTTTCGTCATCTGTGAGACTTGTCACACAAAATGAAATGTTATAGTTACGTAGGCTTGAAAAGGTAGAATTATAGGCAAGGTAGCATTCCTATCTTGGTGACCGCGACCGGCGACAGCGACCGCGTCGCGCGACCCACTGCTCAGTATGAATTTATATGGAGTGCTAAATAATACTAGCGACCCTTTGTGCGTTTATGTTGCAGTGTTCTGTGCACAAAATAAATATTTTCTTTCTTTTTTTGCCAATATGACAAGATGTCGTAAAACTGAAATATTATCATAATAAACGCGAAGAATAGACATAGAAAGTAAAGTTTCCGCTGACGCGTGCAATCCTAACTCGATGTCAAGCTGTCACTTCTAGTTCGACGCTACGCTCGATGCTTGACCACAGATTACTAACATGAAAATGTGGCAGAAGGTAATCTTCAAATACTTAAAAAAAAAATTAAACTCTTTTATTAGCTACCTGTTCACTCTAAGCTGTGACCTCACCATCGTCTTAATTTCAGCCATAGGACGTCCACTGCTGGACATAGGCCTCCCCCATCAATCTCCAAAACAGCCGGTTGAAAGCGGACTGCATCCAGCGTTTCCCTGCGGTCACTTTTAGGTCGTCTGTCCATCTTGTGGGTGGACGTCCTACGCTGCACTTACTGGTACGTGGTCTCCATTCGAGAACCTTTCGGCCCCATCGGCCATCTGTTCTGCGTGATATGTGCCCTGCCCACTGCCACTTCAACTTGCTAATCGGGTGGGCTATGTCGGTGACTTTCGTTAGTCCACGGAAGTCCTCATTTGTGATGGTGATAATATATATCAAAGTCAAAGTGGTGGTAATATATATGCATGTGTGCGCATATGAGTATACTTTCCATCACATCGATCTCAGTATAGCCCCGGCGCTAGCCTCGTTGGCCTAGTTAATGAACCTGCCTTCTGCGCTTGGGGGCGTGGGTTCGCTTCCCACATAGGACAAACATTCATGTGATGGAAATTTGTGTTTGTTCTATATCTGGGTGTTAATATTTATTTCAGTATATATTTAAAATATATGCGTATGTATATTAGTCTTTGGCACCCATAAAACATGCTTAGCTTAGTTAACCCTTTGAATGTGTTACGCACCGCATGTCGGCGTAAGCGAAAAGTGCTCGACGCGCGTTAGGCACCGGAGCGGTGCCGGTAAGGAAATTACCGCCATTCGTCAATTTATTCCCGCTCGAATGAACGTTCCAAAGACAATGTAAGTTCTTTCGCCTCTAGCTTACTTCAATTACTAGAGAATCGATGCATTCTTACCGTGTCAGGGGGGACCTATACTTTGTGAGTGGGTTTTCCCCGTTTAGACAGTGTTTGACAAACCGACATGGCGGAAACATAACGTAAAAATGGTTCGCGATAAAGTTTTAGTTTTTGAAGTGAATATTGCCTATTAGTGTCAAGTAGTTAGTGTAAAAGTTGCGGAAATAGTGCTTCCTTGTTGTGAAAGTGGTGTGATAGTAATTTAATGTGAAAAAATAGCATATTATTATCAACAAGTGCGTGATGGCGCAAGAAAATTCAAGAATAATAATTGCATCACGAGATTCTGTGAGTATTTAATTTTTTTAAATTAATGGTGAGTTCTTAGATATATAATCAATTGAAAATATCATACAACAATTCAAGACAATGAATAATATATATAATATATGAACATACAATGTCAAATTGATAGGAAAAAAAATATTTTTTATTTTACATCCAGTCAGTTTTCGAAAATTCGGTTGGACTCTCGCATTTCTGGCAACCGCGGCTACTCAGCCTCTTGCGTGGTACGGGTTAAGGGTCAGATGACCGTGTGTGCAAAAATATCCCAAATATTTATTTTAAATAAAACCACGAATATATTCTACTATTTGCTTCACACTGTGACAACTGCACCTCGATTCCAATGCATAGAAACGTCACTTCCATCCCTTTTATCTCTGTTACTTTAAAATAGAATATTGGAGTTCTGAGAGAAGGATTCAAAGTTAGTCTTTGGGGAAAAATGAGGTTGTCATTTGTATAAAAGCCGATGAAAAGACGTATTGGGGAAGAAATACAAATCTCGTTGCTTTGAGACCGTATTTGTAAGTAGCAGATTTGAAACGAATGACAGTAATAATTATGTATTTGGTCAAGACGAAGTTGTAATAAAATTTTGGTCAGTATCGTTTTGCAGTATTTCGTAGTTTTGATCTCAAATTAAGAATAAATTATTAGTATATATTTTTTTAAATTACTATAAGAAACACAATATTTAAAAACTAAAACTATCACTACCTAGTTATTATATATACTAGCTGACCTGATAGACGTTGTCCTGTCTTGGAACTGTCAAACACGCAAAGTTAAAATTGTAAATCTTATTTTTTTACACCTTGGGTTACATTATTGAAGTTTTAGTAAGGACTCCTATTTTATTTATATTACACGGGAATTTTTATTAGACTCCTATTTTTTTGATAATATAATATAGCCTATGTTACCCGGGAATAGTGTAGCTTCCCAACAGTGAAAGAATTTTTCAAATCTGTTCAGTTGTTTCGGAGCCTATTCAATGCAAACAAACAAACAAACAATCAAATCTTTCCTCTTTATAATATTACTATAGACAAATAAAAATAAAAAATAAATTATGAAATACTAATCTAAAAGCCCCAGGTGGCAAGCCCCTAAGGTGGAGGGAAAAGTGGCCAGAATGCTGGCAGCATTGCCACGTTGGATGGCAATGCTAATTTTTTGACCAAAGTAGGCGCCAGCATTCAGGTCCCATGTTGCCTCCATCAAGCATTTGGCCAAGTAAATAATCCAATAATTTTTGTGTATGTTAATTGACTTTACAATGCTAGATAATATTATTATATTTTAATCTTGACGATTCTATTGCAGATCTTAATTTTAATGCTTTATTTTCTAGAAGATGTTTTATTATTTTAAGGGTAGGTTACCTAAGATATTAATGTCATTATTATGAACGATTGTGATGATAACATTCGCCTAGAAAATAATGATACGTATTTATTGTAAAATCTGACGGCTCTAAGAACATGGAATATGTCTACAGACCGAATAAATTTTGTTATTCGGATTTGAATTTGACCGTTGAGGAGTTCCATTATCTGGAGCTAATCCTGGATGTAGATTCAGGTCATGCTGACCATAAAACGACATTATCATTGGAACTAAACCAACATGTAAAAAATTTACTCCGATAAGAGAAAGTGGTTCTAATTCAGCGCAAGAATTTACCTAGACAAACAAACTAACATACATTGCAAGTTAAATAAAATGTAAAGGGTTGCCTGGAAGAGATTGCTCTTGGCAATAAGGCTGCTGATTGTTGCACTAGCTTTTTAAGCTGTTTTATCGTATGTAGGTACGTAATTTGTGATGTGATTAGTAAAAAGTTTATCTATCTAGCTCAAGCCCGATCGTGTGTGGAATACTGCTGTCAACTTTGGGACGGCTCAGCCAAATACCAGCTCGATGCTCTTGAATCGGTAGACCGGCGTGCTGCTCGACTTATAGGCGATGAGAAGTTAGGGGCTAAGAAACTGCAAGAATGAAAGATTAGGTGAGACAATTACATAGACATAGTTTATTTGTGACAAATAAACACAATATACAACGGAAAGTAAAACAATAAATCCTACTAATATTATAAACGCGAAAGTTTGGAGCGAGAATGTATAATGTATGAATGTTTGTTCCTCTTTCACGCTGCAACAGAACAACGGATCGACCTGATTTCTTGCACGGGTATAGTTCAAGAACCAGAGAGTGACATATGTTTTATCATCATCATCCTTTTTCATCACAACTCGGCTAAAACCGTGGGGCGCAGCTAGTGAGAAACAAAACTAAACTAGAGCTTATTATAATATGTATTTTGTCACAAATTAGCTCCAACTCAGTATGATGCCGGTCGTAAACAACCGGCGCTGGTCTTCCAAAAAGTTTCTCACCAGTTTTGAGCTAGCATAGTGGGTTCAATTATTTTTTTGCGGATATTGTCGCGTGTATTTTACTTTATATTAATTCTTGGGGGTCTAGACAAGACCCATTTTCTGTAGGCGTTAAACGCCTGCGGAAAGGTGAAATTGTATGAAAATGATATTGACAATGAAATTAGCTTGAGAGAAATTATCTCAAGCTAATGTCATTTTCATACAATTTTTCCTTTCCGCAGGCGTTAACGCTAACAGAAAGTGGCTCTTGTCTAGACCCCCTGACATATCAATAACTTCAGCGTACGTCACAGGTAGACTAGATTACTAATTTCTATAGAAATGTTACAAAATAATTTATAAGTATCGCCAATGATTTTTAGTTACAACGTTGCCTGTATTAGCGCTACCTAAGTGCTATGTCCGATTATTTGTTTGTAATCTTTCTTGAGGCAAACCAAAGTATTTGTATCGTTGTTCTATTATTACTAGGGCTACATAGTCAGCCTGTACAAACGTCCAAAATATAGAAGTCCCGTTTCTATTTACCCCCGGCCCTCGCAATCAGCCGACTTGTCTACATCGTCGGGTTACTGTTGACGCAGCGTCGCATAATCCGCTTTTGCATAATGAAATTGTCGCTTGTTTTATTTATATGCTGTTATATATCATAAATTAATGGTGGCTAAAGTTGTATAAATTATGATTCCGCACTGTTAATTTTATATTATCTTACAAAAAGCTGACCGTAAACAGAACCTAACACCGAAAACAAAATTGAAATGTGTTCAAAATTAAGGAAGGTAAAAGCATTTTAATGTCTTGCTAGACAGAGAGCGCGCTATAGCAAAGTATACTTACGAATGACGCCACATCTAAGTACACCATACAAATTCCATACTGACTCACCTTACGGATAGGGACAAAGCATCCCTACCTAATCTAAACAAAAACTCAAAACACTTAATATCTTTTTTTTTTTACATCGGACTAGGCTAACGTTTGACCGCGATCTCTGGAAAGCGATGATGCGGTCGAAGATGGAGCACGTAAGCATCTCAGAGCGTTATACGCAAATTTAAATGTTTTTTTCAATAAGAGTATTACATTTAATTAAAAAATTCACTAAGCCTGTTATTTTAAGCAAATCAAACGCCTGTCCAATAGGCTTCTTTTTTATTGTACCAAAAAAATAGACCTATATGCTTGCGTTTGTTGCAACGTATAAGCAATTTCATGCAGCGTGGCAATGCAGCCTTCATGCTGCGTACGCTGCGGCAAAAACGCTTAGATGATTAGGCCTTTAGGCCTCCAACGGTATTAAGGCAATAATAATAATAATAATCATTTTATTTCAGACAATGTCCATACTTATTTTAACAACATACTACACCACTAAAAAAAACCCATTCCCAATGTTTTTTTTATATGCGTGATATTTGTGACATTTTTGCACACACGGTCATCTGTTCTCAAACTAAGCAAAGCTTGTACTATGGCTGCCAGAGTCTGATACATATATATTTTTAAATATATACTTAAATAGATATTAACACCCAGATAAAGAACCAGTCCACCTTCGTTTAAATAATATGTTAACTAAACAGGCAAGTTCTTTATTAACTAAACAAAATACAAGCTAACTTAGTGTTACAAGACTAACAAAAACAGGCTTCCCGTAGACCGGGAAGGTTTGAAGACAATCTAAATACTCGGTCCCTTTAATTGATTTAAAATTCAGAAGACGGTCTTGATACTTAGCAGCATTCAGAGATCAGAAATATTTACTGACCATAAAAACATTAAACGTTACAGGCAAGTCACTTTTACAATGAATGTGCTATAAGAGTTAAATATAAATCGGCAAACATATAAAACAAAAATACTAAAAAATAAAACATTAATTTAATAACTAAAAACTCAACTATACCAAAACAATTAAACTAATCTAAAACTGACACAACTGACTACTAAGAATCGAAGAAAAATGTGCGAGGAAATTGAAATTACGAAGGTTGTAGCAGGTTAGGTATTTGTAAAGTCTCACGTAGCATTTCAGTCTGTAGTAAATTTTCCTTATTATTTTACCAAGAACTGGCTGAAATGTCTCCAAGTCACACGTGAAGCGTACGATTCGGTGTTGGCAGGTGAATTCTCAGAATTTCTCCTTAACCCGAAACTTTGCAAATAAATAATACAGATAATTTTCGTATAGGTAATACCAATTTAGTGACATTTTCGATATATTATTTAAACAACATAAAAGGAAAAGGTTTTCAAGTCGATGGGTCTACAAGATTACGCGGAAAGGGTGTACTAAACCGAAAGAAGTCCACTACTACCCATCATTATAAAACGGTCATTCGCTCGACAAAATGTATGAAAATGTACATTTTGTCGAGTGTGACCGTTTTCTATGGAACAGCTGATATTTTTTTGACGTTTTCAGAGTTTCTACCGTAGTAAAAGCTGTTAATAATGATCGGTTGTATAGACCCCTTTCGACTTAATACACTCTTTCCACGTAACCCAGTATACAATACATTTTATGTAACACCTCAAATAACTTTTTACTGACAGTCCGATTTGATGATTTTTTTACTGACTTTTCCTAGAATTTACGAATTTGTCCCATATTTTTAGTCAAAGATATTAAAACCATGGATATTGCTGCAATGCAATTTTTTTTTGAACCACTACTCCTTTGCGACCTTTGAATTCCATTCAAGTCAAAAATCTAAATCAAATCAATGCCCCTGCATACAAATGTGCAAGAAACTTGTTTTACTCGTTTTATGTGCAGTAAAATTTTAGGGTTGGCTTCCTTTTATATAGGAGAGTTATTGCTCAGTATAAAACTGCAGCGCAGTGCTCTTGTGGTCCAATTTACATAAATTATTAAATAAGCAAGTTAATATACTCGTTCATATTATATACATGCTCATTCGTATGCTGAGTTGAGGCCATTTTTGTGACATTAATAATCTATAGTCATTTAATATTCTTCACTCTTCTACGTTAAGTTACTAGCTACGCTAAGAGTGTTACAGCTACAACACGAGCAATACAGCAACGCCACGAGCGCTATAGCTACAACACGAGCACTACAGCTACGACACGAGCGCTACAGCTACGACACGAGCGCTAATTTAGGGTAAGTAGTAAAATCTTCAAGAAAGCTAGCAAAATCCTAAAACTATATATTTCAATAAACAAGCTCCAAATAGCTTTCATAGCTCCAAATTCTTATACAAGCTTTTGTACAAATCTATTCCTTAGAAGTATACAAAAATATTCCCCACCATAAACACCCAATTACAACATGAACTAGTTTAACAAACTGAAAATGACGTTGAAAACTACAAATTGTTGAGCAAACCGACATTCCCCTCCCGGGACTCCCCCCTCATTTTACAGATTGTTACGAAGGCAAGCGCCGGCTAAATTACAAAGTTTATACTACAAGTTTAAAGTTTGTAAGAAAACACTGTCCACAAGAGAGCTGAGTTTATTAAAGATATTGTGTTAGATGATTGCGACAGATGTTGTTTTATATTTTTACTCCTTTGTTTCTAGAACCTAACTTGATATTACGCGCTTGTACATTGCTTCTTTTGTAACCAATGAAAACAAACAAACCTTGGGAAATAAATAAATAGAAATAAATTAATAAATAATGTTTATTTTCTAAGCATGTTACATGGACATTAACACAGAATACAAAAACAGAAGTAGAAAGTTACACAGTATTAAAAAGATAAATTAAAAAAAAGGTTAATAAAATACATTACCAAATCAGATATTCTGTACGGTACCAATGGGCCCCAAACTAGGCAAAGCCTGAATCTTGGTGGCCCAGTCTCATCAGATTACAAAATGAAATATGCGCGTGCCTGCGTGATTTATTATATACTAGCTGACCTGACAGACGTTGTCCTGTCTTAGAACTGTCAAACACGCAAAGTCAAAATTGTAAATCTAATTTTTTTACACCTAGGGTTACATTATTGGAGTTTTAGTAAGGATCCCTACCTTTTTTGAAAATATAATATAGCCTATGCTACCCGGGGATAGCGTAGCTTCCCAACAGTGAAATAATTTTTCAAATCGGTTCAGTAGTTTAGGAGCCTATTCAATGCAAACAAACAAACAAACAATCAAATCTTTCTTCTTTATAATATTAGTATAGAATTTTTTTTTTTTATATAGCTAGATAACATTTTATGATGAAAACAAGCTTAATAAAAATATATTTACAAGCTTCTAAATTAAGTAACTAGACTTGGTTCAATATTTTATACGATTTGACAGCTGCAATAATATTGTTAAAAGACGTGAAAGAAAAACAGGAATTTCGCTCCAATCTTTACAAAAACAGGATAAGTAAAACTGTACTTGTTATGCCTTCTGAGAGCTAAAATATTAATCACAACACTAAGGTTGACAACAAAACATTAACAACTTGAAAATTCAAAATTAATTTCAGTGAAGCCCAAACTTTGGGAATCCGTGAAAACATCCTGAATCAAATTACCCAGAAACCGTCAGAAAGTAACTTTTTATTGCGTCTCAAATAAATTATATCATAAAACATAAAAGTTTTATTTAATTTATACCTGTTAAAGTTTTAGATCAAGGGATAAACATTCTAAATGGGCTTAAGTTAACTTTTAATATGAAACGTTTAAAGCATCGCTCGAGAGCCTAAATTTCCGGACATTTCGAAGTATTTTATATCGATTGTAATTTAATTTTTTTATTGATATTTTAAGAGCAACATCCAGCATGTTTTTATTACTGACAGGCTCGGCGTTTGACGTAGTGGGACGGTGGTGGTGGTGGCAACCTGCCCGCTTCCTTGTTTCCTGAGAGATATAATCTGGGGTTTTTCAAGGCCAGAGTGAATAGGTATCTTCTAAGTCTGCGTGTTTGTTCTTCGACCACATCACCGCTTACCAACAGGCAAGTTGGAGGTCAAACGAGGACTCATTCACGTTCAAAAAAAAAGTTTTCACACATTATTTTGTTATGGTAAAAATAAGCACCTAATCTTTATATAGGTAATAAACTGTATCATTTCATAACAATGTCTTACTCTAGATGTTCTCTAGTTATTGTCTCACAAAACTCTAGTTTTATAACTTTGTAGACTGTAACAGTATTACGGCGTAGCAGGCGTTATCTAAACGGCTAACGGCAAATGCTATCGCGCCGTTAGAGTATTGAAATACGGATATTCCAGCTTGGAAAGTTTTGATGTTTGATTCCAATTTATTTAGCAAATAAAAGTAGGGACTTTTGTTAACCGATTTCAAAAGAAAGTTCTCAATTTAACTGCATTTTTTACCTAGGATATTTAGTACATTTTTATGCCTTTTGGGGTCGAGACTTAAGGACCGTGGAGGTTGGTTGCTCTCGAACTGTATAGGACCTGGCCAAACGTTTGATCGACGAGTCTCCAATAAATAGACCTCGCGTCCTTTTTTAAATGTATACTCTAATGTGTTATTGTCTTTTCTTATCAACCGACTTCAAGAAAGGTGTTCCATTCTTTTAAATTCCATTCGACTGTACACTTTTGTTATGATATTTTGATGACAGTGAACCAATTTTTTGCAGTTACGTAACTCGAGAGAAGATTTTTTTTAAATTAAAACCATGCTAGTAAAAAAATAAAAATAATTACTGATAAAAACGAATTTTATTACATCAAAACAATTAAATAAATTTATATGTGGCTTTGTTGGAGGCTTTAGCGCAAGATTTCATTTGGACGGTGTATTTTGTAGGCCCATACATCATCACGAAAATTCCGTGTACCCTTGACCTACGCTCTTCCCATAAAAGTTCATTGGTCCTGTCGGATTGCGAGTGAAACCGGAGGGCACTACTAGTAGCCTATATGCCGTCATTTGCCAGACACAATTACGTACTTCATTTTAAGAATGACTACAAATTTCGTAAACCATTGACTTTATCACATTCGCGAATTTGTATTAGTTCTGCCTCATTACACTTGATAACAGAATTGATATCTTTTACGTTCCTAAGCTTAGTCTGGATAGACTTTATAGTCTAAAAGAGAGAAAAGAAATTTGTGGAAGCTCTTTTGTATTTTTTGTATCTATCGCTATCTGATTTATATTTACTGGTCCATGTATTCCAGTTATATATGGGTAGAAATCGACGATTTTTAAAAAGGTATTATAAAATACTAGCGGTCCATCCCAGTTTCGCACGGGTATAGATTATAGCCTATGTCACCCGGGGATAGTGTAGCTTCCCAACAGTGAAAGAATTTTTCAAATCGGTTTAGTAGTTTCGGACCCTATTCATCGCAAACAAACAAATAATCAAATCTTTCCTCTTTATAATATTAGTATAGATGCAATCAAAAAAAGCTATCAAAGCTGTCAAACTAAAGTGGGGCTGGGCGGGACACGTGGCCGGGATGCACCCTGATAGATGGGAATTACACAGTGGGTGCCTGAACACGGACGAAGGAGCCAAGGCAGGCCTAGAAAACGCTGGCGCGATGACCTCAACACGTTCCAGATACAGTGGTCAAGTCTGGCGGGTCATCGCACTGTATGGAAAGAGATGAGAGACCTTTGCCCAGGAGTGGGACAGCATAGGATAATAAAAAAATAATGTCATGTTATTTTATTTTTAAACGAACAATCAAATAAACTATAATAATTAATACAATATCAACGTTTGGTCTTAACATCTCCTGAAGTTGAAACTTTACACACGGTACTGTATGCTCATCACCTTGAGAAAACTCCGTGCATATCCGTGCGAACCAGCCGCCATCGCCAGAAAAGTCATCCACAGATTACAGATGCGTGGAAGTCTCGCACTGTTCGATTTGATCGATTGTTTCTGCCACGCACCTGTAAGTTGTGGAATGGCTTACCACCTTCGGTTTTTCCTCCAAAATGGCCTCAATTGCTTCAAACGAAGAGTTAATAGAGTCCTCAAAGGTTAGCAATGCACCGCCAATGTTCCAGAAATTTAAGGTGTCCATAGGCGGCGGTGACTACTTACAATCACGTGGCTCGTCGCTTTTTTGTCTAATATTACATTAAAAAACATACACCCTATAAATAACAAAAAAAGTGTGGTATTTTCCCGTAGGATTATGTA
Organism: Agriopis aurantiaria; assembly: GCA_914767915.1. Lineage (NCBI taxonomy): Eukaryota > Metazoa > Arthropoda > Insecta > Lepidoptera > Geometridae > Agriopis > Agriopis aurantiaria. The sequence goes on from OU612004.1 coordinate 10,871,771, forward strand.
AAAGAGTTATTACAACAGAAACCTTTGGATGACACAATCAAAATAGGTTTTTATCAATAGTTAAATTTTACACAGACATCTCTGGGCTGGCAACTTATAGACAACACTAGTGTTACAAATAAATGCGGTGATTACCACTTACCATCAGGCGAGCGATTGCCAGCTAGCCGGTCATCTTATGACAAAAAAACACACAAACAAATTTGTATTGTATGATCTTGCGTGTTGAATCAAAGATAGTTTTATGAGGGAACTTGATGTATTTAATTATTAACAAGTATTACACGAAAGCTTATGCGTATCTGCGTCCTGTCCACAAGACCACACTTCAGTTGTATGACAATGTTGCACGGTTCATTATAGCCTGTACCCATTGTATTAACTGTCAAAACTAACCAGTAGTTGCTCAGATCATTTCACACGTCTGTACTATAAAGTTGCGTTTAATAGCAACCCCAAGATACTACACAAACACAAGTATTTTTTGTATATTTATTTTCAATATTTTGTTTAATTTCTAAATCTAATTTGCAAAAAACAATGGTTTCTAAAAAAGCGACCTAGTTATTTGCAAGCAAATCTTGTTTGGGAGTCGGAATCAACTTCGACTTTCAAGGCCAGCAGCGTATACACAGTAAGAGGCTCTAGGCCACAGAAAAGATTTTATTTGTTTAAATAAGAACGGCTGTCAAGGCAGCTTTGTAAGAAATTTGTTGTAGCCAGTTGCATCCATATAAACGAAACGTCAGTCAATCGAAATCAGTTCGCAACTGTGATGCGGAGCGCGACGCGTTGATCTAAACAATAATGTTCAATCAAGGTTCACTCATAATGCCTGGTAACAAATTTCCTTCTCATTTTCATTCTATTAACTTTTCTTTTCTGTGACTTAAATAGCCCATGTGAACAGTTTTTTGTTTTCAAACATTGTGAATCATGCTACATTGTCTTACTGCTGCACATTTCTGTATGAAATTTAGTGAAAAGTTTGATTTACACCACTTGTTTCAATTTACGATATTAATTCCGGCCGCGTAAATTATTTGATTTGAGTAAATAAAGTTACGAAGATAATTCTGGGCGGAGATGGTTTGGGCGGGCGGGATAGCGCGCCGCATTTTGATTATCTTTTGTTTGTTTTTATCACCATCATCATCATCCAGCCTTCCTTATCCCACTGCTGGGTTTACGCCTCTCTCTTGCTATGCCATCTGCTTTGATCCTGTGCTAATCGAGTCCAGCAGTGCAAGTACCGTTCTTTATGGACCTCATCCCTCCGTCGCGGTTTTACTATCGAACCGGCCGCCATCGCCAAAAAAGCCATCCTCATATTATAGATGCGTGGAAGTCTCGCACTGTTCGATTTGATCGATTGTTTCTGCCACGCACCTGTAAGTTGTGGAATGGCTTACCACCTTCGGTTTTTCCTCTAAAATATAACCTCAATTGCTTCAAGCGAAGAGTGAATAGAGTGCTCAAAGGTAGGCAACGCACCGCCAATGCCCCGGGTATTGTAGGTGTCCATAGGCGACGGTGACCACTTACCATCAGGTGGGCCGTCGCTTGTTTGTCGACTATTATATAAAAAAAAAAATAGAATCGATCATAGCGAGTACTGATCAAATTACATTTTATCGAATTGGCGATCGCAACTGTCAAATTTGACGATCGATAAAGAACGGTACTTGCACTGCAGGTTCGACCCATCTTACAGCTGGACGACCAACGCTCAGCTTACCTTGCCTCGTCCACCACCCTGTCACAACCTTACTCCACCTGTCATCACTGTGCTTAGCAACGTGTCCTGCCCAGCTCCACTTTAATTTCACTACAGCGATTCTGACATCTTGAACCTTTGTTCTTCGTTAGGTTTCGGTATTATGAACTTAATCTTGACGTTTAATGCCTAGCATGGATCTCTCCATGGCTCTCTGTGCTACTCTGATTTTGTGCACAGCCCCATATGTGAGCGTCCATGTTTCGGCACCATAAGTCACGGTGGGCAGGACACATTGGTTTTATATTCCTGCGCATTCACCCGACTAAGGCAGAAAATTACAGGACAATTTATCTTCTTTTTTATTAGTAATAGGCTTGCGTTTAACCGCCATGCCGTCCAGCCCTATTTTGTGTTTCAGGAATATGTGACGGCGCCAAAGTCACGTTCCATATAAGGGGCTGTTCCGATCTCCAGGGTAAGTTTTCAGTTTTTTTTTCTCTAGTGTCATAGCATCAGGTATTTTCCCAAGTCCACTCCAAGGTATTTTTTTTTTATTTGGCTTGCGTTTGACTGCCATGTTGCCTGATGTTAAGCGATGATGCGGTCTACGATGGAGCACGTTTGCCAAAAAACATAAAATTCACTTGAGAACTAGTTCTCAATCTAGGATAGCCAAGTTTTTTACCTTAAGTTTTTAATCTTGCTCACGGTGCAAGTGACCTGAATTAATATCGATAATGTTGTTCAAGCGCCTACTTATTTTGAAGTCGGTTAAAAACAAATGTTTCTAAAGAATCGTTATTTCTATTATTTCTTTCCTTTACCTTTTCTAACGATCGTTGTCCTAAAAACTTTCTAGTGCAGCTCATTTGCACTAGAGCCCTCTACGTCGTAGCACCGTAGCACCGCTCCGAGCTACGAGCTTTTGCTGACGTCATGCGCTTTACTTGCATACTTACATTGTGTAAGTATGTCTGTCTTATATTATGAACTAAGAAACTTTAAAAAGTTTAAGTATATAAATATAATAATATTTTTAGAACCATCTTTTATTTCGTACTAGCAACACCCCGACTTCGAACGGGTGTAAGTCTTATTTTTAACACCTTGGGTTACATTATTGGAGTTTTAGTAAGGATCCCTATTTTTTTTGAAAAATAATATAACCTATGCCACCCGGGAATAGTGTAGCTTCCCAACAGTGAAAGGATTTTACAAATAGGTTCAGTAGTTTCGGAGCCTATTCAATGCAAACAAACAAACAATCAAATCTTTCCTCTTTATAATATTAATTAAATACATATATATAATATATATATAAGTATAGATTAAAATCCCTAAGGGCGTGCAAAATTGAATTAGTTTATAAATATGTCAAAATAATTACTAATTAATTAATAAATAATTAATATTTGATTCAAAACTATTAATGATGTTGATAAAACAAATTAAATCATAGGAATATAAACGACACGCCATTTTCTTTAGGAATTCTTCCATTTCATAGAAGCACTTCTTTACCAAAAAAACTTTATTTATTTTACATTCTTCTTGTAAATATATCAACATATTTACTTTATCAAATTATGTAATTTAATCATCTACTACCTGGTATTGTTCATAATTAACTTTCGACCATCTTAACGCGTGCTGCATCTTAGACCGCATCATCGCTTAACATCAGGTCAGCTGGAGGGCAAACGAAAGATAATTATTAAAAAAAATGATTGTTATAAATATTGTTCTTATAAAAAGCTTGAATAAGTAGCTCACCTTTTCAAATTGTTATCTATTCTATTTCTACAACAAGTAAGGTACAGAACTGTAGATAATTCAAGTTAGTTCCCGCTTCCAACAAACTCATCTAAGTTGTATAGCCTACCTAGGTAACATTTCGCTGATATTATTCCCAAATGCCAAGGTGTCGTCGTAAACGCGGGCAAGGCCGCGGTATGCCACGAGTTAACTTAGGTAACAAGGCTTTATAATACAGAAAATACTAGGTTGAAGTTCTTGGCTTTACTTAAATAAATAAATATTCGGGACATTTTTGCACACACGGTCTTCTGACCCAAAACTAAGCAAAGCTTGTGATATGGCTGCCAGAGACTGATATACATACATATAATAGTTTTAAATACATACTTAAATAGATATTAACAACCAGATATAGAACAAACACAAATGTTCATCACACAAATGTTTGCCCTAGGTGGGAATCGAACCCACGCCCCCAAGCACAGAAGGCAGGTTCACTACCAACTAGACGAACGGGCTATCATTGGATGAGTGTTTTTCACCAAAAAAAAAAAACAGGGTTATTACAGTATAGTTATATAAAACTTAATCTTTACTAAAGTTATATGATTATTTACGGGATATTTACCGTGGTAAGGTTGTGGAATGAGCTCCCGATATCCCGTAAATAATCATATAACTTTAGTGAACAACCGTGATAGTTTAAAACAGTGTTTTAATCTTTACTATTTACCTGCCTTGCCTTGTCAGTAGGATTAAATCTTGCAACGGAATTTTTAAAACAGTTATCCCCTAATCTGAAATTTCGCATATACGTTTAGTTTGGATAACAATGCATATGGTCAATTGAATGACGTCATTCTAAATTCAATATGGCGGACTCCCAAAAATGGCAGACCAGCTATTTTTCAGTTATTATTTAGTTATCAAATGATAGCGTTTGCTGAGAAGAATGCGTATAATAAAATTACGTCACAATAAATTAAATATGGCGGATGCCTAAAAGCTTGTTATGAAAATGTTTTTATACCATTAATTTATTTCATGGTAAGTGAGCGAGCGACGAGTGTTGTCTCTGTTGTCGGTTGCATGTTAGACACATAGGTGTTGAACATGCAATCGACAACACTGGTTAATATAGGGACAGTCCAGTCTGTCCGCGAGCGCAGCCAGCATGCTGTTGGAGCTCTCCCACACCCGCCGCAGTAGCGAAGTGCCTCTCTTCCGCATCATCGCATAAAAGCAGTCCACGCGGGCTTCAGCAAACATTGTCGACGCACTGCAGTAACGGGGGAGACCCAACATCATTCTGAACGCGTTCTATGTTCAGTTTAAAACGATATTATGATAGACAAAATAATATTTATGAATTCTGACAATAGGACTAGCATAATTATAATATATACGAAGCTACTTCTTGTCAAGTATTTAAAGTACATTTTGTGCCATTTTGTTCAACTCGAAGCACAAGTAGAAACAGTACTATTGACAGTTCCCTCGGGGCTGAAACGGCCAGTAAACTTTACCCGAAATTGCCTAAAACTGCCTAAATGTTAGCCGAATGAATTCGTAAACGTGCCTATGACTTCTAGAGTAAAAACGTTTTTACTTTCATATTAAATTTATTTTTTACACTGTCTCGGGAACTGGGTAAAACGAAATAAAAACTCATTCCCTAATTGTTTACCCTTATATATTATCCGCCATCTTAGAGCGGTGGCCATATTGAATTTAGTGTGATATCATTTATCGTTTTCTACTCTTCAAGCCCTTTCATTAATATATATATCGGCCTCCTTGGGGTGTCCGTCAACGGCGAACCTGACTAGCGCCGGTTATGAGCGCGTATATGGCTGGCAAAACCAAACTTAGTTTTAAAGGTCCTGTTGCAAGGCGCACAGTGCAACTGACCATCAGCATTGTATGTGTAGGTGTAGGAAGGCTTCGGACGGGTCTTAATAATGAGGCGTTTTGCATCTAGGTCTTGTATTCGTTTCTCTTCGAAGTTATTAACAGCCTTATGAACAGAGCTGCGCCACTCTCGTCTGTGTTACGCGAGCTCTTCCCAACCCTCGCACGGGCCACATGCGGTGAGATGGAACCTTTCATTTAATGCCCATACTAACAGGGATTAAAAAATATACATCACCCATCTTGTGGCAGTGGCCATTTTGAAAATATTACAATATTGGGTATTTCATACTGTATTGTAACCGGAACTAAAGATGCATGCAAAATTTCAGCAAAATCATTTCGGAGGAACTGGATTTAATTCATACAAGATTTGACCTAAACAAACTAACATTGCAAGATAAATAAATAGTTTTAAAAACCGCCGATTGGGGTGGAAATTCCAACTAGAGTAACCGGTTTAATATTAACCAGATAACGTCCCTATTTCACAAGTACATGAAAACCTACATCTAAGACTAATGCTACCTTTCTCATTATGTAAATAGGTAGGTAAAAGTGATAAGTGCCCACACAAAGTACATTATAAAAGCCTCCAGAATCCGTCAATTTAAATTATGGTCGGATTACTGGATTAGGATAAAAAATTGGATAATACTTTAATTTTAACGTCGCTCATGTGTCCTTCTTTGACGCGGAGGAACGATTTTGTGAAGTTGTGACAGTAAATAAGATTTTGTAATTCTTGCCTGCCCTGAATCCACTGGTAGAATTAGGATGGTATAAGCTGGTAGGATAAGGCCTAAAATTACAATTTTATTGTGATTTGTTATGCGTATTTTGTTTTATAGAATTTTTGTTTTGTTTTATCTTACAGGGTCGCGTGGTCTGGATGTTTGGCGTTCAGATTCAATCAAAAAAAAATTCTATAAAAAAACAGTTTCTGTATTAAATAGACCTGTATTTATTATTGAAAATTACGGCTTAATATTTTGGAAAAAAAAAGCTCAACCTCCAATTACAAAGAAAATTTTTCGTAAAACTCTCAGAGGGAAGTTTAAGAGTCATCATTATCATCACCATCATCATTTCAGCCATAGGACGTCCACTGTTGGACATAGGCTCCCCCATCGATCTCCAAAAGGGCCGGTTGGAAGCGGCCTGCATCCCTGTGTTCTCTTTTAGGTCGTGTCCATCTTGTGGGTTGACATCCTACGCTACGCTTACCGGTCCGTGGTCTCCATTCGAGAACCTTTCGGCCCCATCGGCCATCTGTTCTGCGTGATATGTGCCTTGCCCACTACCACTTCAACTTGCTAATCATTTCTGATTCGATCTCGTAGAGAAACCTCGAACATATCGATTCTTATTGAGGGTTTAAAAAAATTCAGTTATACATGTTATTTGTTTATGTTTTGTTGTTATATATGTTTTTTAGTTTCAGGTAAATATTGTGAACTTGTAGTACTGTTTGCAATATGTACTGTACAGTTTTAGGGAAATACGACAATTGAATAATGTGGAAATCAGGGAAACCGGCATCTGTTTGGGAAAATTATACTTCGTACCGTGCGTCGAGATTTGGATACAGACGGTTGGAGTGAGGATTTCTATACGATTTTATATTAGGGATCGCGAGTATTTTACATTAATAGATTACATTATTACATTAATGATTAATTTCATGACTAAGTCAACGGGAAGTACCCTATAGGTTTTGATTCCCCTGTGAAATCGCAAAATATGCGACACAAACGGTCATATCTTTTGATGACGTTGATTTACAAGTTTGTTTTTTTCACAGCTGAAAAAGACCGTAGACTCGCGTATCTATATTTATATACTAGCAGACCTGACAGACGTTGTCCTGTCTTAGAAATGTCAAACACGCAAAGTCAAAATAGACATTTTTTTTCACCTTGGGTTACATTATTGGAGTTTTAGTAAGGATCCCTATCTTTTTTTTAAATATAATATAGCCTATGTTACCCGGGGATAGTGTAGCTTCCCAACAGTGAAAGAATTTTTCAAATCAGTTCAGTAGTTTCGGAGCCTATTCAATGCAAACAAACAAACAAACAAACAATCAAATCTTTCCTCTTTATAATATTAGTATAGATAAAAATTATTCCTTATTTACATTGGTCACGCCCTAACTTGAGAACGACTGTACCGATTTAATTCATCTTTGTTTTTAAAGTTTGCTATTACTTTGTAGAAGGTTCTTACGGAAAGAAAACCTAATAAAATTGAACAGTAAATTGATAAATTTTAGAAACATTATCGGCAATTTTGACTCGTTTTGTGAAACCGCGGGGCGCAACTAATTTGATATAAATTTCAACTTGATACCTTTATACGTTCCTGCGAAAAAGGGTCTTGACAGACAGACGGACAGACAACAAAGCGTTCCAATTAGGGTTATGTTTTTTTCCTATTGAGGTACGGAACCCTAATCATTAATATCAATTCGCGACAATAAGAACATGGAGAGTCCATTTTATTTATGACTAGCGGTCTGCCCCAGCTTTGCACGGGTATAGATTATAGCCTATGCCACCCGGGAATAGTGTAGCTTCCCAACAGTGAAATAATTTTTCAAATCGGTTCAGTAGTTTCGGAGCCTATTCAATGCAAACAAACAATCAAATCTTTCCTCTTTATAATATTAGTAAAGATATAGGAGTAGAGATATTTTTAAACAAGGAAGTTAATTTCAAACAGCTCATCTCACATTAAACCCCGTACTAGTTTTCCATCAATTCAACGTAACTAAACAAAATGGAGGAACGTAAATACGGCGGAATGGAATGGCGAAATTTATACGGAATGGCAGAACGTATACGTTGATTAAACAAGATTTGCAGCGCGGCGGTAAGTCTCATGAAATGCGGTTTTAAGTTAAGTCGCTTTGGAATAACTGTTTACTTTAAAGTTTTGAAATGTTTTGCGAACTATTAACTTCGTCGCTTAATTTTAAGACAAAATTTAATATTATTTACTTTACTTGCTCTGCCATACAACGACTCTAGTGGCGTCGGCTCTGATACTCAATAAACTAAACCAATCTGAGAGGACTAAAATTATCTGCCCCTCTTTTCATTTTAATATGTGAGAGAAAGATGGCAATAAGTTTAATGATGTCAAATATAGTAGTATTTTTTTTAATTTTATTTTTAAATAGAATAAGTGGCATACAAGCATCGGGCCACCTGATGGTAAGTGGTCACCGCCGCCTATAGACACCTACAATACCCGGGGCATTGTCAGTGCGTTGCCTACTTTTGAGGACTCTATAGTTTAGAGTACATCAGAATCGACGCCAATATTGACGGGCGGGAAGTGCAATAATAACTGTGTGGAAGATCCTCAAAATCATGGAGCTGATGCCAATCCATCGGTGTAGACTAACCCTCATAAACGCAATAAAGGTATTTCAAATCCTTACCTTGAGTGTCACTTTGCTAAGAGTCCCCTTTGTTGGTCCTCCAAGTTTCTTTCATGTTTGTCATTGCTAGACGTTTCTCAAGGTATATAAAAAAAAGTATAATCATTGCCATTCAGTGTGGTAATCCCACCAGCATGCTGGGTACGCCGCCAACTGGTAGTGGTCTTGAGCATTTGGATTGTCTTTACACATTCAACGGTCTATGGGCAGTCTTACTGTATTTGTAGTGTTATTATTAGCTTGTATTTTGTTTAGTTAATAAAGGCACTAACCTTCAAGGGAAGCTCATCTTATTTTATGGACTATGTTGACGCGCATGCGCGAGTACCTACTCCTGCGCTGCCGACCCGCTGCGCCCCCGCTACACGCCGCAGAAGGCTATATAAAGGCTCCTGCGCGCCCGGAGCGGGCCTCATCCTCTTGTAGTAAAATCCTCAAACTACTAGACAGACGTGACAGACCCTCCTCCTCTCCATAGACACCCTAGAAACATCTTGGGCGACCCGGACGACCCCATCGCCGTCGTCACTCCGGCGGCACTGGGCTCGGCCGATCCGACTGCTCCTAGCAATAGGAAATATTCAGTTTTTGGTACAGGCGTCGGTTACCAGAGGCACACACACACAGCGATCCCGCCGGCAGGATCGTAGACCCCCAGGATCTGTTAGAAGATCGGTTAGATTCACTCCAAATAATCAATCAGTTCAACCAACCGTTAGATACGTGATAAGGCCCGTTAAACTTTTAAAACATTAAATATGGATACAAATGTGGAGATGGCTAGCTTTACCTAGTCTGTGTAAGGGGGGGTATATTTTAGGCGTTCAGCCATTAAATAACATCTGTCCCTCTTCCAAAATAACAACAAAATGCAACAGCCGCAGTGCATTCGGCGCAAGATAAGTAGTACTCAGGCCACGAACTCCGCAGCTCAAACCGCTTAGCCGAGTGAGTGGGACAAGCCCCAACCGGAAGCGGGATGTCAAAGCTACATCACTTTTGCTCTGCCCAAGAAAGATAATGTTTTCAGTTGTACATATTATGTACGTTTGCTCCAAGGACTGTGTATACCCTAAATGGTTTGCTCTCATTACCTTAACGTTTTGACCGATTTTAAGTATGTTATTAGATGCGTCTTGATGTTCGGAACGCAATAGGCTACAGACACAGTGTCTAAAAATTTTGTTTCCGAAACGTCAGTTACTCCATTTAACTACCAGGTTTTAAATATTTATTTCTTTATTAGTTGGAAAGTAATTGTCTCCGTTTTTTTTTATTTTTTTTTATTTGTTTATGAGCTGCTCGCCTCAGTAAATGAATATTTTCCAGAATAAAAACTCTTCAGCCTTTTAACTATCTGTATGCAAAAAATCACGTCGGTCAGTTGTTTGGTTGCTGCGTAAAAGAGAATAAGAATAAGAATAAGAATAAGAATAAGAATAAGAATAAGAATAAGAATAAGAATAAGAATAAGAATAAGAATAAGAATAAGAATAAGAATAAGAATAAGAATAAGAATAAGAATAAGAATAAGAATAAGAATAAGAATAAGAATAAGAATAAGAATAAGAATAAGAATAAGAATAAGAATAAGAATAAGAATAAGAATAAGAATAAGAATAAGAATAAGAATAAGAATAAGAATAAGAATAAGAATAAGAATAAGAATAAGAATAAGAATAAGAATAAGAATAAGAATAAGAATAAGAATAAGAATAAGAATAAGAATAAGAATAAGAATAAGAATAAGAATAAGAATAAGAATAAGAATAAGAATAAGAATAAGAATAAGAATAAGAATAAGAATAAGAATAAGAATAAGAATAAGAATAAGAATAAGAATAATAATAAGAATAAAATATATTTAGGAAAGAACAAATATACTTTTGCATTTTCTTTTTATAGACTATGTGGCAAACAAGCGACGGTCCACGTGATGGTTAGTGGTCACTGCTGCCTATATACGGGGCATTGTAAGTGCGTTGCCTACCTTCACCTTTCAGCACTCAATTCACCTTTCGTTTGAAACAAATTATATTATTATATTTAAAAAAAAAATATCGCTATGTTATCGTAGCTCTGGCATCACGCATCGTTGTAGTCGGATCACGGTTACCTTGTAACTAACCAAAAAGTCTGCGCAATTTATAGCGTGCGCCGAGTTTTAGTTCGTTTTTTTTTCCACGATAGCGACTCTATAAGAATTGTATCTCGATGGTGATATTCCATTAAAACACGCTGTCTCTCGTAACTTACTCCATAACATCGATTGTAAATCCACCAGCGAGCGATTTAGATCCGCGGTCGTAAAGTCTGATGTATCGATCGTTACGAATTATCGATAACTCATCGATTATGACCCGCATAAACCGAGTTAGGGACGGAAATAACTGCATAACAGCGGTTAGATCAGGGCTTACGGGAAAGGCAACTTTGTAACTTGCAATACTAACCTTGTTTTTAACAAATATGAATATACAAATTTAAAAATCCCCGAGTGAATCGGTTTCTTCTAGGCAAGCGTGCTCCGCTGTAGACCGCATCATCGCTTTACATCAGGCGAGTTGGCGGTCAAATGCAAACCTTATTTTATTTTTTTAAACGAGCTCACTTTGAAACTTGCTTCACTAACTTTTTTTATTTTTATTTTTTATGTAATATAATGATTAACTTTTAGATATTATTATTATTTTTCAATTCAAATACACTTTTTGGTACAGGCAATAAATAATTATACATTATTGGGAATCAAAACAAACTAAACTAAATTAAACTAAATACACTAAATAAAATATATTGAACTACACTAATCTAATAAACCGCTGTTCGTAGGCATCGTTCCCTGCATGCTGGCCGCATTGCCGCGTTGTATTGCAATACTAACACGTTGCGCAAGATACCGACCAGCATTTTGGTCACGAGTTGCTTCGACCAGACGTGTAGACAAATCTTTACAAATATTTTTGGCACCCGACCCCCACGGACCTATAGTTTCGACCCCAAAAGGCTCAAACATATACCCACTATTATTATTTTTATATATTCAAGTACAAAGGTATGTCAAACAAATAAACTAAAAAAGCCTTAATTATTACCTTCTTTTGAACATATATACATATATCAATATACAAAATTTAAAAAACCGACAAATTTAATAAGTTGCTAATATTCAAATGCCGAACAGATTTTCTTGAATTATAGCGAAAACCAGATAAAACACTCGATTAATTCACACTTTAACAAACAAACAAAAAAAATACAGAAACCGTTTTGAGGTTAAGATTAAGAACATTTTAAATTTAAATAAAATATTCCATTTGAACTTTACAAAAAGTTGCTATTTTTAACACGTTTTTATTAGCTTGTATGTATGTACGTTTGTATGTAATGGAATCCTTGAACGTGTTTTTCACCCCCTTTAAAAAGTCGAATTGAATTGAAATTTTGCATACTTATCAAGGACCCATGACAATGCAATAATGTAAATACTTTGTCCGATTATCCTTACCAGGATCTTCAGGATTAGCGATTTTAGCATGTTGTATGTCACACATTTCAAGTTATATGCAGCATTTATTCACAGCTTTTATTGACGCGGATTTTGACAGTAAAGCAAAGCTGATAATTTTTTTTGCTTATTCATGGTTGTGAAACTTTTCTTAGGCAATTTTGGACGGCCTTTGCTTTTCCTATTATTCAAACAAACTCGAGGCATTATATATTATATACGCTACAAATATCCCAATCCAAACTTTAGGCAAAGAGAATTCTCTATCAGCTCCAGAATCGGAGCACCCGTTTTAAATGTAAAAGCTGTAAGACAGATTACGGAGGCCTATTGGGGGCAATATATTTACAGGGATTTACTAATACCTTAATATATCCGGTAGGATTTATTTAGGATGTGGTGGGTTAATGTATGGGGAATACGGTATTGGTTTGGTTTTTGGTGGTTGAGTTTTGAGGGAAGTTTTGTTTGCTAAAATACTGAAGCATTTTCCGTGGTTTTAAACTTACCACTGATTTAAAAAAATACGTTCCTTTTAACGAAGAACCGCATAATATGATTTATTACATTATAGTTTTATGAAATTTGATCTTTTATTAATTAATTTAATTTTTAATACAATTTTTTTACAATCTTAATTGAACCAGATTATAATTATAGGTCTTCGCGGATAAAATTGGATAAGTAATAATTCACTCGAAGAACCAAGAACCGATGGAGAAGAAAGGTTCTTGATTGGAGATCACGAACCGGAAGTCGCAGCGTAGGTAGGCCTCCCACTAGATGGACCGACGACATTGTGAGAGTCGCGGGCATCCAGTGGATGCAAAAGGCAAGCTGTCGTTCAGTGTGGAGGTTAAAGGGGGAGGCCTATGTTCAGCTGTGGACGTCTTCTGGATGATGATGATGATGATGTCGTATGTGTGATAAGTATAACGATATAAAAAATGATTTTGACATTTTTCACCATAGTTCAGTAACCTCAGTTAAGTACCAACTTAATGTATTACTATAGTTATAATTGTATTTTGGGCTTTTCTTTTTTTTTGGCAGCGTTATTGCTATTGTTATATTATGTTATTTTGTGTTTTGTTTCATGTTTTGTTGCTAGTGACAGCAGTAATTAATAAATTATTTAATTTATTAATTTCATATCTAGATGTAACATGAGTGCTAGGTCCACATCTAGAAGGAAATACATTTAGTTAGATATTAAGTGTTTGTTAATCTAAAGATAGTTCACAATGTATTTCCAGTTTTGTGGTCTTTCAATAAAAAAAAAAATAAAATAAAAAAAATGATGAAGCAATAATTTTAGTGAAAATATACGCAGTAACACAATATGCGTTTGTCGAGAATACAAAAATGACTTACTCAACTGCTGTAATCTAATATTTATAACCAATATATAAATTATATATGAACACAACCCAAGTTGACCACATGCCAACTTTAAAAAATATTTTCTATGTCTACAAACTATCTCTCCAAACTCTGTACTCCATTACCTTAAATTTTAAAGTCTCGGTCAAAGTAGAAAGTTTAAATTTAACCGTGAAGCGGTCATTATTTCAACACCTGTTGGACCGAAGTTTGCAACTACACTGCAACTGTTGCGAGGTTATGTTTTATGCATGTTGTAATCTTCGTAGTTGCACTTTAAATGGAATTTTAGTGGTACGAAAGTGGACTCACGGCGGCTTAAACTTATTTTCACCCGAGTTAACCGATCCGACTGTATGTTTACCCGACTGCGCAAGGAGGGTTATTAATGTGTTTGCTACGTGATATTTTCGCCGTGAACCAATCTGAATGATTGTTTTAACCGACTTCAAAAAAGGACCATAACTCAACTCGCATTTAAGGGGGAATGTTCTGAAGAACTGTTTGATCTGATGGCATCGCGGTTTTATCATCTCACCAGCCGCCATCACCTGAAAGTTCATCCACATATCATAGATCGGTGGAAATCGCAACCCTGTGAGTTCTACGTGATCTTTTTGCCTCACATCTGCCAGACAATCAAGGGAAGCTTTCCCAGAACTCAATCCGATATACTCCCGTAGATTTTTGAATCTAAAACGTGACAATTTTTGGGGTTGTCACAGGTCATTGCCTTTCAAACAAACACCTTTTTAAAATTGTGGTTACTGACAGTCCCCTATGTAGAGGGTGTCTGGAGACTGAAGAAACGGCCGCACATTTGCTGCTGGAGTGCAGCAGCGTGGCAGAACAATGAAACACTATCACTAGATCACCGAGGATGCTCTGGGAAGCCTGCGCAGGCATAAGCGAGCTGCTGGCTTACCTGGAGAAAACCGGCTGGACAGCGGGTGACGCAAAATGGGCCAATGAATGGCCTAGTTGCTAAAAATGCCCACTACACAAGTAACAGGAAATGTTTGACTACACCGCTGGAATTATCAGCATCACAACAAACACGCACACGCACACACATAAAACACAACACGCACACGCACACGCGCACACACACACACACACACACACACACACGCACGCTCACGCACACGCTCACGCTCACGCACGCGCACACACATCATGTCATCATACACTCGGGCATCAATCAAATTATTACTTTTTTTTTTTCCAAATCTAATTAATTTAAATTTAGTATATGTATTTAATTTCAAAACCAAACGGTAAATAAAATGTATTGATACTGCACCGCACTGATGCTAAGTAAACGCTAGAATGTGGGCCCTGCGACACAGGCGTCTCGCCTAGTGCAGGAACTACAAGTACCGTAAACCTTCATTAGCTTGCCTTGTTCCTGCCTATCTTAATGTATTTTTTCAATTTGTTTTACATTAACTATTGCACATATTCTTGTAAATTAGGTTAAGGAAGTGTACTGGAAAATTAAATATTTTGTATTTTGTATTTTGTAACAAGTCAGTAAGTTGCCTCACACCTGCAATTTGTGGAATGAGCTATCATGTAGTGTTTCCAAAGTAACTACAACATGGGGTTCTTCAAAGAGGCTGTTAATAGAGTCTTTAAGGGTCAGCAACGTATCTGTTATGCCCCTGGTGTTGCAGGTATCCATAGGCGATGGTAATCGCTTACTATCAGGCGGCCCGTTAGCTTGTTTGCCACTTATGGCGTAAAAAAACTAAAACATTGAAATTTTGACAGGATATTGTCTATCGGCTTCCTGATTATGTAACTTGCAACACGTGATTTAGTCGCAAATTCGAGAGTTGCACTTAGACCGAACTGTCAAATTAGCGACCAAATCACAAGTTTTTTTTAAAATAAATAATAGGCTTGCGTTTAACCACCATCTCGCCTGATTTTATGCGATGATGCGGTCTACGTTGGAGCACGCTTGCCTAGAAGAAATCGATTCACTCGTAATTTGAAGACACCCAGATTGTAACTATCGGGGAACACCCATTCAGGCAGCGCATTCCACAGACTAGCAGTTCACACAATAAATATGGAATCAAAGCACTTTGTACGGGTTTTCGGAATATGAACCATAAAACCGTGACGATTTTTCGTGCCCGCAAATTGACATAATAAAGCAGCCAGTCCGCTAGTTCAATATATAACCAGTAACCACATATTTACGACAACCCTGGTGAGTTAAACGCCAACAATGAATTATTAAACTAAATAATCATTAACTTTAAACATGGTTCAGACATAAAGGCAAAATACTATGAAACTTTAACAATAATAATCAAACGATGTTTATTGCAAGACGTTTAAACTCCAGCCACTGGTTATCTATTACAATAGTTCCATCGATTAGTGTTTAGCTAAATCATTAAAATAATGCCGATCCAATAGACTGTTAACTATTTGACAAATCGTTGAAATCGTCCGAGCATTTGAAGCTACAGTGCAATGCAGTGACTTATGTCTAGCATTGGCTAGAACTCAGATCGCGCCAACAACGTAGGTTTCTATGAATGGACCACTTAACTTTACGACCTCATATCTCAGTGCTGATGATGATGATGATGAATGAATTTTATTCTTATTTATCAGACGAACAAACAATTTGGGTTTACACATTTGATATAAATGAAAAAAAAAACTAAATCTTGGGCTGTTTTGACAATGTTACTTTGCATAGTTTTGGAAATACGTTGGTGGTCCGATGAAATCGCTGGTCCAATGATCGCAACCTTCCCCTACAACTTTTTCGCGATTTCATGGTTGGTCCTCATAGTATATTTTTATTTTTATTATTTTAAATTTGTATTTGACATACTATTTTCTCTTTATTGATAATTAATATATTTTAATAGTAATTTGTGTTACTTATAATTCGGTATTTTGTGTTATATTGTTATTATTTCTACTGGAGATTAGGCATGGGTGCTCGGTAGTGGTACAATATTACCTATATTGTACTATAATCGAGTATTCGCGTCTGGTCTCCAGTGGAAATAATAATAATCAATTCAATATTTAGACCGATAATCATTTGAATTTTGTACCTATTTTGTAATAGTCATGAGCTGTAACTACTGTTATTAATAAATATGATTATGATTATAAGTTTGTTCATAATGATGAGTACAATGACCTTCTTTTGGCTTAGTACAGTCTATATGCCTAACCCTGTATGATTTATTACCACCTTAGCTACTGTGTTGGATGTATATAATGCATTCGATTTGACCTTTTAAAGACAGCCATTCCACCAAAACTCTAATTTTAATAGTAGTATATATCAATAAAGAAAAAACTTTATTTTGAAGCTCACACAAAATCATATTGCATTTTAGAGCAATTCAGTGCAAGAGTCGTTTTTGAGTCATTCACGAGTATGATTATGTGCACACTACTGCAGTGGTTGGCAACAGAAGCCTTTACCGCTAAGGCTTGAATAGTACTTTCCGCAAACATCGTGTGGATATTCACGTAAAAATATTTCCTTAATGTTTTTAAGGTTTTTCGCATAATATTAAAACATTGCTTAACAATGAAACTTCGATATTGCGATATGGCCATGGCTGTACGGAACCCTCAGCCGAGCCTTACCCACACTTGGCCAGTTTTTTGTTGGTGGGTGCACACAATAAACAGGTACAAAAAGCCGGCTTCAGCTGAACTTCATTTTAATAACTACTCGCAACCGTAGCGCTAGGGCTAGCATAGCAACTAAAATCTGTGAAAAGCTTAGATTTACAACTTAGAATTAAAAGCAATGTGTTAGGTATAAGTTAATTTATTTCTAATAGAAAAGGGTAACCAAATAAAAGTCCATGAATTAGTTACCACAAAGTAATTTTGTCGATTACGTACGATTATTATATTTCAAAGTAATAATAAACCCAGTTCTTTGCAATATGACAATGGAAAAGTCATTGTTAATTATGACAAACGATAATTACTTGTATTGCCAAAGCATGGGCACTCGCGACTGGCGTTCGATCAACTTGATCCGAGATCGTTGTACGTATGATTGTTAACAGGCAACACACGAAGACGTCTTTGTGTGCGTGCGCCTGTTAACGCTCATTGTATGGAGCCGGCCTTCTGTACGTATTTGTTTTGTGGTGGGGGGGTTACCTCACGTAAATCTTTATAATATGACAGTTTTCCGTATAATCTGTCGACCAGCATATTTCCACAATACGTGATTGATTGTCGGTCAGCTGCCACATTATATTGTATCTCCTGTGCCATACATTACGTCATACTGCGTGATGTATGAGCTGCTGAAAGAGGGCTATGATTGGTTCGTTTGTGTTGTGCCGTTTCGGGAGAAACACCTGTGGTTCTTTTCATTTCTACTCCATTATTAGTTTAACTTGGTGTTAGATTATATTACACTAGATTCTGCCCGCGGATGCACCCGCTTTTCATGCTAATAATGTTTTATTTTATCTTCTCCGCCGTCCTGCAAAATATCAATACGAGAATTGCTTCGACCAACATAAAATGAATGGACGGGCCATAACCATTGAACTTGCTCCATCTGCATTGAACGTGCTCCATCTTTGACCACATCATCGCTTTCCATCACGCGAGATCGCGCTCAAACGTTAGCCTAGTCCGATGTAAAAAAAAAACGAGTCAAAACCGTCGGACATACTTCAACACCTAATTATAACCATGTACAGTACATTTGTTACAAAAATAGATAGCGGTTTTTTTGTTGTGTTTTTACACTTCGGGAAAGCACACGAAGGCATAATTTTGTCAGATGTTTCGTTATCATGTAACAATAGTCTTGTGTTGCACTTCCTACGGCTAGAGACCAACTGCAGCGAAGTGAACGGCGCTCATTTTGTAATCTTTAAAAATGCGCTTCGTCTGGACCCGTCCATTCATTTTATTTTGTCGAAGACTTGGACTTGAACTTTACTATTATCATACCAAGTTTGCGCTTTTTTTTTAAATAATTTATTAATAAGCTTGCGTTTGGACACCATCACTGATGTTAAGCGATGATGCGGTCTACGGTTGCTTATAGAAGAAACCGATTCACTCGTGATTTGACTACCAGATTGACGCTTGTACATATTACTTACTGTTTTTACACAGAGCTAATACAAAAATACGTTAAAGAAATACTTTTTTGTATGGGGACCTCCCTTTCGTTTTTACTTTTTGACATTTTTATTATGTCATAGTTAATTTGCCGTAACATTACATTATTCTGTGAAAATTTAATCTTACTCTCTTCATGTTTATCTCAATCTTCGAACCGTAATGGTTCGAAAGATACAGCCTTTAGAAGGTAGGACGGACAGACAGATAGACAGACAGCGGAGGCTCAGTAATACGGTCCCGTTACGGAACCCTAAAAATGTGTGGGCTGTTGAGCGGGGTGCTAATACTACTAGTTTCAAAAAGTATCAATACATTCCTTTAAGCAAACCTATCGTCAGTAATCGAATCCGAACATAGCAAAAAATATAGCGCGACCTAAACAAACAGCGCGGTGATACTCGGCGATGTATCACCCGTGATCGACGAGCACGACCGGCCGCCTAACTGTAGCTTTACACTACACGATTTTATGTCCAGTTGTTGTAATTCATAAGCACTATAGTCCTTTTCAAACAGCATGGCACTTGACAGGTGGTTTGACAGTACGATAGAATGTAACATGATTCGTAAATATTGAATGTGACGTTACTAAACTAAATTAAAGATTTAAAATTGGCAGCGATAACATATGTAAACTAGTGGTGAAAACGAATCGTTTAGTGATGTTTGTCAAGTGCCATGCTATTTGAAAAGGACTAGATATAGTATTTGAGTCTATTACTTACTCTCAATTTTAAAGTCATGGTGGCCGTGCGGTAGCCTGTGCGCTTTACAATCTGTCGATACCCAGTTAGATCCTTGGCCTTGCACCGATTACTTGTTTATTACCTAAATAAATATACCATATCTCTGAGTATCGGTCTAAACTTAGGTGGCTCAAAATTCGCGAAAGGAGAAACGCCAGGATTCTTGGCTTACTGTATTCCATCTTAAATGATCCTAAATTACCTTCCTATCTTAAAGACTCCCTTACCTACTTCTCGGACGTTCGTATCAATCCCTCTAGAGCTAGTAGTACCTTGCTTATCAAAACCCCTAGTCACAGCACTTCGTTTGTAGGTGACTCTTTCAGAGTTGTAGCAGTGCGACTGTGGAATGAGATCCCTCTAATTATTCGGCAAGCGCCATCAAAAGCGGTTTTCAAGCGAATTTTACGTGAACATTATTTAAAAGCTCATCTATCATCTTAAATCACTCACTTATATATATATATATGTATATTTATTATAATTTTTATTTATATGTCTAATATTAATTATAATTTATGTAGTAATATAATAGTATAATTTTGTATTTATAAATAATTTAAGTTAGATTTATATTTATTGTAATTTGTTGTTTTGTATATTATCTTGTAAAACTTTGGTATTTCTATTTATTTCTGTTTGTCTTTTATAAGGTGTTTTTGATGCACGCCTACCTACCATTTGTTCCAACCTGGTGGATGACTGGTAGAAAATGCTTAGCATTAAGTCCTCCAATTGTACATATCTACTTAATTTGTAAGTGTGCAATAAAGTATTAAATAAATAAATAAATTATGTGCAGTTTCGATGCCATCTCTCAACAACGGTGAAGGAAAAACATCGTGAGGAAACAGGTACGTCAAAGACCTCATAAAAGTTCATATAATATACTTATATGATTTTCACCAACAAGCACTGGGCCAGCATGGTGGATTACGACCCATACTCTCTCTCTCTCCCACTCTCTCTTTCTCAGAGATGGCCTGTGTCCCTACATGATAGGCTGATAATGATCAATGACTCTCAATTTCGAATGTCGACTCCAACCAACTCGCCTGTTGGTAAGGGACGATGTGATCGAAGATGAAGCACACACACATTTAGAAGTTAGAAGATGACTATTCACTCTGACCTTGAAAAGGTCCAGATTAATATCTCAGGAAATAAGGAAGCGGGCAGGTTGTGCCAATCCTTGTTTTATATCAGTGTAAAGATAATGCCTAATCGTTTTCTTAAATCTCACTACGGAACTCTATAAGCGTGTCACGATACGCACTTGTCATATTTATTTGCATACAAATCAAATTTTTCAAACAATGTGTTACCATGTTAGTATTCACAGCAGAGCGCAGTAATTACCACTATTCACACACGAGCGCCGCGCGCGACCAACTCAAAACTTGATTATGCACGCACGGACTTCTAACTGAGTTTGCTGAATTATGTACCAACAAACGGTGCGATTTGATTTGCTAATTCTATTAGTTGTGTGTCCGTGCTTGACGATGTCGTATAGCATCAACCCCAGTAGTATAATCAGCCTTTTAATGGTCCACTGCTGGACTTAGGCCTACCCCCAAAAGGGCAATAGGGCCAGCGTGGTGGACACGGCTCAATTGCCCTTTCGAGGGTAGGCCTAAGTCCAGCAGTGGACTATTAAAAGGCTGATTATACTACTGGGGTTGAATGCCACGCTGGTCTAGTTGCGGGTTGGTGGATTCACATACGCTATTGAATTTCTTCTCCGTACACGCAGGCTTCCTCTAAGTTTTCGTTCACAGAAAATCCAGCGGTATGAAAATCCGTACACAAACTCCAAAGAGCTCATTGGTACGGGCCCGGGATTTGAACCCGTGACTTCACGTTTTCAAGTCTAGTTGTCTCCCAAATAAGCTATCACGGCGCTTACCAGCCACTTCTCCTAGGTTCAACTCCAGTTACAAAAATTAATTGATTTTTATTTATTTTAAACTCTTGATAATAGAGCTGCCCTTCAAACCTTCAAACCTTCAAACCTTCAAACCTTTGAAGATTATCTCCTCTTTTATCGCTTTAGTAATGTATTAGTTTGACATTTCATGAATTATTACAAAATGAATGAATATGGATATGAATTCCTTCTTCAGTCTGCCCAGCTGAAGTCTGTTAAAATTACTGACATTGGCATCGATTCTGATGCACTCTAAACTAAACTAAACTAAACTAAATTTGACAGCTCTAAAATTGTCGCCATCCTTGTCTCACGAATTAAAATGAAAAGAGAGGCAGATAATTTTAGTCCTGTCAGATTGGTTTAGTTTAGTGAGTGGTATGACAGAATAGGCCTCATTTTCTAATATTTGTAAAAAGCACCTTGCTACGTGCAGATCAAAGTATAACCGTTTTATTGTGTAGCTTTATATCAAAGTATAACCGTTTTATTGTGTAGCTTTATATCAAAGTATAACCGTTTTATTGTGTAGCTTTATATCAAAGTATAACCGTTTTATTGTGTAGCTTTATATCAAAGTATAACCGTTTTATTGTGTAGCTTTATATCAAAGTATAACCGTTTTATTGTGTAGCTTTATATCAAAGTATAACCGTTTTATTGTGTAGCTTTATATCAAAGTATAACCGTTTTATTGTGTAGCTTTATATCAAAGTATAACCGTTTTATTGTGTAGCTTTATATCAAAGTATAACCGTTTTATTGTGTAGCTTTATATCAAAGTATAACCGTTTTATTGTGTAGCTTTATATCAAAGTATAACCGTTTTATTGTGTAGCTTTATATCAAAGTATAAGCGTTTTATTGTGTAGCTTTATATCAAAGTATAACCGTTTTATTGTGTAGCTTTATATCAAAGTATAACCGTTTTATTGTGTAGCTTTATATCAAAGTATAAGCGTTTTATTGTGTAGCTTTATATCAAAGTATAACCGTTTTATTGTGTAGCTTTATATCAAAGTATAACCGTTTTATTGTGTAGCTTTATATCAAAGTATAAGCGTTTTATTGTGTAGCTTTATATCAAAGTATAACCGTTTTATTGTGTAGCTTTATATCAAAGTATAACCGTTTTATTGTGTAGCTTTATATCAAAGTATAACCGTTTTATTGTGTAGCTTTATATCAAAGTATAACCGTTTTATTGTGTAGCTTTATATCAAAGTATAAGCGTTTTATTGTGTAGCTTTATATCAAAGTATAACCGTTTTATTGTGTAGCTTTATATCAAAGTATAACCGTTTTATTGTGTAGCTTTATATCAAAGTATAAGCGTTTTATTGTGTAGCTTTATATCAAAGTATAACCGTTTTATTGTGTAGCTTTATATCAAAGTATAAGCGTTTTATTGTGTAGCTTTATATCAAAGTATAACCGTTTTATTGTGTAGCTTTATATCAAAGTATAAGCGTTTTATTGTGTAGCTTTATATCAAAGTATAAGCGTTTTATTGTGTAGCTTTATATCAAAGTATAACCATTTTATTGTGTAGCTTTATATCAAAGTATAAGCGTTTTAATGTGTAGCTTTATATCAAAGTATAACCGTTTTATTGTGTAGCTTTATATCAAAGTATAAGCGTTTTATTGTGTAGCTTTATATCAAAGTATAACCGTTTTATTGTGTAGCTTTATATCAAAGTATAAGCGTTTTATTGTGTAGCTTTATATCAAAGTATAACCGTTTTATTGTGTAGCTTTATATCAAAGTATAACCGTTTTATTGTGTAGCTTTATATCAAAGTATAACCGTTTTATTGTGTAGCTTTATATCAAAGTATAACCGTTTTATTGTGTAGCTTTATATCAAAGTATAACCGTTTTATTGTGTAGCTTTATATCAAAGTATAACCGTTTTATTGTGTAGCTTTATATCAAAGTATAACCGTTTTATTGTGTAGCTTTATATCAAAGTATAACCGTTTTATTGTGTAGCTTTATATCAAAGTATAACCGTTTTATTGTGTAGCTTTATATCAAAGTATAACCGTTTTATTGTGTAGCTTTATATCAAAGTATAACCGTTTTATTGTGTAGCTTTATATCAAAGTATAACCGTTTTATTGTGTAGCTTTATATCAAAGTATAACCGTTTTATTGTGTAGCTTTATATCAAAGTATAACCGTTTTATTGTGTAGCTTTATATCAAAGTATAACCGTTTTATTGTGTAGCTTTATATCAAAGTATAACCGTTTTATTGTGTAGCTTTATATCAAAGACTTTACCCGGTCTGTGCTTTATATATATGAAATCCGGTTTTGATCCATTCTCACAGTTGCACACAAAGTACTCAGAAGATACGTATCTTCACCGGGTAGCGATTTGTTATAAATATAACAATATATCAAGGATTATTCCGTCGGTCTGGATGCTTCCGCTCAAATAGCTCCTTTCTAACTAAGCTTTTGATATTGAAGGTGCAAGCCATAAGATAAATTGCTGTTTCTCAAACATGCTTGGAAATTTATCAAATTTTGCATGTTCCATGCACAGGAAGCCTATGTCAGATCTCGCAATTGACTTGGCATCACTCATTCCTCCCGTGACTCCTCCCAGGAAGGAGAGGTTAGGTTGAACGCAGGTTCAGGACATGCCTTTGTTACCTACATCGCGTCCCAGGCGATGCAGTGTCCGTGGCAAGGAATGGGACTGCATCAGTGGCTATTATTTAGCCATTTCGGACATCTCTTATATTTAGATGAATGCAAGCCAAAGCTGATGACGATGTTAGAGATAAATTTACATTATAATATCGGCTCATTATAGGCAGGCTAGTTTCGCGCCAAAATCCGATAAAAAAAATATATAACTGTCACTTTGGCATTATTTTGACGTTAGACGAATGACATTTCGGGAAAAAAATGTTGCCATAAATTAAATTAAATAACTTAGGATGCGTTCAAAATATTTCGAGGTATCGACAAACGTTCAGAAATAAAAAGCACATAATAATATGTGTAATACAGTGGGGTGGGAAATAATTTCCCTATATTTGAATAAGGGTTATACGACCATATTATTAGAAGTAGGTTAAAATCGATTTCCAAGATTTGTTTTCATTGTTTGTTAGAAGTGGAGCAAATAAAAGCGGGCTTAAATCTAACATCAAATAGGTCGTTATACTCTGCAAACTCGCCATTTCTAAGGACGCGAAATCCCCAACAACTGAATTGTATTTTAAATCAATTCGCTTTTTCCTTACTCCCGTCCCTTAATCCAGGGTGGAACTCGGGCTCCATTTGTCCAAGATTATTATTTTCATGATTACAGCGTCAGAAGATTGGGAACCTGTGAATTATGGGCGATATCAGCCGCCCATAATTGGATCGGGGCTTTTTTTCGCCTGAAATTAAACGGCTATTGGTTGCAGATAGATTGGCTACAGATAGGGCCAAAATATTAGGACGATATAAATAATAGGCGATTGGTACTGACTGGAAAAGAAAGACCGAAGGTCAGTCTACGATATGAGGAGAACCAATTTCAGCAGCAGCTAATGTGTGCAGATGATTTTTTACCCGACTACCCAAGAAGGAAGCTTATATTTTTCGGTATTTAGGTATGTTTGTATTTTTTTTTCTATATGACTTTTTCCATTTCTATATTACTTTCCTCAGCATGATGCTCGAAGGCCTCAATCGAGTCTCCCAACAGGTGGGCCTTAAAATGAACATGGACAAGACAAAGGTCATGTCAAATATCCATGTTGTGCCCACCCCAGTATCAGTTGGGAACTCAGTTCTTGAAGCTGTTGTCTACCTATTTGTCGGTAGACGGTAGACAATAGTTTCATTTTAATGTGTAATTTGCGCGAAAACCTAAGAAGCCCAACATCGCTAAATACAACGTCGGTGTAGTTATACAAAGCATCGTGATGCCGTACGATGTTTTCGAGAACACTAACGAAGCTTCGCACAAAGTTGAGAACTTCGTGCACTGCATGTTACATAGTTGTACCTTAAAAGGAGTATAACTTTGAACATTACAGTGTTTTGTGAATAAGTTTCTCAAAGTTTTGGAGCTAAAGTTTCTTTAGAAATTCTTAAAATGAATTATATCAGCTCTAAACTTTAATGTATCGAACTTTCTTATTTCAAAACTACCTGAACTGACAGACTTTGTTCTTTCCAAATTAAAGTAAATTTGTTTGATATACCTAAGAAGAATTTAAAAAAAATACAAAAACGCGTTTATTCCATTCTGTCCGACTAGTAGCTCGATGATCGAACTGTTTGGACAAAAATATTCAAATTTATTAGATTTTTAAATATTCTTAGTAGATCTATTTGGAACAAAATTTGCGTGTCCAAATTGTTCGACTAGCCAGTATAACAAATTGGAATATTTTTGTCCAAACAGTTCGATCATCGAACTGCTAGTCGAACAGAATGGAATAAATGAAAAAAACCGACTTCCAGGTCATACCTACATGTACAAACTTAAAACAAAAAGTAAAAAATTACATTTAAAACAGTGATTGAAAGTCCTCATCAAAACTTTTGCTACACTCCAAACAACGAACCACAAACCAAACGTCATTTACACATTATATTTTTAGTTTTTGGTGGTTGTTTCAAAATCGCAAAATCAATTTCTATAAAATGTATACGGGACCACCTCTAAAGTATGACCTACCAAACAAAAAAGAATCATTAAAATGAATCCATAATTGACGGAGTAATCGCGTAACAAATATACCAAAAAAAAAAAACATACTGATCCTCCTTTCTTCGGTTAAAAACTATTCAAAATTTTCCCCGAATATTCTGATTTTCCTAGCGACTTTTAAATTTTTTCCTTTATAGCCTAATTAACTAAATCAGTCCAGCTGTTCTCAAGTGATGCGCTTACCAACTTACGGTTACGCGGAACTAGTATATAATCTTTGGTTATACTCATCATAATAAAAATAAAAAATAAACTTTTCCTATACGTGATCAAACCTGAAATAGCAAAAAAACTGTTTGAAAAACGAGCCAATGACCGTTTTCTATAGAACTGCAGTTTTTTTTTCACGATTTCTTAGTTGTTCCATTGTAAAAGTTGTTCATAATGACTGGTACTATGATCATAAATAGATGCTGAATATTTTTTTTACCTATATTATAACTATTTTGCGATGACATTTGGTAAGGCAGAAGTATGCACTGAACATGCATAGATAATCAAGATATTTCTTGCCAATATTATTGATTATACCATTATATTTGATACAGAGGACAAAAGCATATTAGCATCCGTTGACTCTAATTCAGTGAGTGAGCCTTGA